>CM077561.1:23668304-24905089 GCA_039657345.1 Stephania japonica
ACCACTCTTATGCATGCAAGTATGAAAACAATTGAGAAATGCAATTATAAAACTGATTTTATGCAAAACTCAAAACTGAAACCGTTTCAAATAGATTAGTGAGAACAAAACCGGTTTCAAATCCAAAGAACAAGAAGTTTGATAAAAATCGAGTTTAAGCACAAACTCTTGTTCAAATCAGTCCAAGGGTTTAATAAATCAAGTTTAAGAGCAAAACCCAATACAAGTGTGTTTAACAACACAACAAGTAATTTCCCAAATCAATCACACAAGAATGTATAATTTAAGCACAAGAAAAGCTAGGGAATGAACTTTCTTACAACCCCAAGAAGATCACTTGAAAATCAGTTCTGGAGAGGTTGTTGTACTCGTTAAAGTGCCCCAAGAATGTTGGTTTTGAAGTTGAAGGAACAGCCTCTAAGTGTAGCTTGAAAACCCCAAGCTCCTTCTCTTGAAAAATTTGAGCACAAATGTTTTTCTTTGATTTTAAAACCTAATTTATGTGCCTTTTGTGTTTGGGAGTGTTGTATATATTTATAGACCCATATATGACCGTTGTGTGCATCCAAGGGCCGAAATTTAATCAAAAATTCAAATTAAAGTGAATTTTTTCAGCTTTATAAGAAAGCTGTCAGGACTGCAATTAGCGCGCTAATTTTATGACCTAGCGCGCTAACTCTGCACATAGCGCGCTAATAACAGTATTAGCGCACTAACTGCAGGGACCTCAAAATAATTAATTCTGTCCCTTGTGTTAGCGACCCTTTAACACGTCCTAGACCCAATAAACCCTCATATAACATATTATACATGTTTGTTATGGGTCATATGGCCTATTTGGATGGTCCAGATATTTTCACAAATCCCGAAAATGGAAAATCTCGGTTTCATGATTTGCGAGGGACTTTTCTGCAAATATACAGTTTTCTTTTCAAAGATCTTTCAAAAACAAGTTTTTCTTTTTCAAAAGCTTTCACAATGATTTTCAAAATGCGATATTAACATACACATATAGTTTAACATAGTTTAGACTTATAAGACCGAAATCTTTGAGTAATCACTTGACATTTAAAAATCCATTTTAAAATCACGATATGCATGAACTAATGCAATAGGCTTGCTTAAGTGAACTTGAATACCTTACATTAAATTTACAACTCTTGGCCTTGATCTTTCGTTTTCATTCCTTTTTGTATGCCGAGTCTTGAACTTGTATAGCTTGAATGCTCGAATACCCATGATGTGATGTTTCGCAACCTTTGACGAAACTGAAATACACTTGATAAAACTTATTAGTATATTTTCACCTTGTTTGTTTCCATCAAAATTCTGGTCGGAGTTAGAGTGACTAACCACTTAGTCCAACAATCTCCCCCTTTTTGATGATAACAAACAATGTGAACTTGACAAGCATAAAACATAATACAAGTGTATGAACATCACAATAGTGGATAAAATTTATACTCTCTCAAGTTCAACACTCTTTCTCCCCCGTTTGATACCATCAAAAAGTGGGGCACGGAAAGATCATGATATCATTAGAAAGGCTCCCCCATTTTATGAGAATGATAACAAATAAGTGCTCCCCCTATCGATATACATGTTTCAGTTTGTGATACCAACAAATTTCTCATTTTATGTACATGTCTTGCTCCCCCCAAAAAAAATGCCAACAAAGAATGGGTATAAAGTTTTCCCCTATCAATGTCATTCACATTATCTAAAGGTCTCCCCCAATTTAAAACAATGGCTTCAACACATGACTTTAAAACATGGTGAATGTGAAGTTTGTCTAGTCAGGGGGTATTAGCGCGCTAGTTGATTGACCTAGCGCGCTAATTGCTAGACCTAGCGCGCTAATGGAAATACCTAGCGCGCTAATTCCTCTCTGGAATTTCGGAATTAAAATTTTTGAGTTTTTGACGCACAACTCCGATTTACCTCAAACTTCATGGACACTTCATTAACACCATATGAAGATGATTAAAATACTTAAAACATGTGTAGAAGGTCCGATTTATGAGAAATGCCTAACTCATACCGTGTCAATGAATTTAGCCTAAAAGTGTTTGGCTACATTGTATTAATTTATCATGGTCCTACATAAAATGTATGTGAAATACAGTCATGACATCAAAAATAACAGTGTATGCATGCTATGTGTATGTGACTAAAGCAAGGCCTATTATGCTTAACTCCTATATATCAATTTGTCGTTTTAGCACATTCATGTTCCAAAGTGAATCTAATTTACTCTATGAATCATGGACTTTGGCACCCATACACCTCTGTGTTCCGTAACATGTGTATCAAATACATTCTTTTCTACCCATGCAAGTTTACCTCTATTGGTCCTATTTAGGACACATTTGCCAACATTATGAGATCTATTGCATTTTAAGCATATCTTAGACTCGGCCAAAAGCTTTTCATAGCTCAATAGGCTTGCACCATAGCCTATGCCTCTCTTGTTGAGTGCACGTCGTTGTACGCCCAACATCATGTCAAACATTTTGGTGCCACTTGTAAACTTGGTCACCGTAGTGGTCAAGTCCTCTATTTCTTTTGCTAAGCCTATTTTCTCATTTATGGCCAATTCTAAGTCCTGTTGGAGATCATCAATAATCTCATTTTGAGATTCAATCTCACTAATGGCTTTGATCAAACTCTTTTTGAGTTGTTTGGTCTTTTTGACCTCCTTTTCTAATTCATTCCTAAGGTCATGAATAATAGACATATCATCCAATGCATTTTCATCATCATAATTAAAAGATGAAGAGTCACTTACCTCACTCCTTGCCATAAGATAAAGGATGGCCTTCTCATTTTCCGACTCGGAATCGGAGCTAGATGATGAGGATGATGATGATGATTCATGTCTCTTGCTTCTTCTCAAGTACTTGCATTCCGATGCTTTATGTCCCGGTTTGCCGCACTTATAGCAAATCATCTCGCGTGATTTGCTTGCGTTGTTTGCACCTTTGTACTTCTTCTTGTACTTGTCTCTTTTGTATGTTGCCTTCTTGAGCTTTCTTGATAGCATGGCCACTTCTTGTTCAATAGAATCACTTTCACTTGAGCTCACATCATCTTCTACGATAGACAAGTAACTTTCAAGGCATGCTCCTTCTTTAACTCTTTCTTGGTCGAACCACTAAGTGCTTCCAATCTAGCACGGTCTCTTAGCTCAAATTCATGAACCATCAATTCTCCGCATAATGCATCAAAAGTATAATTTCCAAGGTTTTGAGCCGATTGAATAGCATATTTCTTTGCATCCCATTCCTTAGGCAACCCTCTAAGGAACTTGTACACCGAATTCTCTTGATCATAATGTTTGCCAAGGTTTTTGATTTCATTCAAGAGCTTCGTGAACCTTGTAATGGCCGTGGCAATGTCTTCATGGGGCTCCACTCGAAAAGTCTCATAATGTTCTTCAAGAATCCTCAACTTGGTGTTCTTGACTTGTTGTGTACCTTCATAATGCACTTCAAGTTTTTCCCATACTTCCTTGGCCGTTTGACAAACGCTAACTCGGTTGAATTCGTTCTCACTTAGTGCACAAAACAAATGATTCATGGCTTGATCATTTGAGAGCTCGATCTTGATCTCCTCGGTGGTGTATTCTTTCAAGGACTTGTTCGGTGGAGAGTAGCCATTTTCAATTGTGTCCCACAAATGTCTCCCTTGTGCTCTAATGTAAAACTTCATTCGAACTTTCCAATGAGCATAATTTGTTCCATCAAAGTAGGGAGGTCGGACAAATGAGTTGCCTTCCCTAAGGCGAGAGAAGTCTAGAGATTGCATCCTTGCACAAAAACACTCAAAGATACGTTAGTAACACTTTGAACAATAACCTGCTCTGATACCAATTAAAGGTCACCCAAGAGGGGGGGTGAATTGGATTACCGAGAGTTTATCGCCTTTTTTAAAACTTTATGCACAAGTAATGACAATAATGCATACACCAATGATAAATGTCAATGCTATGCAATCAAGAAGGGGGTAGAGAAGATGGAAATAAGACACGTGATTTATAGTGGTTCGATCCAACCGATCTACATCCACTACCTAACCTCCCCGGTTAGGATTTTCAAACCCCACTTATATTATTGATAAGTGTTACACCCTAAGCCAACTAGCCTAGTGAATGCCTAGCCTCAACTAGGTCTTTTACACGAAGCCTTATCGCAATAAGGTCTTATACAATCACCTAGCCGCAACTAGGAATTTCCACCTAGACCCACCTAGGACTTTTCCCACCTAGCCGCAACTAGGATATATGCCTAGCCTCAACTAGGTCTTCCCTTTCGACTTAGATCCCACTAAATCTTACAATCAAGATTTGATTAATACAATTGAAATTACACTTTACAAAGTAAAGTGGTATCAAGTTCAAATACAAGCAAGCCTCCTAGAGCCTAACCACTCTTATGCATGCAAGTATGAAAACAATTGAGAAATGCAATTATAAAACTGATTTTATGCAAAACTCAAAACGGAAACCGTTTCAAATAGATTAGTGAGAACAAAACCGATTTCAAATCCAAAGAACAAGAAGTTTGATAAAAATCGAGTTTAAGCACAAACTCTTGTTCAAATCAGTCCAAGGGTTTAATAAATCAAGTTTAAGAGCAAAACCCAATACAAGTGTGTTTAACAACACAACAAGTAATTTCCCAAATCAATCACACAAGAATGTATAATTTAAGCACAAGAAAAGCTAGGGAATGAACTTTCTTACAACCCCAAGAAGATGACTTGAAAATCAGTTCTGGAGAGGTTGTTGTACTCGTTAGAGTGCCCCAAGAATGTTGGTTTTAAAGTTGAAGGAACAGCCTCTAAGTGTAGCTTGAAAACCCCAAGCTCCTTCTCTTGAAAAATTTGAGCACAAATATTTTTCTTTGATTTTAAACCCTAATTTATGTGCCTTTTGTGTTTGGGAGTGTTGTATATATTTATAGACCCATATATGACCGTTGTGTGCATCCAAGGGCCGAAATTTAATCAAAAATTCGAATTAAAGTGAATTTTTTCAGCTTTATAAAAAAGCTGTCAGGACTGCAATTAGCGCGCTAATTTTATGACCTAGCGCTAACTAACTCGCACATAGCGCGCTAATAACGTATTAGCGCACTAACTGCAGGGACCTCAAAATAATTAATTCTGTCCCTTGTGTTAGCGACCCTTTAACACGTCCTAGACCCAATAAACCCTCATATAACATATTATACATGTTTGTTATGGGTCATATGGCCTATTTGGATGGTCCGGATATTTTCACAAATCCCGAAAATGGAAAATCTCGGTTTCATGATTTGCGAGGGACTTTTCTGCAAATATACAGTTTTCTTTTCAAAGATCTTTCAAAAACAAGTTTTTCTTTTTCAAAAGCTTTCACAATGATTTTCAAAATGCGATATTAACATACACATATAGTTTAACATAGTTTAGACTTATAAGACCGAAATCTTTGAGTAATCACTTGACATTTGAAAATCCATTTTAAAATCACGATATGCATGAACTAATGCAATAGGCTTGCTTAAGTGAACTTGAATACCTTACATTAAATTTACAACTCTTGGCCTTGATCTTTCGTCTGCATTCCTTTTTGTATGCCGAGTCTTGAACTTGTATAGCTTGAATGCTCGAATACCCATGATGTGATGTTTCGCAACCTTTGTGAAACCGAAATACACTTGATAAAACTTATTAGTATATTTTCACCTTGTTTGTTTCCATCAAAATTCCGGTCGGAGTTAGAGTGACTAACCACTTAGTCCAACAGCATTTAGAGTTAACCGAAACTTTGGTTCATGCCTTTGATTGTGGATGAGTATATTATAGTTGCTTTTTAACTTGAAACTCAGGAAAAATTAGGAGAAACATTTAATCAAGCCGTAGCTCAGCATTTTTATGATTTCATGATTAGAGACTTAGTATGATGGTTAAACTTTGTGCTAGATACCAGAATGAGTAGACGGTCAAAATTGTGCAAGTAATAGTGCTTTAATTCTTATTTAATATCTGCTTAATCATAGTGAAAGTGAGAAGGGCTAACAGGGGTTTTCTTAATATAGAGAGTCCCACAGGATTACATAGGAAATGGAGTAGGGAATCTTGTGGTGGGAAAAAGTGAGAAAATCGGTCCATAGGAAATGGAGCAGGGACCGTACTACTTGAAAAAATATTATGGAGAAAAAAATAGAGTGTATTTATTTAATAAAAAAGGCGAAAGTATATGAAAACTCCTCAAATAAACAAGATTTAACTCGAGTGCTTTCACTAGATTAAGTGAGATTTTAAACTTGCATGCTTGAATGTATAGACCAAGAAAACACATGAGTAGTTGATGGCCTTTGTTTTGACTACATCTATCTTTAAAGTGTGATCTTAACTGTGTTTGAGTTGCGAGTTTTGATATATCATAACTCTGAAATTTCTTGAGTTACTTGGCAACCATGTAAATCAAAGGTACTCCATGAATTTTGAATTGGGTATAGGTATAGGTATAGGTATGGTCTAGTTTTAGGATTAGTTTAGTTAATGCATTAGGAGTTTATTTTAGTATGTGTTGTCAAATATACCTTTGCTCGGGACGTGCAAAGTCTTAAGTTTGGGGGTATTTGATAAGTTGGTATTTATAGGATTTTATTGTCTATTTTAGTATAATTTAGTGTGGAAGTTTATAAAATATGTATCTAATTATTTTTACTTTTGGTTTTTAGGTGAAACGGAGTGTACGGTTGAATCCGGGGCGGAAAAATACTCAAAATAGAGTATTTACTTGCAGTATTTGGATACCGGGAGAGTTTGTCTCGAAATATACCCATCAGTGCCACGTGTCAGAATTTCATTTGCCAAATCACGTCACTGAGCTCGTGCCCACCAATAGAAGAGCGCCACGTAAGCAAACCAGCAGCGCCAGCGCCAATCCACGTCCGCCACGTCGTCCACTCTACCGTCTCTTCTCTCCAGCCGGTCGATCTTCCTCGAGATACACAACCACACGAACTCCCAGATCTTCGCACGAACTCGCGCGACTTGTTCTCATCACTCTGCCCGCCACGTGTCGCAGTATGGTTGGTCCAGGGGGTCACCAGTTCACATTCCAGCTTATCAGCGCTCGCCATGTGTCATGCTCTACACCCCTCAGCACGTCACGCCTCCACTCTCTTCCAATCGCCTGCTGCTACGTCACCCGGTCATCACCTCAGCGCCAATCATCTCCAGACACGTCAGCGACGCACAGAATTCAGCCAATGAGAAGCTGACACGTGTCAAGGACGAAAATACACCCAAAAACAGTTTTCTCTCTCTTCCATACACTAATTCTTAGTAGTCTTACATATTAGGACTTTAGGTATAAATAGAACATCTATTATTCATAAAAACTCTCTCTTCTCTATCTCTCTCTGCATTATTTTGTGAGTAGCCATGTCCGGCTAATCAAGCCATTGCCTAGGTCGGAGGTGAAGCAATTCAGGATTATGGATTCATGGCATAACTTGTGAGATCTTTTATTTTATTATTTAATTTAATTTATTTTTTTCTATTTCATTGTTGTTGATTTTAATGAATATGGTTTAAACTTAGGGTATGTATGTGGCCAGTACATGCTTTTAGGTGGAAAATCTATAGTTAATTGACTCATTAGTATCCGTAATTGTACTTTTGGGACAATATAAGTAACAAACATTCACCCGATTGCCGTCAAAACCTTTCGGTTCTTGAATGTGCAACAATTGAATCTAGGTTAAATCGGGAGCGGACGCGATCCGGTTATCTAGGATTAGTATTCCTATAGAACTTTATTACTGCGGTTAATGTGTTAAATCTTATGGCGGATGTCTAGGGTTATACATTAATTAGAGAAGTAGTTAGTGGCGGATGTCTTAGCTATCAAGATTAGGGGAATTAGGAATTTCTGGCGGATGTCGATTTTCCAGAGCTAATCTAGGGGAACTTGAATTAACAATTGTTTTGGGAAAGATTGACGACCATGATATGCCATTGAATCTTGATCTTGTCTTGTGGAACCATAGACTTAGGTATTTAAATTAATTGTTCGTAGTCGTAGATATTTATTTTAGTTATTTAATTTCTTAGTAATTAGATTAATTAATTAAATCATTTTCTCTAAACCCCCAGTTTTCCTTTAGTTTAGAGCCTTAGAAAGACTACCAATCTCTGTGGGATCGACCCTTTACCACTATCTGCAAATAGTTGGTTTAAGGAAATATTTTATTGACGTGTTCGGCGCGCGTCAGTCTTCATGGGGCTTCACTCGAAAAGTCTCATAATGTTCTTCAAGAATCCTCAACTTAGTGTTCTTGACTTGTTGGGTACCTTCATAATGCACTTCAAGTTTTTCCCACACTTCCTTGGCCATTTGACAAGCGCTACCTCGGTTGAATTCATTCTCACTTAGTGCACAAAACAAATGATTCACGGCTTGATCATTTGAGAGCTCAATCTTGATCTCCTCGGCGGTGTATTCTTTCAAGGACTTGTTCAGTGGAGTGTAGCCATTTTCAATTGCATCCCATAAATGTCTACCTTGTGCTCTAATGTAGAACTTCATTCGAACTTTCCAATGAACATAATTTGTCCCATCAAAGTAGGGAGGCGAAACGGATGAGTTACCTTCCCTATGGCGAGAAAAGTCTAGAGATTGCATCCTTGCACAAAAACACTCAAAGATACGTTAGTAACACTTTGAGGAATAACCCGCTCTGATATCAATTGATGGTCACCCAAGAGGGGGGTGAATTGGGTTACCGAGTAGTTATCGCCTTTTTAAAATTTTATGCACAAATAATAATGATAATGCATACACCAATAATAAATATCAATGCTATGTAATCAAGAAGGGGTAGAAGAGATGGAAATAAGACACGTGATTTAAAGTGGTTCAATCCAACCGATCTACATCCACTACCTAACCTCCCCGGTTAGGATTTTCAAACTCCACTTATATTATCAATAAGTGTTACACCGTAAGCCAACTAACCTAGTGAATGCCTAGCCTCAACTAAATTTTTTACACGATGCCATATCGCAATAAGGTCTTATACAACCACCTAACCGCAACTAGGATATATGCCTAGCCTCAACTAGGTCTTCCCTTTTGACTTAGATCCCACTAAGTCTTACAATCAAGATTTGATTAATACAATGAAATTACACTTTACAAAGTAAAGTGGTATCAAGTTCAAATACAAGCAAGCCTCCTAGAGCCTAGCCACTCTTATGCATGCAAGTATGAAAACACTTGAGAAGTGTAAGTATAAAACTGATTTTAGGCAAAACTCAAATATGAAACCGTTTCAAATAGATTGATGAGAACAAAGACGGTTTCAAATCCAAAGAACAAGAAGTTTGATAAAAATCAAGTTTAAGTACAAACTCTTGTTCAAATCAGTCCAAGGGTTTAATAAATCAAGTTTAAGTGTAAAAACCAAGACAAGTGTGTTTAATAACACAACAAGTAATTTCCTAAGTCAATCACACAAGAATATACAATTTAAGCACAAGAAAAGCTAGGAAATTGACTTTATCACAACCTCAAGAAGACGACTTGAAAAATCAGTGTTGGAGAGGTTGTAGTACTCCTTAGAGTGCCTCAAGAGTGCTGGTTTTGATGTTGGATGAACAGCTTCAAAGTATAACTTGGAAACCCTAAGATCCTCCTTGAAAAATTTAAGCAAAAGTGTTTTTCTTTGATTTCAAACCTAATTTTTTGTTCCTTGTGTGTTTGAGAGTGTTGTATATATTTATAGACCAGTATATGACCATTGTGTGCATCCAAGGGCCGAGATTTGATCAAAAATTCGAATTAAAGTGAATTTTTAGCTTTATAAAAAAGTTGTCATGAATGCAATTAGCGCGCTAATAATCAGACCTAACGGCTAATAATAGTATTAGCGTGCTAACTGTAGGGACCTCAAAATAATTAATTTTGTCGCTTATGTTAGCGACCATATAACGCGTCCTAGACCCAACTAACCCTCATATAACATATAATACATGTTTGTTATGGGTCATATGGCCTATTTGGATGGTTCGGATATTTTTACAAATCCTGAAAACGGAAAATCTCGGTTTCATAACATCCGAGGGGCTTTTCTGCAAATATGAACTTTTCTGCAAATATGAAGTTTTCTTTTCAAAGACCTTTCAAAAACAAGTTTTTCTTTTTCAAAAGCTTCCACAATGATTTTTAAAGTACGATATTAACATACACTTATAGTTTAACATTGTTTAGACTTATAGGACCGAAATCTTCAAGTAATCACTTGACATTTGAAAATTCATTTTAAAAACACGATATGCATGAACTAATGCAATAGGCTTGCTTAAGTGAACTTGAATACCTTACATCAATTTTACAACTCATGGCCTTGATATTTCGCCTTCATTCCTTTATGTATGTCGAGTCTTGAACTTGAATTGCTTGAATGCTCAAATGCCCGTAATGTGATATTTCGCAACCTTTGACGAAACTGAAATACACTTGTTAAACTTATTAGTATATTTTCACCTTGTTTGTTTGCATCAAAATCCCGATCGGAGTTAGAGTGACTAACCACTTAGTCCAACAGAGATAAGGAGACTTAAGAGAATGAAGAGAGAGTGCAATTGCATGGTTGAAGAGGCCATGGCTCTTTTGAAACTAAAGAAGTAGATATGGAAGTTATGGTGATGATGAAGTAGGAGATGTAAGAGGAGTTATAAAGACAATTATGGAAGAAAAGTATTTGATTCCCTAATCACCAATAATGCAAACATGTGATACATGCTGCAGAATGTGACTTAGTCTTAAAGACCATGTCTTTAATTCAGTTTCTAGTTGTTGTTTTGTAGGATTTTAGTTTTGACTCAATTGTTGAGTCATGGATCCTGTTTTTTAGCTATTAGTTTAGTGACTTTCAGTTATGTTTTGACTTCTAGTTATTATTTTGTGTATTTAAATACATTGTCAAGTTGAATGAAAGCATTGGAGTTCTTAGTTCATGCCTAAAATTTGTCCTACCTCTTTCATATTTATAGTTTTATAACAGTGGTATCAGAGCCTACAAATCTTGAGGGACTATGAGTGTTTGAGCATTCTCCACTATCAAACAAACCCAATTCAGTTCACCAACAAACCATCAAAGCAAGATGGATCCTGAAGCACCTTACAAGGCAGCAGGTCCTCCAGTGTTTGATGGTAAGGGTTATCATGCATGGGCTGTCAGGATGGAGGCTTTTCCTGATGCAAGTGGTCTGTGGTTGGCTGTTGAGGAGGACTACGATGTTCCTCCATTGCCTAAGAACCCAACACTTGCACATCTCAAAAATCACAAAGAGAAGAGGCAAAGGAAGACAAAGGCAAGGGCATGTCTATTTGCTGTTGTATCATCATCAATCGTCACAAGAATAATGGCCCTATAATTAGCAAAGGCAATTTGGGATTTTCTCAAAGAAAAATATAAATGTGATGAGAAAATCAAAGCAATGCAATTGTTGAACCTCATAAGGGAGTTTGAAATGCAAAGAATGAAGGAGTTAGAGACAATCAAGGAGTACTCTGACAAGCTTCTACGCATTGCCAACAAGGTAAGATTGCTTGGTGACGAATTTCTTGATAAAAGAATAATTCAGAAAATTCTTGCTACAACTCCTGAAAAATATGAGGCTACAATTGCCTCATTGGAGAACTCTAAATATCTCGCAAGGATTACCTTGGCAGAGTTATTGAATGCTTTGCATGCCTAAAAGCAAAGAAGTTTGATGCAGTAAGAAAGCTCAATAGAAGGAGCTTTAAAGGCGAAACATCACATCAATCTCAACACAAAGAGGAAGAAAAAGTATGAGAAGAAGAAGACTGCTGATGCAAATTAAGCCATTTCAACTGAAAATAGCAGCAGTAGTGGCGACCAAAAGAGAAGCTTCGCTCCTTGTCATCATTGCGGCAAGAAAGGACATCCTCCTTTCAGGTGTTGGAAAAGGCCTAACATCAAATGCAACAAATGCAATCGCATGGGACATTATGAGAGAATCTGCAAGAATGGAACTTCACAACAAAATAAAGCTAAAGTTGCAGACAAACAAGAGGAGGAAGAACAAATTTTCGTTGCAACCTGTTTTGCAAGTAGTTGTTCTAGCGACAAGTGGCTCATAGATAGTGGCTGCACCAATCACATGACTTTCGATCATGCTCTCTTTAAGGACTTAGATACATCAGTTAAATCTAAGGTAAAAATTGGCAATGGTGAGCATATAGTTGTTGAAGGAAGAAGTACCGTTGTCATCAAAAGTTTTTCAGGTACAAAAGTCATTAAAGATGTATTATTTGTGCCTAATATTAACCAAAATCTGTTAAGTGTGGGATAGCTGATTGAAAGATGGTTTAAGGTTATTTTTGAGAACAACCAATGCTTAATCAAAGATGCAACAGATGAAGAAGTGTTCAAGATCAAGATGAAGGGCAAGAGTTTTTCATTAGATCCATTACAAGAGAAGCAAGCAGCTTACTCCTCAAATGACAACATAACTGAGATCTGGCCCAAAAGATTATGTCATTTTCATCATGCTGCAGTGCTAAATTTGCAAAGAAAAGAGCTTGCTCAAGGACTGCCCCAGCTTGAGTCAGAAATACATGCTTGCAAGGCTTGTCAATATGGCAAGCAAGTGCGTCTTCCATTTCAGAATTCTGTTTGGAGAGCAACAAAGAAGCTACAACTTATTGACATTGATCTTGCTGGGCCTAAAAGAACTCCTTCACTCAAGGGAAGTAAATACTACATAATTTTTATTGATGACTTCTCTCGTATGTGCTGGATTTATTTTCTCAGATTCAAGTTAGAGGTTGTTGAAATCTTTTGGAGATTCAAGCAATGGATTGAAAATTAAAGCGATAATCCCATTCAAATGTTGAGGTCAAATAATGGCAAGGAGTTCACTTCAAATCAATTCAATCAGTTTGTGAAGAAGCCATCATTGATCACCAATTGACAGCTCTGTACACTCCACAACAAAATGGAGTCAGTGAGAGGAAGAACAGAATAATCTTTGAGATGGAAAGATGTATGATGCATGATAAAGATTTTCCTAAGGAGTATTGGGCTAAAGCAACAAACACTGCAGTGTTCTTATTGAATAGGCTTCCTACAAAAGCTGTGAATGGGAAGACTCCTTTTGAGGCATGGTATTTTTTCAAAACCAATTTGAAAAATCTAAATATATTTGGTTGTTTGCGTTTTACTTACGTGCCACAGATCAAGAGGGACAAGCTGGACAAGAAGGCTAAACCAGGAATCTTTATAGGCTATAACAACACCTCAAAAGCCTATAGAGTTTTCCTGCCTCAATCTAGAAAAATACTGATCAGCCAAGATGTTGTCTTCATGGAGGCAAAAAAGTACGATTGGAATTTAGCAAATGAAAAAGACCCTATTCATGTGCAGCCTAGCAAAGATGATGTTGATGACCAACCAATTAGAGGAACTAGATAATTTGCAGACATCTATGCAAGATGCAATGTTGCGGTAATGGAACCAGTTGGAGTACAAGAAGCGATGCAAGACATAAAATGGATTTCAACTATGAAGGAAGAATTGAGTACGATTGAAAAGAATCATACATGGAAGCTTGTACCAAGGCCTTCTAACAGAAAGGTGATTGGAGTTAAATGGGTTTTCAAAACAAAACTCAATGCATATGGTTCTATAAACAAGCACAAAGCGAGGCTCGTCGTGAAGGGATATATTGGCGTCAATTTTTCAGAAACGTTTGCTCCCATGGCCAGACTTGATACCATCAGATTGCTCCTTGTGATAGCAGCTCAAAGTGGCTGGAAAGTGTTTCAGCTTGATGTAAAATCTGCTTTTTTAAATGGCCTTCTTACAGAGGAGATTTTTGTAGAACAACCTGATGGTTTTGTTGTGTAGGATAAAGAAGATAAAGTATACCTATTGAAGAAAGCTTTGTATGGCCTCAAGCAGGCTCCAAAAGCTTGGTATAGTTGGATCGATGATCATTTGATCGGCTTAGGCTTTCAGAAAAGCTTAAGTGAGACTACCTTATATGTAGGAAAAGAAGGCACTAACATTACCATTGTTTCTAATCCAGTGTTTCATGGCAAGACAAAGCATTTCAAGATCAAGTTTTATTCTCTCAGAGAAGTTCAAAAGGAAGGGGATGTTTCGTTAACTTATTGCATATCAGAAGATCAGATAGCCGATACATTCACCAAAGCCTTGCCTAAGATTAAATTTGAAGAACTCAGGAACAAGATGGGTTTGCAGCTTCAAAGGCAAGGAGGTGTGTTTGAAATATGCCTTAGAAAGTTAGAAAATAATGCAAACATGTGATACATCCTGCAGAATGTGACTTAGTCTTGAAGACCATGTCTTTAATTCAGTTTCTAGTTGTTGCATTCAGTTTCTAGTTGTTGCTGTTTTGTAGGATTTTAATTTTGACTCAATTGTTGAGTCATGGATCCTATTTTTTAGCTATTAATTTAGTAACTTTCAGTTATGTTTTGACTTCTAGTTATTATTTTGTGTATTTAAGTACGTTGTCAAGTTGAATGAAAGTATTGGAGTTCTTAGTTCATGCCTAAAATCTATCCTACCTCTTTCATATTTATAGTTTTATAACAGATTCCAATCTACTAATGAATAAGCCTCGAAACCTTGCAAACATTTGCAGAAGGGTAAATGTTCCATACTGCACCTGCTGAAAGACCCACAATAAGCATAAATGTCACATTGATTCTTTGGCCGCACCCAAAACATGGCCCAATCATTAGTAACTTCTTTCCATAACATGTGTTTGATTTGCCCAGACAAGACCATAATTACAAACTCAGAAGGAAAATAGTCGTTATATAGGGAATAGGTGAAATATGTCGAGTCCTTATCGGAGACATAACTGAAATTGAAAATATAGGTGGTTCTCATCTCTGGGATCAAACTGAAAATCTCCACTTTCCAGCTCCCATTAGTCCAATATTTTTGAGATCCCTTGATGATTAAAAACTCTTAAGACGATGAATCCAACAAAGTTGAGAAAGCACCGGGAGCAGGGTCTTCAGGGCTACTCCATGAAGTCACAGACCAATTCTTTCCAGTTGTTGAGTTGAACCCAAGTTTCATTCCAGGATGAAAATTGTTTGAAGGGTAATCAAAGCTTTGCCACAATTCTGCATTAGAGGTGGCATCTTTCAGCGCGAGATTTGCCAGAATTTAGCAGGGTAGCGCTGGTGTTAATACTAGTCCTACTTTGTGGCGACACTGATGTGAAAGCATAAGACATGCCTCTCCCATCAGAAATCTTAAGGTTGCCATCTCTGTTGATATAGAAAAAGCAAGATTAATTGTAGGTCCCTGATGTTGTGTTAGTTGCAGATGCTTTGAGGGACCGTAACTTTTGATCTAGAAACCCGATTGTCTATTATAATATCTTTTTAGAAATGGCGTTTTGTGCTCTACAGCTATTCCTAAAGCACTGCTCTCCAAGATTGGGTTTCGCGAATCTAAATTCCTTCGTTTAGGGCTTCATTAGGGTTTTCTTTTATTTAGGGTATTTTTATAATTTTTATTGCATTTAGAGTCATAGTAGGTTTAGGTGTTTAAGAGTCGTAGAAGGATTAGAGTTTCTAATGGGCTATATAAAGTCATGATTAGGGTTGTAATCATTATAAATTATTATCAATTTATTTAAATTTTAGTATTTTTCAAAAACTTTAAGGATTCTTCCTTATTTGAGCGTTTACGCTGCGTCAGTCCCTTTGATTGCATACTCTCTATTGGAAACCCAAAACTACAGTTTTGTTTTCAATCGACATCCTTTTGTACCAAATGCCAAGAAACATGTTCTTGGTGGATTTTCCAGGTTAGAAGAATCCTAATTAAACTTCCCACCTGCAGACACAATGGTTTGTGACGAATTCAGCGGTTGATCACCTTGTCTGATTGTATCTGTGGTGGCGCCGAAACCAACACGAAAAGTACTATCAAAACATGAAATGAAGGCAATGATCTTGATCATGACTGCTGCAACCAACAAAGGCATCTTTAATGTCACTAGCATTTTTGTGATTGTTAGAAGAGCTGATCTCCAGCTACTTTATTAATAATAATGTTACTAGTCTCACAAGAGTCTAAACGCCACATCCATGAGTTTTCCATCAACTCTGCATGTTGGACGTGAAAATGGGGCTATATGTTATGTAGGACAAAAATCAAAGGTGGAAATTAAGCATTAATTGTATAGCTAATCGTCTTAAACTTGTGGAAGTACTATACTTATTGGTTACCTCAACAAATATATAACTACAATTTGAACTTTCCAAGTTACTTCATTGGATCAGTCGTATCAAGAAGTGGTACCATATAAAGGAAAACTTGAGTTTTGCAGTCAAGTCAATACACGGTAATTCATTATTGGCTTAATGATATTTTTGAGACATGCTAAAGGCACCCCAACTATATATAAGGGCATCCCAACGATATGATTTTTTCGAACTCTCCCTAAAAATGACTTTTACGCACTTCACTCAAATATAGACGTTGTGTGCCTTATACACAGTTGAGGTGCCTTTAGTGCATCTCTATTTTTTTTAAGGTTATATGACTTAATGATCGATATTTGGAGTGACAATCAAGAAAAATTCATCATGTAAAACTTGACTTAATATATTTATTTTGAAGGATGACTTAATAATATTTTTGGCTGAATTGTTAATTTGAGTCTTTCTGAGCTTATGCTTAGAGTCCGACTAAGTGCACCCTACCTTTACTAAGTGCACTCCATTTTGCATGTGACGCGCATCATAACACGTCAAATATAATTTCCAGTTTCTAGACCGAAACTATAAAAGACTACTGTAGTGGCAAGCTCAGGGTCGAACCTTAAGGACTGGGTTACTGACTTAGGTTTCTAGGGGAGAGAAGAGAAAACAGGGAATTTTGTAAAACTTTTGGAAACTTTGAAAACCTTGGAGTAAGAGTAATGCAATGAAAGAAAATCTAGGTATTCAACTTCACGGTTTTTGCAATACAACTTGGGATTGATTCCATTAATCTTTGGTTTATAAAAAATATGAAACTAATCTATAATCTAGTGAAACTATAAACCCGGTGACGCACTCAGTTCCTCGCACTTCCTGATATCGGCACTCAAGGTATGACCATTGACTATTTCCCTAACCAAACATGCAACCTGATCACTAGTGCTCAGAATTTAATGCATTGGCCGCATTACCTCAGTCCATGAAGGCATAAACATAGACAACCGGATCGGTAGTGCTCCCGATTTAGCCTAGATCCCTAAGGTACTTAACCAGTTGGCCAATTGTCACAAGTTTGAGTCTACCGCGTGAGGACGAACGATTTGACTTTAATGACTAAGGGTACTCAACCTAATATGCACGCACAACGCTTTATATACAATAAAATCTAACTCTATGATTAAAAACAATACCAAAGAGAAAAAAAATATAGAAAAGAATCAAGAGAATTAAATATAAATAAACCTCATAATGGAATCCCAAGTCGCAAAGCTTGACCGATCCACCTTCAACCTAGATTAAGGAGATTAGCTAGACATAATCAAGCCAAAACCTAGTTTCTAATGTAAAACAAAAGTAAAACAACAGTTCTTTTCGAATTAGAGTCTATTGGTATTTATAGAAATACCCCAAAATGGGTTAAAAACCTAAAAATCCCAAAAAGTAGGTAAAATTCAAAATTTTGAGTCTTTAGGGCGGTGGTGGCATGTTGGCGGTGTGTTTTTTTAGCTCTCTAGTTCACTCGTTTGTGAGTCACGCCATAAGAATTTGTTCATCACGGCGTAACGAATTCCTTTGCCTTGAAACCCAATTGTGAACCACTTAGAGATCGAATCTGAAGAGGCTTGTGAGACATGAAAATATTCAGGTTGGAATCTGCTTTCCAAAAAAGAAAACGACAAGTCAATTGGAATTGAAATGAGGAAGTAATGGCCTTTATACTGAAGAGGGATCATTAAGAAACTTGACCAAACTTTGCCACCAGTGTGTTGCTCTTTTCAGCCATGCCAAGTCCGTATCTCATGATACTTGTGATGGATAAAAATGTCCGTCTCAAAGTCTTCTTTCCAACAAGATCAACGGTGAGTCGTTCTGACTTCGGATGTGAAAGTTATGGCTTGTGAACTTAACATCACTCAATTAAGCTCATAACACACCTTTTGCTCCAACTCATGTAAAATCCCTGAAAAACATAAAACAAGTATTTGTCACTTTGAAACAAGATAAATATAGTCCATTAATTCCTAATATCTTATACTAAATCATACCTAAATAAACACTCATCAAACATCCCCAAACTTAGACTTTGCTCGTCCCGAGCAAAGGAGTGAATGAAAACCTACACTCTATCTTATACTACAATGACTAATCCTATCAAATCTATGCCCATTGTAACGGCCAAATTAATAATTTTTGTTATTTTATGACATCATTGTAGACGTTTATGCCAACGAGGACGTTCGTGGGTCCCACAGTGAGGCTGGAGCACGCTCGTATTAGGTAAATAGTTATTTTGTGTGTTGTTTTTGTCAAATTTTGTGATGTTTATATGAAAATAGGTTAAAAGACATCGCAATGTATGTAATTATATTTCAATTAATGTGTGAGATTGTGTGTTAAGTATTTGCCTCAATATGCGTGTCGATGCGGGTACTAGGAAGGCTAAAAGATGAAATACTAGGTCAAAGAAAATAATACACATTAAATTGAATTAAATGTGACAAAACAGTAAATTGGTGAGAGCCTAGAGACACGTGGGTCGTGGTCGCCACACGTGGGTGATATGGTACTGTGCATGCCCGAGTATGCTCGTTGGCGCGCACGACGAAATTTCAGGCGTGAAAATATAGGTGAATATATATATTTATATATATAATTTAAAATATATATGTATATATATAAATATATATATATAATCAGAAAATAAATAAATAATTGTGAAATGACCAAAAAGGGCATTTGATTGTTAAGGAAGAGGATATGAACATAGGCGTATTTTGGTCATTTACTTCAAAATGTTGATAACCACCCACCACCGACACCACATTTCCCACAATTTCGATCGAAAGAGGGAGCCAAGATGAGAGAAGGAATCGACGAGGAGGAGGTCGAGCTTTTGTTCGAGAGACAAAGCATGGTCGAGGTGAGTTGTTGTCTTCTTGTTGTTGTGTGTGTTGTTGTTATGGTGGTGGGGTGGTGGTGGTGATGGTTTGGTGGTGGAGGTGAGGTGGAGTTCGAGAGCTCAGATGAACTACAAGAGCAGTTTGTCCGAGGATGGAGACAACACCCATGTTGTCTCCCCTCCTTCCCGATTCCATTAGAGAAGAAAAAAAGAATTTTCTTTCACGCCTCTGTTTAAGGAAGATGATGGGGCGCGTGCATGCACCCTTTGGTCGGCCGGACTCAGCCCCGGCCCGACCTGCACTCCGGCCCAGTGGGCCAAACCGGGCCCAACCCGGTTGGGTCGGGCCGAACTCGGTTCAAGGGACCCACCCGTATATTAATTAAATAATATTTTTTATTATTTTTATTATTTTATTTAAATAAATAAAAAACAGTTTTAAAGAAAATAAAATACAGAAAAATAGAGAAATATAGCTAAAACTTATGGAAAAATTCAGAAAAAAATATTAGAAATTAGAAAAAGGGTCATAAATGAGTTTCGGGACTTTTTCGGGATTTTTGCGAGATGTTGTCGGAGTTTTTACCTCGTAAAACATAAAATTAGCATAATATACAAAATTGAAGCTAATTTAATGACAAATGATCTTAGGTACATTTGGGTGATAATTTTTATTGTCGGGTGTTTCTTGGAGCTAGGCTGGGGTTTGATTTTCGCGACACGGATTGCAAATTGAGGTGTATAGTAACCCAACTAAAATTCACTTTAGTAATTACTGCTTGATTTATTTGAATTCAGTCCTGTTCATTTACTACTCTATTTCCTTCTTACTTTACGGTGGCTGAGTACTCTCATCTGCTGACTTTACGGTAGTTGAGTTTACTCCTACTTGGTGTCTTTACGGTGTTGAGATCACTCCCCACTTGACGTTTATTTGTTGCGGGGGCATAAGGTCCACTAAGCCATAGCATATGTCTAGGCATACGCGGTGAATATGCTACCCAGGTATGACAGGCATGTGTAGGTGCACCGTGGATATACGTCGGCCACCTAGAGGGTCCAGGGTCACCCATCATAGGAATCCTCACGAGTCGTGCTTGGTAGATAGCCCGAAGTATGGCTTAGTCTGACTTTGTTTGTGCACGCACCTTGCTTCAGTGATATATTTATGCATGCTATGATCTTCCACAGTTGTCTGTATTCTTTTGTTTCGCATGTTTATTTATAGCATTTTAAATTTCAGCCATTTATGTAAGTTTTTAGTTGGTAAATTTCCTTGGGATTACTTACTCTGGACTCATCATCTTCCTTTTTGTGATGGATTGAGTGCAAATCCTAGTACGAGCGGAGGGAACGGCAAGCCTGAGGACTACATTGATTGATTGCCTTTGCCCTACTCGTACGTTTATTTTTATTTCCTTGTTTTATGCTTAGTTTTGGGGTATGAGAGATATATATGACTTGTATATAATTTGTAGGTTATAAATTTTGATATTTTGAGGATCTCAGTTAATATGTATATGATGTATATTTTGAGATGGTTTCCACCTTAGGTAATATGCTCATAAAACACCTTGATGATTTTAATTATCCGCTGCGTACTTTGTGGTAAAATGATAATAAAGAATCCAAAGCTAAATTAAATCAATAATTATTACTGCATAACTTAAAGTTAGCAAGAATTTAATTATATTGAGTTTACGAGTGGCCGTGGGACACAGCTAGACGATGAGCTGTAGGCCCGCAGTGTACGCCGTAGTTGCCTATGAATTGGAGGCCGCTACATTTGGTATCAGAGCCTAGGCGTATGAAACCTTAGGCTTGATTTAGATATTTAATAAGAGCATAAAAATTTAATAAAACTATATGCGAAACCTAAGTGAATGACTAAAACCTTAGTTGGGAAGTGATTTGAGATGGGTAGAATCAGGAATATATGTATATATATATATGTATGTTTTGATTGTAGAATAAATATTATACGCGTACATATTGAGTCTGATCCAATGCACGTTGGTTGTGCAGTTTACGATGGACGGACAAACTCCTACTATTACTCCACCGACCAGGAGGTTGGGGAGAGTAGAGAGGTAACTTATCTGCAAACTATGGTGTAGAGAGTTACTGACCAGCAATTGTTACAGCAAGTACAGATGGCGGAGATTATTGAGTATATACGAGGCTCGAGAGTACCCTAAGTACCTGCAGTGGCACCCTAAACACTAAGTACCTGCAGTGGCACCGACTACTGAGCTAGTTGTACCTGCTACTCAGGCCGCATTCATGCCAGCTGTTACCACATAGGCACTATAGAGATGGTCGAGCCTGTTGTGGTGCCAACAGAGACTACCGCTATGACACCACTACGACAGAGCAAAACGTAGTTGCTTCAAACACTAGGAGTAGGATGTCGGAGGCAGTGAAGATGGTAAAGGACTTTATGAGGTTCAACCCCACTTTATTTATTGGGGTCAATGATCCAGAAATTATTCGATGACTACACCAGTCGTTAGAGGTACCAGAGGTAGATCATGCACGGATTTCTGGGTACTGTTTGATAGGCCAGGCAGCAGTTTGGTGGACAACTTACACCAACACACATTTCAAGCCGTCTACTTGGACAGAGTTCCGACAGTTATTCCTTGACATGTATATCCCTACTAAGGTACAATTGAGACTTAAAGAGGTGTTTCTTGCACTGAAACAGGGAACCATGTCAGTATCACAGTACATGCAGAGATTCAGGTATCTTATGATGTATTCCATGGATATGGTGAACACCGAGAGACTCCAGATTTACTACTTCATCAGGGGATTAGATGAGAGGATTAGTGGTGTGATTGTGGTGAGTGGAGCCGAAACTTTACAGGCTATATATGATAGGGCTTTAGCTCGCGAGACATACTTACGACATAGAGGTGAGTTGATGGATAGGTCTGGGCAGAGTTCTTGGTCTGATTAGAGACCAAAGAGATAGTGAGATCAGTTTGACTGACAGAGACAGGATCAGCAAAGTCGATGGAGAGATTGGCAGGATTAGGGTCGACGAGATAGGCATCCCGAGCAGTAGAGAAGAGATGAGAGGCTGGTGGTGTATGTTGCTGCACCTGCACCTGTTGAACAGTCGTGACAACGTATTAGGGATGGAAGAGGTCGTGGTAGGGGACAGAGAGGTCAGAACCATGATTGAACTCAGGTTCAGACATTGTCACAGTCTGGTTGGCAGGAGAGATGATGATGTTTTTAAAAGTCATCGGGTCGAACATGTGCATGCTAATTGTCCATTGACACCTTCTTCATCACGATCACAAATTGAGCCAGCTATGGAGAGAGTCCAAGCTAATGCTACACCTACTGTTGTACAACCAGTTCGAGGTGCGACTCGTCAGCTCGTCGAGGGTATGTTATTTATTTGCAATATTTCCATGCATGTATTGTTTGATTCCAGTAGTACTTTATCTTTCATTGTCGGACGTATGGTTAGACAGTTAGGGTTACAGGCTGAGATTTTAGACCCACATATTGTCCTCAGTACGGTTTCTGGGGATAAGATTTACCCTAACCGGATATGCCAGAATTGTGTAGTAGAAGTGAAGGGACACCAGTTATGAGCGGACTTACGTGTTCTTGAGTACCTAGAGTTTGACGCACTATTGGGTATAGATTGGTTAGCAGCGTATCGAGCACATATTGATTGCTTCAACAAGACAGTAGTATTTGATATTGAGGGCATTCTAGTATTTACCTTTGTCGGTACTACGTCAGACTTACCGATTACTAAAGGTCGACTGGTTATGACTCAGGAGATGCAAGCATTTATGCCGGTAGTTAAGCCAGAACTGAGATCGGAGGTTAGAGTGAACAATGTTCCAGTAGTGTGTGAGTTTCCTGATGTGTTCCCCGATGATTTACCAGGTTTACCACCTCCTAGAGCAGTTGAGTTCATTATTGAGTTGATTCCGGGGACGTAGCCGATATACAGCCAACCGTACAAGATGTCAACATTTGAGTATGGGGAGTTAAGATCCTAGCTAGAAGAGTTACTACAGAAGGGTTTCTTTCATCCCAGTATGTCTCCTTAGGGCGCACCAGTTCCTTTTGTTAAAAAGAAGGATGGTTCTATGAAGATGCGCGTAGACTACAGAAAGTTGAATCAGGTGACGATTTGAAATTGTTATCTACTTCCTAAGAACGATGATTTATTTGATCAGTTGGCGGGTGGTAAGTTTTTCTCAAAAATTGATTTACGATCTGGTTATCATCAGTTGAGGATTCGGGAGAGTGATATCAAGAAGACGGCTTTTAGCACGCATTATGGATTGTTTGAGTTCACAGTCATGCCATTTGGGGTGACTAATGCGCCAGCTATCTTTATGGATTTGATGCACTAAGTATTGAGGCCATTTTTGGATCGTTATGTGATTATATTCATCGATGATATCTTGATATACAGTAAGACTCGTGTGGAGCACGAGAGACACCTCAGAGATGTTTTGATGATATTGAGAGAGCAACGATTATACGCTAAGTTTAGCAAGTGTGCTTTTTGGCTTAGTAAGGTGAAGTTTCTCAGACATGTCATCAATAGTCAAGGGATATATGTTGATGGGGACAAGATTCAAGTGATTATTGATTGGAAGACACCTGAGTCAGTTTCAGACATTCATAGTTTCTTGGGACTTGCGGGCTATTACCTGAAGTTTGTGCAGGATTTTTCTTTGATTGCAGCGCAGATGACGAGGTTGACCAAGAAGGAAGTTAACTTCTGCGTCGGTGTTGGCTTTACCTGTGGTGGGGAGAGGCTTCTCGGTCTACACGGATGCTTTTGGTACTGGGTTGGGATGCGTGTTGATGCAGCATGGACACCCAGTTGCTTACTTATCGAGGCGATTGAGACCCCACGAAGGGAATTATCCACTGCATGACTTGGAGCTAGCAGTAGTTGTGTTCGCACTAAAGGCTTGGAGGCATTATCTCTATGGGGAGCGGTTCATGTTATACACAAATCACTAGAGATTGAGGTATCTATTCACTCAAAGGGATCTGAACATCCGACAGAGATAGTGGCTCAAGTTACTGAAGGACTATGACTTTGCAATTGAGTACCATCCTGGGAAGGCGAATGTTGTGCTAATGCGTTGAGCCAGAGCGGTGTAGAGAGTCAGACTATACTACGGCAGATGACACATGAGTATGGATTGTTGGAGGCTGCGATGGTGTTATGTTTGTCTGATGCTCTTGTTGATGTTCATATCTCTTGTCAGATGCGTGTTCCTGTTGTGCGTTAGAGAGGCATACTGAGTGGCAAAGGGCTGACGGACATTTTGCTCATTTCAGTCATCTGGCTCAGGATCCGGATTGCACAGATTAGTCTGGTGGCCAAACGAGTGCTTGAGACACAGGGGCAAGTTGTGGATACCTTAGGTGCAAGAACTACGTAATAGCATTCTTGAGGATGCACACCGTTCGCGGTATATAGTTCATCCTGGCAGGACCAAGATGTATCATGATTTGTGACATTTGTTCTGGTGGCTAGGGATGAAGGCTGATGTGGGGGCATATTTTAGGTCTTATCATATATGTCAGCAGGTTAAGGCCGAGCACAGGAGATCAGCTAGATTGTTGCAGCCGCTGTCCATTCCACAATGGAAATGGAAGCATGTTACGATAGATTTTGTTAGTGGTTTGCCACGGACTGCCAGGCGTCATGATGTTGCTTAGGTTGTTATTGACTGATTGATGAGGTTTGCACACTTCATCCATATATCGATGAAGTATTCGTTTCCTTAGCTGAGTATTATTTTTGAGCGAGAGATTGTTAGGCTACATGGAGTGCCGATATCTATTGTGTCTGATAAAAATCCCAGGTTGACTTCGAAGTTATGGGAGAGCATGCAAGAGCAGTTTGGCACTAGACTTCAGTTCAGTACGGCTTATCATCCTCAAATAGATGGTCAGTCGTAGAGATTGATACATATATTGAAGGACATGCCCAGAGCATGTATTTTGCAATTTGGAGGTGCTTGGGAAGAGTTTTTTCCGTTATGCGAGTTTGCGTACAACAACAGCTATCAAGCGAGTATTGATATGCCACCATTTGAGGCTTTGTATGATAGACCCTGCACGTCACCAGCTTGTTGGGCAGCACCTGAGGATGTGGCAGTGATTGGGCCTGAAGTTGTTGTTGATCACACAGAGAAGATTCGGCAGATTAGATTGAGATTGCAAGCAGCTCAAGACAGGCAGAAGAAGTATTCTGATAGGTATCTTGAGGGTTTGAGTTATGTTGTACATAACTTAGTGTACCGAAAGGTTTCGCCCTGGAAAGGTTATCAGAGGTTTGGGATCAAGGGGAAACTAGCACCGAGATATATTAGACCGTTCAGAGTCATGGCAGGTGTCGGCACAGTGGCGTATAGGTTGGAGTTGCGATCAGAATTAGCGGGGGTTCACCCGCTATTTCATGTGTCTATGTTGAGGCTAGCTAGATCGGGATCGAGGTCGATGGTTGACATCAGACAGATTTAGGTTCATCCTGATGTTTCGTATGAGGGGCAGCCAATAGAGATTATGGATTGCTAGATACAGGCTCTAAGAAATAGGGAGAACCCGAAGGTATTGGTACGATGGCAACATTACGGGACTGAGGGACTCACTTGGGAGCTTGAGTCGACTATAAGACGGAGATATCCTCAGTTGTTTGCTGTTGAGTATTTAGTATAACTTAAATTTCCAGATGAAACTTCAAACTAGTTGGGAAGAACTGTAACGGCTTAATTAATAATTGTCGTTATTTTATGACGTCATTATAGACGTGGACACAAGCGGGGACGTTCGTGGGTCCCACAACAAGGCTGGAGCACGCCCGTATTAGGTAAATAGTTATTTTATGTGTTGTTTTTATCTAATTTTGCGATGTTTATGTTAAAATAGGTTAAACTGCATCACGATGTCTGTAATTATATTTCAATTAACGAGTGAGATTGTGTGTTAAGTATTTGCCTCGATATGCGTATCGATGCAGGTACCTGGTAGGCTAAAAGATGAAATACTAGGTCGAAGAAAATAATACGCACATTAAATAAATTAAATGTGACAAAACAGTAAATTGGTGAACACTTAAGGACACGCGGGGTTGTGGTCGTTGGCGTGCACGATAAAATTTTAGGCACGAAAATGTAGGCAAATATATATACTTAAATATATACAAATATATATGTATTAATATATATATATATATTAAAAATTAGAAAATAAATAAATAATTGTGAAATAACCAAAAAGGGCATTTGATTGTTAAGGAAGAGGATATGAACATAGAGGTATTTTGGTCATTTGACTTCAAAATGTTGATAACCACCCACCACCGACACCATATTTCCCACTATTTCGATCGAAAGAGGGAGCTGAGACAAGAGAAGGAATCAACGAGGAGGAGGTCGAGCTTGTGTTGGAGAAACAAAGCGTGGTTGAGGTGAGTTGTTGTCTTGTTGTTGGTGTGTGCGTTGTTGTTGTGGTTGTGGTGGTGGTGGTGGTGGTTGTGATGGTTCAGTGGTGGAGGTGAGGTGGAGTTCGAGAGCTCGGACGAACTGCAAGAGCAGTTCTTTCGAGGAGGGAGATGACACCCATGTCGACTGCCCTCCTTCCCAATTCCATTAGAGAAGGAAAAAAAATTCTTTCACGCCTCTGTTTGAGGAAGATGATGGGGGGAAGGTGCACGAACGCACGCCCCAAGCCCAACCCTGGTGGGCCAGGCCGAACCAGCCCTGGTCAACTCTGGTGGGCCTGGACCGGGCCCAACCCGGTTAGTTCGGGTCGGGTCGGACCCGATACAGGGGACCCACCTCTATATTAATTAAATAATATTTTTTTTATTTTATTTAAATAAGTAAAAAACAGTTTTAAATAAAATAAAATACAAAAAAAGAGAAAAATAGCTAAAAATTATGGAAAAATTCAGAAAAATCCAAAAAAATATTAGAAATTAGAAAAATGGTCATAAATGAGCTTTTGGACTTTCTCAGGATTTTGGCGAGGTGTTGTTGGGGTTTTTACCTCGTAAAATGTAAAATTGACATAATATACCAAATTGAAGCTACTTTATGACAAATGATCTTAGGTACATTTGGGTGATAATTTTTATTGTTGGGTGTTTATTGGAGCCAGACTGAGGTTTGGTTTTCGGGACACGGAGTGCGGATTGAAGTGTGTAGTAACACAACTGAAATTCACTTTAGTAATTATTGCTTGATTTATTTGAATTCAATCCTGTTCATTTACTACTCTATTTCCTTATTACTTTACGATAACTAAGTACTCTCACCTGGTGACTTTATGGTAGTTGAGTTTACTCCTACCTGGTTTCTTTACGGTGCTGAGATCACTCCCCACCTGGTGTTTATTCGTTGCGGGGCCATAAGGTCCACTAAGCCATAGCATATGTCTAGGCATGCGCGGTGAATATGCTACTCAGGTATGATAGGCATGTGTGGGTGCACCGTGGATATACGCCGGCCACCTAGAGGGTTCAGGATCACCCGTTAGAGGAATCCTCACGAACTGTGCCTGGCGAATAGCTCGAAGTATGGCTTAGTCTGACATTGATTGTGCACGCACCTTGCTTCACTGTTATATTTATGCATGCAATGATCTTCCACAGTTGCCTATATTCTTTTGTACCGCATGCTTATTTATAGCATTTTAAATTTCAACAGTTTATTTACGTATTTACTTGGTGAATTTCCTTGGGATTACTCGTTCTGAACTCGTCATCTGCCTTTTTGTGATGGCTTGAGTGCAGATCTTAGTACGAACCGAGGGAAGTGCAAGCTTAAGGACTACATTGATTGACAGCATTTGCCTTACTCATATGTTTATTTTTATTTCCTTGTTTTATGCTGGGGTTTTGGGGTATGAGAGATAGATATGAGTTGTATATAATTTGTAGGTTATATTTTTTGATATTTAGAGGATCTTAGTTGATATATATATATGATGTATATTTTGAGATGGTTTCCACCTTAGGTAATATGCTCATGAAACACCTTGATGATTTAAATTATCTGTTGCGTACTTTGAGGTAAAATGATAATAAAGAATCCAAAGCTAACTTAAATCAATAATTATTAATACATAACTTAAATTTAGCAAGAATTTAATTATATTGAGTTTACGAGTGGCCGTGGGAAACAGCTGGGTGATGAGTTGGCAGAGCTATGGGCCCGCGGTGCACGCCGTGGCTGCCGATAAATTGGAGGCTGCTACACCCATCACCAAGTCAAGTTTAAGTTCCTTTTTTATTTAAATCTGCCACTTATATCATCCAAAAGAAGTTCAGAGTCAAATAGTGTGAAAACAGAGTTCAAACATCAGTGAAAATCACCCATTCAAAAACCATAATCATTCCAGACTTTTAGCCTTCAACTACTCAAGATTTTTCAGACACACTACATTAAAACATTCAATGTCAGAATTTCTTATAAATAGTGCATCAACACCGAAAAAGGGACTATGAATGAAAAGTGCAACACACTATCCATAAATGTTGACTAAACATACCAAAGGGAGACAATCAGACTTAAATATGAAAATGTGGAACAGCACATTGGAATAACTCAATTGATCTAGCTATAAGCACTCGGTCAAATCTTTTTATTTAAAAGAGTTTTCATAACTTTCACCTTTATGCGTATATACATTCTATTTTCTCCAAAAATTTTAAAAATAGTATGGTCCCTGCTCCATTTTCAGTGGAATCCACTTTTCTCACTTTTTCCACCTCAAGATTCCCTGCTCCATTTCTAGTGGAATCTGTGGGACTCTCTAAATTTTTTTAGAAAACTCTTGTTGACCCTTCTCACTTTCACCATAACAAACGAGTCATCCAATGTCCATTCAAGTCTAAATCATTCCCAAAAAGTGGTCAAGTCATATGAATTGATGTCTCAAGTAAACTACATTCTTGTTCTAGCACCCTAAAAATTTGATAACTTACAAAATAGGACTACCTGTCTCTTTGGTATCTAGCATAATGCCTAAACTTCATACTAGCTCTCTTATAAGCAACCTCAAAGATGTTGGACAACGCTCTAAATTAAGTATAACTCCTAATATTTAAAAGGGTTCAAGTATGAAAAGTAGCTTAATTTGAACTCATATCTACAATAAAAATAGTCAACATGGTTTTAGGCAACTCTATATGCAACAAAAATGACTCTAAATATGCATAAACTCAATAATGCAACTAATTAAATATAAAAATGCATGAACTAATATAAACTACTACTTACCTGAATGATGCAATGCATAACATGTCATAACAAGAAAATGAGGTGAAAAGAAAAGAAAAACACCACCATAACTTACCATGCCCATGGAATACGCATAAAAATAATAAAATAGTTATACCTTTCATGCGCTAATCCATTCATCTAACACTCCGCTATACATGTAAAACACCCCCAAACTTATCCCAAACCTTGTCCTCAAGGTTTAACACAAGAATGAAGCTATCAAACTACAAAATAAAAGGAAAAGAAGTGAAAAAAATATGGAATGAAAGAGATAAGTAATGGGAAAATGACATGCTAAAATAATTATGCAAAACTTAATGGACTAAAACATCTCATGAAATATCAAATATGGTGTTAAAAAATGTTCTACTCAGGAAACTGCAGGAATATACATACCAATACCTCCAATCGACTCAAAAACTAATCCTAATAAACTAAAGGAAAGAACTTACCAAATTCCAATCTGACTAACCGTATGTGAGAACCATGGAGCCTCAGTAGTGATATCGGGGTCTTAACTCCAGTGCTTTAATAAATAAGTATCAAACACCTGCAAATAGTCACAAACGGGATAAAATGAGTTCACCAATCGAATATAAAAACAAGCAAACTAAAAAGATAAAGGATAGAAACTTGCGCTGCCTCCTAAGAGCATTTTTTGTAGAGTCGTTAGCTCGACTTCAGATACATGCGTCCTAGGTCATGCTGTCCCACTCAAGTATGTCTTGAGTGGTTCTCGTACGCGCAGCTCCATTGTCTGAGAAGGAAACACTATTTGTCAGCATGGGGGTGGTGGAAAAGCCTTACCAATTCTAGGTACTTGACGACCGTCTTGCTTGTCTAAACTAATCTTATCCTGAAATGGTGGGTTAGAAACATGCATAGAAAATAAGCATAAAACATCAGTAGGAGATTTAACTATGTTAAAAATGTCAAATGTAGCGATCTCACCATTAAACTCTATAGTCATGGTCCCACCAAACACATAAACCTTAGTCCTCACAACCCATAGGAAAGGTCGACCCAAAAGAAGAGAAGGTAAGGCATGGAGAGAATCATCTCCCATATCCATCACATAAAAGTTAGTCGAAAATATAAAATCATGAATCTTGATTGGTACATCCTCGAGAACACAACCGAGTGTACAACCAACCTATTAGCTAGGTGGATTGCCACCTGAGTGTTCTTAAGAGGACCATCATGAAGAGACTCATATAAGGAACTGGACATGACATTTATGGATACGCCAATTGTTTATCGGTCGGCAGATAACAACAATTTTGAAAGACAACTAATATTAAATAGTAAAATTAATTCTCAAAAAAATATTAAAGATCACACATGACACTCTCAACAGTAATATTACATACCTTGCAAGAAATAGTAAACATACCAGGGTCTGGACATTTAGGTGGTAGCTTTCTCTTAATCTACTCCTCTGGTACTTTATGTACCCCAAAACTTACCCGTCCACGTCAGCGCATACCTGCTCTGGGGGATCCTTGATCTCAATGACCTATGCAACCTTGTAACAAACCTCAATTTTTACCCGACTTGTATTGCACTGGTTAGGACCATGACTCGACCACGTGCTACTAGACAGTATTTCGAACTTCGAAAGTCGACACCGAAGTAATGTTATGTTTATGTGATGTGTGTATTAGTATTGTAGTTCATTTCGGATCTCGTGCCATTCGGACAATTTTTAGACTGAATGAGGTTTTGCCTAGATAAACGGGGGACTAAAACACTATTAAAATATAAATAAATGAATTATTGGATAATTTAAATAATTATTTAAAGGAACAAGGTGGGACTACGCGAACGAGGAGTCGAACTGGATCGAAGAACTTTGTTTGAATGCGGGGAGTTGGATAGATATGCGACATACAGTCTATGGGATATGGATTGTTAAAGTGACACAACTGTAGTTTGAAGAGCCCATAGATCAGCCTCGAGATGTGTGTGTAGGGGAAGATGAAGGGCTAGGCCTGTTACAACACATTACCTACCCCACAATTCATCTACTATTCGCATCTTCTTATATATATATATATATATATATATATATATATATATATATATATATATAGACACACACACACACATCTCATCTCCCTCATTCTCTCCTCACCACTGTCTTCACTGTCTCACACCACTCCTCCACTCTCTCCTCCTCCCAAGTTCGCCACCGCTGACCACCGGATCTGGAGTGTCGGAGCCCTCACCGGAGGTGCTCTCTCTTAGTCTCTCACCCTCACTCACCTCACGGTCTCTCTCTCCCTCTCCACTCTCGTCATCTCTCACCTCACGGTCTCTCTCACTCTCACCGCCACCCTCCTCCTCTCGTCGTCAACAAACTGGCAGCCACCACCTCTCACAGCAGTGTTGGATTGTCAAAGCCCTCACCAGAGGTTCTCTTCTCTTTCTCCCTCTTTCTCTAGGCAGTTTTCTTTCTCTCTCTCGCATCCATTGTCACACCCACTATCTAACGACCGTGGAGCTCCTCCGACGAGGAACTTGGGCATAGACCACCCATGTATGTCTCGATATTCCCGGAGGGCTTCACGTCTGGCGAATGGGTGGTTTTTCTGACGAGATGAAGGGTCATTTTCTCACCGTTTTGCATTTTTTGGGACTGTTTTGTGATAGTTTTGGCCACTATTTTGGACTGTCAGGACTGGTGGAACCATCCTCGGTCGAGGCTGAATGGAGGTGACTCTCCGACGACTTCACTAGCTGGAGGTGGTTTTCCCCTATGTATGGCAGTTATGTCTTCGATGGGAGTATATATTGGACAGTTTTGATGATGGTGTGTGTGTACAGCTTATGTTGGGTGCATGCAATGTGTGTGTACCCCATAATTGGGGTATGGGGTGTGTACAGTGTGTGTGTGTACCCCACAGCTGGGGTGTGGGGTATGTCATGTGTAGGGTGCGTTATGTATGTGTGAGTTGTTTCCTATCACGACGAGTAGATGTTGACGTAACGTAGGGCGTGCACATGACCTCTCCATGTCGTGTTGGCACTCTACGGACGTTAGACCACCCCCGCGAGGTCTCCAAACTCGTTGGTGTAAAGTTGTTTTGAGTCTTGTTGTTTTTTACAAATTTGCGTTTGAAGGTCAAGAATTGGTGATGATGTCGTGGTTGCACCGCCAGTCCTTAAGACCATGGCATAACCCATACACGACTGAGCCAAGCCTATAATTCATGAGTAGGCTTACATGCAACATGATTTTCGATGTTGTGATATCGCAGTCGTGGTCATTATTAAGGTTTTCAAAACCGAGAGAGACTATTCATTTTTCTACTTGATTATTGAGTTATTCGAGTCATTTCAAACTATAGGAAAATGCTAGGGGTATCAACCTAGGATTAGTTACTGACTCGACCCATTTAATTGGAGTTTTTGACCTTGTAATGTAGCGAAAAACTCAGGGATACGTGCTAGGAACGCGAGAGTGTTGTATATGGGTTGCAATAATTCAGGTAAGTGTACTTACCTTTAAGCTTGTGTACGTTAGTAAGCCAGTTAAGAAATTCTCATGTGATTCATTATCATTTATTGCTATTCTTACTATTATCCATTGTTGGCATTCAAATTCTCTTATTTTCTTGGTATGTTTGTTCTTGACGTAAGTGTGTCGATATAGTATCATGTGGCCCGCACTGGTTAGGGGAAACTTGGGTATTTCCTATCGGAATTATTGCTACCCATAGTGTTGTGTGAACCTGGGTACTGATTATGAAGGTGTCATGTGTCCCGCACTAGTTAGGGAAACACGATCCACTCTCTGCAGGAGTGCCTGACCACCCTTAGTGTTGTGTGAACCTGGGCACTGGATTATTGGGGTTATGGTTGTGAATATTGACCGCTTATGGCCTCTTTTGAGTCTTAGAACACACATGTTTTCGATTGCTATCCTTTCAGTCTGCCTATCATGCACTTTGATCTATTTATATTCTTGTCTTTAAATTACTGCATGATATTTAGACTGCTTTATTTGATATTCATGAATTACTGTGAAATTCTTCTGGCATTACTTTTGATTTCTCTTAGTTGCTCACCGTCTAGTTTGTGACGGTGTGTGCAGATATCTCGGAGTGTAGTAAGGGCAAGGACCCTCTACTTAATGATTTTCTCTAAGGACCTCTCAGAGTACGCGACTTCAGGACTAGGTTAGTTGATTCGTGTTTATTGCTTTTTGTATGATGTTTTATATATACGATGTTGGTTATTGAACTGGGGATCACTTTTGTTATGGATACTATGAACACTCGGGGTTTCCACATTTATATAGATTTCCTAATTTTTGTTTGATTGAGTTATTTTCCAATACTTGTTTAGTTTTCCGCTGCGTATAATTGCAATAACTCTTTCATAAACTGTTAACTTGATTAATTGGAGGCTGACTAGGCTTGTCAGGCTAGTTGAGTATCGATTCGGGACCTGCACGGGTCTAGGCCGGCGTACATATATGCATTGGGAAGTTGGGGCTGTCAGAAACCTCCACAACCTTCTCGTGAATATTTACAATCTGCTCAACTGGGGGAGGTGGAGGAATTCCTGTAGGTATCTTAAGATCTTTGCATTTTTGGAACAACTTCGGAAAGAATCTCTGTGGGAAAGGAACTCTCATCAAGATCTCATGTCGCCTCCTCGCCTTTGCCTCCTTGTCCTGCTCAGGTGTAGTGTGATGCTCTCTACGAACTACCTCAATCTCCCTAGGCTCGCTCTCAATAGCTAAGGATATGACATTTACATGGGCCTTTGGGTTAGGGATGGGTTGGGCGGGCAATCTACCTTGGTTCGTGAGTTTACTGACCTCTTTAGCTAGTTGACTCACCTGAACTGCTAAGTCATGCACAATAGCATCATCAGTTGCTTTTTACTATGTCATGTCCGTTGCAAGGTTGTCAACCTTAGTGATGAATGTCCTCATCATATCCTCTAATGGTCCGGTAGTCTGAACAGGTCGGGGCTGTGGAAGGAGGGGTTGTCCCCTTGGAACGAACTGTGAGAAGTTCTGATTATGTGGCCCATAACTCAAATAGGGGCTTTTAACGACTTTATTATATGTATTACCATTAGTGTTATCGTATTGATTCCTAGGAGGTCCTTGGAATCTGCTGTTGGGTTTTGGGGTTCATGCACAGCGGAGATTTCAAAACTATTTTGAAATAAACCGCAACATGATGTGAATCTGATTCCATTAAAACATGTTTATACTATGAAAACTTAATCATACCTCACTCGCAATGTACCTTTCTGAAGGTTAATCGATCTCTAAGGCGCTGCCAACAACGAACGCCCTCTATCAGCAGTCCACACACGAACGGCGATCGAGATTTGAAGTGCTAGCTTCGAGAGAATACCAAACCTTTTTGTTTCTCTCCAAAACAATCCAGAGCATACCAAAAACCCTAAGTCGTTTCTTAAAACGAAAATAGAGTTTCAGCCCTTTTTTAAATCTTTCGTACTTGTATTCTAACTCAAAGCGTCTATTTATATAACCCTTGTATATAAACGGTTAAGTAAATTACACATATACCCCTACTTAAAGAAGTATAAGTGTAATACACTACAAGGACGTTTCTGTCATGAATTTTATCATATAAAATTCATTTTTTTGGACCATCTTAAAATCTCGCAAAACCATTCTTAGTGTGCGACCCAATATGCTCATACAACGTTGGCAGTGTACTAAAGCACATTTTGGTATACAAGTCATAAGCGGCCACTAGCAAGACATTATGACTACCCAAGTTGTACAAATATCAAATCGATACAACCTAATCAATAGTGTATATAGCATCCTTTTGTCACACGATACCTTTTGTTCAAAATAAGGCATGCAATTGTCATCCAACATGTTCAATCGTACTAGTCTCGATTTCTAGGTAGACTGAAAACATCTAAGTGGCATTGATCAATATCAATTCACTTAGACTAGGCCTTTTAACAGTCTAACACATCGAGGGATCCACTGGATATCTCTCTTTATATGAGAGGGACAAATTCTATCTCGATTACACAACTTCACCACATTATTCACACAGTAACAAATCACAACCTTTATAATTGTCTGGTTAAAAACAACGTTTGATTGCGTCAAATCACTGTATTCCTAATGTTGAAGTCTTTGGTAATCTCAAGTCAGAGGACTGAAAAATATACCTATGATGAGAAACAACTATGACTTAATCCTTGTGATGTTCTCATAGCAGGTCGGTCCAGTACTTTGTTCCCTAACAAGTACTCATGATCTTGATTCGTATTCCTATACGTATGATCATCGTATGATCATTAATCAAGACTCATAGTAGTCTTAATTCATTATAGTTCCCAGTATAATAATCGATTAGGGATATTTAGGATATTTCTGTAAATACCCATGGATCTTATTATAATGTAAACATGCAAATCAATTATAATAAACAGCAAATGAAATCTCTATTTTATTAACTAAAATGTATTCATAAAGACTGTTAATGGATTGACCTCGGACACATTTCCCAACATCTGCCACCTAAAACGTTAGCTTGTTCTTCGAACAAGGTAGGACATGAATAAAAAGTATGGCCAGAAGCGTCATAAAAGCCGCATGTGACTGCCCTAAATTCCCCGTGCATTTGGGTACGCTCGGCCTAGACTCGTGTAGGCCCCAAGTCATCACTCAGCAACATGACGAGCCTAGTCAGCCTCAAATCAATCAATTATACAATTTATGAAAGAGTTATTGCAAGTTTTTATGCAGCAGAAAGTAAATAAACTAAACATAAGGGAAATAACTCAGTCAAAGGGAAATTAGGAATCTATAATGTGGAAAACCCAGAAATATTCATGTACAAATAGAAGTGAGATATGAATAAGTACATAAAAACCTACTAAATGGTCTCCCCGGTCCTGCTGCTAATCCTCACAAAAGTCGCCTAGGCAGGGCTCCTTGCCACTACCGTACTCCGCTCTATCTCCACCCACCGTCACAAACTAGACGATGAACAACTTGAGAAAATCGAATGTAATGCCAGAAGAAGATAACAGTAATTCATGATATAACAAGTAAAGTAGTCTAAATATCATTCGGTAATAGAAAGGCAGGAATTTAAATAGATCAACTGCATGATAAACAAACTAATAGATATCAATCGAAAGTCAAGTGTGTTCTAAAGAATCAAAAGAGGCCCATAAGTGGTCTAAATCATAGCATAACGGCGAAGACCTCGCGAGGTCTTCCCGGGTATCGACACAAGCAAAGGCACAGCTATAATGGGAGGGACACAAGCCCACCCACCCAGTACTCGGTGTGACACGGTCACTAAGGGTGGTCACACACTCCTGTAAAAAAGTTCCCACCTTTTATCCCTCTAGTCCAGGTCCTAGTACTCTTGAGACGAAACACTTACACCAAGAAACACATAACAATAAATGGAATGGAATACCAATAATACAGCATAGCGAATCTGAATAAATGATAAACAATCACATGGCATTTTTTTATTGGCTTACAAATCGTACATAAGCTTTAAGGCAAATGTACTTACCTGATAACGCAACCCATGAATAACAACACTCCCGCGAGTCAAAACGTGTACCTCCAAGTTTTTCGCCACTTGACAAGGTTGGAAACTCTATTTAATGGGTCGAGTCATTAATTAAACCGTAGGTTAAACCTTAGTGTATTCCCAAACATTTTAAGGACTCCAACAACTCGACAAATCGATAGAAAAATGAATACTTTCTCTCGGGTTGAAAACCATAACGTATGTAAGCCTAATTACACATCTTAGGCTCGGCTTAGTTGTTATTAGGTCACGCCATGGCCTCGAGGACCAGCGATGTGACCACAACGTCATAACCATTCGCAATACATAATCCCTTAGCATGCGACGTTCAGACACACATGGATTAAGTTATACACAACGTAGGTCGAAATGGAAAGAAACACTCACACCATGCAATTTGCCGCGAAAATTATGACACCAATAACTCATTGCTCGGCGTGAAGTATACACGTACACATACTACGCCACACACACATACCAATGTCCCTATGACCTCAAACTTCAACACAACATATTCTCGAGACATAACCAAGACCGAACACCAATTGTGACCGAAAAACTATTATAGTAACATGTTGATGTTCTCCGACATTGGGGAGGGTTCACCACAGCATTGAGTTGCCAGAAAACCCCCCAACCAGATCATATTCCCACCATACATACGATTACGAACTTGACGTTGAAATTCACATGAAATGATAATAAAAATAAAGGAAGTTGTTTAAACACCACAACTCTTCTCTACCTTCACTGTTTTTAGGCCACTCCGAGAGTCATGGCACATAAGCATGGACTTACCTTGGTCCCCGACTAGTCCCTGGTCACGGCAGTGCCCCATACGCCAACCAGACATAAAGAAGAGAGCACACACACAATAGTTTCACAAAGTAATAAAAACAAAAATTCTAACCTCACCATTGCACTGCCACGAGGGGGGTTCAGAGGCTCTGGTGACCTCGTAGGGTCATCTCCGACGACGACATCGCCTCCCCCCAGTCGGATAGTCACGGCGGTAGTGAGCAAATAGAGAGAGAGAAAGAGAGCAATAGAGAGAAACTGAGAGAGAGAGAGAGAGATAGAGAGAGGGAGAGAGAACACAGACCTCCAGTGAGAGCTCCGGTGAGGGTTATGTTCGGTCACCAAGGGAAAGGGTAGGAGAAGAGGGGCGGCGGTGAGAGGGAATGGGAGGCTCGGGTGTGTGTGTGGAGAAGATGATGAATAGTAGGGTTTGTTAGGAATGTTTTATATATATATATATATATATATATATAACCAAAATGACCATTTTGCCCTTAATTACTTGCTTTTTTTTTGAATAGTTGCCCTTATGGGTCTTTTATCTCATCATGTTAATTCAACACACATAATCATCTCAATGCCAATCTCATGGCTCTCCTCATTATGCTGTGTTACTTTAACAATTTCTATCCCATAGCCCGTAGGTTGCGAGAATATCCAACTCCCACATTCAAACGACGTTCCTCGGTCCATCTTTCTTTGTTCCGACTCTATAAATGTATGTAGTTTCACTTTTCTTGTAAATAATAATTTAAATTATACAAAAATCCATTTAATTATTTTTTTAATTTTTTTACACCCTCTGTTTACCTAAGCGAAGCCTCACTCAGACTAATATTGGCCCAAATGGCACGAGATCCGTAAATACTAAAATATTAATTCACACAATAAAAAAATCATTCAATCACTTCGATGTCGACTCTCGAAGTTCGAAATGCTATCTAGTATCACGTAACTGGGTCACCTACGTAACCAGTGCAACACTAGTCGAATTAAAATTGAGGGTTGTTACAATCTCCCCCACTTATTAGAAGTAAACTAAGCTAACGACTTTATTGTTTCTCTTCACAAATCCTGAAGTGATCGATAACACTTGAAGCGAGTCATTCCTTGACTCCAAACCGTTTGTAACCCTTTAGTGGTGAGACCTTCAGATCTACGCAGTCTCCGACAAATCATACTAAAGCTCATCGTGATACTCGTCAAGTACTTCTTTTGCCACTCCCGGGCATTCTTAATTCTCAGGCAAATCTATCGTACTTTCTCAGCATAATCATCAACAGTTTCAGGTTTAACTGCCATAACATCCTCTGGCTCAGTCCAGCAGGAAATGAATCTATGAGGCCTATCACAGAGCGCCTCAATCGGTGCCATACCGATACTTGCCTGACAACTGTTGTCATGCGCAACCTTGCACAAGTAAAGGTACTGCAGATTTCGCAAACTTGTCCACAATTACCCAGATGTTATTATGACCACAAGGAGATCGGGGCATCCACTGACGAAATTCGTATCAATTTGTTCCCACTTCCACCGAGGAATGGGTAGGTAGTGTAGCAATCCTCCAAGTCGTTGGTGCCCAGCCTCCACGCACTGGCATGTCATATGCTCGAACAACTCTGACACCTCAGAAATCATCCCTGGCCACCTAAAAGAGAGGTCACATGTCAGCGCACATCTTAGGTCAACCCGGATATACAACAAAACGAGAGCGGTGAATCTCCTTGAGTATTTTGTTACGTGCATTAGCCACAAATGGAAAACCCCAATCGCCCACGATACCTCTATCATGAGTTTGTCGATCGACTCTTGTCTGGGCAATCTGAACTATCCACCACCTCACTGCACCGCCAGTATTACGCATCGTCTTGCTGTCCCTCGCGCATAATGCCAAATGAGACAGTCTGCAACATCGTCTAACCACGTAACTATGTCCTGGTAATCTTCAGCACGTCCGCTGAACTCATCAACTCGGCTGCCTCACGTAAACCATGCTCGTAGGTCCACTGACACATGACTACCTCTGCATCAAATCCTCTACGACTCAAAGCATCAACAACAATGTTAGTCTTCTCCGAATGGTGCTCAAACAAGAATTCATAATCCTTCAAGAATTCCAGCCAACACCTCTGTCTTGCTCTTGTACGCATGAAACTCATGAAGGTCTCCAATTTGTCTTCTCGTATCAACCGATCTAAGAATGTAATGCTCATAACTAGTTCATGCCAAAGAAGGCCTCGAACTCTAACAACTTCAGTACTCGCTTGTCTACTGGCGACTCGTAGCCCCCTAACTCTATCGAAATGTCAAGACTATGCACATTCAGGTATATTGCATCTTGGAAACCGTGCCTAGGATTGAGGTGTGCTGTGACGGCCCAAATTTTCCCATGCAATTAGGTACGCCCGGCCTAGACCCGTACAAGCCCCGAGTTATCACTCGGCAACCTGACGAGCCTAGTCATCCTAATATTTACTCAATTTAGCAATTTATGAAAGAGTTATTGCAATAATACACAGCGGAAGACTAAACAATTATAACAAAGGGGAAAATAACTCAATCAAAGGGAAATTAGGAGTCCTATAAATGTGGAAAACCCCGAGAATTCATGTACAATTCGATAAACCAATATACATGATACCAATCTCAATAACATTACCAAGTTCTATAAACCAAAACATACATATGTAAAGAGATTTACAGATAAGCAAAAACATATAACCTACTCTAGGGTTCCTCAAGTCCAGCCGCTCATATAAAGTCTCCTAGGCAAGGCTCCTTGCCTCTACTGCACTCCGCTCTATCTGCACCCACCGTCACAAACTAGACGGTGAGTAACTGAGAGAAATCGAAAGTAATGCCAGAAGAATATAATAGTAATTCATGAATTATCAAACAAGGCAGTTTAAATATCATGCAGGAATTGAAAGACATGAAGCCAAATGAACAAGGTGCATGATAGGCAGACTGGAAACAATAACAATCGAAACATGCGTGTTCTACTAGTCAAGAAAGGCCATAAGTGGTCTAAAATCCACAACAATACCACAACAATCCACAACAATCCAGTACATGGTATCACACAATCACTAGGGGTGGTCAAACACTCGTGCGCACGAGTGCCCGCGTTTTATCCTTTCTAGTGCAGGCTGCATGTACCTTTAAGACACACACTTATGCCAAGAACACACATACAAGGAATATGGAATGGAAGGCCAACAACTAGATAATAACTAACACAACGGAATGAAAATGAATCACATGATATTTTCTTAGCTGGCTTACTAATGTACAAATGCTTTTTAAGGCAAGTGTACTTACCTGAATTATCGCAACCCGGTACCATTCTGAGACTCTAAAGCGTTCCCGCAATTTCTCGTCAATGTTGATTTAGAGTTAGTACCCCGTCTTAGGGTGTTTCTCGTATATTTAGTTTCTAATACACTTACTTTAGGCGACTGAAATCGTTGTAGGTCAACCAATCTCTATGGTGTTGCCCTTTTTACAAAACATAACTCTTGTTGGGCCCATTTATCAAGCTTATACTCACCTGAGTAAGCCTTTGGTGTGTACACTCATTGGGCCTAGATATATATATATGTCCATCTTTATATTTTATTCATTTGTTTTTGGATTTCAAGTTGTACCTATTTTATTGAACCCTCATTGGGCTTTACACAACCCATATACATACTATTTGTAACTTGTTATAGACCCATATTATCATGAGTGTATTAGGCCTTAATACAAATCAATATTCATTTAAACAAGTATCCATACTTATTATCCTTTTTATTTATTCTCAAACACACAAATACATACATTAATATACATTTTATTATGCACCCACATATATAACTGTGGTGTACACATAGTGTTGTGTACACCCCACTGTGGTGTACACACATACTGTTGTGTACACCCCATTGTGGTGTACACTGTGTGTACACCCCATGCTCACACCTAACCTAAAACTATCACATAACACTGCTGCCCATATCACCATACTCATGAGACAGTCCTACATAGTACCCCCCCACACCCCAACTGGGTGTGCACACACACAACCATACACCCCGTCTAACACACACCACACACAACAAACTCTTAACTGCCAAGAGAAAGTGAAAGGAGAAAAGAAAAATTGAAAGAGAACACACACATCTAACTGACATAAAAACAGTCAAATATATACACAAATAATCACCACACTTGGGGTCACCTCCGGCCAGCAGAGTCGTTGGAGGTTAACCTCCGGTCAGCCTCGACCGGCACCAGTGCCGGTCATCCAATCCGTGGTCACTAAACTCATACAATAGTCCCAACATGAAAGAAAAATAGTGAGAGAGAGCATGCTCACTACCGAGAAAGAGAGAGAGATAGAGTGGTCGAGAGTTTTACCAGTTCAGGCAGCCGAGTTCCAGAGAGGTTCTGCCGTCCAGCGCTGGCGAGGGTGGTGATGACTGTCGGGAGAGAGAGAGAGAGAAGAGACTGCCAAGACGAGAGAGAATGTGAGGCCGAGAGGGAGGGACCGAGAGAGAGAGCACGAGAGTGTACGAGAGAGAGAGATAAACCCACCTCCGGTGAGCTTCCCAGCCACCACTGGGTCTCCGACAACCAGCAAGAACACCCCAGCTGAGAGGTGAGTGGATCAAGAGAAAGGGAGGCCGAGAGATGAGAGAACCGTGAGGGAGAGAGCGAACAAACCGAGAAAGAGGGAGAGACCCAAAAGGAGGGAGAGAGAGACGACCTCCAGTGAGTGAGCTCTGGCGTGGTCCAGCAAGGCGTGGATCGAAAGAGGAGAGGGGAGGTGGCAGCGGTGGTGGTGTTTGGAGAAGGAGATGAATAGTGAAGTAGGGTTTATTAAAAACGTCTTATATATATAATAAACAAAGGTCAAATGACCATTTTGCCATTTCCACTTATTTCATACACATTTTAAAACCACTACCCTTATGAGTCTTTTACCACTTGTTTGCATCTCTAAACATACACACATCTCGAGGCCGATCTGATGGTTCCTTCTCTTTGGGATGTGTCGCTTTAACAATTCCAATCCCATAGTCCGCATGTTACATATTTAACCAACTCCCACGTTCAAACGACGTTCCTCGGTTCTTTTTTCCTTGTTCCGACTCCCGTAACGCGCGTAGTCTCGCCTTGTCTCGCCAACTAATTAATTAAATTAATTAAAAATTCATTTATTTGTACTCTTTACTTGTTTTTATCCCCCGTTTAACTAGTCGAAACCTCACTCAATTAAATATCGCCCGAACAGCTCGAAACCCATTAAATACTAAAATACTAATACACACAATCAAAGAATCATAAAATCACTTCGGTGTCGACTCCCGAAGTTCCAAATACTGTCCAGTGTTCACATAGCTGGGTCACAATCCTGACAAGTGTAACGCAAGTCACTTAAAAATTTGGGGTTGTTACATGTGCTACGTCTAACGGGTTTTCAACCCTAACATGTCTACCACGCGCACAACAATCAAGGAATCAACATAACCTAAATCGAACATGATATGCATGCAAGTACCTCAAATGAAAATCATACCCTCAACACTTGTCCGGACGCCCCCCGGTCTGGCTTAACAGCAGCCTGAACACATTCCCTCTAGTGCTGGTGATGTTGTGGTGGTGCTCTTGCTGGCTAAGGGCACTCCCTCTGAATGTGGCCGACCTATCTACATCTGTAACACATACGGGTATCGTGTGATCTCTGACTCTGGCTCTGGCCTCGTCCCTGTGCAGAACCATGAGTCTGGGTCTGACTAGACCTCTGGTGCATGGTCAAAGTAAGAAAAATAGACGAATTTTCTACTTGATCAAGTGGTTTGATGTGGAGAAACCTACTTGGGAGCGGACACTACCCTATGGCAGTTTGAGAAGGAGATAACAGACTACTAAAAGGAGCAGGAGCCGAGCAGATCGATGAGGGCATCGAACATTTCAGCCGGAGGAGGTTTGTTACCACCCCAATAGCTAGACCGGAGTATGCTGGGCTGGGTAGAAGGGTAACTCGGCAAATGACGGAGTCTCGGTGGACTCGAAAGGCTTTGGGCGACCCAGGTGACGGATTGAGGTTCAGTACATGGCGTGCACCTAAGTGGGCATGGTGTTTACCTTAGTGGGCACAGTGTTTACCTAAGTGGGCACGGTGTTTACCTAAGTGGGCAAGTTGTGGCACGGCACGTACCTTAGCGGGCACGGAGTGGCACGCCACGTACCTTAATGGGCACAAAGTGGCACGGCGTGTTCCTTAGCAGGCACAGTGTGGCACGATGCATAATTTAATGGGCACGGTGTATACCTTAGCGGGAACGGTAAAGACCTTATTGGGCACGGCGCGCGTACCTAAGCATGCGCAGTGAATGTACCTAAGTGAGTGCGTACACGGGCAAGGCGCTCTCTCTGGTGTGAGCACAGTGGTGATTTGGGGCGTGCACAACAACGACTTGGAGCGTACCTTAGCAAAAGCTTGGAACATACCTTGGCAAGAGCAAGGTCACGCCTTGGCATGGGCAAGGCAAGACCTTGGCAGGAGCATAGCTAAGTTTCCTTAACTATGGCGTTAACCAGGTCAAAGTATGATTGGTCTCACTTTTGAATGTTCCCTATTGGAGGGCAAGGAACAACTTAACATCTACTATAGGAAAAGGACCTCTCCTAGGGGTGGTATGGGGAGGAAGGCAAGGGTAACCCTAGAGAAGGCCTTGGGTGTGCATGCCAAGGCCTTGCCCAAAGACCATCATGCAACCACCTCCATGCCGGTAGGACCCGGACTTAGCGAGGCCTAGCACAAAAGGGTGCCTAGACTTAGCTAGGCACGACCAAGCACGACCCTAAAATCATGGAGCGTTCCTAGGCTTGGATGGACCAAGTCAAGCATGATAGTTCCTAGGCGGTTAGGCAACTACCTTAGTCATGGCTCAGAGCATTACCAAGGCACGTCCAAGCAAGTCCCTAGTACATTGAAGATGTGCCTATTGACCAGGTGGTCATGGAAGTTACGAGGCAAGGTGGCAACAGAGGAGGCAAACAGTTTGGCAACTGCTTGACGATATGAGAATGTGGTATGGTTTACTTTGTCTTTGATGCTTGTAAATTAGGACATGTGTCCATTCGGTTATGTAACAACATCAGGCTATTTTCTATAAAGCCAACCCCTTATGCTTAGGGAAGCATAAGGTGGTAGAGTTGTAACTCATCAATCAAAGATCAGCAAAGCTCCCTGTTGTGCCAATTGTTGCTTGTTAGAGTGAAATTTATTGGTGTGCTGAACTAAGGTGGCCCTTAGGCACTACGGAGTGACATTGAGTGAAAAAAAACTTTCCTTAGGGTAAACCCTCTCATTAGTGACCCCGTGACAATTGGTATCAGAGCTTCGTTTGTCGACGATGGTGACCCGAGCAGCTGTGGATCTAAGTGAAAGGGTGTCTCACTTGGAATAGTTCGTGGCAACACTCAGTGTGCAAAGGGAGGAGGCTCAAAGCTCTTCCTTGGTGGTGCGAGTTGGAGGCTTGGAAACACTCATTGCTTCGTTGGTAGCTACAGAGGAATCTCATATGGGGATGATCTCTAGTTTGGAGGCTCGTTTTGATGAGCTAGTTGCTGATGTTCGTACGGTTAGGGAACTTACCACTTACACAGCAGAGACGATTGCTGTGGAGATGAGTCTTCTCAAAAAGTCTGTTGGTGGAACCTCAGATGTTGTGAAAATGACAAAGCTACCTAAATCCAAAGTTTCTGAACCAAAGAAATTCTCTAGTAAGCGAATTGCCAAAGAACTAGAGAACTTTCTTTGGGACATGGAGCAGTATTTTGCCACAGTGCGGACTCCAGATGATCAGAAGGTCATCCTAACTACAATATACTTGGAGGGAGATGCAAAGCTTTGGTGGAGAACTAGACTTGATGATAATGCTGTTGCTGGGAGGTCGAAGAACATCGAGTGGGATGTACCGAAACGGGAATTGAATGATCAATTCCTTCCTACTAATGCAGTTTGGCAAGCAAGGGAGGCTTTGCGTAAGGTGAAGCAGACAGGCTCTGTTCAGGAGTACTTGAAAGAGTTTTCTTCTTTGTTGTTGGACATTAAGAACATGTCAGAAGAGGATAAAATCTTTAATTTTACAACCAGCTTGCAGACATGGGCATAAGCCGAGTTAAGGAGACAAGGTGTGAAGGACATACCTGGAGCAATAGCTGCTGCTAATAGTCTTATTGATTTCAAGACTAGTTCTTCGCTTTCAGAAGGAAAGAATTGAAGGATCAAGCGCTTACCACTGCGCTAAAAGCAATTGCTGGTAGTGCTGGCGCAACTTTATTTCCTTAACAAGTGGCAGCGCAAAGCCCCGTACTAAGCGACAGGTGGGCATGAGGGGCTGCACCACGTGGGTGCCAATGGGTCGCGGTTAGTCCCTGGAGCGGTTAGTCTCCCGAGCAAAGGATGGTGCGACACCCCATAAATGCCAACAATCACCCCCACACCACTGGGAGCTCGAACCCGCGACCTCGCTCGATACCAATTAAAGGATCAAGCGCTTACCACCGCGCTAAAAGCAATTCTTTGGTAGTCTTTGGCGCAACTTTATTTCCTTAACAAGTGGCAGCGCAAAGCCCCGTACTAAGCGACAGGTGGGCATGAGGGGCTGCACCACGTGGGTGCCAACGGGTCAGGCGGTTAGTCCCTGGAGCGGTTAGTCTCCCGAGCAAAGGATGGTGCTGACACCCCATAAATGCCAACAAGAATATGGAGAAAAAGCCCCATAAGGAGTACTCAAACAAGGGTGAAAAGAAGTTATTTCCTTCAAAGAAGCAGACCTCAAAGCTGACACCCAAAGAAGATGCACAACTCTCATCATCCTTAAAGGGTTGTTTCATTTGCAATGGCCCTCATTGAGTACGGGAGTGTCCAAAAAAGGAGAAGATTTCTGCCCTGATTGCAGAAAATCCTGTTGAGACTCGGATAAATCAATTACAGTTGTTGAATGCCATTCAACAAGCAAGGCCAAACAAATTGGAGGGATTGCTCTATGTGGAGACGATGGTGAACCAACACAAGGACCTTGCTATGGTGGATTCAGGAGCGACACACTCATTCATGGCAGATCATATGGTGAGCAAGTTAGGACTTAAACTAGCTGAGAATTCCAGCCGCATGAAGGCTGTGAATTCTGAGGCTAAGCAAATCCAAGGTATGGCCTCAAATGTTGACATCAAAGTTGGATTTTGGGAAGGAAAGATCAACCCAATGGCAATTCCTTTAGATGATTTCAACATCATTCTAGGGAACGATTTTCTCTAATTGGGGAGTATTGCCTTAATGCCTTTTTTAAGGGGATTGTTCATCATGAACAAGTCCCACCGTTGCTTTGTACCTACTGTTAGTGATGCTACAGGAAGGAAGGTGACAAACAGACCCATTTATCAGCAATTCAACTCAAAGATGGTCTAAGAAAAGGGCAGCCAACGTACTTGGTAACATTGGTGGAAATGAAGCCAAGAGTTGCGGTGGAGGTCCGCAATGTAATGGCTAGTGTGGTGGAAGAGTTCAAAGATTTCATGCCTCTAGAGTTCCCAAAGCATCTACCACCACAGAGAACCATTGATCATGCTACTGAGCTTATACCAGGCTCAAAGCTGCCAGCCCAGGCCCCTTATCGAATGGTTCCTAAGGAGTTGCAGGAGCTGAGAAAGCAATTGGATGAGTTGCGATATGAGGGACCATTTGAGGTGGTGAAGCCAGTTGGAAGGGTAGCTTACATGCTCAAGCTACCTGAGAGGTTGAAGGTACACCCCACATTTCATGTCAGTTACCTTAAACCTTTCCATTTAAATCAAGCAGATCCGGGGCGGAGTGCAGCTAGACGAGCTCCACATTTAGTACGAAATGAATTTGTAGGGGAGATCGAGCAAGTTCTAAACCATGAGGTTTGTGGTCAAAGTAAGAAAATAGGTGAATTTTCTACTTGATCAAATGGGTTGATGCAGAGGAACCTACTTGGGAGCAAGATACTACCCTATGGCAGTTTGATAAGGAGATAATAGACTACCAAAAGCGGCAAGAATCGAGCAGTTCGATGAGGGCATCGAATAGTTCGATGGGCAGCAGGGAAACTCAACAAATGACCGAGTCTCGGTGGACTTGGAAGGTTTCGGGGTACTCAAGTGACGGATTGAGGTTCAGTATATGGCGTGTACCTAAGTAGGCACGGTGTTTAGTTTAGTGGGCATGGTGTTTACCTTAGTGGCAAGGTGTGGCACGGCGCGTACCTTAGCGGGCACGGATTGGCACGGCGCGTACTTAAGCAGGCACGGTATGGTACGGCGCGTACCTTAACGTGCACTGTTAGCGGGCATAGTGTGGCACGACGCGTACCTTAACGGGCATGGTGTATACCTTAGCGGAATGATACGGACCTTAGCAGGCACGGTGCGCGTACCTAAGCAAGCACGACGCATATACCTAAGTGAGCACGTGCGGGGGCAACGCGTTTTCTCAGGTTTGAGCACTGCGGTGACTTGGAGTGAGCACAGCGGCAACTTGGAGTGTACCTTAGCGAAAGCCTGGCACATACGTTGCTAAGAGCAATGTCACGCCTTGGCCCGGGAAAGGCAAGACCTTGGCAAGAGCACAGTTGACTTTCCTTGGCTATGGCGTTGACCTGGTCAAAGTATGATTAGTATCACTTTTGGATGTTCCCTATTGGAGGGCCAAGAATGGCTTAACATCTACTATAGGAGAAGGACCTCTCCTAGAGGTGGTATAGGTAGGAAGGCAACGGTAACCCTAGAGAAGGCCTTAGACGTGCATATTAAGGATTGCCCAAAGACCATCATGCAACCACCTCCGCGCCAGTAGGACCCGAACTTAGCCAGGCTTCGGCACGCACCCAAGGGTGCCTAGGTTCAGTTAGGCACGACCAAGCATGACCCTAAAATCAAGGAGCGTTCCTAGGCTTGGATGGACCAAGTCAAGCATGGCAGTTCCTAAGCGGTTAGGCAACTACCTTGGTCATAGCTCAGAGTATGACCAAGGCACGTCCAAGCAAGTCCCTAGCACATTGAAGATGTGCCTATTGACCAGGTAGTCATGGCAGTTATGGGCCAGGTGGCAACAAAGGAGGCAAGCAGTTAGGCAACTTCTTGACTACATGGGAGTGTGGTGTGGTTTACTTAGTCTTTAATGCTTGTAAACTAGGACATGTGTCCATTCGGTTATGTAACCACTTTAGGCTATTTTCTATAAAGCCAACCCCTTATTCTTAGGGAAGCATAAGGTGGTAGAGTTGTAACTCATCAATCAAAGATCAGTAAAGCTTTCCTTTGTGCCTATTGTTGTTTGTTAGAGTGAAATCTATTGGTGTGCTGAAGTAAGGTGGTCCTTAGGCACCACGGAGTGACATTGAGTGAAAAAAAATTTCCTTAGGGTAAACCCTCTCATTTGTGACCCCGTGACAGGAAGATTTGTGGATGTGCGAAAAAAAAACTCACTTAAGCTGGTAAAGCAATACTAATTAAATCAATAGCTCTGGCGGCTCCAATCTATCAATTATCATGTTTCAAGGTTAACAAAATGTTTTGCAAGAGAGTGCATACTTCTGTATCCAAGTTCTGGTGGCAAAATCATAATGGCAATGCTCAACGAAGTTGGTGTACTTGGGAGAAAATGGCACAAATAAAGGCAGTGGGAGGTCTTGGTTTTTGCAACTTGGAGAGTATGAACTACGCACTCCTTGCAAAGCTATTCTGGAGGCTTCTGCAAAACCTGGGCTCCGTTATCTCTCGATGTCTTCAAGCTAAGTATGCTAGAGGACAATCTCTCCTAATAGCCCCTCTAGGCAGGAGACCCTCATAGGGATGGCATAGTCTCCTAGTAAGCCGGACTCTCCTTAAAAAGGGATTGCGATGGTAAGTTGATGATGGTCGGCGCATTTCAATTCGTCAAGACCCTTGGTTTCTGCGTCCTTAGAGTTTCAAACCCATAAGTGTTCAGTTGGGATATCCTCCCTTGGTCAGTGACCTTATTGACCAGGCTTCTTCGTCATGGAATCAGTTTCTTGTGCAACAGTATTTTGAGGAGGAGGATTCCAGAATTATATTATCCATCCCATTGAGGAGGTTGCATGAGGAAGATCGATATGGCATCAGACCCAATCAGGTATCTACACAATTAAATTCGGCTATAAGGCTTCTTGTGAATTTTCCACTCTTGAATCACCTTGCAGGGCTACTCGCCAGACACCTTAGGAACTCTCGTGGGAACGGACATAGTGGTCCAAGGTTTGGAAGCTAAATTGCCCACCTAAAATCCAATACTTCTTATGGAAATGTCTTAAGATCTCTTGTGCACATGTCTTCATGCCCATTGTTTTTTGTTAGGCTGCCCTTTGGGGTTGGATATGAAGCAGATACCAACACCGAATTTCTGAGCTCCTTTGCATTTCATGACTACTCAACTGCAGGGCATTGAAGGCAAAGAAGATATTTGGGCATGGTTCGCACAAGGGTTATGGTTGCTGTGGAAATGGAGAAATTCAAGTGTGTTTGAGGGTACTCTTAATGGGATTGAAGAAACCATTTGACTGACCCAACGAGGGTCGAAGAGTGGAACAATGGCTAAGATGATCAGAGTTGTTGGGACATCGAACTTAACGTAGTAGCGGCGCAAGTGTTCTTTACGGCAAATGTACTTTGTGTTGATGCTGCAAGAGATCCCAAATCTGGTAAGACAGTGCGATGGCCCCAATTTCTGCGACCGCCCCGTAGCCAGCTACTTCCCGCCCGTGCACCGGAAGCACTTGCCACGTCACTGTGCTAACAATTTATCTGATAACCTCAAATTATGTGTCAATTAATTTAGTAGTTTACTTATAATTACAGATTTAGCAATTTAGTTACAAATAGATAATCAACATTATTAATAAATAAAAGCGGAAGTCTTAATATAACAAAAAAACATATTAACTTAACTTGTTCAACCTATAGTGGAAATCTCGGCATGCATATAGGCGATCAAACTATAAAAGTAATATATACAAGAACAGGTGTCAAATAGTTTCTCAACCCCACAAGATAATACAAAATATCAAAAGTAATATCTACTAGCAAATGTACTAGCAAGCCTCAGCTCAAGTAAATCAGACGTAATCGCCAAGAATTCCCTTACCACTGTTGGTACTAGGATCTGCGCTTAGCCATCACAAAAACCAGATGACGAGCCCAATAAGTAAAATCCTAAGGAAAATCACCGTACATCATAATTTAAGAAATAAATAATAGAGCCAATAAATAGTGTTATATAAACATGCGGAAAGAAGGAAATATGCAAGCAACTGCTCAAAGCTCGTCGCATGAATATAAACACAGATATACCAATGGGTGTGAACACAGCTGTCTAAGGTGTGTATTTAGGACCAGAAGCCCAGGTCGTGGCCTACACCATTATCCCTACGACTTTGTCCTAGCGGCATTAGCCCTATTGGGGTACGTCGAACACGTGAACCGGTATTCTACTTAGGATATCATTTACTGAGGACGAGAACACGTGCTACACACTTAGCAAGCGACCACAACAACCCTCAGATACATAGACGAGAATAACTCAACCGTTCCAGTAAGAATGGACTCACAGATTATCAAAAAATAACATCTCAAATGAAAAACAATAGGTAAATGAAGTAATGGTGTTCAGTTGGGTTTTACGTACCTTAAACCACACTTAATAACTGCGAAAACACCCCCCGGTCTGACCCGCGACTATTCCCCGACTCTAAAAACTGTCTCGTGACTCTTGAGATCGATTTTTCGGTGTTTTATGGTTAATTAAGTGGGTTTGGGTGTTAATTAATACAAATAGGCTCGTTTATAACTTGGCCAAACTTATGCTCTCGGGCCCCAGCGTGCTAGGCTGGCCAGCTGATGCTTGGAGGTCTAGTAACGGTTTCTGGGTGTTGAGTCCCTAGCGCGCTAGGCGATTCTTCACCCAGGAAGGAGACTCATCTTCTATAGCCTGCCCAGTGCGTTGGTGTTCATCACTCAGAACACTGGGTATGCCCATGCCCAGAATTCTAGAAACGAATTCTGGGCTTTTGGGGGTTTTCTCGACACCCAACGTGATTAATGATACAACAACACCTCAATCGCACTAAATAAATCACTAAAACACCAATTTAAACGTGACTTAACCCAAAACCTGAATATCAAACATGCATGTCTAAAAACCCAAACCATATCCAAATGACTTAAATTTCAAACAAATCTGATCCAAATCAGTAAAATTCATCATCACAAACCTCAAAATCACCAAATCTTTCGAAAATAGTTGTAGATTCTGAGAAAATACGAAGTTCCTTCAACTTATTAAAACCCATATTTTCATGGAAACTCCAGGATTAGGGTGAGTAGATTACCTAGAATTTGTGGTTGGATGCGTAATTGAACTCTCCCTTACATGAATTCTCTCATCAATCTCTAGTTTTCCTCCCTGAAATCCTCATAATGTTGAGAAAAATTTTAGTTTTGCATGTTCCCACTCATCGAGTGTTATTTGTAGTTAGGCTTCTAATCTAACGTGCACACACATCTCGAGGCTGATCGGACGATCCCTGATCAGCTGGTGTCACTTAATCTTGGACACCTTATCATGACACAGATTTCCTTGTATCTCTTCATTGAGTGTCTCAAGGACAATCCTAGGTGTGTTGATTTGTTTGGTTACAACTATAGGATTTGTATATATATTAATTTGATTCAACTTATATAACCTATCTAAGCCATCACTTAAATTCTATAAAATGGTAAGTAGGATCACGCTAAATTCCCGATTACCTGGCACCTTGTACCCCGCGTCCGGCATGCACCCTGAAGCGGTCCCATACTTAGTGTACTAACTGATTTACTTAGCATAGCCTAAGTTTATATTTAAATCAGATTAATTTAAATCCTCAACCATAGTCATATTGATATCATTAAATTCAGTCTAACCCCAACACCCGGTCTCACAACTACCGAACCCTCGCGTTGGCGCGTTCTATGAAACAAAATCTCGACACTCAATCTCGCCCGATAAGATAATATAGATGCATACCTGTGATGAATAATATAAAAATACAGAAATGATATTAATAATAATACATCACAGAACTGAAATAAGCAGTACACAGTCATTACCCTAGGTCAGTCTCATGCCTAGCCTATCTGCAGCGTCCATGTGTCGTCTGAGCTAGCGTCCTAATATGAAATAATTAAATAATAGTGTTAATAAATAACGGGCCATTACAGACTGGTCTGGGGTGGATGCTAAGAAATTGTGGAGGATTGATTTAGTTTGCAGGTAACCAGTTCATTGATTATACTATAGATATTGACTGGGCAGAACTGCAAGCATTATTATCAGTTGTTACAAAGATCCAAGATGCAATGGGCGCGTTGATGATCTTTAGAGACTCTAGGAATGCCATCCAGGTGCTACTAAATGCCGCTGATTTCAGTGGCTATGATCTTATTGCCTAAGACATTAGGAGGGAAGCAACTAGATTAGGAAGGCATGTTTTTAATCATGTACTTAGATAGCAAAACACTATTGCTCATGAACTAGCTAGAGCAGCTCTGCATTCCTGGTCTTCCACTATATGGGGGGACTCGTTGCCTCTGTATATTGGTAATTTTGTATTACAGTTGTTTGGATAAGGAAAGTTATTGAAAAAAAAAATGTATGCCCCCTTTAATAAAAACAGAGTGCTTGTTCTTTATTTGGAAGAGAGAAAAAGATAACACAATATCTTTTTCTATTAACTCTTAAACAAGTTTTCTTCTCTCTTGATTTTACAACTGTGATACAACTCAATTTATAGCTTTAGACTTGACTCTTAGAATTCATACAGTAATTAAAAATAATAAATTATGACACTTGGTTACTTAAACAACCATAACTATTTATGGGAATCTCCAAAAGATAGACTCTTCATTTACTTAGAATGATCTAGAATTGCCCTTTCAAATTCGTTCATTAATCAGCCTCAAAATTTGTCTATTGTGTAGTCACGAATTTAATGGCACATTAAGTTTATTCATCAACATCCCCCCTTAAACTTAATTCTCTTTCGTCCTTCATGCCGAGTAGGTTTCTCATTTCGTACTGCTTCCTCAAATGTAATTGTTTCGAAATCTGGCAAAAGGCAAATTAAATGTACCTCACTTGTCGAGTCGTACAAATCTTGTATGCTTCGCATCCTTGGTTGTCTTGGTTCATCTTCATCATCGGTTGTTGGTAAATTTGTTGGTGTGTTTATTGAGGTAGTGATTGTACCAGAAGATGATTCTCCTTTCTTAAATATCACCTCTGTTGAGTTTTCACAATCCCACGACTTTAACTCGTTTACATGCACATCTCGGCTGACCACTACTTTCTTCTCATTGGATTAAACAACTTGTAACCTTTTGTCTTTTCATTATAAACGAGAAAGATATACCTTTTGCTTTTGTCATCAAGCTTGGTCCTTCTTTGATCCGGTACTTGCGCGTAGGCCATACTACCGAACACCTTTAAGTGAGACACCATTGGTTTTTGTCCACTCCATGCTTATTGCAGTGTTTGATCTTCCAACTTCATATGAGGGCATCGATTTTGCACATAGCCTGCGCATAACACTGCTTCCGCCCAAAATTCCTTTGTCATTTTCTTGCTCTTCATCATCGACCGAACCATATCAAGAATGGTTCGATTCTTTCTCTCAACTACACCATTTTGTTGAGGTGAATATGGTGCAATCATGAATCGCTTGATGCCTTATTCCTCGCAAGAATTTGTGAAGACGGTTGATGTGTACTCCTCGCCTCTATCTGACCTGAAGGCTTTGATGAGCATGTCGGTGGTTTTTTCTACCAACACTTTGAACTTATAGAATGAATTTAGAGCTTCAGATTTTTCTTTTAGAAAGTAAACCCATGTTTTCCGAGTGTAGTCATCAATAAATGTAATGAAGTACCTTTTTTCACTAAAAGATTTTGGAGTGATTGGTCCGCAAATATCAGTATGTATGAGCTCGAGTAGTTTTTTCGCACGGTATTCTGCATTTTTTGGAAATGAAGTCCTTGCTTGCTTACCAAGTATACATCCTTCGCAAAACTTGGTGGTGAAGTCCATATCTAGTAGCCCATGGACCATGTTCTTCTTGGCCAATTCCTTTAGGACACCGTAATGAAGGTGACCGAACCTTAGATGCCACAACCATGATTTATCTCCCTTGTCAACTTATAGACATTTTTCTCGAACGTTTCGTAACTTGAGCTTGTACATGAGATTTTGGGCCATTTCGACTCGTGCTACCAAGCGCCCTCGATTGTCTTTTAATTGTAGTACCAAATTTTTCATGAATACCGAGTATCCCTTCTCCATGAATTGCCCCATACTCAAAATATTGCTCTTTAGATCAGGTACGCAATAAACATCCTCAATTGATCCTTCCGTACCACCTTTTTGTAAATAGTGAACCGTACCTTGTCCTTTTACTTGGATCTTTGACATGTCTCCGAATGACACGTGTCCATCTTCAACCTCTCGCATCTCCTTGAATAGGTGCTTGTGCCCGCACATGTGATTACTAGCACATGTATCGAGATACCACACCGTATCACTGTTGGGAATGGTATTTCTGTAGGCCATCATGAGAACACCATCTTCTCTTGTCTCCTCTTGCGCGACTATATTCGCACTTCCTTCTACCTTTTTCTCGGAATAGCACTCCTTTGCATAGTGCCCATACTTACCGCAATTATAACACTCGACATTTGATTTGCACTCTTTTGTGTAGTGGCCATGCTTGCCATAGTTATAGCACTCAACATTTGAATGATTTGATCGAGCACCTCTACCATGACCACGCCCTCTACCTCGTAGATTGTGTTGGCTTGATTGCCCTTTCTCCTCATAGTATCTACCTCGACCGTGACCTCAACTACCACGATCATTGCTACGACCTCCATGGTCACGTCCTCTACCACGAAAGTTTTGAGTATAGAGTACCTTTTCTTCTTTGATAGATACCTTGGCTTGCAGCGCTTCTTCAAGCGACTTGTTCTTCTTCTTCTTGCGTTGTTCATGCGCCTCAAGAGAACCAGCAAGATCATTAATGGTCATCTCTTCCTAATTCTTTGACTCCTCAATTGCATAAACAACATTCTCAAAATTCTCGGTCAGTGACCACAAAATCTTCTCCACCACCCTTGCATCAGTTAGAATTTCTCCATTTTGTTTACGTTGATTCACCACTATTTGCACACGCATGATGTAATCAAAGATTCCTTCTGACTCCTTCATTTTCATGGCCTTTAACTCGTCTCTCAGAGTTTGAAGCTGTACTTGTTTAACTCGATCGGCACCTTTGAACACCTTTTGTAAAGTGTCCCACGCCTCCTTCTGGATTAATCAGGAAGTTGACTACGGATATCGAGCGAAAGCATACCAAACAATTAAAATTTTAAAATAAGGAAAAATAATGCAGTTGTTGTTGGAAGTTATGATTCAAATTTTATTTTATGAGTACAAAAGTGTGTTAGTTGGTACATGAATGTGTAATGGGTAGTTATAGGTAGTTATATGAGGATGTGGGTTAGACATGTTTGTGTAGTGGTCATAGTGGTGTGAATGAGTCATGTTGACCAAGTATTGGAGTGTTTGCATGTTAGCTATAAATATGTGTGTGATAAGTGTAAACATTAATCAATCAAGGAAGCAATGTAATACATCAAAAAATTGTCAATTTCACTTGTATATTTTATTTTATTTTATTTTTAAAATCAACAGACGGACCTTCAATTCTATCTTCAGATATGAAATTCATATTAAATATTTGCTGAGAACAAATTATATATCAAAGAATTAGCGTGGTTTTAAGTTTAGTGAACTGTTCAACAATGAAGAAACACTCTAAAAATGCTCTAGATGCACAAGACAACTTTGATATTCTTTGTGCTCTCAAGCATTTGATAATACACTTTTTGGAAAAAAAAAGTATTCCAAGAAGAACTACAGGTATAGGTAATGCTAAAGCAACGCTTTTCTTCTATTTGTTCGTCTTGTATTTCTCCACATACTTTCCTCCTATGATGGATACCTTTGTTCTTTCATAACTTTATGTCTATCCTTCCCTTTCCCTATTCCTTTTAAAAATGCTAAAGTTGGTGTATATTCCTTAACCAAAACAGAAGTAACAATAATTTTTTTTATAAAAATGGGAAGTAATAAAAAGGATGGTCAAGTGAGATGGTAAAGACATCACTTGTCAAAATGGCAAGACCTCAAGAAATCGTGGTTCGATTCCCACTGGAATTGAAAAAAAACTACAGGCATAGGTAATGCTAAAGCAAACCTTTTCTTCACTTTGTTCTTGTCTTGTGTTTCTCCACATACTTTCCTCCTATGATGGATACCTTTGTTCTTTCATAACCTTATGTCTATCCTTCCTTTCCCTATTCATTTTAAAGATGCTGAAGTTGGTGTATGTTCAATAACCTAAACAGAAGTAACAATGATTTTTTTTATAAAAATAGGAAGTAATAAAAAGGATGATCTAAGCCTCTCAGGTGAGATGGTAAAGACATCACTTGCCAAAATGGCGAGACCTCAGGAGATCGTGGTTCGATTCCCACTGAAATAAAAAAAAAGTAATAAAAAGGATGAATATTTAAGAACAAAGAAATAAGAAAAGAGATGAATAGTTTTTTTAAGCACCAAAGGTACGTCAAAAATGCACTTTCATATCTTCTAATAATCCGGAATATTCATGCCAAACAATGTCAAATCATCGCCACCGAAGGTGGACTACTTCTACTCTTGTTAGAGTTAAGGAGTTGTAATTAAGTTTATTTCCTATAAAATAAATGTTCATGTGGCGTACAACTTTCACTAAGCGATATCAGTAGAATAATTCAAGTTCATTGTGGATCCAAATGATTTTGTGGACCAAATAGGCCACTAAGATCACATATGTTTTAGTGTTCGACTAAAACCAAATAGATGTGTCCACTAAACTTAAGTAAGACTAAGATTGCTGCTCGAGAAATTACATTTGAAAAGTAACCTTTTAAGATAGTGAGGGTTGCTAATTACAAGCTTGTAGTAAAAAAAAATGTGATTGAATTGGATTAGCAAATCTAATAGAAATAAATTTCTTGAATCATAAACCTTAATCATACAATAAGGCATATAAGTACTTGCAGAAAAATTTCTTAGAACAAAATTGTACCTTCATTTTCATTAATTGAGATATAATTAAAAGTTAGGCGTATCGTCAACAAAAAAACCGTAGTAACACAAGCATTCTGACGCTTGGGCAACTCTGGCTTTATTTAAGCAAATCTAAATATTACTAAATAGCTGTAAAAAAAACTATCACTCTGCACATAAACAAAAATGGTATTTATGAATGGGATTTAACATTTAAATTTTAATATTGATTTTCAAAAGAAGCCATAACTTAATAATGGGGGTATATCAATACTAATGGCTTTGATGTTTGATTTTTTTTTTTGCAAGGTGCAATCACCTCAAACCTTACAAACAAAACTGAAAAAGCGGTGGCGGGTTTGAGAGAGTTCCCACTCATTCCAGGATGATTGGAAGTCAGAAGTCATTGGATACCCAAGAATTGTATTAAATTTGTGGTGATTCAATACAAAGATTTCTTACTTGGTGGTGGTCTAAATTGTCCACCGAGCTTTCTCATATTAGTTCAGAGCTGCCACTCACTACCCGTTCATAGCGTGCCTATTCTGAAGAGGTTCCAAGTTGTGAGATGTTTAGCAACTTAACTATCTCAAGAATTTAACTTTTTGTGAGTTTCGCCCGTTTGGAATTAGAATATCTCGTCCAATCAATGCATTCATCTCTAGTGCTGGAAGGATATGCAAGCTACCACTCCCAAAATTTGCTGGGAGACACAAGATCACCACAAAATATTGTTAATAATTGAAATTCTACATATAAAAAATGATGAAGCAATATATTCATTACCCATTCCTTAACTAGAGCCCCCCGTTTTTCAGCTTCAAAACATCCTTGATATCATTCCCATCTAACAATGGATTCAAAAACCAAACATTTTCCAAACATATATTAAAAGAAACGATGTTCTTATATTGTCAATGGTTACATGTAAAAAATAATTAGTAAAATTTATAATAACTGGCTAGTCACAACCAAATACTACCTGATCGAATAAGAAATGGTTCTATCATCAATCAAATTCTTTACTGACATGAAGATAACTTGAAAAGCTACAATTCACCATTGTTGTCATTTTCACTTCAGAATAACGTGCAGACAAATTGAACATACAATTAATTTTTCACGCAAATAAAATGTATAAAATCAATAAATTAACTACAAGCCTAATTGTCTAACAAGTCAGAAAACTGGTCAAGAAAACAAAATCAAGTCATGATTGGTAACTTATTCATGTATCAACATGGAAATACAATAACAAAGTCAAAATAGTTCCAATGCATTGAGCAGTTGACCTGTGTCTTCTGCCTTATACGATTAGGAGTTTCTAATTGGGATATTTGACAAAATAGCACAAAATTTTACCCCTGATGAAAAATGGCCCTTCTATATAACTTGATGAAAAATAAACCAAAAGTTGTGGTGAAATACTTATATTGCCTTTCTTTATAACTTAATCAAATACATCTCTAATCAACAATCGAAAACATCTTAGATTTTAAAAGAGATTAAAGTTTTGATCTGGTTTGATTCAGTCTGTTTAAATTCTCCTTTTGTGCATTTATCTAATTTCTACATTGTCAATATCGTCCATATTATCTATTAAACCAAATTGTTTTAATTTAAGAGCTATGAGTCTACATGCTAGACTTTTGCAGTTATCACTCCCATATGGTGATTTGGGGATTTAAAAATTCTATCATATTAATATATTGTTAGTTGCAAGTGTAATATCTACACACTAGCTCCAGTGGAAAAATTTGTTGTAGGGGTGATTTTGGTATGTTTGCTCATTTGCACTTGTAGTACATATTTGAAAATGACCTCAATATGGTTATACTCAATTGAGAATTACATAATTAATGAAAAAGATGGCCATAGGTTATCTCTATGGCGAGGGGAAATAATTTAGAGATGTAAAAATGAGGAATAAAACGAAAATATTCAACAATACAAAAAGATGAAGTCACTTTATAGAAATCATTTTCTATATGTCTTATTTCGTAGATGAATCATTTTTTATTTTTTTATAAGAAGTGCAGAGGATTCTTTGTATATATGTCAAGTCACAACAGTAGATAACTTCTCTCTCTCTTGTTGATTCTATATATCTTTCTCAAATTTATGGTTTTAATCTTACATGTGAATCATTCTTTATACAGAATATTAATGACAAATGAAGTTTAGAATATTGACTATAAATATTGCTTGTACCAATTGTTTAAATAATATTGATAATATTGATAGATGAGTGGTTAGCTCAATATAGGAGCAACATCTCTTACTATGTGCGAGGGATTTCTATGTATACAACAACAATCTTATCAGAATAACAACAAAAGCTTCAATCCTTAATTAGTTGGGGCTTCAAACCTACAAGGATCAAACTATTCCACTTCACTTGATGTTAGGTGGGAACGCCCGAAAATTTACTTGCGTTTGATCCATTTCATAAGGAGTAAAAAATATTTACACTCGCTGTCAACTTATCACATGATTTGCAGCCCACCCCCATTTTCTAAGTATGGAAAATTGTATTTAAACCTCCCTCTGTTATTTTTCATACTAAGAAATGGGCATGAGAGCCTTCCTCCTTTATCCAGACTTTGGATCGAATCTGTAGTCCGTATAAGGTTCTACATAGGTGGAGTTGGACTTCATCAATGTATGTCACCCTAAATTTAGAGTTCTTCCCTGCGGAGATAGAGCCTACAAATTAGGAAAAAAGTTCAAGATTAAAATTTATCCTGAAAACAGTTGATTGTATTTGGAAGAGAAGTCCATAATGATGTTTACAAATTGGGATCTCTAAAATAAGACAAATATCAATAAATAACATATAAGGTTTTGTAATACTTACGTGATATTTTCTGGCAGCATTGATTTTAGTGTAGTTGCTCGTGCAAGTGGAGTACTTAGAGCTCGACAAGCTCCAAAATAAACTGACACATCGGCAAATGATTGATTCAAGTAAAAGAAAGTTGTCTTCATGATTAATTTTATTTTGGATAGAGATCCTATGGATTCATGTTTGTTGTATTAATGATTTTGAGTAGCGGGAAACTTTTTTTTTAACTAGGTAGAAATTTATAATTATTGTATTCTCGGGTAAAGAAATAAAGATAAAGTGTTTATAATTATTGTATTCTCAGGTAAACTTTTTTTACATTAATTACATAATTGATATCTTTTTTCGGTTTTCATTTATGTACAGATAAAGCTGTTTAGTAATGTAATATTATTATTTATATAATATGACCTAACAATCATAGTACAACCAACATAGCTTTGCATAGACAAAGGGACACAATTTTATCAGTACGGAAAATATTGACATTATGGACAATGTGGATGATATAGATAGTATAGATGATATAATTAAAAAACAACAACATAGTTTTAATCCCAAATTAGTCAGTTACATGGATCAAACTCTTCCATTGTGCTCGATTTAGTGCAATTGATGGTGAGCATTCCAAATCATTTAAATCCCTCGTAATTAAGGATTCTCAAGTTAGTTTTTATCTACCCCACCTTGTTGAATTTCTCTAATTTCTATTTAGTTAAGTTTTCTATTGCGGCATTTGTAGGTCGTCTTTGGAGGTGTCAAAACCACCACAACCTCCCTTCCTAAATATTTATGTCAATTGGTGTCACTCTTAATTTTCTTTGGACTTTTGTATTTCTTATTTTATTTTTACGAGTTTTACCACATCCACCCAAACATCCTCACTCCTCTACATTCATTTTATGTACTTGTTCTTTCTTCTCCTCGCAACATTCACTTACATAAAGCAAAGTTATAGAGGCTTGGGGAGCCACAATAATACTATTAGTGTAAGTCCAAGTTAGTCACAAGAGTATTTGTGCAAGTTTCAAGTTGTAGTATAAATAGAGGTTGTAAAGTTAAGAAAAACACCTTGTTGTCTTGATTATAATTGAGAACTCTTTTGAGTTTGGGCTGAGAGAGTTTTGAAACACTTCTCCGGGGTCAGTTTTGTTTTGTGGTTCTTGTAATCGTGTTTGAATTCTCAAATCAATTAATCAGGACCAGTATTCTATTACAACTGATCTAATTGCGGTTGTAAATTTTTTTCTTTTAACTTGGTAGGAATATTTCGATCACAGATCACACATGCTGCAATTCTCCATTTCTTTCAATTACCTATGTAAGACATAATTCTCAATATTACCTTACGAACTAATTCCCCTAGTTTTACCACTCTATTATCTTGATGTCTAATATTTCTAAACTCATAATGCTTGTATTCAGTATTCGTCCTACTCAAGTTAAAACCTTTAGATTATTATGTATTCATCCAATGTTCTAATTTCCTATTCACTCCATTTCTTTTTTTGTCCGCTAGGACAATATCATCATCAAATAATAAACACTGTGATATATTCTCTTGAATATGCCAAATTAGTTCACCCATAACTGAAGTAAAGAAATTTGAGCTTAAAGATGACCATTATTGTAAAGTAAAGAGATATAATTAACAACAAGTGCATGTTAATTCAATAGAGTCAATTTTGAGCAACAACAATACTCTTGAACTCTAGAAAGAAAAAAGAAAAATGGTGGCACTGTAGGATCCCCAATATTTATCTAGGGCAAGCTAGTTTGGAGGGAACCCTCAAAATTTTTTAGTACACTCATATTTTTTATTGAATTACCCAATTTGTTGAAATAACAAACAAACCCCTCTCCCATCGTGCCCTACTTTTCTCGTCCGTACATCAACCTAGATTCCGACCACCACTATCAAATTCATCATTTCATGATTTTTTTCTTCATTTTGAGATTTTCGTAACGGACAACCACATAGAGTCGAGAGTGATGTAAGAGTCTCAGTGGTTTGGAATTGAGACAAGTCACTTCACTCTCGGTATCCCAGTCTTGGTATCCCAGTCTCGGTTGGGAATTGAGACCCCAAAGAATGACTTCATGGGAATTGAACGAGACATACACTAGGGTCTTGGCCTTATAAGGCCGACATACTTTTAAATGGAATGTTCACAACTTCCACACCCATTATAAGAAAAAACCACAAAAATGATGAAAAACTACCTCTTTATGTTGCACATCCACTTCCAATGAATGTTCTTGTGCCATTTCAACCAAAAACACCTTAAAAACAATTAAATATGCAAATCTGGGGTGCACGCTTGCAAGATATACCAACGAAAGAGGGTGGGACGACCGGTGAGGGAAGGTGAGCCGATCGATGAAGGAGGATCGTGATATTGTTGTTCAATAAAGGTGGGGTGCACGATTGCATGATACGAGGAAATCAATCTTTTGTGGGGGCGAATATGTAATTTTCTAGAGAATATAATGGGAAATGACACTTTTTTCACTGGCTTGCCCTACATAAAACATGGGGTGCCTATACTGTGACCCAAGAAAAAACACTCTTAACCAAGAAAGTTTGTTGAACTTAAACCATTTGATTGTTTATATATGGTTTGAGTCTTTTGGGCAAAAAAATGCACATCGAGCACTTGTAGTTGCAAATCAAGCTGTACATCACAACGCAACTACAATTTTTTTTCTTAGAAAGAGGAGAGAGAGAAAGAGAGAGATGAATTAAAAAGAGATGAGGTTAGGCATCGAACCAGAGAATGGGAAGTAAAGCGATGAAGCGACTTGCCTATTGAATCGAGGGAATCATACAATTCACCATGGCTTTTGACTTTGAAAAAAAAAAGATGGGTTATTTTTTCATTATGGGATACTTTCAAGTTTAGTTTGTCAAATTTAGCTTTCTATTTAGTTAAAAGTTTTTATGTATGTAGGTTTAATATTAATTTAATAGTCTCATGAATTTTGTTAATAACAGTATAAATCAGTTAGGTTCCACTACATGGATCAATATCTTTCATTGCACTTGTTTTATTGTAACTATCCAACGTGTTGCAAGGTGTCCCCAACGTTTATATTTATTGGATCGATATCATAAATAGCGACAAGTTTTATGTGGCTGCCAACCTATTGCAACCCTTCTCCATGTTCCAAGTATGAAAAATGGGTGAAAAATGTGCTTGGAACCTCCCTCCCCTATTTCCCGGGTATGAAAAATCGGCTTGAGAACTTCGTTCCCCATTTTCCAATATGGATGGTTGATTTGGCAACGCTCCATAAGTATTAGATATTTAATTTCTAGGAAGTGTTAATAGAAAAGTTTTTACTTATAGTAGTTTTGGTAAGTAGAAGGTGTAGGCGGTTTAGGGATCAATGAGGAAGTTGAACGGAGTTATTATATGGTTATTGTAACAAATTCAATTAAAAGTTGTCATGAAATAAATATTATAATCACATGTGTATTCTATATTGCAGAGAAGTTCAAAGTTTAGTTCTCTACTTTTCTTTTCTTTTTTGATCGGGAAAAGTTCCATTCTTTTCATTATGACATTTTAAGTGTTCCAATTTTCCCTTCGATTTGTCCTAGATGGAATTTTCGCTCCAATTGTGGTAGGAGTTATCTATTTTCAATTTACTACATTGACCATACATTTGCTTAGAAGCATAGAAAAATAAAGAATAATAAAGAAAAATAGGATTCATTTCAAATTTGACTAAAGCTGATCACCCACTTTAATTAGCTTTAAATCACAAGAACAGGTCTCCATTAAAAGCTATCAAATCCTCTATATATACATATATATTGAATAGAAATTACATTTAGGTTACCTGATTCAATAATGATTTTTTCTACCATTATGTACACTTCTTCATTCTTTTGCAGTTTAACACACTTATTTGAAAAGACCTCATGTCATAGGCGTGACACTTGTAGATAATTTGCTCCATGTGTAAAAATTTACATCTTAAACTCAAGATGGATTGCTCATAACCAACTTGAGTTTGCCAATCGAATCAGTATATCGTATAGATGACTATACAAGAACTATTCAAGTGAACTAATGAAAAATCCCTAATTTCTATTCTTTGGGTTCTCCTTGGTTCTAACTTGTGAACCACTACTAATCCTTTGTTTTGAATGGCAGTGGTTTCAATAACCTCTTTTGACTCTAATTAATCAAATAATCTCAAATTTATTTATACTTGAAATGATGGTTTGTTTCATCCCCGTTGCAGCCATCTTGTTCTCTTCTGACAAAAGTCACTTCTATATGTCTGCATCCTTCCTAAAGACTGCGTGGATTTTGCATTTATGGGGTTGGTACTCTTTAGTTTTTTTCAAAAGTAAATGTTTTCTTCCTTTGATGGAAGGTTTAGATTGTATTCCCTCGTTAAAAGGTTGTGTGTACTTCCCTTTTTGAATGCTTCATTCTTTTGTTATGGTTTGAGTGAAGTATATGCATATGGTCGTGTTTCAGACATTTGTCAAGCGAATAGTCACTAATTAGCAAAAACTATTATTTCTTGTTACACTAACAATTCTTGAAAACTAACCTTATAATTGTTAAATGTTCTTTTGAACAATTAGGATTAGCAAATCAATTTGCTACGACGATTGATTCCATGTCTCGTCCTATCTATTGAATGTATTGAGAGCCATTGAGCCATTGATGATTAATGCAGATTTCTATTTATTTACAAAAATGACTAAGAAAAAAAGGAACATAAAAGGTTTATAATATTTCTGGAACAACTTAAAAATATGGCATCTTTAGAAGAAAAAATTGATGATACTACTAGAAGAAAACAAGCATATATGAATTTGTGAATACCATATTGAGAACGACAAGGTTGTAAGGTTGACATATCTATATTCGACACATGGCATGTTGGGTATTTATTTTTGAAGACAAAAATTTTATTTTGATTGTTTTTAATACCAATATGCTATGTGTCACATGTAGATAGGTCAACCTTACAACTTGCCATTCTCAACCTTACGAAAACCGAATCCGAAGGGGTAGGTGTGAAATTTGTGCCAATTTTCGAGTAGTTTTACTCCTAATTACCCCTAATGGGTGTATATGGGCATAACTTCAAGCAATGACAAAATTAAATGTGAGAGGGATCAACGTGTGCTCTATATATATAAAAAAAACTAGTATATATATATATATGAAAAAAAACCTTCTCCCTCTCAGCCAGTAAAACATCGGTTGTAGCATTAGGAGCAGCCAAATAATCAGAATAACAAAAGTAGCACTGCTCGTCTCAGTTGAAGCATGAGGAGTAGCCGAACAATCAGTTGTAGCATGAGGAGCAGCCGAGATCTAGGCATGACGCTGCAATTAAATACCAAAGGCATAGAATATATAGATATTTATCTGTCAACTAAAACGATAGCAGATAACTCTTAACTGAAACTCATCACCTCATGCTCATTCTTATGCCATGCAGATCCTGAAAATTGGGAAATATTTTGTTTCACTTGAAATGCCTATAAGTAATTAAAGAGCAACGAGCCATCAGATAACATAAACAAAGGATTCCACATTCCCATATCCAAACATGAAAACAAAAGCATTACAAGCATACTGGGTAAATAAACAAGACTCTTAACCAGGAAAAAACAACAGTCTTAACCAAGAAAGTTTGTTGAACTTAAACCATTTGATTGTTTACATATGGTTTGAGTCTTTTGGGCAAAAAGATGCACATCGAGCACTTGTAGTTTCAAATCAAGCTGTACATCACTATGCGACTACAATTTTTTTTTCTTAGAAAGAGGAGAGAGAGAAAGAGAGATGAATTAAAAAGAGATGAGGTTAGGCATCGAACCAGAGAATGGGAAGTAAAGCGATGAAGAGACTTGCCTATTGAATCGAGGGAATCATACAATTCACCATGGCTTTTGAGTTTGAAAAAAAAAGATGGGTTATTTTTTCATTATGGGATACTTTCAAGTTTAGTTTGTCAAATTTAGCTTTCTATTTAGTAAATTTTTTTTATGTAAGTAGGTTTAATATTAATTTATTAGTTTCGTGAATTTTGTTAATAACAATATAAATCAGTTGGGTTCCACTACATGGATCAATCTATTCCATTGTACTTGTTTTATTGTAACTATCCAACGTGTTGCAAGGTGTCCCGAATGTTTATATTTGTTGGATCGATATCATAAATAGCGAAAAGTTTTATGTTGGCTGCCAACCTATTGCAACCCTTCTCCATGTTCCAAGTATGAAAAATGGGTGAAAAAGAGGCTTGGAACCTCCCTCCCCCATTTCTCGGGTATGAAAAATGGGCTTGAGAACTTTGTTCCCCATTTTTCAATATGGATGGTTGATTTGGCTACGCTCCATAAGTATTAGATATTTAATTTCGAGGAAGTGTTAATAGAAAAGCTTTTACTTATAGTAGTTTTCTTAGTTTCAATCCACTAGACGTAGATTCTAGTTCCCCTTTTGATTGTAAGAGAAGTCTATACAAACTAGTTTAATGAAATAAAGAAAACTATTCTAGTGCGAAGAAATCGACAAGAGAGACACAATAAGAAGAAAGTTATGGTCAGATTGGTCTTCCTCATTCCCTCCATCGTCAAGTTAAGTCGCAACTCGATCCTAAAAGAAGGTTCTTAACATTATCATGCAGTTTTGGTAAGTATAAGGTGTAGGTAGTTTACTGATCAATGAGGAAGTTGAACTGAGTTATTATATGGTTATAATAACAAATTCAATTAAAAGTTGTCATGATATAAAGATTAGGATCACAAGCGTATTCACTATTGCAGAAAATTTCAAAGTTTAGTTCTCTACTTTTCTTTTCTTTTTTGACCGGAAAAAGTTCCATTCTTTTCATTATGACATTTTAAGTGTTCCAATTTTCCCCTCGATTTGTCCTAGATGGAATTTTCGCTCCAATTGTGGTAGGAGTTGTCTATTTACAATTTACTACATTGACCATACATTCCCTTAGAAGCATGTAGAAATAAAGAAAAATAAAGAAAAATAGGATTCATTTCAAATTTGACTAAAGCTGATCACCTACTTTAATTAGCTTTATATCACAAGAACAGGTCTCCATTAAAAGCTATCAAATCCTCTATATATACAAATATATATTGAATAGAAATTACGTTTGGGTTACCTGATTCAATAATGATTTTTTCAACCATTATGTACACTTCTTCATTCTTTTGCAGTTTAACACACTTATTTGAAAAGGCCTCATGTCATAGATGTGACACTAGCGGATAATGTGCTCCATGTATGAAAATTAACATCTCAAACTTAAGATGGGTTGTTCATAACTAACTGGAGTTTGCCAATCGAATCAGTATAGCGTATAGATGATTATACAAGAACTATTCAAATGAACTAATGAAAAATCCCTAATTTCTATTTGTTGGTTTCTCCTTGGTTCTAACTTTTGAACCACTACTAATCCTTTGTTTTGACCGGCAGTAGTTTCAATAATCTCTTTTGACTCTAATTAATCAAATAAACTCAAATTTATTTATATCTCATGAGATGGTTAGTTTCATCCCTGTTGCAGCCATCTTGTTCTCTTTTGACAAAAGTCACTTCTATATGTCTGAATCATTCGTAAAGACTGCTTGGATTTTGCGTTTATGGGGTTGGTACTCTTTAGCTTTTTTAAAAAGTAAATGTTTTCTTCCTTTGATGGAAGGTTTAGATTGTATTCTCTCGTTAAAAGGTTGTGTGTACTTCCCTTGTTGAATGTTTCATTTTTTGTTATAGTTTGAATGAAGTATATGCATACGGTCGTGTTCTAGATATTTGTCAAGCGAATAGTCACTAATTGGCAAAAACTATTATTTCTTGTTACACTAACAATTCTTGAAAACTAATTTTATAATTGTTGAATGTTCTTTTGAACAATTAGGATTAGCAAATCAATTTGCTACGACGATTGATTTCATGTCTCGTCCTATCTATTGAATGTATTGAGAGCTATTGATCCATTGATGATTAATGAAAATTTCTATTTATTTACAAAAATGACTAAAAAAAAAGGAACATAAAAGTTTTATAATTCTCGCAATGCGATAGCTTAAAAATATGACATCTTTAGAAGAAAAAATTGATGATACTACTAGAAGGAAACAAACATATATGAATATATGAATGCCATATTGAGAAGGGCAAAGTTGTAAGGTTGACATATCTTCATTCGACACGTGACATGTTGGGTATTTATTTTTGAAGAGAAAATTTTAATTTTGATTGCTTTTAATACCAATATGCTATGTGTCACATGTAGATAGGTCAACTTTACAACTTGCCATTCTCAATCTTACGAAAACTGAATCTCATGGGTAGGTGTGAAATTTGTGCCAATTGTGGAGAAGTTTTACTCCTAATTACCCCTAATAGGTGTATATGGGCACAACTTCAATATATATATATATATATGAAAAAAAACCTTCTCCCTCTCAGCCAGTAAAACATCAGTTGTAGCATGAGGAGCAGCCAAAAAATCAAAATAACAAATGTAGCACTGCTTTTTCAATCCGAGATCTAGGCATGACGCTGCAATTAAATACCAAAGGCATATAATATATAGATATTTATCTGTCAACTAAAACAATAGCAGATAACTCTTGTCTGAAACTCATCACATCATTCTCATTCTTATGCCATACAGATCCTGAAAATTGGGAAATATTTTGTTTCACTTGAAATGCCTATAAGTAATTAAAGAGCAACCAGCCATCAGATAGCATAAACAAAGGATTCCACATTCCCATATCCAAACATGAAAACAAAAGCATTACAAGCATACTGGGTAAATAAATAAGAAGACATGCTCAATGAGAAAATAATACAAGCAGCACAAAATTTGATTTGAGCAAGAAAATATATATACATTACAAAATTCAATATATATATATATATATATATTCTAAAGAATTATAAACTTATAACAGGCAAAACTACCTTTCCCGTCCTCCCAAAAAGTATGCATGTAGCAAGTTGAAAGTTTCATCAGTTCTCTTTCTTAACTTGTATGCTTCTAAAATATTATCAAAAAACATATCGAGAAGAAAAACTTCAAAAAGAAAAAAAACCCTTATGCCCTTCACTGTGATTAGTGCACTCCACATACCCTTCTTTGTGATTTGTAGGCATCATCGAGTGGTTCGGTCTTGAAGGTCCGAATCTCTTATTGAAGAGTCGGTTGGAGCCCACCGAACATTTAGTTGGAGAGTCGGTCATTGCTTGCCGAACTTTTAATTGGAGAGCCGGTCAAAACCCACCGAACCTTTAGGTCGACAGTTGTCAACTAAATCTCACCAAAGAGGTTTAGTTGGATAACACCAAGCCCAGTGGATAAGTCTCGGCTACATGTTGCTGAACCTAATATAGACGTCTCGACCAAGGTTTTGGAGTTGTGTTCTTCGATTCAAATAATAAGGGTGTTTTGGTAAAAATGTGGGATGCACTTAGAAATTGAAATTTGAATTTGGGGTGCCACGCTGATGAGTGTTCATTTAGGTATGATTTAGTATAGGATATTAGGAATTAATAGACTATATTTATCTTCTTTTAAAGTGACAAATGTTTGTTTTATGTGTTTCAGGGATTTTACATGAGTCAGAGCAAAAGGCGTGTTATGAACTTAATTGAGTGATGTTCAGTTCACAAGCCATAACTTTCACATCCGAAGTCAGAACGACTCGCCGTTGGTCTTGTTGGAAAGAAAAATTTGGGATGGACATTTTCATCTGTCACAAGCATCATGAAATACAGATTTGAAGTGGCTCAAACGAGAAACACACAGTTGGCAAAGGTTTGTCAAGTTTCTTAATGACCCCTCTTCAGTTCAAAGGTCATAACATCTTCATTTCAAATCCAAATGACTTGTTGTTTCCTTTGTTAAAAAGTAGACCCAAGTTGAACATTTTCATGTCTCACAAGACTCTTCAGATTTGGCTTCCAAGTGGTTCAAAATTGGGTTGCAAGGCAGAGGAATTTGTCACGCCTTGAGGACGCCGTGATGAACAAATTCTCACGGCGTGACTCACATACGAGTGAACGAGAGAGCTAAAAACCAAGCCGTGAGGATACCACTGGAGCCCTTAAGACTCAAAATTTGGGATTTTACCTACTTTTTCGTGATTTTTAGGTTTTCAACCCACTTTGGGATGTTCCTATAAATACCAATATACTCTAATTTGGAAAGACCTCTTGTTTTACTTCTGTTTTACATTAGAAACTAAGTTTTTGGCTTGATTATGTCTATCTAATCTCATTCGTCTAGGTTGAAGGAGGATCGGTCAAGTTTTGTGACTTGGAATTCCATTATGAGGTTTATTTATATTTAATTCTCTTGATTCTTTTATATGGTTTATTCTCTTTGGTATTATTTTTAATCATAGGGTTAGATTTGATTGTATGTATAGCACTGTGCATGCATATTAGGTTGACTACCCTTAGTCATTGAAGTCAAAACGTCCGTCCTCACGCGGTAGACTCAAACTTGTGACAACTGGCCAACCAATCAAGTACCTTAGGGATCTTAGCTAAATCGGGAGCTCTAGCAATCCAATTTTCTAGGTATAGTGCCTTCACGGACCGAGGTAATATGGCTAACGCGTTAAATCTGAAGCACTAGTGATCAGGTTGTGTGTTTGGTTAGAGAAGTAGTCAACGGTCGTACTTTGGTTGTCGATATCAGGAAGTGCGACAACCCTAATGTGTCACCGGATCTATAACTGCACTAGATCATTGATTAGTTTCATATTTTTTATAAACCAAGGATTAATGTAATCAATCCCAAGTTGTATTACGAAGACCGTGAAGCTTAATACCTAGATTTTCTTCCATTGCATTACTCTAACTCCAATGTGTTCAAAGTTTCCAAGAGTTTTACAAAATCCCCTTTTTTCTCTTCACTTCCCTTAAAACCTAAGTTAGTAACCTAGTCCTTGAGGTTCGACCCTGAGCTTACCACTACTGTAGTCTTTTGTAGTTTTTGATCTAGAAATCAGAAATGATATTTGACGTGTTACGACGTGCATCAAATTTTGGCGCCGTTTCTAGGGACTAGGTCCTACTTGATTTAGGTTTTTCTTTTCTTTATTTTATGAATAGGAGTCTTCGTCGATCACATTCCACCAACGGATATCGAGAAGACCTACTGACGGAACGTGAGAGAAACGCACCAACGGAAGTAAGCTTCCGAAGCTACTCCTAGTGTTTCATACTCTCCAGAAATGGAGGATAACGGCCACAATCCTCCCCGAGATGAGGAGAATAATCAAAATAAAGGGGATAATCAGGATATGGCACCATTAGGACTGAGGGGGCCTCTAATCCCCCAATTTTAGCCTTACGTACCTAATGTGTTCAACCCTGCACGTGCATAACAAATGATGAGCCTCGCATCACCATAGAGATGGAAAACTAGGAGATACAAATTCTCATTGCACATCAGTCCCATTGCATTGCATATATTGCACATAGGGGCGACTTTGAGTTTAAGTCTGGTTTCCTAAACCTTTTACCCTCCTTCCTTGGCTTGGATCGTGAAGATCCGATGACTTTCATCAAAGATTTTGATTCCAAATGTTTAATGATGAAGCCACCTCGAGCTCACAAAAATGATGTCAAGTTCTTGGCTTTTTCATTTTGTCTTAAAGACAGAGTACAAAAGTGGTTGTGCTACCTCCCCCGGGATCTATCACTTGTTGGAACGACTTGATTTCAACATTCTTAAGGGAAAAATTTCTTGAATCCTGGTCATCTCAGCTTATCTCAGAGATATGTAATATCAAGATGAAAAATGGAGAGACCTTTAACGACTATTGGGGCCGATTCAAAAGACTAATTGCACAATGTCCCTAACATGGTCAGAGTAAAACCTCTCTTGTTTGATTCCTCTGTAAGGGTCTTAGGTCCCTTGAGAAGTGCATGATTGACAACACCTGTGGTGGAGCCTATAAGAAGAGAACAACTGACGAGATGTTCGAGTATTTTAAATCTATGGCTAGTCAATCTCGTCAATATGTTGACGACGATGAGGATGAGGAGCCTTTTAGACACATCGTTAGTGGAAGTGGCTCAAGCAACACTGATAGGAAGTTTGACAAACTCACTGATCTCATAGGGCGTTTCCTTACTTCTGGGAAAGCTCAGGCCAAGACATGCGGTATAACAACCCTCAATTTTAATCCGACTAGTGTTGCACTAGTTAGGAACGTGATCGAGCTACGTGATACTAGACAGTATTTTGAACTTTGGGAGTCGACACCGAAGTGATTTTATGATTCTTTGATTGTGTGTATTAGTATTTTAGTATTTTACGGGTCTCGCGCCATTCGGGCCAATATTAGTCTGAGTGAGGCTTCACCTAGGTAAACGGGATGTAACAAAATTAGAAAAAAATACAATTAAATGGATTTTTGTATAATTTAAATTATTATTTACAAGACAAGGTGAAACTACATGTATTTCTAGAGTCGGGACAAGGAAAGACAGACCGAGGAACGTCGTTTGAACGTGGGAGTTGGATATTCTCGCAACCTACGGGCTGTGGGATAGAAATTGTTAAAGTGACACAGCATAATGAGGAGAGCCATGAGATTGACATTGAGATGTGTATGTGTGTTGAATTAAGATGATGAGGTAAAAGACCCATAAAGGGCAACTATTAAAAAAAACAAGTAAATTAAGGACAAAAGGGTTATTTTGGTTATATATATATATATAACGTTCCTAACAAACCCTACTATTCATCATCTTCTCCACACACACATACCCGAGTCTCCCATTCCCTCTCACCGTTGCCCCTCTTCTCCTCCCCTATCCCTTGGTGACTGGACATAACCCTCACCGGAGGTCTGTGTTCTCTCTCCCTCTCTCTCGGTTTCTCTCTCTCTCTCTCTCTCTCTCTCTCTCTCTCTCTCTCTCTCTCTCTCTCTCTATTTGTTCACCGCATTCGTGACTATCCGACTAGGGGGAGGTGATTGTCATCGTCGGAGACGACCCTACGAGGTCACCAAAGCCTTTGAACACCCCCTCGTGGCGGAGGAGTGGTGAGGTTAGAGTTTTTATTTTTATTTCTTTGTGAAACCGTTGTGTGTGTCTGCTCTAATCTTCGCGTCTAGTTGGCGTATGGGGCGCTACCATGACCAAGGACCAGTCGGGGACCAAGCTAAGTCCATGCTTGTGTCTCACGACTCTTGGAGTGACCTAAAAACAGTGAAGGTAGAGAAGAGTTGTGGTGTTTAAACAATTTCCTTTATTTTTGTTATCATTTCATGTGAATTTCAACGTCAAGTTCGTAATCGTATGTATGGTGGGAATACGATCTGGATGAGGGGTTTTCTGGCAACTTAATGCCGTGGTGACCCATCCCCAATGTCGGAGAACATCATAATGTTACTATAATAGTTTTTCAGTCTCGATTGGTGTTCGGTCTTGGTTATGTCTCGAGAATATGTTGTGTTGAAGTTTGAGGTCATAGGGACATTGGTATATGTGTGTGGCGTAGTATGTGTACATGTATACTTCACGCCGAGTAATGAGTTGTGGGTGACATAAATTCGTGGCAAATTGCATGGTGTGAGTGTTTCCTTCCATTTCGACCCTACATTGTGTATAACTTGATCCATGTGTGTCTGAACGTCGCATGCTAAGGGTTTATGTATTGTGAATGGTTATGACGTCGTAGTCACGTCGCCGGTCCTCGGGGCTATGGCGTGACCTAATTACGACTGAGCCCAGACTAAGATGTGTGATTAAGCTTACATACGTTATGGTTTTCAACCCGAGAGAGAAAGTATTCATTTTTCTATCGATTTGTCGAGTTGTTGGAGTCCTTAAAACGTTTGGGAATACACTAGGGTTTAACCTAGGGTTTAGTTAATGACTCAAACTATTAAATAGAGTTTCCAACCTTGTCAGGTAGAGAAAAACTTGGAGGTACATGTTAGGACTCACAGGAGTGTTGTTATTCACGGGTTGCATTATCAGGTAAACACATTTGCTTTAAAGCTTATGTACGATTTGTAAGCCAGTAAGAAAATGACATGTGATTCTTTATCATTTATTCAGATTCGTTATGCTCTATTAGTGGTATTTCATTCCATTCCTTGTTGAGTGTTTCGTAGCGTAAGTGTTTCATCTCAAGAGTACTAGGACCTGCATTAGAAGAATAAAATGTGGGCACTTTTGTACAGGAGTGTGTGACCACCCTTAGTGACCGTGTAACACCGAGTACTGGGTGGGTGGGCTTGTGTCCCTCCCATCATAGCTGTGCCTTCGCCTTTGTCGATGCCCGGGAAGACCTTGTAAGGTCTTCGCTGTTATGATATGATTTAGACCACTTATGAGCCTCTTTTGATTCTTTATAACATACTTGACTTTCGATTAATATCTATTAGTCTGTTTATCATGTAGTTGATCTATTTAAATTCCTGCCTTTCTATTACCGCATGATATTTAGACTACTTTACTTGTTATATCATGAATTACTATTATCTTTTTCTGGCATTACATTTGGTTTTCTCAAGTTGCTCACCGTCTAGTTTGTGACGGTGGGTGTAGATTGAGCGGAGTACAGTAGAGGCAAGGAGCCCTACCTAGGAGACTTTTATGAGGATTAGCAGTAGGACCGGGGAGACCATTTAGTAGGTTTTTATGTTTTGCTTAACTGTATATCATTTCATATATATGTTTTGGGTTATAGAACTTGGTATTTTTGATGAGATTGATATCATGTACGTATTCATATCTCACTTCTGTTTGTACATAAATATTTTGGGGTTTTCCACATTATAGATTCCTAATTTCCCTTTAACTGAGTTATTTCCCTTATATTTAGTTTATTTACTTTTCGCTACGTAAAAACCTGCAATAACTCTTTCATAAATTGTATAATTAATTGATTTAAGGCTGACTAGGCTCGTCAGGTTGCAGAGTGATGACTCGGGGCCTGCACGAGTCTATGCCGGGCGTACCTAAATGCACAGGGAATTTGGGGCCGTCACAGTTGGTATCAGAGCCAGTTTATATAGACTTGACTCTTGATTTAAAACACAAGCCATTTAAACCAGCGGAAGTTAGGAACGGTTGAACTTAGAATGGAAACCCTTTGATCCTTTTTGAAACTTAGATGGGGGAGTTGGGGATGAGTCATATTTAACTTCGTACATATTATGCTTGTTGTGTGTACTATATGGTATGCGGTAGCAATGTATTGATCCGAAGTATTCGCTCTCTTGGTTCAGACAGCGATGGCGGATCTCGCAGGTCCAAGCGATGACATCGGGACGGCTGATTCTCGATTCATTTCTTCGAAGGAGTTTCGCGCTTGGACACGGAGATTCGAGGAGTTAGTATGGTCGTTGACGACACCCGCACAAGCTACCACGACACCATCGACCCTGACCACACCTATTCCACCCTTTTCAACTACTCAAGGGATGGAGACGCCAATAGCTACGGCTTCCACAACGCCCATTCCGGTTACAGTGATGTCAGGGATGGCAGTTGCACATATAGCCCAGACGGAGGTTGTTGCACATCCGGTCCATATTGAGGAAGCACCAATGACACCCGTAGCTACTGCAGAGACTACTCAGTCATTACTCCGGAGAAAAGTCTCAGAGCCACTGCTGAGGCAAGGCAGTGGAGAGAGTTCAAGAGGCACGACCCAGTCAAGTTCTTTGGTAACATAGATATAGCCGTGGCCGAGCTATTCCTGAAGAATCATGAGAAGATTCATACCATCATCGCAACTGAGGACCACATGAGGGCGACGATCTCTTCATCTATGCTACAAGGTGTGGCAGATGATTAGTGGATGACTATCGTTACTACCCGAGGCATTCCGAGAGATTGGATCGATTTCAAGACTCAATTTAACCAGAAGTACTTCCCGTCGGCTGTTCTTCAGGCGAAGAGGAACGAGTTCATGGCATTGAGGCAAAGCACCGATGAGTCAGTTGTTGGGTTTTGGGGTTCATGCGCAGAGGAGATTTCAAAACTATTTTGAGAAAAACCACAACAGAATCTGAATCTGACTCCATTAAAACACGTTTAAACTATGAAAACTTAATCATACCTCAGCCGCAATGTACCTTTCTAAAGGTTAATCAATCTCTAAGGCGCTGCCAATGACGAAAACCCTCAATCAGTAGTCCACACACGAATGGCGGCCGAGATTTGAAGTGCTAGCTTCGAGAGAATACCAAACCTTTTTTTGTTTATCTCCAAAACGATCCAAAGCATACTAAAAAGCCTAAGTCGTTTCCTTTTTGAAACGAAAATAAAGTTTCGGCCCTTTTTAAATCTTTCATACTTGTATTCTAACTCAAAGCGTCTATTTATACATCCCTTGTATATTGACGGTTAAGTAAATTACACATACCCCTACTTAAAGGAGTATAAGTGTAATACACTACAAGGACGTTTCTATCATGAATTTTATCATATAAAATTTATTTTTCTGAACCATCTTAAAATCTCGCAAAACTATTCTCAGTGTATGACCCAATAGGCTCATACAACGTTGGCAATGTACCAAAACAAATTTTGGTATACAAGTCATAAGCGGCCTCTAGCAAGACATTATGACTACCCAAGTTGTACGAATATCAAATCGATACAACCTAATCAATAGTGTATATAGCATCCTTTTGTCACACGATACCTTTTGTTCAAAATAAGGCATGCAATTGTCATCCAACATGTTCAATCGTACTAGTCTCGATTTCTACATAGACTGAAAACATCTAAGTGACATTGATCAATATCAGTTCACTTAGACTAGGCCTTTTAACAGTCTAACACATCGAGGGATCCACTGGATATCTCTCTTTATATAAGAAGGACAAATTCTATCTCGATTACACAACTTCACACATTATTCACATAGTAACCAATCACAACCTTTATAATCATCCGATTAAAGACAACGTTTGATTGCGTCAAATCACTGTATTCTTAATGTTGAAGTCTCTGGTAATCTCAAGTAAGAGGACTAAAAAATATACCTATCATGAGAAACAACTATGACTTAATCCATGTGATGTTCTCATAGCGGGTCGGTCCAGTACTTTGTTCCTTAACAAGTACTCATGATCTTGATTCGTATTCCTATACGTATGATCATCGTATGATCATCAATCAAGACTCATACTAGTCTTAATTCATTATAGTTCCCAGTATAATAATCGACTAGGGACATTTAGGATATTTCTGTAAATACCCATGGATCTTATTATAATGTAAACATGCAAATCAATTATAATAAACAACAAATGAAATCCTCTATTTTATTAACTAAAATGCATTCATAAAGACTATTAATGGATTGACCTAGGGAACATTTCCCAACATCAGTGATGGACTATATGGGCAGGTTTATTTCACTGATACCTTATGCTGGAGGATCCGTTGATACTGAGGCTGATCGAGTCTACTATTTTACTGAGGGTCTACTACGCGTAGTCGGAGGATTCGTTGTTACGATTGAGCGGAGAGCTTACAGAGAGCATACGAGTGCAGTTTGGTGAGGGAGAGTTACTTGCTCACGCATCCGGAGGAGGTTAGGGCGAACAGAGCAGAGACTCGATCAGATAGTCACTATCAGCAGGACAGGAAGAGAAAAAGGAGCAGATGGGTTACTCGTGAGCACATGACACAGAGTATAGGATCTGTTGCATAACAGACCACACGCTGGGTACAGACCATTCCACTCGTGTCGAGTTTTGCCAGTCATCCACCACAACCTAGTCGACATGACCAGCAGTCGCAGTGGCAAACTACTAAGAGTAGGGATATTGACCGAGGAGACAGGTAGAGAAAGACGCAGAGGTCTAGTCAGACCCAGACTCATGGTTCTGCACAGGGACGAGGCCAGAGCCAGAATCAGAGATCACAGGATACCTATATGTGTTACAGATGTAGATAGGTCGGCCACATTCAGAGGGAGTGCCCTCAGCCAGCGAGAGCACCACCACAACATCACCAGCACCAGAGGGAACGTGTTCAGGCTGCTGTTGAGCCAGACCGGGGGGCGTCCGGACACAGTGTTGAGGGTATGATTTTCATTTGAGGTACTTGCATGCATATCATGTTCGATTCAGGTTATGTTGATTCCTTGATTGTTGTGCGCGTGGTAGACATGTTAGGGTTGAAAACCCGTTAGACGTAGCACATGTAACAACCCCAAATTTTTTACTGACTTGTGTTACACTTGTCAGGATTGTGACCCAACTACATAAATATTGGACAGTATTTGGAACTTTGGGAGTTGACACCGAAGTGATTTTATGATTCTTTGATTGTGTGTATTAGTATTTTTGTATTTTACGGGTTTCGAGCTGTTCGGGCGATATTTAATTGAGTGAAGTTTTGACTACTTAAACGGGGGATAAAAAGAAGTAAAGAGTACAAATAAATGAATTTTTAATTAATTTAATTAATTAGTTGGCGAGACAAGGCGAGACTACGCGCGTTACGGGAGTCAGAACAAGGAAAAACGGACAGAGGAACGTCGTTTGAACGTGGGAGTTGGTTAAATATGTAACATGCGGACTATGGGATTGGAATTGTTAAAGTGACACATCCCAAAGAGAAGGAACCATCAGATCGGCCTCGAGATGTGTGTATGTTTAGAGATGCAAACAAGTGGTAAAAGACTCATAAGGGTAGTGGTTTTAAAATGTGTATGAAATAAGTGGAAATGGCAAAATGGTCATTTGACGTTTGTTTATTATATATATAAGACGTTTTTAATAAACCCTACTTCACTATTCATCTCCTTCTCCAAACACCACCACCGCCGCCTCTCTCTCTCTCTCTTTCGACCCACGCCCTGGTGGACCACGCTGGAGCTCACTCACTAGAGGTCGTCTCTCTCCCTCCTTCTGGGACTCTCCCTCTTTCTCGATTTGTTCGCTCTCTCCCTCACGGTTCTCTCATCTCTCGGCCTCTTTTTCTCTCGATCCACTCACCTCTCAGCTGGGGTGTTCTTGCTGGTTTTCGGAGACCCAGTGGTGGCTGGGAAGCTCGCCAGAGGTGGGTTTATCTCTCTCTCTCTCTCTCGTACACTCTCGTGCTCTCTCTCTCTCTCGGTCCCTCCCTCTCGGCCTCACATTCTCTCTTGTCTTAGCAGTCTCTTCTCTCTCTCTCTCTCTCTCTCTTTCCCGATCATCACCACCTTTGGCGCTTTGAATGGTGGAACCTCGCTGGAACTCGGCCGCCTGAACTGGTAAACTCTCGACCACTCTATCTCTCTCTCTCGGTAGTGAGCATGCTCTCTCTCACTATTTTTCTTTCATGTTGGGACTATTGTATGAGTTTAGTGACCACGGATTGGATGACCGGCACTGGTGCCAGTCGAGGCTGACCGGTGGTCATCCTCCGGCGACTCTGCTGGCCAGAGGTGACCCCAAGTGTGGTGATTATTTATGTATATATTTGACTATTTTTGTGTGAGTTAGATGTGTGTGTTCTCTTTCAATTTTTCTTTTCTCCTTTCACTTTCTCTTGCTGTTAAGAGTTTGTTGTGTGTGGTGTGTGTTAGACGGGGTGTATGGTTGTGTGTGTGTGCACACCCAGGTTGGGGGTGTGGGGGGTGCTATGTAGGACTGTCTCATGAGTATGGTGGGGCAGCAGTGTTATGTAATAGTTTTAGGTTGTGCACAGCATAGGGTGCGTGATGTACACACATATGTGGGTATCACATATGTGTGTACACCACAGTGGGGTGTACACAAAGTATACACCACGCTTATATATGTGGGTGCATAATAAAATGTATATTAATGTATGTATTTTGTGTTTGAGAATAAATAAAAACCATAATAAGTATGGATACTTGTTTAAATGAATATGGATTTGTATTAAGGCCTAATACTCTCATGATAATATGAGTCTATAACAAGTTACAAATAGTATGTATATGGGTTGTGTCATAAAAAGCCCAATGAGGGTTCAATAAAATAGGTACAACTTGAAATCCAAAAACAAATTAATAAAATATAAAGATGGACATATATATATCTAGGCCCAATGAGTGTACACACAAAGGCTTACCCAGTGAGTATAAGCTTGATAAATGGGCCCAACAAGAGTTATGTTTTGTAAAAAGGGCAACACCATAGAGATGGGTATGACCTACAACTTATAAAGTAAGTGTATTAGAAACTAAATTACGAGAAACACTAAGACGGGGTACTAACTCTAAATCAACATTTGGAGTTTAAACCTTTATCAGGTAGACGAGAAATTGCGGGAACGCTTTAGAGTCTCAGAATGGTACCGGGTTGCGATAGTTCAGGTAAATACACTTGCCTTAAAAAGCATTTGTACGTTAGTAAGCCAGCTAAGAAAATATCCTGTGATTCATTTTCATTCGTTGTGTTTGTTATTATCTACTTATTGGCCTTCTATTCCATATTCCTTATATGTGTTCTTCATATAAGTGTGTGTCTCGAAGGTACATGTGTGCACTAGAAGGATAAACACGCGCACTTGTGCGCACGAGTGTTTGACCACCCCTAGTGATTGTGTGATACCATGTATTGGATTGTTGTGGATTTCTTGTGGATTGTTGTGGTATTGTTGTGGATTTTAGACCACTTATGGCCTCTCTTGACTCGTAGAACACGCATGTTTCGATTGTTATTATTTCCAGTCGCCTATCATGCACCTTGTTCATTTAGCTTCATGTCTTTCAATTCCTGCATGATATTTAGACTGCCTTGTTTGATAATTCATGAATTACTATTATATTCTTCTGGCATTACTTTCGATTTCTCTCAGTTACTCACCGTCTAGTTTGTGAAGGTGGGTGCAGATAAAGCGGAGTGCGGTAGAGGCAAGAGCCTTGCGCTAGGAGACTTTATGAGGAGCGACTGGACTTGAGGAACCCTAAGTAGGTTTATGTTTTTGCTTATTCGTAAATCGCTTTATATATATATGTTTTGGTTTATAGAACTTGGTAATGTTATTGAGATTGGTATTATGTATATTGGTTTATCGTATTGTACATGAATACTCGGGGTTTTCCACATTTATAGGATTCCTAATTTCCCTTAGATTGTGTTATTTTCCCTTTGTTATTATTGTTTAGTCTTCCATTGTGTATTATTGCAATAACTCTTTCATAAATTACTAAATTAATTAAATATAAAGGTTGACTAGGCTCGTCGGGTTACCAAGTGATGACTTAACTCTAGGCGGGGTACCCAATTACGGGGAAATTGGGGCCGTCATAGTTGGTATGAGAGCCTAGGTTTGAGGAACCTAGGGATGAGGTGTAGGTTATTCTTTAACCTGATACCAACATCACAGTTGGTATCAGAGCATAGACTTCATAATCTTAAGGACAGAGTATAGAGTTGTCTAAAAAATTATGATACCAACATCACAGTTGGTATCAGAGAGCAAGGTTGTATAGACCTGACTCTTGATTTAAGTTCATGAAACACAAGCCATTAAACCAGCGGAAGTTAGGAACAGTTGAACTTAGAGTGGAAACCCTATAATCCTTTTAGAAACTTAAATGGGGGAGTTGGGGATGAGTCGGATTTAACTTTGTACATATTACAATTGTTGTGTGTACTATATGGCACGTGGTGGCTATGTAGTGATCTGAAGTATCGCTCTCTTGTTCAAATGATGATGGCGGATCAGCCTAGGTCCAAGCGACAATATTGGCATGATTTTGTCACGATGCCTTGAGGAGATACGTACATTGTCTCAGAGAGCCGCGACGTAGGACCAGAGATTTGAGGAGTTAGTGCGGTCACTGAGGACACCCGCACAGGCTACTACGACGCCATCTACCCCGACTACATTGCTTCTATGAATACTACTCGGGGAGTCGAGATTTCGATTGTTGTGGCATCTACGACCCCGATTCCGTTAGCGGCAATTTTTGATGGAGCAGTTGCTGCGACAGGTACGTAGATCGAGGCGGAGACACCTCCATTACAGACAGAGATAGTACGAGCGATGGAGACACCAACTACGCCGGTTGCTGCTGCTGAGACTAGTTCAGTTACGACTCCAACAAAGAGTGCGGGAGCCACTACCGAGGCTAGGTAGTGGAGAGAGTTCAAGAGGCACAACCCATTGAAGTTCTATGATGGTATCGACGTTAGAGCGGTAGAGCTATTCTTGAAGAATCACGAGAAGTTTCACACCATCATCGCTACTGAGGAACGCATGAAGGCGACTATCTCTTCATCAATGTTGCAAGGGGAGACGGACGATTGGTGAACGACAATCATTGCTACCCGAGGCATCCCGAGCGATTGGTTTGACTTCAAGACCTAGTTTAGTTAGAAGTACTTTCCGCCGTCTTTCTTTCAAGCGAAAAGGAACGAGTTCATTGCGTTGAGGCAGAGCGTAGGCGAGTCCGTGATGGAGTTTAGGATTCAATGTTTCTTTTGGTACGAACTGGTTTAGTGTATTTCATGTTCGGGTTATAATACTAGAAGATGAAATTGAGACCCTTGTGGGTAGCGTGTGTGGTAGAGCAAAACAAGATGTCGACTCTGCTAAGATATTGAATCGCGTACGAGTATTTATTACCCAAGGTTAGATTTTAGGACGGATGTTTAGAGCAAACAATGATGCAGTTGATTTCGAGAATATTTAAGTTGTGTGATCGCTTATGCATTCGAGTATCTAAAAGTTTATGAGAAGAACTGATTAATCCATGACCTGGAGTGAGTTGCGATCGTGTTTGCACCGAGGATATGAGAACCTCACCAGTACGATGCTTGTTCGAGTTACGTAATGATCTTGAGAGCTTGAAGCACATATTCATTCAGAGGGAGCTGAACCTGACACAAAAGACTTGGCCTAAGTTCGTGAATGATTACAACTTTTCATTTTGCGTAGCATCCGAAGAAGACCAATGTTGTTGTTAATACTTTGAGTCGCAAAGGATTGAATGCGGAGGTAGTCGTGTGTCAAAGAACCTACGAGCGTGGTTTACGTGAGGCAGCCGAGTTGATGAGTTCAGCGGACGTGCCGACGACTACTAGGACCTAGATACGTGGTCAAACGATGTTGTAGACCGTCTCATTTGACATTGTGCGCGAGGACAGCAAGACGATGCGTCATACCAGTGGTGCAGTGAGATGGTGGATAGTTTAGATTGCCCAAACTAGAGTCGGTCGACAGACTCATGCTAGAGGTATCGCGGGTGACTAGGGTTTCCATTGGTGGCTGATGTGTATGACGAGTTACTTCAGGAGATTCACCATTTCAGTTTTGTTGTGTATCGGGGTCGACCTAAGATGTGCGTCGATATGTGACATTCTTTTGGTGGCCAGGGATGATTTTCGAGATCTCGAAGTTGTTGAGCGTGTGACATGCCAACGCGTAGAGGCAGGGCATCGATGACCTGGAGGACTACTGCACCCCCACCCATTTCTTGATGGAAGCGGGAACATATTGATATGGATTTCATTAGTGGTTGCCTCGATCTCCTCATGGTCACGATAGCATCTGGGTAATTGTGGATAGATTTTCTCGAGATTTAAGAGTACCCAGGAGTGGCAGAAGAAATACTTATCGAGTATCATGATGAGCTTCAGTATGATTCGGGGAGACTATAGATATCTGAAGGTCTCTCCACTGAAGGGTCACGAACGGTTCGAAGTCAAGAAATGCCTCACTCTGAGTTTTTATCGATTTCGTTAGGAGTTGCGAAGAGTCATTAATCTAGTTTACTTATTAGATTAATTTCGGGGACGAAATTCTAATAAGTGGGGGAGATTATAACAACCCCAAATTTTTAATTGACTTGCGTTACACTTGTCAGGATTGTGACCTGACTACGTGAATACTGGACATTATTTCAAACTTGGGATTCGACACCAAAGTGATTTTATGATTCTTTGATTGTGTGTATTAGTATTTTAGTATTTTATGGGTTTCGAGCCGTTCGGGTGATATTTAATTGAGTGAGGTTTCAACTAGTTAAACGAGGGATAAAAACAAGTAAAGAGTACAAATAAATGAATTTTTAATTAATTTAATTAATTAGTTGGCGAGACAAGGCGAGACTACGCGTGTTACGGGAGTCGGAACAAGGAAAAACAGACCGAGGAACATCGTTTGAACGTGAGAGTTGGTTAAATATGTAACATACGGACTATGGGATTGGAATTGTTAAAGTGACACATCCCAAAGAGAAGGAACCATCAGATCGGCCTCGAGATGTTTGTATGTTTTCAGATGCAAACAAGTGGTAAAAGACTCATAAGGGTAGTGGTTTTAAAATGTGTATGAAATAAGTGGAAATGGCAAAATGGTCATTTGACCTTTGTTTATTATATATATAAAACGTTTTTAATAAACCCTACTTCACTATTCATCTCCTTCTCCAAACACCACCACCGCCGCCACCTCTCCTCTCCTCTTTCGACCCACGCCTGGCTGGACCACCGGAGCTCACTCACCAGAGGTCGTCTCTCTCTCCCTCCTTCTCGGTCTCTCCCTCTTTCTCGATTTGTTCACTCTCTCCCTCACGGTTCTCTTATCTCTCGGCCTCCCTTTCTCTCGATTCACTCACCTCTCGGTGGGTGTTCTTGCCGGTTGTCGGAGATCCAGTGGTGGTTGGGAAGCTCGCCGGAGGTGGGTTTATCTCTCTCTCTCTCTCTCTCTCTCTCTCTCTCTCTCTCTCGTACTCTCTCTCTCTCTCTCGGTCCCTCCCTCTCGGCCTCACATTCTCTCTCGTCTTGGCAGTCTCTTCTCTCTCTCTCTCCCGACTATCATCACCACCCTCGCCGGCGCTAGACGGCGGAACCTCGCTGGAACTCGGCCGCCTGAACTGGTAAAACTATCAACCACTCTATCTCTCTCTCTCGGTAGTGAGCATGCTCTCTCTCACTATTTTCTTTCATGTTCGGACTGTTGTATGAGTTTAGTGACCACGGTTTGGATGACCAGCACTGGTGTAGGTCGAGGCTGACCGGAGGTCATCCTTTGACTCGACTCGCGTGGCGGAGGTGACCCCAAGTGTGGTGGTTATTTGTGTATATATTTGACTATTTTTGTGTGAGTTAGATGTGTGTGTTCTCTTTCAATTTTTCTTTTCTCCTTTCACTTTCTCTTGGTGTTAAGAGTTTGTTGTGTGTGGTGTGTGTTAGACGGGGTGTATGGTTGTGTGTGTGCACACCCCAGTTGGGGTGTGGGGGGGTACTATGTAGGACTGTCTCATGAGTATGGTGATATGGGCAGCAGTGTTATGTGATAGTTTTAGGTTAGGTGTGAGCATGGGGTGTACACACAGTGTACACCACAATGGGGTGTACACAATAGTATGTGTGTACACCACAGTGGGGTGTACACAACACTCTGTGTACACCACAGCTATATATGTGGGTGCATAATAAAATGTATATTAATGTATGTATTTCTGTGTTTGAGAATAAATAAAAAGGATAATAAGTATGGATACTTATTTAAATGAATATGGATTTGTATTAAGGCCTAATACACTCATGATAATATGGGTCTATAACAAGTTACAAATAGTATGTATATGGGTTGTGTAAAGCCCAATGAGGGTTCAATAAAATAGGTATAACTTGAAATCCAAAAACAAATGAATAAAATATAAAGATGGACATATATATCTAGACCCAATGAGTGTACACACCAAAGGCTTACTCAGGTGAGTATAAGCTTGATAAATGGGCCCAACAAGAGTTATGTTTTGTAAAAAGGGCAACAACCATAGAGATGGGTTGACCTACAACGATTTCAGTCGCCTAAAGTAAGTGTATTAGCAACTAAATATACGAGAAACACCCTAAGACGGGGTACTAACTCTAAATCAACATTTGGGGTTTAAACCTTTATTAGGTAGACGAGAAATTGCGGGAGCGCTTTTGAGTCTCGAAGTGGTACCGGCTTGCGATAGTTTAGGTAAGTACACTTGCCTTAAAAAGCATTTGTACGTTAGTAAGCCAGCTAAGAAAATATCATGTGATTCATTTTCATTCCGTTGTGTTTGTTATTATCTACTTGTTGGCCTTCTATTCCATATTCCTTGTATGTGTGTTCTTGGCATAAGTGTGTGTCTCGAAGGTACATGCGGCCTACACTAGAAGGGATAAAACGTGGGCACTCGTGCGCACTAGTGTTTGACCACCCCTAGTGATTGTGTGATACCATGTACTGGATTGTTGTGGATTGTTGTGGTATCGTTGTGGATTTTAGACCACTTATGGCCTCTCTTGACTCGTAGAACACGCATGTTTCGATTGTTATTATTTCCAGTCTGCCTATCATGCACCTTGTTCATTTAGCTTCATGTCTTTCAATTCCTGCATGATATTTAGACTGCCTTGTTTGATAATTCATGAATTACTGTTATATTCTTCTGGCATTACTTTCGATTTCTCTCAGTTACTCACCGTCTAGTTGGTGACGGTGGGTGCAGATATAGCGGAGTGCAGTAGAGGCAAGGAGCCTTGCCTAGGAGACTTTATATGAGCGGCTGGACTTGAGGAACCCTAGAGTAGGTTATATGTTTTTGCTTATCTATAAATCGCTTTATATATGTATGTTTTGGTTTATAGAACTTGGTATTGTTATTGAGATTGGTATCATGTATATTGGTTTATCGAATTGTACATGAATGCTCGGGGTTTCCACATTTATAGGATTCCTAATTTCCCTTTGATTCAGTTATTTTCCCCTTTGTTATAATTGTTTAGTCTTCCGCTGTGTATTATTGCAATAACTCTTTCATATATTGCTAAATTGAGTAAATATAGGGCTGACTAGGCTCGTCAGGTTGCCGAGTGATAACTCGGGGCTTGTACGGGTCTAGGCCAGGTGTACCCAATTGCACGGGAAAATTGGGGCTGTCACAGCACACCTCAGTCCTAGGCACGGTTTCCAAGATGCAATATACCTGAATGTGCATAGTCTTGACATTTCGATAGAGTTAGGGGGCTACGAGTCGCCAGTAGACATGCGAGTACTGGAGTTGTTAGAGTTCGAGGCCTTGTTTGGTATGAACTTGTTATGAGCATTACATGCTTGGATCGGTTGATACGAGAAGATAAATTGGAGACCTTCATGAGTTTCATGCGTACAAGAGCAAGACAGAGGTGTTGGCTGGAATTCTTGAAGGATTATGACTTCTTGTTTGAGCACCATTCGTAGAAGACTAACGTTGTTGTTGATGCTTTGAGTCGTAGAGGATTTGATGCAGAGGTAGTCATGTGTCAGTGGACCTACGAGCGTGGTTTACGTGAGGCAGCCGAGTTGATGAGTTCAGCGGACGTGCCGAAGATTACCAGGACATAGTTACGTGGTCAGACGATGTTGCAGACTGTCTCATTTGGCATTATGCGCGAGGGACAGCAAGGCGATGCATCATACCAGCGGTGCAGTGAGATGGTGGATAGTTCAGATTGCCCAGACAAGAGTCGATCGACAAACTCATGATAGAGGTATCGTGGGCGATTGGGGTTTTCCATTTATGGCTAATGCACGTAACAAAATACTCAAGGAGATTCACTGCTCCCATTTTGTTGTATATCCGGGTTTACCTAAGATGTGCGCTGACATGTGACCTCTCTTTTAGGTGGCCAGGGATGATTTCTGAGGTGTCAGAGTTGTTCGAGCGTGTGACATGTCAGTGCGTGGAGGCTGGGCACCGACGACTTGGAGGACTGCTACACTACCTACCCATTCCTCAGTGGAAGTGGGAACTAATTGATACAAATTTCGTCAGTGGATGCCCCGATCTCCTTGTGGTCACAGTAGCATCTAGGTAATTGTGGACAAGTTTGCGAAATCTGCAGTACCTTTACTTGTGCAAGGTTGCGCACGACAACAGTTGTCAGGCAAGTATCGTTATGGCACCGATTGAGGCGCTCTGTGATAGGCCTCATAGATTCATTTCCTACTGGACTGAGCCAGAGGATGTTGTGGCAGTTGGACCTGAAACTATTGATGATTATGCTGAGAAAGTACGGTAGATTTGCCTGAGACTTAAGAATGCCCGGGAGTGGCAGAAGAAGTACTTGACGAGTATCACGATGACCTTCAGTATGATTTGTAGGAGACTGCGTAGATCTGAAGGTCTCACCACTAAAGGGTTACGAAAGATTTGGAGTCAAGGAATGACTCGCTTCAAGTGTTATCGATCACTTCAGGATTTGTGAAGAGAAACAATAAAGTCATTAGCTTAGTTTACTTATTAGGTAAATTTCGATGACAAAATTCTAATAAGTGGGGGAGATTGTAACAACCCTCAATTTTAATCCGACTAGTGTTGCACTGGTTACGTACGTGACCCAGTTACGTGATACTAGATAGCATTTCGAACTTCGAGAGTCGATATCGAAGTGATTGTATGATTCTTTTATTGTGTGAATTAATATTTTAGCATTTACGGATCTCACGCCATTTGGGCCAATATTAGTCTAAGTGAGGCTTCGTCTAGGTAAACAGAGGGTGTAAAAAAATTAAAAAAAAATAATTAAATGGATTTTTGTATAATTTAAATTATTATTTACAAGAAAAGTGAAACTACATACATTTTTAGAGTAGGAACAAAGAAAGATGGACCGAGGAACGTCGTTTGAACGTGGGAGTTGGATATTCTCACAACCTATGGGCTATGGGATAGAAATTGTTAAAGTAACACAGCATAATGAGGAGAGCCATGAGATTGGCATTGAGATGTTTATGTGTGTTGAATTAAGATGATGAGGTAAAAGACCCATAAGGGCAACTATTCAAAAAAAAGCAAGTAATTAAGGGCAAAAGGGTCATTTTGGTTATATATATATAAAACATTCCTAACAAACCCTACTATTCATCATCTTCTCCACAGACACACCCGAGCCTCCCATTTCCTCTCATCGCCGCCCCTCTTCTCCTCCCCTCTCCCTTGGTGACCGAACATAACCCTTACCGAAGCTCTCACCGGAGGTCTGTGTTCTCTCTCCCTCTCTCTATCTCTCTCTCTCTCTAAGTTTCTCTCTGTTGCTCTCTTTCTCTCTCTCAATATGCTCACTGCCGCCGTGACTGTCTGACTGGGGGGAGGCGATGTCGTAGTCGGAGATGACCCTACGAGGTCACTAGAGCCTCTGAACCCCCCTCGTGGTAGAGCAATGGTGAGGTTAGAGTTTTTGTTTTTATTACCTTGTAAAACTATTGTGTGTGTGCTCTCTTCTTCATGTCTGGTCGGCGTATGGGGCACTACCATGACCAGGGACCAGTTGGGGACCAAGGTAAGTCCATGCTTGTGTCCCATGACTCTTGGAGTGGCCTAAAAACAGTGAAGGTAGAGAAGAGTTGTGGTGTTTAAACAACTTCCTTTATTTTTATTATCATTTCATGTGAATTTCAACGTCAAGTCCGTAATCGTATATATGGTGGGAATATGATCTGGTTGGGGGGCTTTCTGGCAACTCAATGCTGTGGTGAACCCTCCCCAATGTCGGAGAACATCAACATGTTACTATAATAGTTTTTTGGTCTCAATTGGTGTCCGGTCTTGGTTATGTCTTGAGAATATGTTGTATTGAAGTTTGAGGTCATAGGGACATTGGTATGTGTGTGTGGCATAGTATGTGTACGTGTATACTTCACGCCGAGCAATGAGTTATTGGTGTCATAATTTTCGCGGCAAATTGTGTAACGGCCCAAAGTAATTTAATTGAATATTGGTGCTAATCACAATGATTAGTGGTTAATTCGGGCGTTACGTGGACAGCTGGGTTGACTCGGATAGGAGTACCCATGGTATATTGTGTTATTTGTGCATGTTGTATGGCTATTATTGTGATGTGGAAATTTAATATTTATATAAACATCACATGTGTGTAAATTATTGTCGGGCGAGTTTGAGCGCCGGGGTTTTAGTTCGGTGAACGCACCAATGCGGGGTTTAGTAGCAGTGAGGCGGACGTTGGGGCTAATTAGATTTAAATTATTTAAACATGTTATGGTTGAAGATTTATTTAATTAAATGTAAATATATAAGCTTAGGCTAAGCTAAGGAAATTAAATTAGGTACACTAAGCGTGGGACCGCCTCGAGAAGCGTCTTGGGACACGGGGCACGGGGTGTCGAGTGGTCGGGAAGTTAGTGTGACCCTATTTACAAATTTATGGAATTTATTGATGACTAGAATAGGTGTTATGAATTAAATCAAATTGGAGTAAATAAAATCCTATAGTTTGAACTGAATAATCAGTACACTTAGGATAAGCCTCGATATGCACAACAATGAGATTCAAGGCTAGATGGTGTCTTGATAAGGTGTCTAGGAATTTGGTGACAAAAGTGATCAGGAACCGTCCGATCGTCCTCGAGATGTGTGCATACGCCAGATTAGAACACCACATATAAATACACTTGGATCGATCAAATGCATGCAAACTTTCATTTTGTTCAAACGATTTGAGAGATTTTTGTGAGAGAAATCGAAGTTTGGAGGGAGAATTCGAGCTTTGGGAGAGGGAAATCCGAGCCACACAACATTGATCCAAGGTAATCCTTACCATTTTAATGGAAATTTCGAAAATAATGTGATTTAAATGGGTTATTGATAAATTCGGATTTTTGAGTGAATTTACACTTGTTTTTGTTTAAATTTGGTGTGTTTGAGGTTGGTTTGATGAACCATTTCAATTGGAATCAAATTTGTGGAAAATTGAGGTGTATTTGTGAATTTTGGGATTTTGGGGTTACATGCATAAAATTCGAAAATTGGGTATGGTTTGTGTTGATTTGAGGAGAGATTTTGAGATTTTTGGGGTCTCCAATGGATTGAGAGAGGAGAGAAATGGATAGAAGGAAGAAGAAGCAAGGAGAAAGCATGAAAGAAGAAAAAAAAAAAAAAAAAAAAAGAAAAGAGAAGAACAGGCGGCTAGTGCGCACTGCGCCTCACGGTGGGAGGAAGAAGAAGGGGGCACGCACGCGTGCGCGTGCGTGCACCCCCTGGGCCGAGCTGGGCCGGCCCAGCCCATCCGGGTGGCGGGCCAAACCGCCCAGCCCTGACCGGGTGGGCTGGGCCGGGCCGACCGGACCGACCCGAGGGGCGAGCCGGCCGACCGGTTGGGTCGGGTCGACCCGGTTCGGGGGACCCACATATATTATTTAAATAATATATTTAAATAATATTTTTATTTATTTATTTATTAAAAAAAAAAAAAAAAAAAAAACAGTTTTAAATTACGGAAAATAGGAAAAATAGAGAAAAAAAAATATCGAGAAAAATTGGAAAAAAATTCTAGAAAAATATAGAAAATTAGAAAAAGGTAGAAAAGTGGTTTCGGAACTTTTCGGGTATTTTTGGAACCCAGACATAGCCGGGAGAGGTACCATGACTAAAAATTTGTAAATTTTTATAAAATAACATAAAATTATAGAATATGTTCTCAAAAAGTATAAAACACTATAAATGGACTTCGGGGACCGAGAAACCATAGCTCGGACATTGGGGAGCTAGGTGGGCGTCGATGGGTCGGGAAGTCGGAGTGCGATTTGAGGTGTGTAGTATCCCAATTGAACTTCACTTTAAGTATTTACCGTTTGATTTATTTGAATTCGGTTTCCATTTATTCTCTACTCCATTTCATTATTGCTTTACGGTGGTGAGTACTCTCACTGGTGACTTTACGGTAGTGGAGTGTACTCCTACACTGGTGTCTTTACGGTGTTGAGATCATTCCCCACCTGGTGCTTATTCGTTACGGCCATAGAGTCCACCGAGTCATAGCACTTGTCTATGCATATGCCGGTGAATAAATTTGCCGGCTATGGTAGGCTTGTGTGGGTGCGTCGTGGGTCTACGCCGACCACCTAGAGGTCCGGGGGCCAACCGGTAGAGGTGTTTTCACGGGCCGTGCACTGGGGGAAAGCCGAAGTATGACTTAGTCGATTTTTATTGTGCACGTACTTTGCTTTGCTACTATTTTTTTTATGCATGCGATGATCCTTTCACGGTTACTGTAATTCTTTTGTTCCGCATGTTTAATTATAGTATTTTAAATTCCGGTACTTTTACTTCCGTAATTACTTGGTGAATTTCCTTGGGATTACTCACTCTGGACTCGTCATCTGTCTTTTGTGATGGCTTGAGTGCGAGATCCTAGTACTAGCGGGGGTAAGGGGATCATCGGCGATTACATCTAACTTGCCTACGCCGAGGCTATCTTTGGTATGTGTGTAGATATTATAATGTTTTGATATTTCGTATTATGTTTTGGGGTTGGGAAATTGGATACACACTTGTCTTGGTATACCTCTTGTTATAGTTGATCGCTTTGTATGCACGATGACAGTAGGGTTTTCCACTATAGGTTTGATCGGTAAACTTATATTTACATATATATGCATTTTGATAAACTTTAAGTTCTTCCATTTGTTAATTTCTTTAAAATGATAAATTAAGTGACTTTAATGAATTATCGATAATTATCTAAAGTCGAAAGCAGTTATACACGTGGCGGTGGTTTCCAGTGCACTAGCAGGGGAAACGGGGTCCACGGGGCGGCCTCGGGATCTTGGGGCCGCCACAAATTGCATGCTATGAGTGTTTCCTTCCATTTCGACCCTACGTTGTGTATAACTTAATCCATGTGTCTGAACGTCGCATGCTAAGGGTTTATGTATTGCGAATGGTTATGACGTCGTGGTCACATCGCTGGTCCTCGAGGCCATGGCGTGACCTAATTACAACTGAGCCGAGCCTAAGATGTGTAATTAGGCTTACATACGTTATGGTTTTCAACCCGAGAGAGAGAGTATTCATTTTTCTATCGATTTGTCGAGTTGTTGGAGTCCTTAAAATGTTTGGGAATACACTAGGGTTTAACCTAGGGTTTAGTTAATGACTCGACCCATTAAATAGAGTTTCCAACCTTGTCAGGTGGCGGAAAACTTGGAGGTACACGTTTGGACTTGCGGGAGTGTTGTTATTCATGGGTTGCGTTATCAGGTAAGTACATTTGCTTTAAAGCTTATGTACGATTTGTAAGCCAATAAGAAAATGCCATGTGATTGTTTATCATTTATTCAGATTCTCTATGCTGTATTATTGGTATTCTATTCCATTTATTGTTGTGTGTTTCTTGGTGTAAGTGTTTCGTCTCAAGAGTACTAGGACCTGGACTAGAGGGATAAAAGGTGGGCACTTTTGTACAGGAGTGTGTGACCACCCTTAGTGACTGTGTGACACCGAGTACTGGGTGGGTGGGCTTGTGTCCCTCCCATCATAGTTGTGCCTTTGCTTGTGTCGATACTCGGGAAGACCTCGCGAGGACTTCGCCGTTATGCTATGATTTAGACCACTTATGGGCCTTTTTTGATTATTTAGAACACACTTGACTTTCTATTGATATCTATTAGTTTGTTTATCATGCAGTTGATCTATTTAAATTCCTGCCTTTCTATTACCGAATGATATTTAGACTACTTTACTTGTTATATCATGAATTACTGTTATCTTCTTCTGGCATTACATTCGATTTTCTCAAGTTGCTCATCGTCTAGTTTGTGACGGTGGGTGGAGATAGAGCGGAGTACAGTAGAGGCAAGGAGCCCTGCCTAGGCGACTTTTGTGAGGATTTGCAACAGGACCGGGGAGACCCTTTAGTAGGTTTTCATGTACTTATTCATATCTCACTTCTATTTGTACATGAATATTTCTCGGTTTTCCAAATTATAGATTCCTAATTTCCCTTTGACTGAGTTATTTCCCTTATGTTTAGTTTATTTACTTTCTGCTGCATAAAAACTTGCAACAACTCTTTCATAAATTGTATAATTGATTGATTTGAGGCTGACTAGGCTCGTCATATTGCCGAGTGATGACTTGGGGCCTACACGAGTCTACGCCGGGCGTACCCAAATGCACGGGGAATTTGGGGTCGTCACATGCGGCTTTTATGACGCTTCTGGCCATACTTTTTATTCATGTCCTATCTTGTTCGAAGAACAAGCTAACGTTTTAGGTGGCAGATGTTGGGAAATGTGTCCTAGGTCAATCCATTAACAGTCTTTATGAATACATTTTAGTCAATAAAATAGAGGATTTCATTTGCTGTTTATTATAATTGATTTGCATGTTTACATTATAATAAGATCCATGGGTATTTACAGAAATATCCTAAATATCCCTAGTCGATTATTATACTGGGAACTATAATGAATTAAGACTAGTATGAGTCTTGATTAATGATCATACGATGATCATACGTATAGGAATACGAATCAAGATCATGAGTATTTGTTAAGGAACAAAGTACTGGACCGACCTGCTATGAGAACATCACAAGGATTAAGTCATAGTTGTTTCTCATGATAGGTATATTTTTCAGTCCTCTGACTTGAGATTACCAAAGACTTCAACATTAGGAATACAGTGATTTGACGCAATCAAACGTTATTTTTAACCGGACGATTATAAAGGTTGTGATTTGTTACTGTGTGAATAATGTGGTGAAGTTGTGTAATCGAGATAGAACTTGTCCCTCTCATATAAAGAGAGATATCCAGTGGATCCCTCGATGTGTTAGACTGTTGAAAGGCCTAGTCTAAGTGAATTGATATTGATCAATGCCACTTAGATGTTTTCAGTCTACCTAGAAATCGAGACTAGTACAATTGAACATGTTGGATGACAATTTCATGCCTTATGTTTGATCAAAAGGATATCTTGTAACAAAAGGATGTTATATACACTATTGATTAGGTTGTATCGATTTAATATTCGTACAACTTGGGTAGTCATAATGTCTTTCTAGAGGCCGCTTATGACTTGTATACCAAAATGTGTTTTAGTACACTGCCAACGTTGTATGAGCCTATTGGGTCGCACACTGAGAATGGTTTTGCGAGATTTTAAGATGGTTCAGAAAAATGAATTTATATGATAAAATTCATGAAAGAAACGTCCTTGTAGTGTATTACACTTATACTTCTTTAAGTAGGGGTATATGTGTAATTTACTTATGATCTATATACAAGGGTTGTATAAATAGACGCTTTGAGTTAGAATACAAGTACGAAAGATTTAAAAAAGGGCTGAAACTCTATTTTCGTTTTAAGAAACGACTTAAGGTTTTTGGTATGCTCTGGATTGTTTTGGAGAGAAACAAAAAGGTTTGGTATTCTCTCAAAGCTAGCACATCAAATCTCGGTCGACGTTCGTATGTGGACTGCTGATAGAGGGCGTTCGTTGTTGGCAGCACCTTAGAGATTGATTAACCTTCAGAAAGGTACATTGCGAGTGAGGTATGATTAAGTTTTCATAGTATAAACATGTTTTAATGGAATCAGATTCACATCATGTTGGGATTTATTTCAAAATAGTTTTGAAATCTTCGCTGTACATGAACCCCAAAACCCAACAGCAGATTCCATGGTCCTCCTAGGAATCAATACGACAACACTAATGGTAATACATATAATAAAGTCGTTAAAAGCCCCTATTTGAGTTATGGGGCACATAATCAGAACTTCTCACAGTTCGTTCCAAGGGGACAACCCCTCCTTCCACAGCCCAGACCTGTTCAGACTATCGGACCATTAGAGGATATGATGAGGACATTCATCACTAAGGTTGACAACCTTGCAACGGACATGACATAGTAAAAAGCAACTGATGATGCTATTGTGCATGACTTAGCAGTTCAGGTGAGTCAACTAGCTAAAGAGGTCAGTAAACTCACGAACCAAGGTAGATTGCCCGCCCAACCCATCCCTAACCCAAAGGCGCATGTAAATGTCATATCATTAGCTATTGAGAGCGAGCCTAGGGAGATTGAGGTAGTTCGTAGAGAGCATTACACTACACCTGAGCAGGACAAGGAGGCAAAGGCGAGGAGGCGACATGAGATCTTGATGAGAGTTCCTTTCCCACAGAGATTCTTTCCGAAGTTGTTCCAAAAATGCAAAGATCTTAAGATACCGACAGGCATCCCTCCACCTCCCCCAGTTGAGCAGATTGTAGATATTCACGAGAAGGTTGCAGAGGTTTCTGACTGCCCTAACTTCCCAATGCATATGGGTACGCCGACCTAGACCCGTGTAGGTCCCAAATCGATACTCAGCTAGCCTGACAAGCCTAGTCAGCCTCCAATTAATCAAGTTAACAGTTTATGAAAGAGTTATTGCAATTATACGTAGCGGAAAACTAAACAAGTATTGGAAAATAACTCAATCAAACGAAAATTAGGAAATCTATATAAATGTGGAAGCCCCGAGTGTTCATAGTATCCATATCAAAAGTGATCCCCAGTTCAATAACTAACATCGTATATATAAAACATCATACAAAAAGCAATAAACACGAATCAACTAACCTAGTCCTGAAGTCGCGTACTCTGAGAGGTCCTCAGAGAAAATCATTAAGTAGAGGGTCCTTACCCTTGCTACACTCCGGGATATCTGCACCCACCGTCACAAACTAAACGGTGAGCAACTAAGAGAAATCAAAAGTAATACCAGAAGAATTTCACAGTAATTCATGAATATCAAATAAAGCAGTCTAAATATCATGCGGTAATTTAAAAACAGGAATATAAATAGATCAAAGTGCATGATAGGCAGACTGAAAGGCTAGCAATCGAAAAGATGTGTGTTCTAAGAGTCAAAAGAGGCCATAAGCGGTCAATATTAACAACCATAACCCCAATAATGCAGTGCCCAAGTTCACACAACACTAAGGGTGGTCAGGCACTCCTGTAGAGAGTGGATCGCGTTTCCCTAACTGGTGCGGGCCACATGACACCTTCATAATCAGTACCCAGGTTGACACAACACTATGGGTAGCAGTAATTCCGATAGGAAATACCCAAGTTTCCCCTAACCAGTGCGGACCACATGATACTATATTGACACACTTACGCCAAGAACAAACAAACCAAGAAAATAAGGGAATTTGAATGCCAACAATGGATAATAGTAAGAATAGCAATAAATGATAATGAATCACATGAGAATTTCTTAACCGGCTTACTAACGTACACAAGCTTTAAGGTAAGTGTACTTACCTGAATTGTTGCAACCCGTATACAACACTCTCGCGTTCCTAGCACGTATCCCTGAGTTTTCTGCTACATTACAAAGTCGAAAACTCCAATTAAATGGGTCGAGTCAGTAACTAATCCTAGGTTGATACCCCTAGCATTTTCCTATAGTTTGAAATGACTCGAATAACTCGACAATCAAGTAGAAAAACGAATAATCTCTCTCGGTTTTGAAAACCTTAATAATGACCACGACTGCGATATCACAACATCGAAAATCATGTTGCATGTAAGCCTACTCATGAATTATAGGCTTGGCTCAGTCGTGTGTGGGTCATGCCATGGTCTTAAGGACTAGCGGCGCAACCACGACATCATCACCAATTCTTGACCTTCAAACGCAAATCTGTAAAAAATCAACAAGACTCAAAACGACTTTAAACCAACGAGTTTGGAGACCTCGCGGGGGTGGTCTAACGTCCGTAGAGTGCCAACACGACATGGAGAGGTCATGTGCACGCCCTACGTTACGTCAACGACTACTCGTCGTGATAGGAAACAACTTACACATACATAACGCACCCTACACATGACACACCCCACACCCCAGCTGTGGGGTACACACACACTGTACACACCCCATACCCTAATTATGGGGTACACACACATTGCATGCACCCCACACAAGCTGTACACATACACCATCATCAAAACTGTCCAATATACACACCCATTGAAGACACAACTGCCATACATAGGGAAAACCACCTCCAGCTAGTGAAGTCGTCGGAGAGTCACCTCCGTTCAGCCTCGACCGAGGATGGTTCCACCAGCCCTGACAGTCCAAAATAGTGGCCAAAATTATCATAAAATAGTCCCAAAAAAATGCAAAACGGTGAGAAAATGACCTTTCATCTCGTCAAAAAAACCACCCATTCGCCAGACGTGAAGCCCTCTGGGAACATCGAGACACACGTGGGTGGTCTATGCCCAAGTTCCTCGTCAGAGGAGCTCCACGGTCGTTGGATAGTGGGTGTGACAATGGATGCGAGAGAGAGAAAGAAAACTGCCTAGAGAGAGAAGGAGAGAGAGAAGAGAACCTCTTGTTAGGGCTTTGACAATCCAACACTGCTGTGAGAGGTGGTGGCTGCCAGTTTGTCGACGGCGAGAGGAGGAGGGTGGCGGTGAGAGTGAGAGAGACCGTGAGGTGAGAGATGATAAGAGTGGAGAGGGAGAGAGAGACCGTGAGGTGAGTGAGGGTGAGAGACTAAGAGAGAGCACCTCCGATGAGGGCTCCGACACTCCAGATCCGGTGGTCAGCGGTGGCGAACCAGGGAGGAGGAGAGAGTGGAGGAGTGGTGTGAGAGAGTGAAGACAGTGGTGAGGAGAGAATGAGGGAGATGAGATGTGTGTGTGTGTGTATATATATAAGAAGATGTGAATAGTAGATGAATTGTGGGGTAGGTAATGTGTTGTAACAGGCCTAGCCTTTCATCTTCCCCTACACATACATCTCGAGGCTGATCTATGGGCTCTTCAAACTACAGTTGTGTCACTTTAACAATCCATATCCCATAGACTGTATGTCGCGTATCTATCCAACTCCCTGCATTCAAACAAAGTTCTTCGATCTGGTTCGACTCCTCGTGCGCATAGTCCCGCCTTGTACCTTTAAATAATTATTTAAATTATCCAATAATTCATTTATTTATATTTTAATAGTGTTTTATCCCCCGTTTATCTAGGCAAAACCTCACTCAGTCTAAAAATTGTTCGAATAACACGAGATCCGAAATGAACGACAATACTAATACACACATCACATAAACATAACATTACTTCAGTGTCGACTTTCGAAGTTCGAAATACTGTCTAGTAGCATGTGGTCGAGTCATGGTCCTAACCAGTGCAATACAAGTCGGGTTAAAATTAAGGGTTGTTACATTGAGATCAAGGATCCCCCAGAGCAGGTATGCGCTGACGTGGACGGGTAAGTTTTGGGGTACATAAAGTACTAGAGGAGTAGATTAAGAGAAAGCTACCACCCAAATGTCTAGACCCTGGTATGTTTACTATTTCTTGCAAGGTAGGTAATATTACTGTTGAGAGTGCCATGTGTGATCTTTAATATTTTTTTGAGAATTAATTTTACTATTTAATATTAGTTGTCTTTCAAAATTATTGTTATCCGCCGACCGATAAACAATTGGCGCATCCATAAATGTCATGTCCAGATCCTTATATGAGTCTCGTCATGCTGGTCCTCTTAAGAACACTCAGATTGCAATCCACCTAGCTAATAAGTCGGTTGTACACTCGGTTGCGTTCTCGAGGATGTCCCAATCAAGATTCATGATTTTATATTTCCGACTGACTTTTATGTGATGGATATGGGAGATGATTCTCTCCATGCCTTACCTTCTCTTCTTTTGGGTCGACCTTTCCTATGAATTTGTGAGGACTAAGGTTTATGTGTTTGGTGGGACCATGATTATGGAGTTTAATGGTGAGATCGCTACATTTGACATTTTTAACATTGTTAAATCTCCTACTGATGTTTTATGCTTGTTTGTTGTGCATGTTTCTAACCCACCATTTCAGGATGAGATTAGGTTAGACAAGCAAGACGGTCGTCAAGTACCTAGAATTGGTAAGGCTTTTCCACCACCCCCATGCTGACAAATAGTGTTTCCTTCTCAGACAGTGGAGCTGCGCGTACGAGAACCACTCAAGACATACTTGAGTGGGACAGCGTGACCTAGGATGCACGTATCTGAAGTCGAGCTAACGACTCTACAAAAAATGCTCTTAGGAGGCAGCCCAAGTTTCTATCCTTTATCTTTTTAGTTTGTTTGTTTTTATATTCGATTGGTGAACTCATCTTATCTCGTTTGTGACTATTTGCAGGTGTTTGATACTTATTTATTAAAGCACCGGAGTTAAGAGCCCGATATCACTACTGAGGCTCCATGGTTCTCACATATGGTTAGTCATATTGGAATTTGGTAAGTTCTTTCCTTTAGTTTATTAGGATTAGTTTTTGAGTCGATTGGAGGTATTGGTATGTATATTCCTGCAGTTTCCTGAGTAGAACATTTTTTAACACCATATTTGATATTTCATGAGATGTTTTAGTCTATTAAGTTTTGCATATTTATTTTAGCATGTCATTTCCCCATTACTTATCTCTTTCATTCCATGTTTTTTCACTTCTTCTCCTTTTATTTTGTAGTTTGATAGCTTCATTCTTGTGTTAAACCTTGAGGACAAGGTTTGGGATAAGTTTGGGGGTGTTTTACATGTATAGCAGAGTGTTAGATGAATGGATTAGCGCATGAAAGGTATAACTATTTTATTATTTTTATGCGTATTCCATGGGCATGGTAAGTTATGGTGGTGTTTTTCTTTTCTTTTCACCTCATTTTCTTGTTATGACATGTTATTCATTGCATCATTTTGGTTAGTAGTAGTTTATATTAGTTCATGCATTTTTATATTTATTTAGTTGCATTATTGAGTTTATGCATGTTTAGAGTCATTTTTGTTGCATATAGAGTTGCCTAAAACCATGTTGAGTGTTTTTATTGTAGATATGAGTTCAAATTAAGCTACTTTTCATACTTGAACCCTTTTAAATATTAGGAGTTATACTTAATTTAGAGCGTTGTCCAACATCTTTCAAGTTGCTTATAAGAGAGCTAGTATGAAGTTTAGGCATTATGCGAGATACCAAAGAGACAGGTAGTCCTATTTTGTAAGTTATCAGATTTTTAGGGTGCTAGAACAAGAATGTAGTTTACTTGAGACATCAATTCATATGACTTGACCACTTTTTGGGAATGATTTAGAATTGAATGGACATTGGATGACTCGTTTGTTATGGTGAAAATGAGAAGGGTCAACAAGAGTTTTCTAAAAAATTTTAGAGTCCCACAAATTCCACAAATTTTAGTCAACATTTATGGATAGTGTGTTGCACTTTTCATTCATAGTCCTTTTTTCGGTGTTGATGCACTATTTATAAGAAATTCTGACCTTGAATGTTTTAATGTAGTGGCTCTGAAAAATCTTGAGTAGTTGAAGGCTAAAGTCTGTAATGATTATGGTTTTTGAATGGGTGATTTTCACTGATGTTTGGACTCTGTTTTCACACTATTTGACTCTGAACTTCTTTTGGATGATATAAGTGGCAGATTTAAATAAAAAAGGAACTTAAACTTGACTTGGTGATGGGTGTAGCAGCCTCCAATTTATCGGCAGCCACGGCGTGCACCGTGGGCCCATAGCTCTGCCAACTCATCGCCCAGCTGTTTCTCACGGCCACTCGTAAACTCAATATAATTAAATTCTTGCTAAATTTAAGTTATGTATTAATAATTATTGATTTAATTTAGCTTTGGATTCTTTATTATCATTTTACCTCAAAGTACGCAGCAGATAATTTAAATCATCAAGGTGTTTTATGAGCATATTACCTAAGGTGGAAATCATCTCAAAATATACATCATATATATATCAACTGAGATCCTCAAAATATCAAAAAATATAACCTACAAATTATATACAACTCATATCTATCTCTCATACTCCAAAACCCCAGCATAAAACAAGGAAATAAAAATAAACATACGAGTAGGGCAAATGCAGTCAATCAATGTAGTCCTTAAGCTTGCACTTCCCTCAGTTCGTACTAAGATCTGCACTCAAGCTATCACAAAAAGGCAGATGACGAGTTCAGAACGAGTAATCCCAAGGAAATTCACCAAGTAAATACGTAAATAAACTGTTGAAATTTAAAATGCTATAAATAAACATGCGGTACAAAAGAATATAGGCAACTGTGGAAGATCATTGCATGCATAAATATAACAGTGAAGCAAGGTGCGTGCACAATCAATGTCAGACTAAGCCATACTTCGGGCTATTCACCAGGCACAACTCGTGAGGATTCCTCTAACGGGTGACCCTGGACCCTCTAGGTGGCCAGCGTATATCCACGGCGCACCCACACATGCCTATCATACCTGAGTAGCATATTCACCGCGCATGCCTAGACATATGTTATGGCTTAGTGGACCTTATGCCCCCGCAACGAATAAACACCAGGTGGGGAGTGATCTCAGCACAGTAAAGAAACCAGGTATGAGTAAACTCAATTACCATAAAGTCACCAGGTGAGGGTACTTAGTTATCGTAAAGTAATAAGGAAATAGAGTAGTAAATGAACAGGATTGAATTGAAATAAATCAAGCAATAATTACTAAAGTGAATTTCAGTTGCGTTACTACACACTTCAATCCGCACTCCGTGTCCCGAATACTAAACCCCGGTCCTGCTCCAATAAACACCCAACAATAAAAATTATCACCCAAATGTACCTAAGATCATTTGTCATAAAGTAGCTTCAATTTGGTATATTAAGTCAATTTTATGTTTTACGAGGTAAAAACCCCAACAACACCTCGCCAAAATCCTGAGAAAGCCCAAAAACTCATTTATGACCATTTTTCTAATTTCTAATATTTTTTTGGATTTTTTTGAATTTTTCCATAATTTTTAGCTATTTTTCTTTTTTTTTGTATTTTATTTTATTTAAAACTGCTTTTTACTTATTTAAATAAAATAATAAAAAAATATTATTTAATTATTATAGAGGTGGGTCCCCTGTATCGGGTCCGACCCGACCCGAACTAACTGGGTTGGGCCCGGTCCAGGCCCACCTGAGTTGACCAGGGCTGGCTCGGCCTGCCCACTAGGGTTGGGCCTGGGGCGTGCATTCGTGCACCTTCCCCTCATCATCCTCCTCAAACAGAGGCGTGAAAGAATTATTTTTTCCTTCTCTAATGGAATTGGGAGGGAGGGCAGACGACATGGGTGTCATCTCCCTCCTCGAAAGAACTGCTCTTGCAGTTCGTCCGAGCTCTCGAACTCCATTTCACCTCCACCACTGAACCATCACAACCACCACCACCACCACCACAACCACAACAACAACGCACACAACAACAACAAGACAACAACTCACCTCGACCACGCTTTGTTTCTCCAACACAAGCTCGACCTCCTCCACGTTGATTCCTTCTCTTGTCTCGGCTCCCTCTTTCGATCGAAATGGTGGGAAATGTGGTGTCGGTGGTGGGTGGCTATCAACATTTTGAAGTCAAATGACCAAAATACCTCTATGTTCATATCCTCTTCCTTAACAATCAAATGCCCTTTTTGGTTATTTCACAATTATTTATTTATTTTCTGATTTTTAATATATATATATATATATTTATATATATACATATATATATATATATATTTGTATATATTTAAGTGTATATATTTGCCTACATTTTCGTGCCTAAAATTTTATCATGCACGCCAACAACCACAACCCCGCGTGTCCTTAAGTGTTCACCAATTTACTGTTTTGTCACATTTAATTTATTTAATGTGTGTATTATTTTCTTCGACCTAGTATTTCATCTTTTAGCCTACCAGGTACCTGCATCGACATGTATATCGAGGCGAATACTTAACACACAATCTCACTCGTTAATTGAAATACAATTACAGACATCGTGATGCAGTTTAACCTATTTTAACATAAACATCGCAAAATTAGATAAAAACAACACATAAAATAACTATTTACCTAATACGGGCGTGCTCCAGCCTTGCTGTGGGACCCACGAACGTCCCCGCTTGTGTCCACGTCTATAATGACATCATAAAATAACGACAATTATTAATTGGACCGTTACAGTTCTTCCCAACTAGTTTGAAATTTCATTTCGAAATTTAAGTTATACTAAATAGTCAACAGCAAACAGCTGAGGATATCTCCGTCTTATAGTCGACTCAAGCTCCCAAGTGAGTCCCTCAGTCCCGTAATATTGCCATCGTACCAATATCTTCAGGTTCTCCCTATTTCGTATAGCCTGTTTCTAGCGATCCATAATCTCTATTGGTTGCTCCTCATACGAAACATCAGGATGAACCTCAATCTGTCTAATGTCAACCATCGACCTCGATCCCGATCTAGCTAGCCTCAACATAGACACATGAAACAGTGGGTGAACCCCCGCTATTTCTGATGGCAACTCCAACCTGTACGCCACTATGCCGACACCTGCCATGACTCTAAACGGTCCAATATATCTTCGTGCTAGTTTCCCCTTGATCCCAAACCTCTGATGACCTTTCCAGGGCGAAACCTTTCGCTAAACTAAGTTATGTACAACATAACTCAAACCCTCAAGATACCAATCAGCATACTTATTCTGCCTGTCTTGAGCTGCTTGCAATCTCAATCTAATCTGCTGAATCTTCTCTGTGTGATCAACAACAACTTCAGGCCCAATCACTGCCACATCCTCAGGTGCTGCCTAACAAGCTGGTGACCTATAGGGTCTACCATACAAAGCCTCAAATGGTGGCATATCAATACTCGCTTGATAGCTATTGTTGTACACAAACTCGCATAACGGAAAATACTCTTCCCAAGCACCTCCAAATTGCAAAATACATGCTCTGAGCATGTCCTTCAATATATGTATCAATCTCTACGACTGACCATCTGTTTGAGGATGATAAGCCGTACTGAACTGAAGTCTAGTGCCAAACTGCTCTTGCATGCTCTCCCATAACTTCGAAGTCAACCTGGGATTTTTATCAGACACAATAGATATCGGCACTCCATGTAGCCTAACAATCTCTCGTTCAAAAATAATACTCAGCTAAGGAAACGAATACTTCATCGATATAGGGATGAAGTGGGAAACCTCATCAATCTGTCAATAACAACCTAAGCAACATCATGACGCCTGGCAGTCCGTGGCAAACCACTAACAAAATCCATCGTAACATGCTCCCATTTCCATTGTGGAATGGACAGCGGCTGCAACAATCTAGCTGATCTCCTGTGCTTGGCCTTAACCTGCTGACATATATGATAAGACCTAAAATATGCCCCCACATCAGCCTTCATCCCTAGCCACCAGAATAAATGTCGCAAATCATGATACATCTTGGTCCTGCCAGGATGAACTATATACCGCGAACGGTGTGCATCCTCAAGAATGCTATTACGTAGTTCCTGCACCTAAGGTATCCACAACCTTCCCCTGTGTCTCAAGCACTCGTTTGGCCACCAGACCAATCAGTGCAATCCGGATCGTGAGCCAGATGACTGAAACGAGCAAAATGTCCATCAGCCCTTTGCCACTCTGTATGCCTCTCTAACGCACAACAGGAACACACATCTGACAAGAGATATGAACATCAGCAAGAGCATCAGACAAACATAACACCATCGCAGTATCCAACAATCCATACTCATGTGTCATCTGCCGTAGTATAGTCTGACTCTCTACACTGCTCCGACTCAACGCATTAGCAACAACATTCGCCTTCCCAGGATGGTACTCAATCGCATAGTCATAGTCCTTCAGTAACTCGAGCCACCGTCTCTGTCGGATGTTCAGATCCCTTTGAGTGAATAGATACCTCAATCTCTAGTGATTCGTGTATAACATGAACCGCTCCCCATAGAGATAATGCCTCCAAGCCTTCAGTGCGAACACAACTGCTGCTAGCTCCAAGTCATGCAGTGGATAATTCCCTTCGTGGGGTCTCAATCGCCTCGATAAGTAAGCAACTGGGTGTCTATGTTGCATCAACACGCATCCCAACCCAGTACCAGAAGCATCCGTGTAGACCAAGAAGCCTCTCCCCACCACAGGTAAAGCCAACACCGACGCAGAAGTTAACTTCCTTCTTGGTCAACCTCGTCATCTGCATTGCAATCAAAGAAAAATCCTGCAAAAACTTCAGGTAATAGCCCGCAAGTCCCAAGAAACTACGAATGTCTGAAACCGACTCAGGTGTCCTCCAATCAATAATCACTTGAATCTTGTCCCTATCAACATATATCCCTTGACTATTGATGACATGTTCGAGAAACTTCACCTCACTAAGCCAGAAAGCACACTTGCTGAACTTAGCGTATAATCGTTGCTCTCTCAATATCATCAAAACATCTCTGAGGTGTCTCTCGTGCTCCACACGAGTCTTACTGTATATCAAGATATCATCGATGAATATAATCACATAACGATCCAAAAATGGCCTCAATACTTAGTGCATCAAATCCATAAAGATAGCTGGCGCATTAGTCACCCCAAATGGCATGACTGTGAACTCAAACAATCCATAACGTGTGCTAAAAGCCGTCTTCTCGATATCACTCTCCCGAATCCTCAACTGATGATAACCAGATCGTAAATCAATTTTTAAGAAAAACTTACCACCCGCCAACTGATCGAATAAATCATCGTTCTTAGGAAGTAGATAACAATTTCAAATCATCACCTGATTCAGCTTTCTGTAGTCTACGCACATCTTCATAGAACCATCCTTCTTTTTAACAAAAGGAACTGGTGCGCCCTAAGGAGACATACTGGGATGAATGAAACCCTTCTGCAGTAACTCTTCTCGCTAGGATCTCAACTCCCCGTACTCAAATGCTGACATCTTGTACGGTCGGCTCTATATCGGCTACGTCCCCGGAATCAACTCAATAATGAACTCAACTGCTCTAGGAGGTGGTAAACCTGGTAAATCATCAGGGAACACATCAAGAAACTCACACACTACTAGAACATTATTCACTCTAACCTCCGATCTCAGTTCTGGCTCAATTACCGCCATAAATGCCTGCATCTCCTGAGTCATAACCAGTCGACCTTTAGGTAATCGGTAAGTCTGACGTAGTACCGATAAAGGTAAATACTAGAATGCCCTCAATATCAAATACTACTGTCTTATTGAAGCAATCAATATGTGCCCGATACACCGCTAACCAATCTATACCCAATAGTGCGTCAAACTCTAGGTACTCAAGAACACGTAAGTCTGCTCGTAACTGGTGTCCCTTCACCTCTACTACACAATTCTGGCATATCCAGTTAGGGTAAATCTTATCCCCAGCAACCGTACTGAGGATAAGACATGGATCTAAAATCTCAGCCTGTAACCCTAACTGTCTAACCATACGTCCGACAATGAAAGATAAAGTACTACCGAAATCAAACAATACATGCATGGAAATATTGCAAATAAATAACATATCCTCGACGAGCTGACGAGTCGCACCTCGAACTGGTTGTACAACAGTAGGTATAGCAACAGCTTGGACTCTCTCCCTAGCTGGCTCAATTTGTGGTCATGATGAAGAAGGTGTCAATGGACAATTAGCATGCACATGTCCAACCTGATGACTTTTAAAAACATCATCATCTCTCCTGCCAACCAGACTGTGACAATGTCTGAACCTGAGTTCAATCATGGTTCTGATCTCTCTGTCCCCTACCACGACCTCTTCCATCCCTAATACGTTGTCACAACTGTTCAACAGGTGCAGGTGCAGCAACATACACCACCAGCCTCTCATCTCTTCTCTACTGCTCGGGACGCCTATCTCGTTGACCCTGATCCTGCCAATCTCTCCATCGACTTTGCTGATCATATCTCTGTCTGTCAAACTGATCTCACTATCTCTTCGGTCTCTAATTAGACAAAGAACTCTGCCCAGACCTATCCATCAACTCACCTCTATGTCGTAAGTATGTCTCGCGAGCTAAAGCCCTATCATATATAGCTTGTAAAGTTTCAGCTCCACTCACCACAATCACACCACTAATCCTCTCATCTAATCCCCTGATGAAGTAGTAAATCTGGAGTCTCTCGGTGTTCACCATATCCATGGAATACATCATAAGATACCTGAATCTCTGCATGTACTGTGATACTGACATGGTACCCTGTCTCAGTGCAAGAAACTCCTCTTTAAGTCTCAACTGTACCTTAGTAGGGATATACATGTCAAGGAATAACTGTCGGAACTCTGTCCAAGTAGACGGCTCAAAATGTGTATTGGTGTAAGTCATCCACCAAACTACTGCCTGGCCTCTCAAACAAGTACCCAGAAATCTGTGCCTGATCTGCCTCTGGTACCTCTAACAACTGGTGTAGTCATCAGATAATTTCTGGATCACTGACCCCAATAAAGAAAGTGGGGTTGAACCTCATAAAGTCCTTTACCATCTTCACTACCTCCAACATCCTACTCCTAATGGTTGAAGCAACTACTTTTGCTTTGTCGCAGTGGGTGTCATAGCGGTAGTCTCTATTGGCACCACAACATGCTCGACCATCTCTATAGTGCCTATGTGGTAACAGCTGGCACTAATGCGGCCTGAGTAACAGGTACAACTAACTTAGTAGTCGGTGCCACTGCAGGTACTTAGGGTTTAGGGTGCCACTGCAGGTACTTAGGGTACTTTCGAGCCTCGTATATACTCCATAATCTCCACCATCTGTACCTACTGTAACAATTGCTGGTCAGTAACTCTCTACACCATAGTTTGCAGATCAGTTACCTCTCTACTCTCCCCAACCTCCTAGTCGGCGGAGTAATAGTAGGAGTCTATCCGTCCATCGTAAACTGCATAACCAACGTGCATTGGATTAGACTCAATATGTACGCGTATAATATTTATTCTACAATCAAAACATACATATATATATATTCCTAATTCAACCCATCTCAAATCACTTCCCAACTAAGGTTTTAGTCATTCAATTTGGTTTCACATCTAGTTTTATTAAATTTTTATGCTCTTATTAAATCTCTAAATCAAGCCTAAGGTTTCATAAGCCTAGGCTCTGATACCAAATGTAGCGGCCTCCAACTCATAGGCAACTACGGCGTGCACTGCGGGCCTACAGCTCATCGTCCAGCTGTGTCCCACGGCCACTCGTAAACTCAATATAATTAAATTCTTGCTAACTTTAAGTTATGCAGTAATAATTATTGATTTAAATTAGCTTTGGATTCTTTATTATCATTTTAACTCAAAGTACGCAGCGGATAATTAAAATCATCAAGGTGTTTTATGAGCATATTACCTAAAGTGGAAACCATCTCAAAATATACATCATATACATGTTAACTGAGATCCTCAAAATATCAAAATTTATAACCTACAAATTATATACAAGTCATATATATCTCTGATACCCCAAAACTAAGCATAAAACAAGGAAATAAAAATAAACATACGAGTAAGGCAAATGCAATCAATCAATGTAGTCCTCAAGCTTGCCGTTCCCTCCGCTCGTACTAGGATTTGCACTCAATCCATCACAAAAAGGAAGATGATAAGTCCAGAGTAAGTAATCCCAAGGAAATTCACCAAGTAAAAACTTACATAAATGGCTGAAATTTAAAATGCTATAAATAAACATGCGGAACAAAAGAATACAGACAATTGTGGAAGATCATAGCATGCATAAATATATAACTGAAGCAAGGTGCGTGCACAAACAAAGTCAGACTAAGCCATACTTCTGGCTATCTACCAGGCACGACCCGTGAGGATTCCTATGATGGGTGACCCTAGACCCTCTAGGTGGCCGACGTATATCCACGGTGCACCCACACATGCCTATCATACCTGGGTAGCATATTCACTGCGTATGCCTAGACATATGCTATGGCTTAGTGGACCTTATGCCCCCGCAACGAATAAACACCAAGTGGGGAGTGATCTCAACACCGTAAAGACACCAAGTAGGAGTAAACTCAACTACCGTAAAGTCAGCAGATGAGAGTACTCAGCCACCATAAAGTAAGAAGGAAATAGAGTAGTAAATGAACAAGACTGAATTCAAATAAATCAAGCAGTAATTACTAAAGTGAATTTTAGTAGGGTTACTGTACACCTCAATTTGCACTCCGCGTCCCAAAAATTAAACCCCAATCTAGCTCCAAGAAACACCCGACAATAAAAATTATCACCCAAATGTACCTAAGATCATTTGTCATTAAATTAGCTTCAATTTTGTATATTATGCTAATTTTACGTTTTACGAGGTAAACACTCCGACAACATCTTGCAAAAATCCCGAGAGAGTCCCGAAACTCATTTATGACCCTTTTTCTAATTTTTAATATTTTTCTGAATTTTTCCATAAGTTTTAGCTATTTTTCTGTATTTTATTTTATTTAAAACTATTTTTTATTTATTTAAATAAAATAATAAAAATAATAAAAAAATATTATTTAATTAATATACGGGTGGGTCCCTTGAACCGGGTTCGGCCTGACCTAACCAGGTTGGGCCCGGTTTGGCCCACTTGGACCGGGTCTGGGTCGGGCCTAGGCTGGTCTGGCCCGGCCAAAGGGTGCATGCACGCGCCCCATCATCTTCCTTAAACAGAGGCGTGAAAGAAAATTCTTTTTTTCTTCTCTAATGGAGTTGGGAGGGAGGGGAGACGACATAGGTGTGGTCTCCATCCTCGGACGAACTGCTCTTGCAGTTCGTCCGAGCTCTCCAACTCCACCTCACCTCCACCACCAAACCATCACCACCACCACCCTTACCACCATAACAACAACACACACAACAACAAGAAGACAACAACTCACCTCGACCACGCTTTGTCTCTCCAACACAAGCTCGACCTCCTCCTCGTCGATTCCTTCTCTTGTCTCGGCTCCCTTTTTCGATCAAAATTGTCGGAAATGTGGTGTCGGTGGTGGGTGGTTATCAACATTTTGAAGTAAATGACCAAAATACGCCTATGTTCATATCCTCTTCCTTAACAATCAAATGCCCTTTTTGGTCATTTCACAATTATTTATTTATTTTCTGATTTTATACATATATATATATATTTATATATATACATATATATTTTAAATTATATATATAAATATATATATTCACCTATATTTTCACACCTGAAATTTTGTCGTGCGCTCCAACGAGCATACTCGGGTGTGCACAGTACCATATCACCCACGCGTGGCGACCACGACCCACGTGTCTCTAGGCTCTCACCAATTTACTGTTTTGTCACATTTAATTCAATTTAATGTGTATTATTTTCTTTGACCTAGTATTTCATCTTTTAGCCTACTTGGTACCCGCATCGACACGCATATCGAGGCAAATACTTAACACACAATCTCACACGTTAATTGAAATATAATTACACACATCGCGATGTCGTTTAACCTATTTTAATATAAACATCGCAAAATTTGACAAAAACAACACACAAAATAACTATTTACCTAATACGAGCGTGCTCCAGCCTCACTGTGGGGCCCACAAACGTCCTCGTTGGTATAAACGTCTACAATGATGTCATAAAATAACAAAAATTATTAATTTGGCCGTTACAATGGGCATAGATTTGATAGGATTAGTCATTGTGGTATAAGATAGAGTGTAGGTTTTCATTCACTCCTTTGCTCGGGACGAGCAAAGTCTAAGTTTGGGGATGTTTTATGAGTGTTTATTTAGGTATAATTTAATATAAGATATTAAGAATTAATGAACTATATTTATCTTCTTTGAAAGTGACAAATGCTTGTTTTATGTTTTTCAAGGATTTTACATGAGTTGGAGCAAAAGGTGTGTTATGAGCTTAATTGAGTAATGTTAAGTTCACAGGCCATAACTTTGACATCTGAAGTCAGAACGACTCACTGTTGATCTTGTTGGAAAGAAGACTTTGAGACGGACATTTTTATCCATCAAAAGTATCATGAGATACGGACTTGACGTGGCTGAAAAGAGCAACACACAGTTGGCAAGGTTTGGTCAAGTTTCTTAATGATTCCTCTTCAGTATAAAGGCTATTACTTCCTCATTTCAAATCCAATTGACTTGTCGTTTTCTTTTTTGGAAAGCAGATTCCAAGCTGAATATTTTCATGCCTCACAAGCCTCTTCAGATTCGATCTCTAAGTGGTTCACAATTAGGTTTCAAGGCAAAGGAATTCGTTACGCCGTGATGAACAAATTCTCACAGCGTGACTCACAAACGAGTGAACTAGAGAGCTAAAAAAACACACCGCCAACATGCCACCGCCGCCTTAAAGACTCAAAATTTTGAATTTTACTTACTTTTTGAGATTTTTAGGTTTTTAACCCATTTTGGGGTATTTCTATAAATACCAATAGACTCTAATTCGAAAAGAACTGTTGCTTTACTTTTGTTTTACATTAGAAACTAGGTTTTTGGCTTGATTATGTCTAGCTAATCTCCTTAATCTAGGTTGAAGGTGGATCGGTCAAGCTTTGCGACTTGGGATTCCATTATGAAGTTTATTTATATTTAATTCTCTTGATTCTTTTCTATATTTTTTCTCTTTGGTATTATTTTTAATCATAGAGTTAGATTTTATTGTATATATAGCGTTGTGCGTGCATATTAGGTTGAATACCCTTAGTCATTGAAGTCAAAACGTTCGTGACAATTGGCCAACTGGTCAAGTACCTTAGGGATCTAGGCTAAATCGGGAGCACTAGCGATCCGGTTGTCTATGTTTATGCCTTCATGGACTGAGGTAATGTAGCCAATGCATTAAATTCTGAGCACTAGCGATCAGGTTGCGTGTTTGGTTAGGGAAATAGTCAATGGTCGTACCTTGGGTGCTGATATCAGGAAGTGCGAGGAACCGAGTGCGTCACCGGGTTTATAGTTGCACTAGATTATAGATTAGTTTCATATTTTTTATAAACCAAAGATTAATGGAATCAATCCCAAGTTGTATTGCAAAAACCGTGAAGCTGAATACCTAGATTTTCTTTCATTGCATTACTCTAACTCCAAGGTTTTCAAAGTTTCCAAAAGTTTTACAAAATTCCCTGTTTTCTCTTCTCTCCCCTAGAAACCTAAGTCAGTAACCCAGTCCTTGAGGTTCGACCCTGAGCTTGCCACTACAGTAGTCTTTTATAGTTTCGGTCTAGAAACTGGAAATTATATTTGACGTGTTACGATGCGCACGATGCGCGTCACATGCAAAATGGAGTGCACTTAGTAAAGGTAGGGTGCACTTAGTCAGACTCTAAGCATAAGCTCAGAAAGACTCAAATCAACAATTCAGCCAAAAATATTATTAAGTCATCCTTCAAAATAAATATATTAAGTCAAGTTTGACATGATGAATTTTGCTTGATTGTCACTCCAAATATCGATCATTAAGTCATATAACCTTAAAAAAAATAGAGATGCACTAAAGGCACCTCAACTGTGTATAAGGGCACACAACGTCTATATTTGAGTGAAGTGCGTAAAAGTCATTTTTAGGGAGAGTTCGAAAAAATCATATCGTTGGGATGCCCTTATATATAGTTAGGGTGCCTTTAGCATGTCTCAAAAAATATCATTAAGCCAGTAATGAATTACCATATATTTCATTACAAGACTGACTTGACTGCAAAACTCAAGTTTTCCTTTATATGGTACCACTTCTTGAGACGACTGATCCAATAAAGTAACTTGGAAAGTTCAAATTGTAGTTATATATTTGTTGAGGTAGCCAATAAGTATAGTACTTCCACAAGTTTAAGACGATTAGCTATACAATTAATGCTTAATTTTCACCTTTAATTTTTGTCCTACATAACTTATAGCCCCATTTTCACGTCCAACATGCAGAGTTGATGGAAAACTCATGGATGTGGCGTTTAGACTCTTGTGAGACTAGTAACATTATTATTAATAAAGTAGCTGGAGATCAGCTCTTCTAACAATCACAAAAATGCTAGTGACATTAAAGATGCCTTTGTTGGTTGCAGCAGTCATGATCAAGATCATTGCCTTCATTTCATGTTTTGATAGTACTCTTCGTGTTGGTTTCGGCGCCACCACAGATACAATCAGACAAGGTGATCAACCGCTGAATTCATCGCAAACCATTGTGTCTACAGGTGGAAAGTTTAGTTAGAATTCTTCTAACCTGGAAAATCCACCAAGAACATGTTTCTTGGCATTTGGTACAAAAGGATGTCGATTGAAAACAAAACTGTAGTTTGGGTTTCCAATAGAGAGTACACAATCAAAGGAACTGACGCAGCGTAAACGCTCAAATAAGGAAAAATCCTTAAAGTTTTTGAAAAATACTAAAATTTGAATAAATTGATAATAATTGATAATGATTACAGCCCTAATCATGACTTTATATAGCCCATTAGAAACTCTGATCCTTCTACGACTCTTAAACACCTAAACCTACTATGACTCTAAACGCAATAAAAATTACAAAAATACCCTAAATAAAAGAAAACCCTAATGAAGCCCTAAACAAAGGAATTTAGATTCGCGAAACCCAACCTTGGAGAGCAGTGCTTTAAGAATAGTTGTAGAGCACAAAACGCCATTTTTGAAAAGATATTATAATAGACAATCGAGTTCTTAGATCAAAAGTTACGGTCCCTCAAAGCATCTGCAACTAACACAACATCAGGGACCTACAATTAATCTTGTTTTTTCTATATCAACAGAGATGGCAACCTTAAGATTTCTGATGGGAGAGGCATGTCTTATGCTTTCACATCTGTGTCGCCACAAAGCAGGACTAGTATTAACACCAGCGCTACCCTGCTAAATTCTGGCAAATCTCGCGCTGAAAGATGCCACCTCTAATGCAGAATTGTGGCAAAGCTTTGATTACCCTTTAAACCATTTTCTTCCTGGAATGAAACTTGGGTTCAACTCAACAACTGGAAAGAATTGTTCTGTGACTTCATGGAGTAGCCCTGAAGACCCTGCTCCCGGTGATTTCTCAACTTTGTTGGATTCAGCGTCTTAAGAGTTTTTAATCATCAAGGGATCTCAAAAATATTGGACTAATGGGAGCTGGAAAGTGGAGATTTTCAGTTTGATCCCAGAGATGAGAACCACCTATATCTTCAATTTCAGTTATGTCTCCGATAAGGACTCGACATATTTCACCTATTCCCTATATAACGACTCTTTTCCTTCTGAGTTTGTAATTATGGTCTTGTCTGGGCAAATCAAACACATGTTATGGAAAGAAGTTACTAATGATTGGCCGTGTTTTGGGTGCGGCTAAAGAATCAATGTGACATTTATGCTTATTGTGGGTCTTTCAGCAGGTGCATTATGGAACATTTACCCTTCTGCAAATGTTTGCAAGGTTTCGAGGCTTATTCATTAGTAGATTGGAATCTGTTATAAAACTATAAATATGAAAGAGGTAGTAGGATAGATTTTAGGCATGAACTAAGAACTCCAATGCTTTCATTCAACTTGACAACGTACTTAAATACACAAAATAATAACTAGAAGTCAAAATATAACTAAAAGTCACTAAACTAATAGCTAAAAAATAGGATCCATGACTCAACAATTGAGTCAAAATTAAAATCCTACAAAACAGCAACAACTAGAAACTGAATTAAAGACATGGTCTTCAAGACTAAGTCACATTTTGCAGCATGTATCACATGTTTGCATTATTTTCTGCTGCTTCTAAGGCATATTTCAAACACACCTCCTTGCCTTTGAAGCTGCAATTCCCATCTTGTTCCTGAGTTCTTCAAATTTAATCTTAGGCAAGGCTTTGGTGAATCCATCGGCTATCTGATCTTCCGATCTTCAATAAGTTAACGAAACATCCCCTTCCTTTTGAACTTCTCTGAGATAATAAAACTTGATCTTGAAATGCTTTGTCTTGCCATGAAACACTGGATTAGAAACAATGGTAATGTTAGTGCCTTCTTTTCTTACATATAAGGTAGTCTCACTTAAGCTTTTCTGAAAGCCTAAGCCGATCAAATGATCATCGATCCAACTATACCAAGCTCTTGGAGCCTGCTTGAGGCCATACAAAGCTTTCTTCAATAGGTATACTTTATCTTCTTTATCCTGCACAACAAAACCATCAGGTTGTTCTACAAAAATCTCCTCTTTAAGAAGGCCATTTAAAAAGCAGATTTTACATCAAGTTTGAAACACTTTCCAGCCACTTTGAGCTGCTATCACAAGGAGCAATCGGATGGTATCAAGTCTGGCCATGGGAGCAAACGTTTCTGAAAAATTGACGCCAATATATCCCTTCACGACGAGCCTCGCTTTGTGCTTGTTTATAGAACCATCTGCATTGAGTTTTGTTTTGAAAACCCATTTAACTCCAATCACCTTTCTGTTAGAAGGCCTTGGTACAAGCTTCCATGTATGATTCTTTTCAATCATACTCAATTCTTCCTTCATAGCTGAAATCCATTTTATGTCTTGCATCGCTTCTTGTACTCCAACTGGTTCCATTACCGCAACATTGCATTTTGCATAGATGTCTGCAAATTATCTAGTTCCTCTGATTGGTTGGTCATCAACATCATCTTTGCTAGGCCGTACGTGAATAGGGTCTTTTTCATTTGCTGAATTCCAATCCCACTTTTCTGCCTCCATGAAGACAACATCTCGGCTGATCAGTATTTTTCCGGATTGAGGCAAGAAAACTCTATAGGCTTTGGAGGTGTTGTTATAGCCTATAAAGATTCCTGGTTTAGCCTTCTTGTCCAGCTTGTCCCTCTTGATCTGTGGCACGTAAGTAAAACGCAAACAACCAAATATTTTTAGATTTTTCAAATTGGTTTTGAAAAAATACCATGCCTCAAAAGGAGTCTTCCCATTCACAGCTTTTGTAGGAAGCCTATTCAATAAGAACACTACAGTGTTTGTTGCTTTAGCCCAATACTCCTTAGGAAAATCTTTATCATGCATCATACATCTTTCCATCTCAAAGATTGTTCTGTTCTTCCTCTCACTGACTCCATTTTGTTGTGGAGTGTAAGGAGCTGTCAATTGGTGATCAATGATGGCTTCTTCACAAACTGATTGAATTGATTTGAAGTGAACTCCTTGCCATTATCTGACCTCAACATTTGAATGGGATTCTCGCTTTAATTTTCAATCCATTGCTTGAATCTCCAAAAGATTTTAACAACCTTTGACTTGAATCTGAGAAAATAAATCTAGCACATACGAGAGAAGTCATCAATAAAAATTATGTAGTATTTACTTCCCTTGAGTGAAGGAGTTCTTTGAGGCCCAACAAGATCAATGTGAATAAGCTGCAGCTTCTTTGTTACTCTCCAAACAGAATTCCGAAATGGAAGACGCACTTGCTTGCCATATTGACAAGCCTTGCAAGCATGTATTTCTGACTCAAGCTGGGGCAGTCCTTGAGCAAGCTCTTTTCTTTGCAAATTCAGCACTGTAGCATGATGAAAATGACACAATCTTTTGGGCCAGATCTTAGTTATGTTGTCATTTGAGGAGTACGCTGCTTGCTTCTCTTGTAATGGATCTAATGAAAAACTCTTGCCCTTCATCTTGATCTTGAACACTTCTTCATCTGTTGCATCTTTGATTAAGCATTGGTTGTTCTAAAAAACAACCTTAAACCATCTTTCAATCAGCTATCCCACACTTAACTGATTTTGGTTAATATTAGGCACAAATAATACATCTTTAATGACTTTTGTACCTGAAAAACTTTTGATGACAACGGTACCTCTTCCTTCAACAATTATATACTCACCATTGCCAATTTTTACCTTGGATTTAACTAATGTATCCAAGTCCTTAAAGAGAGCATGATCGAAAGTCATGTGATTGGTGCAGCCACTATCTATGAGCCACTTGTCGCTAGAACAACTACTTGTAAAACAGGTTGCAACGAAAATTTGTTCTTCCTCCTCTTGTTTGTCTGCAACTTTAGCTTTATTTTGTTGTGAAGTTCCATTCTTGCAGATTCTCTCATGATGTCCCATGCGATTGCATTTGTTGCATTTGATGTTAGGCCTTTTCCAACACCTGAAAGGAGGATGTCCTTTCTTGCTGCAATGATGACAAGGAGGGAAGCTTCTCTTTTGGTCGCCACTACCGCTGCTATTTTTAGTTGAAATGGCTTAATTTGCATTAGCAGTCTTCTTCTTCTCATACTTCTTCTTCCTCTTTGTGTTGAGATTGATGTGATGTTTCGCCTTTAAAGCTCCTTCTATTGAGCTTTCTTACTGCATCAAACTTCTTTGCTCTTGGGCCTACAAAGCATTCAACAACTCTGCCATGGTAATCCTTGCCAGATATTTAGAGTTCTCCAATGAGGCAATTGTAGCCTCATATTTTTCAGGAGTTGTAGCAAGAATTTTCTGAATTATTCTTTTATCAGGAAATTCGTCACCAAGCAATCTTACCTTGTTGGCAATGCATAGAAGCTTGTCAGAGTACTCCTTGATTGTCTCTAACTCCTTCATTCTTTGCATTTCAAACTCCCTTATGAGGTTCAGCAATTGCATTGCTTTGATTTTCTCATCACATTCATATTCTTCTTTGAGAAAATCCCAAATTGGCTTTGCTAATTATAGGGCCATTATTCTTGTGAAGATTGATGATGATACAACAGCAAATAGACATGCCCTTGCCTTTGTCTTCCTTTGCCTCTTCTCTTTGTGATTTTTGAGCTGTGCAAGTGTTGGGTTCTTAGGCAATGGAGGAACATCGTAGTCCTCCTCAACAGCCAACCATAGACCACTTGCATAAAGAAAATCCTCCATCCTGATAGCCCACGCATGATAACCTTCACCATCAAACACTAGAGGACCTGCTGCCTTGTAAGGTGCTTTAGGATCCATCTTGCTTTGATGGTTTGTTGGTGAACTGAATTGGGTTTGTTTGATAGTGGAGAATGCTCAAACACTCATAGTCCCTCAAGAATTGTAGGCTCTGATACCACTGTTATAAAACTATAAATATGAAAGAGGTAGGACAAATTTTAGGCATGAACTAAGAACTCCAATGCTTTCATTCAACTTGACAACATATTTAAATACACAAAATAATAACTAGAAGTCAAAACATAACTGAAAGTCACTAAACTAATAGCTAAAAAACAGGATCCATGACTCAACAATTGAGTCAAAACTAAAATCCTACAAAACAACAACTAGAAACTGAATTAAAGACTTGGTCTTTAAGACTAAGTCACATTTTGCAGCATGTATCACATGTTTGCATTATTGGTGATTAGGGAATCAAATACTTTTCTTCCATAATTGTCTTTAAACTCCTCTTACATCTCCTACTCCATCATCACCATAACTTCCACATCTACTTCTTTAGTTTCAAAAGAGCCATGGCCTCTTCAACCATGCAATTGCACTCTCTCTTCATTCTTTTAAGTCTCCTTATCTCTGTTAGACTAAGTGGTTAGTCACTCTAACTCCGATCAGGATTTTGATGCAAACAAACAAGGTGAAAATATACTAATAAGTTTAACAAGTGTATTTCAGTTTCGTCAAAGGTTGCAAAACATCACGTTACGGGCATTTGCATTCAAGCAATTCTAGTTCAAGACTCGACATACATAAAGGAATGAAGGCGAAAGATCAAGGCCATGAGTTGTAAAATTGATGTAAGGTATTCAAGTTCACTTAAGCAAGCCTATTGCATTAATTCATGCATATCGTGTTTTTAAAAAGGATTTTCAAATGTCAAGTGATTACTTAAAGATTTCGGTCCTATAAGTCTAAACAATGTTAAACTATATGTGTATGTTAATATCGTACTTTAAAAATCATTGTGGAAGCTTTTGAAAAAGAAAAACTTTTTTTGAAAAGTCTTTGAAAAGAAAACTTCATATTTGCAGAAAAGTCCCTCGGGTGTTATGAAACCGAGATTTTCTGTTTTTAGGATTTGTAAAAATATACGGACCATCCAAATAGGCCATATGACCCATAACAAACATGTATTATATGTTATATGTGGGTTAGTTGGGTCTAGGACACGTTAAATGGTCGCTAACATAAGTGACAAAATTAATTATTTTGAGGTCCCTACAGTTAGCGCGTTAATACCGTTATTAGCGCGCTGTGTACAGAGTTAGCGCGCTAGGTCTGATTATTAGCGCGCTAATTGCATTCATTACAGCTTTTTTATAAAGCTAAACATTCACTTTAATTCGAATTTTTGATCAAATCTCGGCCCTTGGATGCACACAACGGTCATATACTGGTCTATAAATATATACAACACTCTCAAACACACAAGGAACAAAAAATTAGGTTTGAAATCAAAGAAACACACTTTTGCTTAAATTTTTCAAGGAGGAGCTTAGGGTTTTCAAGTTATATTTTGAAGCTATTCATCCAACATCAAAACCAGCACTCTTGAGGCACTCTAAGGAGTACTACAACCTCTCCAACACTGATTTTTCAAGTCATCTTCTTGAGGTTGTGAGAAAGTCAATTTCCTAGCTTTTATTGTGCTTAAATTGTATATTCTTGTGTGATTGACTTAGGAAATTACTTGTTGTGTTATTAAACACACTTGTCTTGGTTTTTGCACTTAAACTTGATTTATTAAACCCTTGGACTGATTTGAACAAGAGTTTGTGCTTAAACTTGATTTTTATCAAACTTCTTGTTCTTTGGATTTGAAACTGTCTTTGTTCTCATCAATCTATTTGAAACGGTTTCATATTTGAGTTTTGCCTAAAATCAGTTTTATACTTGCATTTCTTAAGTGTTTTCATACTTGCATGCATAAGAGTGGCTATGCTCTAGGAGGCTTGCTTGTATTTGAACTTGATACCACTTTACTTTGTAAAGTGTAATTTCATTGTATTAATCAAATATTGATTGTAAGACTTAGTGGGATCTAAGTCAAAAGGGAAGACCTAGTTGAGGCTAGGCATATATCCTAGTTGCAGCTAGGTGGGAAAAGTCCTAGGGGGGTCTAGGTGGGAAAATCCTAGTTGCGGCTAAGTGGTTGTATAAGACCTTATTGCGATATGGCATCTTGTAAAAGATCTAGTTGAGGCTAGGCATTCACTAGGTTAGTTGACTTACGATGTAACACTTATTGATAATATAAGTGGAGTTTGAAAATCCTAACCGGGGAGGTTAGGTAGTGGATGTAGATCGGTTGGATCAAACCACTTTAAATCACGTGTCTTATCTCCATCTCTTCTACCCCTTCTTGATTACATAGCATTGATATTTATCATTGGTGTATGCATTATTATTATTATTTGTGCATAAAATTTTAAAAAGGCGATAACTACTCAGTAACCCAATTCACCCCCCTCTTGGGTGACCATCAATTGGTATCAGAGCGGGTTATTGCTCAAAGTGTTACTAACGTATCTTTGAGTATTTTTGTGCAAGGATGCAATCTCTAGACTTTTCTCGCGTTAGGGAAGGCAACTCATCCATTTGGCCTCCCTACTTTGATGGGACAAATTATGCTCATTGGAAAGTTCGAATGAAGTTCTACATTAGAGCACAAGGTAGACATTTATGGGATGCAATTGAAAATGGCTGCACTCCACCGAACAAGTCCTTGAAAGAATACACCGCCGAGGAGATCAAGATTGAGCTCTCAAATGATCAAGCCGTGAATCATTTGTTTTGTGCACTAAGTGAGAATTAATTCAACCGAGTTAGCGCTTGTCAAATGGCCAAGGAAGTGTGGGAAAAACTTGAAGTGCATTATGAAGGTACATAACAGGTCAAGAACACTAAGTTGAGGATTCTTGAAGAACATTATGAGACTTTTCGAGTGAAGCCCCATGAAGACATAACCACGGCCATTACTCGGTTCACGAAGCTCTTGAATGAGATCAAAAATCTTGGCAAACATTATGATCAAGAGAACTCGGTGTACAAGTTCCTTAGAGGCTTGCCTAAGGAATGGGATGCGAAGAAGTATGCTATTCAATTGGCTCAAAATCTTGGAGATTACACTTTTGATACACTATGTGGAGAATTGACGGTCCATGAATTTGAGTTAAAAGACCGTGCTAGATTGGAAGCACTTGGTGGTTCGACCAAGAAAGAGTCAAAGAAGGAGCATGCCTTGAAAGCTACTTGCCTATCGGCCGAAGATGATGTGAGCTCAAGTGAAAGTGACTCTATTGAACAATAAGTGGCCATGCTATCAAGAAAGCTCAAGAAGGCAACATACAAAAGAGACAAGTACAAGAAGAAGTACAAAGGTGCAAACAACGCAAGCAAGTCACGCGAGATGATTTGCTATAAGTGCGGCAAACCGGGACATAAAGCATCGGAATGCAAGTACTTGAGAAGAAGCAAGAGACATGAATCATCATCATCATCATCATCTAGCTCCGACTCCGAGTCGAAAAATGAGAAGGCCATCCTTTGTCTTATGGCGAGGAGTGAGGTAAGTGACTCTATCTCGTTCAATTATGATGATGTAAATACATTGGATGATATGTCTATTATTCATGACCTTAGGAATGAATTAGAAAAGGAGGTCAAAAAGACCAAACAACTCAAAAAGAGTTTGATGAAAGCCATTAGTGAGATTGAATCTCAAAATGAGATTATTGATGATCTCCAACAGGACTTAAAATTGGCCATAAATGAGAAAAATGGCTTAGCAAAAGAAATAGAGTACTTGACCACTACGGTGACCAAGTTCACAAGTGGCACCAAAATGTTTGACATGATGTCACACTCAACAAGAGAAGCATAGGCTATGGTGCAAGCCTATTGAGCTATGGAAAGCTTTTGGCCGAGTCTAAGAGATGCTTAAAATGCAATAGATCTCATAATGTTGGCAAATGTGTCCTAAATAGGACCAATAGAGGTAAACTTGCATGGGTAGAAAAGAATGTATATGATACACATGTTATGGAACATAAAGGTGTATGGGTACCAAAGTCCATGATTCATAGAGTGAATTAGATTCACTTTGGAACATGAATGTGCTAAAATAGAAGATTGATATATAAGAGTTAAGCATGATAGGTCTTGCATTAGTCACATACACATAGCATGCATACACTGTTATTTTTGATGTCATAACTGCATTTCATATACATTTTATGTAGGACCATGATGAATTAATACAATGTAGCCAAGCACTTTTAGGCCAAATTCATTGACATGGCGCGAGTTAGGCATTTCTCATAAATCGGACCTTCTACACATGTTTTAAGTGTTTTAATCATCTTTATATGGTGTTAATGAAGTGTCCATGAAGTTTGAGGTAAATCGGAGTTGTGCGTCAAAAACTAAAAAATTTTAAATCTGAAATTTCAGAGAGGAATTAGCGTGCTAAGTATTTCCATTAGCGCGCTAGGTCCAGCAATTAGCGTGCTAGGTCCATCAATTAGCGCGCTAATACCCCCTGACCAGACAAACTTCACATTCACTATGTTTTAAAGTCATGTATTAAAGCCATTATTTTATATTGGGGGAGACTTTTAGATAATGTGAATGATATTGAAAGGGGGAGACTTTATTCCCATTTTTTTGTTGGTATCTATTCTTTTGGGGGGTAAGACATGTACCTAAAATGAGAAATTTATTAGTATCACAAACCGAAACATGCATGTTGATAGGGGGAGCCTAGATTCTTAATTATTTCCTTAAGCTTTCAATTGATGCATGTTGATAGGGGGAGCACTTATTTGGTATCATTCTCATAAAACGGGGGAGCCTTTCAAATAGTATCCTGATTTTCTGTGCCCCATTTTTTGATGTTATCAAACGGGGGAGAAAAAGTGTTGAACTTGAAAGAGTATAAATTTTGTATAACCATTAATGTGATATTCATACACTTGTATTATGTCTTATGCTTGTCAAGTTCACATTGTTTGTTATCATTAAAAAGGGGGAGATTGTTGGACTAAGTGGTTACTCACTCTAACTCCGACTGGGATTTTGATGCAAACAAAGAAGGTGAAAACATACTAATAAGTTTATCAAGTGTATTTCAGTTTCGTCAAAGGTTGCGAAACATTACATCACGGGCATTTGAGCATTCAAGCAATTCAAGTTCAAGACTCGACATACATAAAGGAATGAAGGCGAAAGGTCAAGGCCACGAGCTGTACAATTGATATAAGGTATTCAAGTTCACTTAAGCAAGCCTATTGCATTAATTCATGCATATCATGTTTTTAAAATGGATTTTCAAATGTCAAGTGATTACTTGAAGATTTCGGTCCTATAAGTCTAAACAATGTTAAACTATATGTGTATGTTAATATCGTACTTTGAAAATCATTGTGGAAGCTTTTGAAAAAGAAAAACTTGTTTTTGAAAGGTCTTAGAAAAGAAAACTTCATATTTACAGAAAAGCCCCTCGGATGTTATGAAACCGAGATTTTCCGTTTTCAGGATTTGTAAAAATACCCGAACCATCCAAATAGGCCAAATAACCCATAACAAACATGTATTATATGTTATATTAGGGTTAGTTGGGTCTAGGACACGTTAAAGGGTCGCTAACATAAGGGACATAATTAATTATTTTGAGGTCCCTGCAGTTAGCACGCTAATACTGTTATTAGCGCGTTGTGTGTAGAGTTAGCGCGCTAGGTTTGATTATTAGTGCGCTAATTGCATTCATGACAACTTTCTTATAAAGCTGAAAAATTCACTTTAATTCGAATTTTTGATCAAATCTCAACCCTTGGATGCACACAACAGCCATATACTGGTCTATAAATATATACAACACTCTCAAACAAACAAGGAACAAAAAATTAGGTTTGAAATCAAAGAAAAACACTTTTGCTTAAATTTTTCAAGGAGGAGCTTAGGGTTTTCAAGTTATACTTTGAAGCTGTTCATCCAAAATCAAAACCAGCACTCTTGAGGCACTCTAAGAAGTACTACAACCTCTCTAACACTGATTTTTCAAGTCATTTTCTGGAGGTCGTAAGAAAGTCAATTTCCTAGCTTTTCTTGTGCTTAAATTGCATATTCTGGTGTGATTGACTTAGGAAATTACTTTGATGTGTTATTGAATGCACTTATCTTGGGTTTTGCACTTAAACTTAATTTATTAAACCCTTGGACTGATTTGAACAAGAGTTTGTGCTTAAACTTGATTTTTATCAAACTTCTTGTTCTTTAGATTTGAAACCGGCTTTGTTCTCATCAATCTATTTGAAATGGTTTCATATTTGAGTTTTGTATAAAATCAGTTTTATACTTGCATTTCTCAAGTATTTTCATACTTTCATACATAAGAGTGGTTAGGCTCTAGGAGGCTTGCTTGTATTTGAACTTGATACCACTTTACTTTGTAAAGTGTAATTTCATTGTATTAATCAAATCTTGATTGTAAGACTTAGTGGGATCTAAGTCGAAAGGGAAGACCTAGTTGAGGCTAGGCATATATCTTAGTTGCGGCTAGGTGAGAAAAGTCCTAGGTGGGTCTAGGTAGGAAAATCTTAGTTGCGGCTAGGTGGTTGTATAAGACCTTATTGCAATAAGGCATCGTATAAAAGACCTAGTTGAGGCTAGGCATTCACTAGGCTAGTAGGCTTAGGGTGTAATACTTATTGATAATATAAGTGGAGTTTGAAAATCCTAACCGGGGAGGTTAGGTAGTGGATGTAGATCAATTGGATCGTACCACTATAAATCACGTGTCTTATTTCCATCTCTTCTACCCCCTTCTTGATTGCATAGCATTGATATTTATCCTTGGTGTATGCATTATCATTATTATTTGTTATTAAAGTTTTAAAAATGCGATAACTACTCGGCAACCCAATTCACCTCCCTCCCGGGTGACCATCAATCTCTAATAGCTCTGTCACAACTTAGCCATCGTCAAAGGTAATGAGTGCAAATGAACAAACAACAGCAACAACAAAACCTTAATCTCAAATGAGTCGACATGAATCAAACTAAATTTTCTGCTTCACTTGATTTAATGCAGTTGATGGCATGCATTCAAACCCTTTAAATCTTTTTCATCTATGTAATTTTTATTATTTTAGGCTATCCTATTTTGTATCGAATTGCTTTAATTTTTATTTTGTCAAGTTTTCTAACTAGCGAATTGCTTATCTGTTCAAACCTTTTAGTTTGTGTCTTTTAGCATTATGATGTATACATGGGAGGAAGTGATCATCATGAAGATCAAGGTCATGATGAAGCTGCAACATTAGCTTATTTGACGTTATTATCATCTATCATACCAAGGCGATTGATTGTTGTTTAATGTGAACTATATCAGTTAAGAAGTTGCATTCGATACCGGTGAATTACATCATTGAAAGAATGCAAGTACATCAATTCCACCAAGTATGTATTGTAGTTGTTATTATTGATCCTTTAACAAATTACTTTTTTCTCATTTCAAGACAACTCTATTCATCTAGATTTGAACATTATATATTTGTTTTTAGTAATCCTATGACAACCATTCTTCTAACAATGGGCATAAAAAGGTTCAAAACGGCCCCTATCGTTGCTTCCTTTTCATCTTGAGGCCCTGGGCAACTCACAGATACCATTCTTAAGGTTTGCACAATCTACTTTGTCGTTAAGAATCTCTCTTCCATTTGCTTTGCTTCTAATAAAAAATACCACCGTACAAACCGATGTAGTAGTTCCAGGCGTAGGCATACTGGCATTAATGGCCTTGAAAGGAGAAGAAAGAATTCCTTTTGAGAAGAAACCACCAAACTTTGCAATCAAATCTGGAACGTCGATGGCTTGCCCCCACGTCATAGGTATAGCTGCAGTTCTCAAATCGTTTTATCACAATTGGAGTCCTTCAATGATCAAATCTACCCTTATAACTACAGATACATATTCATTTAGCATTTTTTTGTAGAATCAATTCTTGTTGAACTTCATATAGAACAATTAGTAGCTTTTGCAATTATTTGTCATTGCAGCAACCATGTCTAACAATCTAGGGAAGCCAATCACAAACAACATATACAATCCTGCAAGTACACTTGAAGTAGGAGTAGGAGAAGTAAGTCCACTTAGAGCTACTAATCACGGACTAGTGTATGAGACCACACCGAAGGACTATCTCTATTTCCTATGTTACTACGGATACAAATCGAAAGTTATACGATTGGTCGCATGCCCCAAATTTACATGTCCAAAGAATTCCTTTGAGGATTACATATCCGACATCAACTACCTTTTCATCTCCATTAGGAGTTTTCAAGCACGCCGATTTATTCGAATGGTTAGAAGAACTGTAACCAATGTAGGGCATGCAAATGCGGTGTACACTGTGAGTGTGATCTCCGCTGTTGATTTGGATGTTAAGGTAAGGCCTCAAAAATCAGTATTCGACGAAAAAACAACGAAGGCATTGTTCGAGGTCTCGTTTTTGAGCAATGGTGCTGCAAAGGGGTACAACTTTGGATCACTCAGTTGATCTCATGATTTTGGAGTAAAAGGAATTTTTGACAAGTGGGTCCACACATGACCTAAAATGACACGTGACATGAGTTTGATTTTAGGGTCGTTACAGTTTACACTCAGTCCAAACTGTGTTTGCAGTGAATATTATATGAGTTTGAAAACTTTATATACTTGAGACAAGATTAAGAAATAAATTGAATACATGAATCAAATTATATTATGTAATTTTATAAACTGTGTTTGCAGTGAATATTATGTGATTTTATATACGCGAGACAAGATTAAGAAATATTATGTGATTTTATAAACAATTTTCACTCAGTCCAAACTGTGTTTACATGAATCAAATTATATTTTGTGAGGAATATACATTCATCTCATTTGCTTGTTGAGCAGGCTTTATATTTTTGTTTATAACATATAAAGATGTTGCATTAACAACATCATCAACTTTTTGTAACTTGTGAAAGTTTTAAGTCCCATAAATATTTGATACTTTTTAGCCTTAATTCCATTCAAAAAACTACATGAAACTACAACTTAATAGATTATACTTAAATTTTTCTTAACGCCCCTATAAATTCATAACATATAATTAGATGTATAATCTCATTTACCATTATGCATTGAAGTATGATGCATAAAAGTTGATTCCCAGGGTCGAACCTGGCATTTTGGGGGCCTTAGGCATAACCTTTTTGCCGCTCTTGGCATGCTTTCATCAAAATTACTTTATTTTCACCTTATATATTGTTGTTGTACTTTAAAAACTATTTAAAGATTTCCCCCTTCCTTTCTATTGACCTGAGATCGATGGTGAAAAGTGTAAGAATCTCTTTATCATCGGTGGAGTTAAAAAGGTGGTGCGAGGCTAGAAACCGAGTGCATCACTGGGTCTATAGCTGCACTAGATCATAGGTTAGTCTCATATCTTTTATAAACCAAGAATTAATGGAATTAATCCCAAGTTGTATCACGAAGACCGTGAAGCTGAATACATAAATTTTTTTCCATTGAATTACTTCAACTCTAAAGTTTTCAAAGTTTCCAAAAGTTTTATAAAATCCCCTATTTTCTCTTCTCCCTTAGATACCTAAGTCAGTAACCGAGTCTTTAAGGTTCGACACCGAGCTTACCACCGCTACAGTCTTTTGTAGTTTTCGGTCTAAGAATCGAGAATTATATTTGACGTGTTACGACGCACGTCAAATTTTGACGCGTTGCCGGGGACTAGGTCCTACTTGATTAAGGTTTTTCTTTTCTTTCTTTTATGCAAAGGAGTCTTCGTCGATCATATTCCACCGGATCCTCTCTACCTATTGATTCAGATATTGAGAAGACTTGCCGATGGAATGCGAGAGAAACGGGCCAACGGAAGCAAGCTTCAGAAGCTACTCCTAGCATTTCATATTCTCTAGAAATGGAGGATAACGAGCACAATCCTCCCCGAGATGAGGGGAACAATCAGAATCAAGGGGATAATCAGGGTAGGACACCATTAGGACCAAGGGGACCTCTAATTCCCCAATTTCAGCCACATGCACCTAATTTGTTCAATCCTGCACGTGCACTAATACATGATGAGCCCCGCATCACCGTTGAGATGGAAAACCAGGAGATGCAAATTCTCTTTCCACATAAGCCCCATTGCATTGCATATCCTGCACATAGGGGTGACTTTGAGCTTAAGTCCAATTTCTTAAATCTTTTACCCTTCTTCCATGGTTTAGATCGTGAAGATCCAGTGACTTTCATCAAAGATTTCGACCCCAAATGTTTAATGATGAAACCACTTAGAGTACAGGAAGATGAAGTAACAATTGTTGGCTTTCCCATTCTGTCTTAAAGACAGAGTGCAAGAGTGGTTGTTTTACCTCCCCGGGATCTATCACTTGCTAGAATGACTTGATTTTAGTATTCTTAAGGGAATACTTTCCCGAATCTCGGTCATCTCAGCGTATCTAAGAGATACGTAATATCAAGATGAAAAAAGGAGACCTTCAAGGACTGTCGGGGCAGATTCAAAAGACTAATTGCACAGTGTCCCCAACATAGTCAGAGTAAAATCTCTCTTGTTCGATTGCTCTACAAGGGTTTTAGGTCCCTTGAGAAGCGCATTATTGACAACACTTGTGGTGGAGCCTATAAGAAGAGAACAACCGATGAGATGTTCCAGTTGTTTGAATCCATGGCTAGTCAGTCTCGTCAAAATATTGACGATGATAAGGATAAGGAGCCTTCTAGACACATCTTCAGTGGAAGTGGGTCAAGTAACACTGATAGGAAGCTTAACAAACTCATAGATCTCATGGAGCGTTTCCTTACTTCAGGGAAAGCTCAGGTCAAGACTTGCGACTTTTGTGACGCTTCTTGCCATACTATTGATTCTTGTCCCACATTATTCGGAGAACAAGCTAACGCTTTAGGTGACGGATTCCAAGGTCCTTCTAGGAATCAATACGGAAACACTAATGGTAATACATATAATCAAGCCGTTAAAAGCTCCTACTTGAGTTATTAAAAAAATCAGAACTTCTAACAGTTTGTTCCAAGGGGACAACCCCTCCCTCTACCACCCCAAGCTTTTCAAACTATTGGACCCTTAGAGGATATGATGAGGACACTCATCACTAAGGTGGACAACCTTGTAGTTAAAATGACATAGTACAAAGCAACTAATGATTCTACTGTGCATGACTTGGCAGTTCAGGTGAATCAGATAGCTAGAGAGGTAGGTAAACTTATGGACTAGGGTAGATTACTCACCCCACCCACCCTTAACCCTAAGGAGCATGTAAATTCTATATCATTAGTTATTGAGAGCGAGCGTAGTCCATAGAGAGCATCACACTATACCTGAGCAGGATAAGGAGGCAGAGGCGAGGAGGCGACGTGAGATCGTGATGAGATCTCCTTTCCTGCAGAGATTCTTTCCGGAGTTATTCCAGAAACGCAAAGATCCTGAGATGCTGGTAGATATCCCTCAACCTCCCTAGTTGAGCAGATTGTAGATATTCAGGAGAAGGTTGAGGAGGTTGTACAGATCATTGAGATTGAGGATCCCCTAGAGAAGGTATGCGTAGACATTGACAAGGTAAGTTTGGGAGTACATGAAGTACCAGAGGAGCAGATCGAGAGAAAGCTACCACCCAAATGCTCCCTGGTATGTTTATTGTTTCTTGTAAGGTAGATAATATTAGCATTGAGAGTGCCATGTGTGATCTTGGCGCATCGTATATGAGTCTCTTCATGATGGTCCCTTTAAGGACACCCAGGTTGCAATCCACTTAGCTAATAGGTCGGTTTTACACTCAGTTGGGTTCATCGAGGGTGTCACAATCAAGATTCATGATTTTATATTCCTGATTAACTTTAATGTGATGGATATGGAAGATGATTCGCTCCATGACTTACCTTTTATTTTTTTGGGTCGACCTTTCCTACGGATTGTGAGGACTAAGGTTGATGTGTTTGATGGGACCATGTCTATGGAGTTTGATGGTGAGATCGTTACATCTGATAGATGCTAGGAACACACTTTAAGCTTTTCCGATTATTTATTCATGCGATGAGTGCAGTTGACTGTATTTATTTTCGTATGTTTATTGGGTTGCATGTGGTTATTGGATGAATGTGCTTGTCTATGGAACATATGTGATATAAACACTTATAGCGGGATGCGGTTGTGTGCCCATTAAATGAGGTGGTCCACACTCCAACTAGCGAGATGAGACTATTTAGTCCATCAAATGACGGGTACGTACTTTGACTAGCGGGATGATACTATTTAGTCCATCAAATGAAGGGTCCGCGCTCCAACTAGTGGGATGAGACTATTCAGTCCATCACATAAGGGGTCTGCGCTACGAACAATCAAATAAACAAGTAATCACAATCGGTGATGGCTTGGAAGCACTTATTGTTGGCTTGATAGAATTAATTGGAGTTCACAACAACCATTGTGTCCACTAACGATTCTCATCACCTGGAGGGCATGTGTTTCGGTTACTAGGTTCATATCAAAAGCTAAAATGCATTGAATGGACGAATTGTATTTATTACTATTTCTTATGGTAAATTTCTTATTGGATCTCGTTGTATGAATAAATGAAATTTATTTACAAACTACTAATTCTCTCTCATGAAGTGGTTTCAAAAGAATGTTCACTTCCATGCTTATTAAATTATGAATCTTACCTTCATGTTTTGTTTGACTTAAAACTTGCTTACACCCCCTTTACGAATAAGAACCATGTCTCCAGTACTTTTCATTAAAAGCTTGCGATTTGATTTACAACTTCATGCGCAGAGTTGTTTTGCTTTATAGGTAATACTTGCATGTTTGATACTTGATCAAGGTTTTCCTCTTATTGAGCTCCGTTGGTTCTTTTAGCTCATCCTACTCACATCTCAGATATCCATGACAACGCTAGATTGAGATAAGGGAGAGGCAAGCTTGAACTCTCCACTTGATGTGAGCCTTATGTTGATATATATTATCTATATTCGATTTTGAAACTATTAAACTTGGGTTGTAATTAAAATAAGTCTTTGGGTAATTTGAAATCTACTTACCTATAGTTGTTCTACTTGGGAGTTTTAATAAACCTTGTTTTGTTTAAATGAATACGAACCCATGTATAGTTTCATAGATGTTCTTGTGAACTTAAATTTATTGGCTTAAGGATATCTCTTTATATTTATTCCGCAATCATTATCCTTTGTTTAGCCAATGTGTATTCCACAGGTTTATTTGAGAGCGTACCAGACTGTTATTTGGGTCTAGTTTAGGTATCAGGTCCAAGTAGCAGTTTGGGTCAGGTGACTCGACCCTAGGTCGGCGCACACACTAAAACTGGAGAAATGCGTTGTTGTTATTGAAAGGCCGTAAATGAAGTAGTTAAATGTGAAGTTTATTTGTCCATAATAAAATTTATCTATTAACATAAATTAGTTATGAGTCTTACTATTGGAATCTGAACTTAATATTAAATATGTCCTTTTTTCTGTTGTGTGATATTGATATTTTGTATTTGTGCCCTTTCTAATATAAGGGTGGCCCAAATGATTGACCGAGTGTGTTGAAATTTTGCTGCTTTGTAACATATAATTTTATTGCTATTTTTGACAAGAAAATTAACAGATATGGCAAGGTTGGTGAAAATCATTTTTCGATCATTAAAGAATAAATAATTGGAATGCTCGAACCATTGCAAAACCCTAAAATCTTCCTTACTTCTAAGCATCTCTTGGCTAGATTGTAATTGTATTTAAATTCTTAGATCAATTATAAGCAATACTGTCATTGCACTAAATCGAGTGCAATTGAAGAATTTGAAACATATAGCCAACCCGAACTAATTTTGGGATTGAGGCTATGTTGTTGTTGTTGTATTATTATTGAATTTGGAGATACATTACTGATAAGTTAACTCTTTCGGATATTAAAGGACTGTGGTAAAAAATCTCAATTGGCCATATGAAGCTAGTCAAATGAGGCATTCTGAAGTCTGGCCCTTTCAGTGTCATTGAGGGAGTCTTTTTATGGTCTGCTTTAATCTCTGTGTGACGAGAAATATCCTAAAAAGAAAATAGTTGTAATTTGTAAAAGTTATTGTTTGTGGTTGTAATTTCTAAAAATTAGTACTTGTATATAAAAAAATTATTTTAGGAAGAAATTAATTCTTACAAGAAAAAGAGGAGCCTTGAGTTTTGTTCACTTAGATGCTTACGAGGATTGATTCACTCCAAAGGCATTTTCAAATAATTCTCAGATACGGCATTGGATACATGATTTTATTAGTTAATTCCGCAGGCATTATTCTTTCATTTGTGTTTGTTATTTAGGTATGGCTATGTTATTTACGCTTAAGTTTTTTGGTCCTACATTCAGGTTAAGTACTGCAATGGAAAGAGATGGAGGACACCAGCATCGTGTTTCACCATGGAGCCAGTTCATGCCAAAAGTAGCTCAGGAGAACCATTTAAGTTCAAAATTTTTGGCAAAACAAGCAGTGTTTTTAGGGTGGTTGAATGATGGATTTGACACACTGTTTACATTGAAGCATGGATCAAGCTTCTAATCAGGGAGACGATCTCCCATATGTATATATTACAATTGATAAGGTTACTGTGCAATTAACAAATTTCTGCTCCTTGAGGCTGATATTGATAATACTGAGTTCATTGTACAAGTTTTTCCAATGAAAACTAGAGTCACGAACAAGTTTATGACATCGATCTCTTACTTCAATGTACAAGGAAATTTATGGTTGGTGGCAAACTTCAAGAAAACATGTAGTTATGTTGGTTTTCATCCTGTCTAGTTTATCAGTTGCAGGACAAATTCTACAGCCAGTTGAAATTTGTATATTTTACCACTCTAGAATTGTTCATCACGACAATTCAGAAATTGTTGAACGAGGAAAGACTATTCACTTTTAAGGCAACTGTGGCAGGTAAATGTGTTGTTCACTTTCATTTTAGAAGTAAAAAGATCATAATTTTATCTATTTCATCAATGAAAGACACATGATTGTTACAAGGTAGATTGGTTACCCTTTTTCATCTTCCAATGTCACTGTATGGCTGTTATTGTTTGAATGAATTGGTAAAAAATATTAAATGTTGTATATGGAGGCATCAAGATCATTTGGGACAGCTCAAATTTTTTATTCTCTTGGAAAGGAAAGGAAAAACTCAACTGGTAGGATACCATCTTATAATGATTCACAGAAATATCCTTGTATAAGTTCCATCATGAAAATCTTAATGGATAGACATTATGAAGGCTAGACAGCTCAAAGTAGATCTTGTTAAATTGATCACGATATCATGTTTCTTTCAAAATTTCATCCATCTAGAATAGAGGTCATAGGCATTAATACGAGATTTTAAACGACTGATATAAGTTTTATGGAAAAAGAAAAGATGAAATTGGTACAAGTTCTTGTACGAATTTAATAATGAAAAAATGATCTTTTGTGTTTTTCTGCATATTATTAGTCTGTATTGTAAAATTATGAAGAAATGGTTGACATGTTGCATGCACTCCAAAATATTTTTGTCCCACATCCTCTAATTTTGGCTGGAAAGTAATTGGAACTATGACGGTTAAATAATTTTTGTTTTTAAATATAAGTTCATCTTGATTATACTTTTCATGATTTTTTTTGGTAGCAACCTCTTTATTCCCTTTAATCTTTGACTGACTCGAAAACTTACCCTGGGCCATTTATTTCCAAGAAAAATGAGGTATCTTGCTAAACTAATTTCTTATGGATAAATTACAAATCCCCCTAGAGGTTTAGCCTGATATGCACTTGAGTCTTAGATGTTTGTTGATCATTTTTTATTGGCACATCCCTATAATTGTCTTGAAATATATTAGTGGGACTAACGTGTGAATTTTAAAAACAAAGGGACAAACGTGCATATTATGGCAAACCCCATGATTCAATTTGTAATTTACCCTTTCCTTATTGATATGACTACATATGCTTCCAGTATCATCATATATTCTATTGCAAAATGTGCAGGAAGGTTTCCTTATTGATATGACTACATACCCTTCCCTTATAATTTCTCAATTTTATGCCCTAGTGTAATTTTATTCATCTTTTGTTGTATGATTATTTGCTAAACTTATTAATTATAATTGATTACGGTTCTATTAGTGGCTAATCTGGAAGGTTTTTACCTTCATTGGGTGCTTTGTGCATGTAGATGGACAGAAAATCCAAGGGTTTTATGTCCAGACAAAGGGGTTTATCTGGGCATTGTTGATATCTCCCAATTATGTGTACGTTGGGGGCTCTATGGATATCTCATAGTCACGAGGGTTTAAGGTTGTTAGGCTTGTGTACTCGACCTGAAACCCAAGTCTGTTGGGCGTTTACCGCGACTCAATGACCTTTGGTCAGGACTACTAGCTATTTTCAGTTTTTATTCGGGATCCTTACTTTTCGATTGATTTATTTATAGTCTTTATACATTCATGCGTTTCCTGTATCTTTCTTTCTATCTATGTCAATTGGACTGCTTATTTATTTCGAAATGATGTATACATCCTGTTTGACGTTACTTACCTGGACTCGTCATTCTTGTGTTTGACTGAGTGCAGAACCATAGTCCAGTAAGGGAAAGGCTCCACAGTTAAGTGACATGCTTTGAGGATACGGGAGCAGTTCTCCCTTCAACTTCGACTTCAATGTAGGTTTTGGTGCTTTTTGTATTATGTATATATGCTTGTTTTTGTTCACATTAGGATATGGGTTATGTGAGATATCTTGGGACATGTACACACTGATGTTACTCTCATTGACTTAATATACTATGATGATGGTATACATATGTGGGGTTTCCACACTCTAGGTTATCTTGACTAGTTTCTTTGATGTTATTTGATTAGTTTGAGGTTTAATTGCTTCTGCTATACTTTGATAACTCACTAATTTGAATAACTCAAGATTACTGATTATACAATAAATGGTAAATGGTAAGGAAAGCTGACTAGGCTCATGTTGACTTAGCGAGTTGGCTCGAGGGTGCACATGAGTCTAGGCAGGGAGGGCCCAGTTTAGGATTTTAGAATTGGTGTCATAATAATAGCCCTTATTAGATTGGCATCCCTTGTATTGAAGATATTGTGGAGTATATCCTCGTCCCATTCCCTTCGGTCCATACAAAGGAGAGATTCAACTTTAGTATTCTCAAGTTTCCTCAAGATTCCAGAGTAGACTTCGTGTTCGACACACTCGGCAACCAGACATCTTTATATATCCATATCAAACGACCATCCCCAACTCATCTACACTCGTCTACCAACTTTCTATGGGACTCCATAATACTGAGTAAAACACAATTTGGATTCCTCCCTTTCTCAACTTCAAAAATAGTAACATTGGGGAAGTATCGATCTTTCAACAACCTTGTCGCCAGTGATGTAAGGTTGACAATTAATCTCTATACTTGTTTCATCAACATCGCTAGATTAAAATTCCTTACCCGTCGCATATCCAGCCCTCCAAATTGTTTTGGCTTGCACATCGATAACCCACTAGAATTTGTTCATTAAAATCTCCAACTGGTCACATAGCTGCATTGGCAAGAGAAAAACACTCACCATGTATGTGGGTATCGACTGAATAATTGATTTCAGTATGACTTCCTTCCCCTCTCATGACAACATCTTTTCTTTCCACCCTTAGAGCATGTTATTCACTTTTTCATAAATATATGAAAAACTTCTTCCCTATTACCCCCTACCCGACCTGGCAACCCAAGATAAAATCCTACATAACTAGAATGTGTAACTTGCAGCACATTACAATCTTCTCCCCTAGTCGCTTGGCATACATTTCTACTAAAGTGAACTGCTGATTTCTGAAATTTGACCAACTTCCCTGTTGCCTCTCCGTACTGGATGAGACATTCCTTCACTGTGCTAGCCTCGCGGATTGATGCTTTACAAAATAAATAACAATCATCTCCAAAAAATAGAATAGAGATCATCAGAGCCTCACTAGCAATTTTACACCTATCCCACTGTCCCAGCACTTCCTTGCCAATAAAGTCGAGAGTCCCTCAACGCATATCATAAATAAATATGGAGAGATTGGATCGCCTTGTCGCAGACCTTTTGTTGAAACAATCGGCCCTACCTCATAACCACCCACCAAAAAAGGTATATCTAATAGAGGAGATATACAACATCATCAACTCAATGTACTGCCTAGCAAATTGCATACGAGCCATCATTACCTCCATAAAAGCCCACTCTACACAGTTGTACAACTTGCTCATATCAATTTTTAATGTTGTATAGCCTTCCCTCCCTTGAGTTTTCCTGTAGAGCTAGTGGTTAACCTCAAAAGTGGAGATAACTTTATCAGTAATAAGTCTCCTCAGAATAAAAACACTTTGAGATTTAGAAATGATCTCAAGTAAAATGACATTGAGCCTATTAGCTAACATTTTGGAGACAATTTTATACATTACATTTTGGAGACAATTTTATACATTACATTGCAGAAGCATATGAATAGAAGTATTTTGTATTTTGTTCAGCACCGTTCAGCCAGTGTTGTTTGTCTCTTTTCCGCCAGAAATCCTCATGTTATGACAACAGTAAAAGTTATTCTTTTTCTACCTCCTTATTGCATTGGACAGAAAAAGAATCAAACTGCCCTTTAAGACCTTCCATATGCTTTCGTAGTTAGTCAATTTTTTTTGCCAAGTCTCGCATCGCCCTCGTCCATTAAGATTGCAATTGTGCCCCAAATTCCGCGATTCTATTTACCTCTGGTAGTCATAATGTGTCTTTCCAAGTCTTCCTTACCACCGTCGTACATCCCTCTTCCTTTAGCCACACATTTTCAAATCTAAAGCGTAATTTTCTATTCGAAACCTTCCAACTCGAAATCTCGAGGAAAAGAGCAGAGTGATATGAACACGAAACCACTAGATTTTGAACTTTGTGCTTCCCTATCATCTGTGTCCATGCAAATGTAGCTAGCACCATATCCAACCACTCGTCCACCCAGTGGGCTGAACCCTTATGTCTTTCTCATGTGAAGGGATAACCCTCCATACCTAAGTTAATGAGTTGGCAATCATCTACCGCGGCTCTAAACCTATTAAGGAAACGTTGTGGCTACCACGTTATCCCTTGCTTCTCTCTATCATGTAGCATGTCAATGAAGTTTCCAAGCACACACCACGATTCACTTAGATTGACATCTAAAGAACGTAACAAATCCTAAGACACTACCTTCTTCAAGCTCTTGGGAAAGCCATAGAAAAATCTATGCGGTTCTAAACCTTATATTGAAACTCTCACATCAATGAAGTTTGGTGTAGAACAAGTCACCTAACTGAATCAAACTTCCTCCAAAACATGGCCAAACCTCTTCCTTGACCATCACCTCGTGCGGCCTCTAGGCCATCAAATTGCATTCGATGGCAAATTCCATCTAATCGATCTTTATCAAGTCGTGATTCCTATCAAGAAAACCAAACTGGGCTTGTACGTTTGGACTAAGTCCAATAATACTTGAATTATACGTGGCGAGTCCAAGCCACAATAGTTTTAACAAAGGGTCCTTATCTTGAGGCTTGGGCCTAATTCGCCAGGCCCGCAACATGCAAGTTTTTTGGATTTGACTTGTTTATATGGACACCCTCGTCGACCTGGGTACTAAAACCCTCACCAACATCAATCTCCATGCCTATACAAGGCCATATTAGGTTGACTTCCAACTGGTTCGAAACGGCCAATTTTGAATTCTCCACTCCCAACTTTCCTCCTTTGTTTTCATGGTTTACACCTTCTGTAACTGTAACCTCTCCTTGATTGGTGCCACTGTTATGGAAACATGACCATCATTCCCCATCACCAACTTTTTCCCTCCATTTCCATGATTTGTGCCTTCTGTAATTATAACCTCTCTTTTGATTGGTGCCACTGTTATGGAAACATAACCTATCATTCCCCACCCCTAAATTTCCCCTCTGTTTCCATGATTTGTGCCTTCCATAATTGTAACATATCCTTGATTGGTGCCACTATTATGGAAACATGACCTATTCGCAATGTTGTCACCTCCCCCACCCCTGCCTATCCCTCGCAACCATCGATTTCTTGATGCATTGCTTTGTCGGTTAATCGTGAAGATCAGAAAGCTCTCGTATATCCGTTCCTCACTAGGCTCCTCACAGTCAAAGAGAGGTTCACACAAAACTTATCTGAATGACCAATCCATCCGCAGTAGAAATAGAATGTTGGCACTCTTTTATAGGCAATCTCCGCCCAAAACCACTCTCCGCTTGTTCTCTTCATCTTCATTTTTACATGAAGCGATTTTCAAAAATCAATTCGTACCTTGACTCGTAAATATTTAAGCCACATGTTCTCAATACTCCGCAAGTCCGTCTTCATATACTTTCCCATTCCATTGACTATCCATTCAACAACCTTCTCATTCATGAATCCCATAGGGAGTTTGTTCCTAACTAATCTGATGGCTCCATTTGTTTAAGCAATAGAGCTTGCTGGTTAAAAATCCAAAGGTTGTCATCCATAATACAAAACAAATCACGGTCATGGAAAAAGGTGAAGACGTATAGACATAATCACTACATTTTCCTTGCATGTACTCCCTTCACTGGCCTCCATATAGATGCTAATGTATCTTTCATGGACTCGAAAGGAACCACTCTCCCAGAGAAAATGGCCAACAATAATTTTTGAACAATCCGCGACATCCTTCAAGGTCTTGTCTTCCTCGAAGATCAAACCCTGTTCATCCTCTTCCTCCAAAGTTAGATCCTTGTATGGGAGTTGGAGGCTCCCCTTAGACGATGATCTTGCCATAGCCATTTGAGTGAGCAAAGAATAGCTCAAAGATCAAAACAAATAGTGTTGACAACATGCAACAAGCACGAGACAAAAACTCAACACGCCAATGAGGGCGAGACAATTGGTAATACTAGTTACTCTTTTTAAGAGTGGAATGAACAACCTGTTATTCATGGCTAAGGAAAATTTTGAATTATTTCATTGATCAAGACAAATAAATCCATCCATTACAACTAATCAAAAAAAGTTGAGATCCATTCGCTTTTATGCTTTAATTTGTTGCCAATTATTCTCCAGTTGATATTAAGATGCTCTTTTAACTCCTCCATGACTATCATATTAATTAATCATGTGGAAAAGAGTTTGGTTGCTTGAAATTTAAGGTTGTACATGACACTCTCTGATGCATACTATAGATTCTTTTAAGTAAAATAAATACTAGATATACAAAATAGTTTTTGATATTTGTAGATTTTGAACCTTTTTCGCTCCATCTTACTTCTGTTCGACTAATGTTGTGAGGGTTAATCGGGCACCCCTAGCCCATAATGCAGAGAAACCAATAAGATATAATCTAACCACTATGATGTCTCCATCAGATATATGGTGCTCATCGCTGCACCACAATCCTTGGGGATAAAATTATTACTATTTTATAATAATATAATCCAACTTCTTTTTAGTTTAATAATTATTAACAAGGGTGCTTTAGGATAATGTAATTATTTTATGCAATTAAATTTATATTAATTATGATCATACATGTATCCTTCTTATATATTTAGTTTCATGAAAGTAGTTAGCTAGAGAAGATGTATAATTATATATACAAGATTTTTTCCTTCTTTGTCTTTACACTTCCTTGTTCCTTCATAGAAATGGTGATTGGAGAATCAAATGCTTTTCTTCCATAATTGTCTTTATAACTCCTCTCACATCTTGACGTAGTGGAGATCTTTTAAACCAGTTGAACGAATCCACAAACAACTTGATCTAGATCAGAACTTAAGCCAAAGTTCAAAAATTCTTTTATTTCAGCCAAAAACTAAGAATTACACCCAATAGATCGCTTAAATAGTGAAACCCAAAAATTTGCTAAAAATAAGTCCAAAAAACCCCTCAGCTGAAAACTAGATGAAAAGTAGAAACAAATGCCGCAAACGGCAATAAAAAGAAAAATTCCTAACGAAAGTTATAAGCGAAACAAAACTTTCCTAAAATAGCAAAATTGCCATTTCGGAGGGCAAAACGATGGAATTTCGCCGAAAAATATCGTAGTACGGCATAGTGGTGAGTTGTGATCTCCACGCTGTTTCTAATAAACCCATGCCCCCAGAACGCCAAAAATCAAACGCCCAAACTTCACCATTTGCGAAAATTACTAAAATGACATCTTGTCATATCTTTCCATCATATTTTTCCAAGAATTTTCAAGCTAATTCTTGGACTTCATCATTCTCTCCATGGTGGACAGAATTCGTCCTCGAATTTTCATCATCAGACGTATCCCCATAATAGGGAACAAGATACTTGACATTAAATACATCAGTCGTGCGAATGTGACTTGACAACTTAAATCTGTAAGCATTTGGATTAATTTTCTTAAAAACCTCCACAGGACCAATCTTTCGAACTGATAATTTGTTGTAATCACCCACAGAGAACCGGTCTTTAGTGAGAATTGCACACACAAAGTCACCCACTTCAAACTCCACGTGACGCTTCTTCCAATTTGCATATTGTTTGTACTTGTCAGTAGCCTTCTGCAAGTTATCTTTGACAGATTGAGGAATCTCTTGCAGCCCACTAACAAAGTCTTCTACCTTGCCATGCCATCTAGTCTTATTTGGCATTGGTAACAGATCAAGATGACCTCGAGGTAGTACTGAATACACAACTTGAAAAGGACTAAACCTGGTACTTTGATTAACAACATGGTTGTATGCAAATTCTGCCTGGCTCAACTTGAAGTCCAAACTCCTAACATTCTCACCCACCAAGCTCCTCAAAAGATTGCCTAACGAACGGTTAACAACTTCACTCTGCCCATTTGTTTGCGGATGATAAGCACTGCTAAATTTCAGCTGCGTGTACACCATAGCCCACAAACTGAGCCAAAAATGGTTGAGGAATCTGGTGTCTCGATCTGAAACAATCGAGGTAGTAAGGCCATGCAATCTATTCACCTCCCGAAAGAACAGCTGAGCCACCTCTACAGCATCTGTGGTCTTCTTACATGGGATGAAGTGAACCATCTTGAAAAAACGGTCAAGCACCACAAAAATAGAGTCATTACCCCGCTGTATTCTAGGCAACCCCAGCACGAAATCCATGCTAATATCAACCCATGGCTGTTTTGGAATGGGCAAAGGCATATATAGACCGACATTAGTTGCGGTACCCTTCAAAAGCTAGCAAGTCTCGCACTGCTGTACATATCTGTCCACATCCTTACGAATGGTAGGCCGAAAGTAAGAGGCCTGTACTAGTTGCAAAGTGCGATCACGCCAAACATGTCCCTCCCCATGCAACTCTCTAATAATCAGCAATCTCAAGATGCAATTAGGAATGCAAAGCTGGTTGCCCCGAAATAAGAAACCCTAATGGAGTGTGTAATCAGTACGCTCCCCACTCTGCACCTTCTCTACAATAGTAGCAAAGAAAGGATCAGTATTAAACAAATCAGAGAAGTAGGAAAACCCAGGTACCTCAATGGTCATGCGGCTCAACAAACTTTTTGTCTGCTCAGGGCATCGGCAACTCTGTTGGTCACACTAGACTTGTGTTTCACCACAAAAGTAAAGCGCTCCAAATAAGCCACCCAGGAAGCATGTCTGGCCGAGACCTTGTTCTGCCAATGTAAGTGTTGCAATACCTCATGGTCTGTAAACAACACGAACTCTCTGTGAAAAGATAATGCCGCCAATGCTTCACGGCTTGTACCACTGCATAGAACTCCACATCATATCTGTTATACCTCAACTTCGCCCCAGACAGCTTCTCACTAAAATAGGCAATAGGCCTATTATTCTGACTCAAGACAGCTCCAATGCCTACTTTGGATGCATCACTATGTAACTCAAATGGTAGGTAAAAATCTGGCAATTCCAGAATTGGTGCAGTGGTTAACCGTACCTTGATCAGTTGGAATGTTTCATCTTGTTGGACTAAGTGGTTAGTCACTCTAACTCCGACCGGTATTTTGATGGAAACAAACAAGGTGAAAATATACTAATAGGTTTATCAAGTGTATTTCAGTTTCGTCAAAGGTTGCAAAACATCACATCACGGACATTTGAGCGTTCAAGCAATTCAAGTTCAAGACTCGACATAAACAAAGGAATGAAGGCAAAAGATCAAGGCCAAGAGTTGTAAATTTAATGTAAGGTATTCAAGTTCACTTAAGCAAGCCTATTGCATTAGTTCATGCATATCGTGATTTTAAAATGGATTTTCAAATGTCAAGTGAGTACTCGAAGATTTCGGTCTTATAAGTCTAAACTATGTTAAACTATATGTGTATGTTAATATCGCATTTTGAAAATCATTGTGAAAGCTTTTGAAAAAGAAAAACTTGTTTTTGAAAGATCTTTGAAAAGAAAACTGTATATTTGCAGAAAAGTCCCTCGCAAATCATGAAACCGAGATTTTCCATTTTCGGGATTTGTGAAAATATCCGGACCATCCAAATAGGCCATATGACCCATAACAAACATGTATAATATGTTATATGAGGGTTTATTGGGTCTAGGACGTGTTAAAGGGTCGCTAACACAAGGGACATAATTAATTATTTTGAGGTCCCTGCAGTTAGCGCGCTAGGTCATAAAATTAGCGCGCTAATTGCAGTCTGACCAGCTTTTTTATAAAGCTGAAAAATTCGCTTTATTTCGAATTTTTGATCAAATCTCGGCCCTTGGATGCACACAACGGTCATATATGGGTCTATAAATATATACAACACTTCCAAACACACAAGGCACATAAGTTAGGTTTTGAAATCAAATAAAAACACTTGTGCTTAATTTTTTCAAGAGAAGGAACTTGGGGTTTTCAAGCTACACTTTGAGGCTGTTCATTCAACATCAAAATCAGCACTCTTGAGGCACTCTAAGGAGTAACTACAACCTCTCCAACACTGATTTTTCAAGTCATCTTCTTGGGGTTGTAAGAAAGTCCATTCCCTAGCTTTTCTTGTGCTCAATTTATATATTCTTGTGTGATTGATTTGGGAAACTACTTGTTGTGTTTTTAAACACACTTGTATTGGGTTTTGCTCTTAAACTTGATTCATTAAACCCTTGGACTGATTTGAACAAGAATTCGTGCTTAAACTTGATTTTTATCAAACTTCTTGTTCTTTGGATTTGAAACCGATTTTGCTCTCATCAATCTATTTAAAACGGTTTCATATTTCAGTTTTGCACAAAATCAGTTTTATATTTGCATTTCTCAATTGTTTTCATACTTGCATGCATAAGAGTGATTAGGCTCTAGGTGGCTTGCTTGTATTTGAACTTGATACCACTTTACTTTCTAAAGTATATTTCAATTGTTTTCAAATCTTGATTGTAAGACTTAGTGGGATCTAAGTCGAAAGAGAAGACCTAGTTGAGGCTAGGCATATATCCTAGTTGCAGCTAGGTGGGAAAATTCCTAGGTGGGTCTAGGTGGGGAAAATCCTAGTTGCGGCTAGGTGGTTGTATAAGACCTTATTGCGGTAAGGCATCGTTTAAAAGACCTAGTTGAGGCTAGGCATTCACTAGGCTAGTTGGCTTAGGGTGTAACACTTATTGATAATATAAGTGGGGGTTGAAAATCCTAACCGGGGAGGTTAGGTAGTGGATGTAGATCGGTTGGATCAAACCACTATATATCGTGTGTCTTATTTCCATCTCTTCTACCCCCTTCTTGATTGCATAGCATTGACATTTTTCATTGGTGTATGCATTATCATTATTATTTGTGCTTAAAGTTTTAAAAAGGCGATAAACTCTCGGTAACCCAATTCACCCCCCCTCTTGGGTGACCTTCACATCTGCCTCGTTGCTCCACCCAAACTTTACGCCTGTCATAGAGTTTGTAATTGGGGCCATGATACTGCTGAAGTGTGGAATGAACCGCCTGTAGAATGAAGCCAACCCATAAAAGCTACGAACCTCCGTGACTGTGGTGGGTTTAGGCCAAGTGCGGATGGCTTCTACTTTAGACTCATCAACCTGCAACCATATATGACATAGCCTAAAAAAAGGACCTTCGGTGTAAAAAATGAGCACTTGTTCATCGCAGCATAGAACTTCTCCCTGCGCAAGATAGTCAAAACATCTCGCACGTGCTGGAGGTGTTCCTCCTTGTTACTACTGTATATCATTATATCATCAAAATATACCACAACACACTTGCCTATCAAAGGTCTCAAGCTCTAATTCATGACTCTCATGAAGGTGCTAGGTGCGTTTGACAGCCCAAACAACATGACTAACCACTCATACAACCCCTTCCTAGTTTTAAAAGCAGTCTTCTACTCATCCCCAACTCTAATGCGAATCCGGTGGTACCCACTCTTCAAATCCAGTTTTGTAAAAAATTTTGCTCCACTCAATTGGTCAAGTAAATCATTCAAGTGAGGGATAGAAAAGCGATACCTAACAGTAATCGTAACGACCCTAAAAATTTAACCTGTGCCACATGTCAAAACAGGTGATACGTGGGCCAACGCCGTGGTACAGTCATCAATTCTCAGACGTCGACGCCGAGGTATGTTAGTTTTCTATGATGTTTGTATTATATTATATTTCATTTGTGCAATTTTAAGTTTTTAACAGGTAAAGGCGTTGTGTACGAGCGTTGGTAGTTCAGGTAACAAATTTAATTAGAAACACTGATAAAAATATTAAATAAATAATAATTAAAAGGTTGTAAAGTCCGTTTGTTACGTCGGTACGTCTGTGGTGACGCGACGAACAAAGTTAGTGTTATGAGTCGGGTGCGAGAACACCCGAGGGAAACTTTGAGTGTTGTTTGAAATAGATGAGAACAAAAGACCAAAAGTCAACTAAGTCACCCAATTGAGTTATCAAAGTTGGTAGGTGAAAGGGTGAAAAGACCTAAAGGGCAATAAATTTGTAAAGGGTATGGATAAGAGTGAGGGGTATTTTGGTCATTTGACCAAAATACCCAAATTTCATCACACCACCGTCACCATAACCCCATTTTCTGTCAAAAAAATTAGAGAAGATGAGGAATCGACAGAGAAGGAGAAACATAGGAGAGGAGAACGGCGTTTTGCGGAGAGCGTGGACACGACGTCAAGGCGAAATCCAGGTAAGAAGTTATTGATTTTGTTGTGGGTGTTGTCGTTGTGGTTGTTTTCGAGATTTGTTGTCGAGGTTGTCGTTGAGGGGATGGTGGATTTAAATGGTGAAAATGATGGTGATGATGATGGGGAAGTGAGTGTGTGATTGTTGTTGTGTTGTTGTGTTTCAAAAAAAAAAAAAAAAAAAAAAAAAAAAAATTTCTCACTCTTTTTTCTTGGAAAAACAACAAACGAAAAAAAAAAAAAAAAAACCAACGAAGAAGAAGATAAAACCAGGCTGGGTCAAGGTGACCCGTCCTGGTTTGCGTTAGACCGAGTGTGGACCAGGTTTGACCGGTCAGACCCGGTCAAGCCGGTCCTGACTCGACCCAGCCGGGTGGGGTCAGACCCGACCCGCGACCCACCCATATATTATATTAATAAAAATTATTTATTTCAATTAAATATATTAAAATTGATTTTAATTGAAATAAATTCCAGAAATATAGAAAAAAAAATTCAGGAAAAATCTTAGAAAATTCTAGAAAATTATATTTTCATCAAATAAAGAGATTTGGGAATTTCTACGAAAAGTGAAATATTCAAAATTTTTGCGAGACGTTTTATCGGGGTTTTTGCCTTGGAAAACATGAAATTTGGCAAAAATAGCTAAAAATTTGGAAAAATCATAGGAAATTAAGGAAATTGATATAAATTGCATTATCAGGATTATTGTATACACAGAGACCGTAAGGGACGTGTCGGAGTCCGTGTTAGCGCGAATTAGCTTGGATCGAGGTAAGTAAACCAGTGAGGAACACTACAGTTATTTCTCGAGCTTTAAATTATTTATTGATATTGTTCAATGCTCTCTTGTTATTCCATTCATATGAGTTGTTCTAAAGCAAGTGTGTCAAGCGTGATCCTTGCAGAATTTCGGGCTCGCGGTGTATTATACCGGGGTTTACGACTGGGGATACATAATTGGTTGTAATGACATGTACGGGGTGAGAGTTCTCCACCAGATTATTGGGGGACGCTGCACTCGCGTAGGGGTTTTAGAAGAGATTTTGTCCTCGATTCCTAGCCTTTGAGGAGATTTTGTCCTCGGCTTAACGACTTTAATTGGTCGGGACCACTTGTGTCTTTCCCTTGTATTCCGGGACACTCAATTTCGATTGCTTATTTAATTGTTCACAGTTTTTATATATTCATGCGCTCCCTGTCTTTTTCTTTCTATCGGTATGAATTGACTGTTCATTTATTAAATTCGAAATACTGTATTTATTGTTGTTCCTGCTTGGCGTTACTTACCTGGGCTCGTCATTCTCGTATTTGACTGAGTGCAGATCCGCAGTCCAGCAAAGGAAAGGCCGTGCAGTTAGGTGACATACTTTGAGCGGCCCTCCTCTGTTGATATAGATGACATTTTTTGTTGTATTAGTTACTTATATTAATTTTTTTGTACATGGGGTTATGGGTTGAGAGATTTTTTGGACATTATGATTTCGATGATACTCTATTTGCTATACATGATATATATGATATGCGGGGTTCCCACACCCTAGGTTTTTGTCCTAACTTAGAGCTTTCGAAGTTGAGTTATTAGTTGAGATTAATTACTTCCGCTTATTACTTTGATAACTCGCTAATTAATTGACTTCACTTTCAAATAATTAACAAATGATTGAATGTTAAGGATAGGCTCACTGGTCCCACGCAACTCGGCGGGATTGGCTCGGGGGTTCGCGTGGGTCTAAGCCGGGCGGCGTTCGATTCTAGGGTTGTGGAATTTGTGGCCGTCCCAGTTGGTATCTGAGCTGTAAAGGTTGAATAAAATACTCTTAAATTTAAATCACAATCCACTAAGACATAGGAAAGTGGAAGTTAGGATAGTGTTTGAACTTAGATTGGAACCCTATGAACCTAACTTAAGTCTTAGTTGGGAAGTGAGGAGAGTTGGGGAAAAGTCAGAACTTGTAATGTACATGATATATTTGAGATGGTGTATTATTATTATATCGATTAGCTATTCACTGATTTGGAGATTCGCCTAATTGCAGACTGCGATGGCGGATCAGCCGGGTTCAGGTGATGATAGTGGGACGCCAGGTCCTTGAGGAGTTAGTATGGAGGAGTTCCAGATGTGGACTTAGAGGATTATGAGTCAAGATCATCGACTTGAGGAGATCTTGAGACTATTGAGAGCACCCCCTACAGTGACACCATCTGCGCCAACTACTTCCTAGTTGCCTGCTGCATATGAGACCGGTACACCAGCTACCGCGGCGACATCGACAGCTCCTACTCTGATTTCAGCAATGCCGGAGACCACCGTAGCTCCGATAGCACAGACAGGGGTTGTATTGCCTACTCAAACGGAGGTGATACTATCGACACCGAGTACATCACTTACTGAGACGCCTAGTACACCGACTACTCCGAGTACTAAGGCTATGCCAAAGGCAAGGCAGGCCAGAGAATTTCAGAGGCATCAGCCCGAAAAGTTCTACGGAGGTATGAATCTTGAGGTAGCAGAAATCTTTTTGAGGAGTCACAAAAAGATTCATGACATTCTTGCTACACTGGCCCACATGCAGCCTAGTATATCTTCCGCCTCATTGTTCGGAGAGGCCGATGTCTGGTGGCGCACTACGGTGGCCACGAAGAGGAAGCCCCAAGATTGGGCTGAGTTCAAGGGGAGGTTCGAGCAGAAGTACATTCCTCCTACGGTCCGTAACTTGAAGAGGACCAAGTTTCAGAATATTCGACAGAGAGCCGACGAGTCCGTGATGCAGTACATGGACCGATATCTACGACTGATGGAGTATGCTGGAGGAGCAGCAGATACCGACGCCGACAAGGCTTATTACTTTGTACACGGGCTACTTGATTCGATAGGTTCGATGGTAGTGACGACAGCTCCGAGCACACTACAGGCGGCGTATGAGAGAGCTATGGCTAGTGAGGGATTTGGTAGTACACGCACCGGGGCACAGGCTATTTCATCGGCACCTTCTCAGTCGGGGAGGCCTTCGGGGGATGGTAGGAAGAGGAAAAGATTTAGGTAGTGGTCACAGAGAGACCGAGCTCATAGTGTAGCATCAGTAGCATCACCACCCACCGCAGCAGTTGTATTATCCGCTCTAGCACGGAGTTATGCTAGTGTTCAGCCACCACAGTCTCAGTCGAGCCAGCATAGACAACAGCATCAGAGGACTAAGGGTAGAGGCGGTGGTCAGGAGCAGAGATACTGACAGGGACAGCGACACGATCAGGGTCAGGGACAGAGTTCTGGTCATGCACCGAGACAGGGACAGTGTGGTCCGCCTAGTTTAGGGTCTCAGAGGGGAGCATGCTTCGAGTGCGGACAGTTAGGCCACTTCGTCAGCGCTTGCCCACGACTTGGTCGAGGACAGCCACAGAGTCGGGAGCAGGTTCATGCCATTGCCGCACCAGACACGACTGCCTCACAGAACTTGATTGAGTGTACGGTTTACATTTGCAGTCGATTTATGCATACCATGTTTGATTCTGGTTCTATGGTTTCTTTTATTTCGGGTCGTATGGTTGACGAGTTAGGGTTGAGACCTATTCGATTAGAGAGACCCTTGATCCTTAGCACGGCTGTTGGGGACAAGATTTACCCAAATTTAGTGTGTGTAGACTGTCCGGTAGAGATAGAGGGACACACCTTACCTGCAGACCTGAGAGTATTAGAGTTTCTAGAGTTTGATGCACTAATGGGCATGGATTGGTTTGGTGCTTATCATGCACAGATCCACTGCTACGGTAAGAGGATCAAGTTTCAGATTCCTGGACATCCAGAGTTTAGCTTCCAGGGGACTTCGACCAATTTACCGATCACCAGGGGTAGAGTCGCCACTAGCATAGATGTAGAGACATTCGCTGGCGTGTTAAGTATGACAGGCAAAGTAGAGGCTAGGTTAGAGGATGTGCTAGTAGTATGCAAGTTCCCTGATATTTTTCCAGCAGAGTTACCAGGCTTGCCACCACCTAGGTAGATAGATTTCATCGTTGACTTGGTCCCAGGGACCAAACCCATATCTATTCCTCCGTATCGCATGGCTTCGAGAGAACTAGATGAGCTGAGAGGACAACTCGACAAGTTGTTGGAGTTAGGCTTTATTCGGCCGAGTATGTCGCCTTGGGGAGCGCCAATGTTGTTTGTTAAGAAGAAAGACGACAGCTTGAGATTATGCATCGACTACAGATAGTTGAACAAGGCTATGGTGAAGAACAAGTATCCACTTCGTCACATCGACGATTTATTCGACCAGTTGACAAGTTCGCAGTGTTTCTCATAGATTGATCTGAGATCCGGGTATCATCAACTGAGGATTAGAGCAGAGGACATGGAGAAGACTACATTTCGCACACGATATGGGCACTATCAGTTTACAGTAATGCCGTTTGGATTGACTAACGCCCCAACGATGTTCATGGATTTGATGCATCGAGTGTTGAGACAGTACTTGGACAAATTTTTCATTGTGTTCATTGACGACATCTCGATATATTCCAAGACTCGCGAGGAGCACGAGGAACACCTTAGGTTGGTTTTGCGGACACTGCGAGAGCATCGATTATTCGCTAAGTTTACTAAGTGTGAGTTTTGGTTGACAGAGGTAGGATTCCTAGGTCACATTGTTAGGACCGACAGAGTGTCAGTGGACCCCGGTAAGGTCAAGGCAGTTAGCGATTGGCCTATACCAAGATCAGCGTCAGATATCCGTAGTTTTCTGAGCTTGGCATGTTATTATCGGCGTTTTGTACAGGATTTCTCGAGGATCGTAGCACCGATGACGCAGTTGACGAAGAAGGATGTCAAATTTCGTGGAACGATGACTGTGAGCAGGCTTTCAGGACATTGAAGGAACGACTGACTACCGCACCAGTTTTAGTTTTGCTCGAGTCAGGGAAGGGTTTTGAGGTGAACACCGATGCTTCTAAGATCGGTTTGGGCTGTGTTCTAATGCAGGAGGGTAAAGTGATTGCCTATGCGTCCCGACAGCTGGAGACTCATAAGAAGAATTACCTTACTCACGACTTGGAGTTGGGGCGGTGGTTTTTGCATTGAAGATTTGGCGCCACTATCTCTACGGGAGTGATTCATCCTATTTACTGACCACAATAGTTTGAAGTATCTCTTCATGCAAAAAGAATTGAATATGCGATAGAGGCGATGGCTTGAGTTCCTGAAGGACTATGATTTCTCATTGGAGTACCACCCGAGGAAGGCTAATGTGGTTGCAGACGCATTGAGCCGTAGAGGGTCAGACTCAGATGTTGTTACCTGCCACATGACGCACGATTACAGTTTGTTCGAGGCGGTTGAGAGGATTTGTACCGAGGACATTCCGACCGATACTAGATTAATGATTTACGGGCAGATGAGGACTCAGACAGTGTCGATACAGAGTGTACTCGATGGTCAGCAGATAGACGAACAATATCAAAAGTTTTTAGAGTTGGCACAGTTCAGATCATCCAGATTGGAGTTAGTTGACAGACTCATGCTTGAGATTTAGAGGACGACTGTGGATTCCATCAGTGGCTGAGTTATGCGATGAGATACTTCATGAGGCACACCGCTCACGATTTACGGTTCATCCGGGCAGGACTAAGATGTATGCAGAGGTGCGTCATCTCTTCTGGTGGCCAGGGATGAAGACCGATGTTGCTAATTTTATTAGAGGGTGTGATATTTGTCAGCGTGTTAAAGCTGAGCATCGCAGACCTGGAGGGTTGTTACAGCCACTTCCCATTCCTAAGTAGAAGTGGGAGCACATTGCCATGGACTTCGTCAGTGGACTACCTCGATCTCGGCAACGACATGATAGTGTCTGGGTGATTGTGGATAGATTAACTAAATCCGCGCACTTCATACCGTTCTCGACCACACATCGGGTAGACAAACTGGCAGAGCTTTACGAAAGAGAGATTGTTAGACTGCATGGAGTACCGTTATCGATTGTGTCTGACAGAGGGTCGTAGTTTACATCACAGATCTGGCAGAGCATGTAGGCACAGTTTGGCACAAAGTTGAATCTTAGTACCACCTATCACCCACAAACTGATGGACAGTCAGAGCATTTGATCTAGATTCTCGAAGATATGCTGAGGATGTATGTGTTAGAGTACGGTGGATCTTGGGAGGAGTACCTTCATCTATGTGAGTTTGCATATAATAACCGTTATCAGGCCAGGATCGACATGGCACCATTTGAGGCATTGTACAGGAGGCCATGTAGATCTCCATCTTGTTGGGTGGAGCCCGAGGATGTAGCAGTGATTGGGCCGGAGATTATGGTAGATCACACAGAGAAGATATGCCAGATCCGTTTGAGGTTGAAAGGTGCGTAGGAGAGACAGAAAAAGTATTATGACTTGTATTATGGGGAGTTAGAATACCAGGTCGGGGACTTTGTATATCTGAAAGTATCTCCATTGAAGGGGCACAAGAGGTTTGGGATCAAGGGGAAACTTGTGTCGAGGTTCATTGGTCCGTTCAGAGTGGTGAAGCGGGTAGGTAAGTTCGTGTACGAGCTAGAGTTACCACCTCCGATGTCAGGAATTCATCCTGTCTTTCACATATCGATGTTGCGACTGGATAGGTCCAGGGAGGGCAGACGACCGACAGTAGATTTGAGCCAGATAGACCTGAGGGAGGATGTCACATACGACGAGCAGCCTATCCAGATCCTAGACTGCAAGGTCAAGATCTTAAGGAACAAGGAGATCCCATCAGTTCTCGTTAAGTGGCAAAACCACGGGGACGAGGAGCTGACGTGGGAGATGGAGTCATATATGCGCGAGTATTTCCCCTACCTCTTCTGAGTTCGGTAAGTCTTTCCTTTAATTTCGTTTAAATTTTGAGGACGAAATTCAAGTTAGTTGAGAAGACTATAACGACTCTAAAAATTTAATCTGTGCCACGTGTCAAAACAGGTGATACGTGGGCTTACGCTGTGGTACAGTCATCAATTCTCGGACGTCGACGCCGAGGTATGTTAGTTTTGTATGATGTTAGTATTATATTATTTCATTTGTGCAATTTTAAGTTTTTAACGGATAAAGGCGTTGTGTACGAGCGTTGGTAGTTCAAGGAACAAATTTAATTAGAAACACTGACAAAAATATTAAATAAATAATAATTAAAAGGTTGTAAAATCCGTTTGTTACGTCAGGACGTCTGTGGTGACGCGACGAATAAAGTTAGTGTTATGAGTCGGGTGCGAGAATACCCGAGGGAAACTTTGAGTGTTGTTTGAAATGGATGAGAACAAAAGACCAAAAGTCAACTAAGTCACCCAATTGAGTTATATCAAATTTGGTAGGTGAAAGGGTGAAAAGACCAAAATGGCAATAAAGTTGTAAAGGGTATGGATAAGGGTGAGGGGTATTTTGGTAATTTACCAAAATATCCAAATTTCATCACACCACCGTCACCACAACCCCATTTTCTGTCGAAAAATTGGAGAAGAAAAGGAATCGACAGAAAAGGAGAAACCCAGGAGAGAACGACGTTTTGCGGAGAGCGTAGAAGCGACGTCGAGGCGAAATCCAAGTAAGAAGTTATTGATTTTGTTGTGGGTGTTGTCGTTGTGGTTGTTTTCGAGATTTGTTGTCGAGGTTGTTGTTAAGGGGATGGTGGATTTAAATGGTGAAAATGATGGTGATGATGGTGGGGAAGTGAGTGTGTGATTGTTGTTGTGTTGTTGTGTTTTAAAAAAAAAAAAAATGGTCACTTTTGTTTTGGAAAAACAGCAAACGAAAAAAAAAAGCAACGAAGAAGAAGAGAACTTGCCTACCCGGGTGGACCGGGTTTGAGCGGTCAGACCCGGTCAAGCCGATCCTTACCCGACCCAGCCGGGTGGGGTCAGACCCGACCCGCGACCCACCCATATATTATATTAATAAAAATTATTTATTTCAATTAAATATATTAACATTGATTTTAATTGAAATAAATTCTAGAAAAATAGAAAAAAATTCAGGAAAAATTTTGGAAAATTCTAGAAAATTATATTTTCATCAAATAAAGAGATTTGGGAATTTCTACAAAAAGTGAAATATTCGAAATTTTTGCGAGACGTTTTGTCGGGGTTTTTGCCTTGGAAAACATGAAATTTGGCAAAAATGGCTAAAAATTTGGAAAAATCATAGGAAATTAAGAAAATTGATATAAATTGCATTATCAGGATTATTGTATACACGGAGACCGTACAGGACGTGTCGGAGTCCGTGCTAGTGCGAATTAGCTTGGATCGATGTAAGTAAACCAGTGAAGAACACTACAGTTATTTCTCGAGCTTTAAATTATTTATTGATATTGTTCAATGCTCTCTTGTTATTCTATTCATATAAGTTGTCCTAAGGCAAGTGTATCAAGCGTGATCCTTGCAAAATTCCGGGCTCGCGGTATATTATACCGGGGTTTACGGCTGAGGATACGTGATTGGTTGTAATGACATGTACGGGGTGAGAGTTCTCCACCAGATTGCTGGGGACTCTGCACTAGCGTAGGGGTCTTAGAGGAGATTCTGTCCTCAACTCCTAGCCTTTGAGGAGATTTTGTCCTCGGCTTAACGAATTTAATTGGTCGGGACCACTTGTGCCTTTCCCTTGTATTCTGGGACACTCAATTTTGATTGCTTACTTAATTGTTCACAGTTTCTATATATTCATGCGCTCCCTATCCTTTTCTTTCTATCGGCATGAATTGACTGTTCATTTATTAAATTCGAAATACTGTATTTATTGTTGTTCCTGCTTGGCGTTACTTACCTGGGCTCGTAATTCTCGTGTTTGACTGAGTGCAGATCTGCAGTCCAGCAAAGGAAAGGCCGTGCAGTTAGGTGATATACTTTGAGCGGCCTCCTCTGCTAATATAGGTGACATTTTTTGTTGTATTAGTTACTTATATTGTTTTTTTTGTGCATGGGGTTATGGGTTGAGAGATTTTTTGGACATTATGACTTCGATGATACTCTCTTTGCTATACATGATATATATGATATGCGGGGTTCCCACACCCTAGGTTTTTGTCCTAACTTAGAGCTTTCGAAGTTGATTTATTAGTTGAGATTAATTGCTTCCGCTTATTACTTTGATAACTCGCTAATTAATTGACTTCACTTTCAAATAATTAACAAATGATTGAATGGTAAGGATAGGCTCACTGGCCCCGCGCGACTCGATGGGATTGGCTCAGGGGTTCGCGAGGGTCCAGGCCGGGCGGCGCTCGATTCCAAGGTTGTAGAATTTGAGGCCTTCACAATAATCTTATTGATTGCTCTACTGTCCACACATATCTCCTAGGAACCATCTTTCTTTGGTGTAAGGAGGGCTGGCACTGCACATGGACTCAGACTTTCACGGATGAATCCCTTCGCCAATAACTCTTCAACCTGTCTACACAACTCCTCATGCTCACTGGGACTCATTCGGTAGTGTGGTCTATTAGGTAGTGACGTACCAGGTTCAAGGTCTATATGATGTTGAATATCATGCAATGGTGGCAGTCCTTCTGGCATCTCATTGTTGGGAAATGTGCCCTAGGTCAATCCATTAACAGTCTTTATGAATACATTTTAGTTAATAAAATAGAGGATTTCATTTGCTGTTTATTATAATTGATTTGCATGTTTACATTGTAATAAGATCCATGGGTATTTATAGAAATATCCTAAATGTCCCTAGTCGATTATTATACTGGGAACTATAATGAATTAAGACTAGTGTGAGTCTTGATTGATGATCATACGATGATCATATGTATATGAATACGAATCAAGATCATGAGTACTTGTTAGGGAACAAAGTACTGGACCGACCCGCTATGAGAACATCACATGGATTAAGTCATAGTTGTTTCTCATGATAGGTATATTTTTCAGTCCTCTGACTTGAGATTACCAGAGACTTCAACATTAGGAATACAGTGATTTGACGCAATCAAACGTTGTCTTTAACCGGACGATTATAAAGGTTGTGATTGGTTACTATGTGAATAATGTGGTGAAGTTGTGTAATCGAGATAGAATTTGTCCCTCTCATATAAAAGAGATATCCAAAGTGGATCCCTCGATATGTTAGACTGTTAAAAGGTCTAGTCTAAGTAAATTGATATTGATCAATGTCACTTAGATGTTTTCAGTCTACCTAGAAATCGAGACTAGTACGATTGAACATGTTGGGTGACAATTCCATGCCTTATGTTTGATTAAAAGGATATCGTGTGACAAAAGGATGTTATATACACTACTGATTAGGTTATATCGATTTGATATTCGTACAACTTGGGTAGTCATAATGTCTTGCTAGAGGCCGCTTATGAATTGTATACCAAAATGTGTTTTGGTACACTGCCAACGTTGTATGAGCCTATTGGGTCGCACACTGAGAATGGTTTGCGAGATTTTAAGATGGTTCAGAGAAATGAATTTTATATGATAAAATTCATGACAGAAACGTCCTTGTAGTGTATTACACTTATACTTCTTTAAGTAGGGGTATATGAGTAATTTACTTAACCGTCTATATACAAGGGTTGTAGAAATAGACGCTTTGAGTTAGAATACAAGTACGAAAGATTTTAAAAGGGTCGAAACTCTATTTTCGTTTTAAGAAATGAATTAGAGTTTTTTTTGGTATCCTCTGGATCGTTTTGAAGAGAAATAAAATGTTTGGTATTCTCTCGAAGCTAGCACTTTGAATCTCGGCCGCTGTTCGTATGTGGACAGCTAGTAGAGGGCGTTCGTCATTGGCACTGCCTTAGAGATCGATTAACCTTCAGAGAGGTATTGCGACTGAGGTATGATTAAGTTTTCATAGTTTAAACATGTTTTAATGGAATCAGATTTGGATCTTGTTGGGGTTTTTCTCAAAATTGTTTTGTAATCTCCGCTGCGCATGAACCCCAAAACCCAACAGTGGAATCAGAGCCTTCGAGTTTGATTCCATTAAACGCATTGCATGTTTTTATGATATATGATTGAAAGCATGTTCATAGTTGATGTATATGTGATATACATAAGTTTTCTATGAGATTTATTATCATGTTTTGTGTATATGATACATATATTCATGATTTAGTTGAAATTAGTTTCGTACATGCAAGTAACCATGTTAGGTTCGAATTTTTTTAATGAATTGAATTTTGTATTCTGTGATCCATGACACCATTAGGTATAATCTTTATTTTTGTGTATTGGTGTATGGATGAAATCTCTGTAATTCAGTATGCATATTTAGGTTACATTAATTGAAGTTTCTTAAATTGTATAAGTCTGAATGTTAATTCGAAACTAATATGATTAGGTTCGATTAAGATAGTAATTCATGATCCAACTACATATTTGTGATTATTTGGATGAAGATCGAAATTGCAAATAATTAATTTTCGAAATTATTTATTTATCTTGTTATATCTATGTTGTTATGAAGTTTCTATTTCATAAAGATAGATAACAATTAGATTAGGAGATATATGCAAAATCGGCTTAATTATCCCTATTGGATAGGAGATAAATATGGAGAAGTTTGTTATTTGTGATATGCTAGGATTCAAATATCTAAAGTCCTAATTGGATTAGGATAAGATGATTAGTTAGATGTGGGCCCGAGTTAATTAAAACGTTTTAATTGACTTAATTTTGGATAAACTAAGGGGTAAATTTGGTATAGTAAAATCAGAGAAAAATATGATTTTCTATAATGAATTTCAATTTTTGGAATTGAGATTTGTCTTCTAAAAAAGAAAAAAAGGGCGCCCCTGTTCCCCGTCGTCATTGACCGACCGACAATGGGGACGCTGCATTACTGCCGGCCAATGGACCGCCGTCTAACTAATCCTAGCGCACGAAAATTCTTCTATTAGTGAATAGCATAAAAATTTCCTAAATTGTTTAGTGGTTCTACAAATCAATAAAATATATGATATTTCATTGTTTACTTAAAAATCACTAAAACTTAATAAAATCCCTCTATTAAATCTTAAGTCTTGTGCCATCCAATTTTAAACACCTATCAAGGCCTCGATCGCACTAATATAGTTTTAGCCATAGTTGGGTGTATTGTGTTATCTTGGTGAGATAAGTTGGGTAAGAGTTACCTAAATGTTTAAATTGATCCGACTTAATAAAGCTATCAAAATAGTTTTGGACTTTAGGCATATGATGAGATAAAAACATGCTAAGACATAAGATGTCCTGTATCTCATAAAAGTATCTAAAATTACATAAGATGTAATTGGTAACTGTTACCTACCTAAATAATTTAGTTCTGTGTTTCATGCCATAGCTGTCATAGAATTAGGTGAAATATGGATTTAGTCCCCTAAATAAACAGTATGTTTTAGGAGGGTTGTTAATTTAGTGGGAGTCTATTCCTTTATACTAAAATAAACTCTGCATAATCTTTATTGTAGATCAATGGCCTCTTCAAGTAACAATAATCCCCCTCGTCATCGCGATCTATCCTTGAGAAGGATAAGCTATCTGGGACTAACTTTCTTGATTGGTTCAAAAACTTGAGAATCCTTCTCAAGCATGAACGCAAGTTGTATGTCCTGGATGCTCCGATCCCTGAGGACCCACCAGTCAATGCTACGAAAGCTGTGAAGGATGCACATAATAAGCATGTCAACGATTCTACTGATGTTGCATGCATTATGTTGGCAACTATGGTTCCTGAACTTCAGAAGGATATGGAACTAATGAAAGCCTACGACATGGCTGTAACGCTGAAGGAAATGTTCTAATAGAAAGCTAGGCAAGAAAGGTTCGAGACAGTCAAGAACTTGCATTCTTGTAAGATGACTGAGGGTGCGTCAGTTAGTCCTCATGTTCTGAAGATGAAGGGCTATGTTGACCAACTTGATAGACTTAGATTTCCCATAAGCCAAGAGTTGGCTACGGATTTGATCTTAAATTCATTACCAGAGAGTTACTCATAATTTATGATGAACTACAATATGAATAATATGGAGAAATCAATTTCAGAGTTGCATTTGATGCTCAAAACTGCTGAACAAAATATCAAGAAACCCTCTAGTAATGTGCTAATGGTCCAAAAGGGAATGGGAATGAAGAAGAACGGCAAAGGCAAGGCTAAAGTTGCCAAGGCTGCTGCTGCAACTATCGCAAAGCCTGTGGAACAAGTCAAGCTCCAGCCTGTTCCTGCTTCAAAGCACCAAAAGGAAAAGGAAGGAAATTGTCATTTCGCCATGCACTGGACATTGGTTCAGAAATTGCAAACTCTATCTGGAAGATCTAAAGAAGAAAAAGGGTAGTGCGACTACCACCTCAGGTATTTATGTTATTGAAATTAATTTATCTACTAGTGATTCCTGGGTATTGGATACCGGATGTGGATCTCACATTTGTATAAATGTGCAGGGACTCACCAGAAGTAGAAAGTTGAAGAAAGGAGAAGTCATCCTCCGCGTAGGGAATGGAGCAAGAGTTGCTGCCCTAGCTGTTAGATCATATGACTTAGTTTTATCTAGTGGACTTATTTTAACTTTAAATAATTGTTATTATGTGCCTGTCTTGAGCAGAAACATCATTTCTGTTTCATGTTTGGATATGGATGGTTTTGATTTTATTATTGCGAATAATAGATGTTCAATTTCTCGTAAAGGCATTTTTTATGTAAATGCTGATTTGTGTGATGGTCTTTATATTCTAAGCATGAAAAAGTCCATAGATACTCCAGTCTTTAACATAAATACAAAGAGATCCAAGTCAAATGATTTGAATCAAACCTATCTTTGGCATTGTCGTCTTGGCCACATAAATGAGAAACGCATAACGAAGCTCCATAAAGATGGACTTCTAGATTCATTTGATTTGGAATCATATGAAACGTGCGTATCTTGTTTACTAGGCAAGATGACTAAAATTCCCTTTACTGGACACAGTGAAAGGGCAAGTGATTTATTGGGTCTAATACATACTGATGTATGCGGTCCTATAAACACAATGACTAGAGGAGGTTACCAGTACTTCATTACATTTATTGATGATTTCAGCAGATATGGTTATGTATATCTTATGAAACATAAAGCTGAATCATTTGAGATGTTTCAAACATTTCAAAATGAAGTGCAGAATCAACTTGGTAAAACTATTAAAGCACTTCGATCAGATCGAGGTGGTGAATATTTGAGCCAAGAATTTGATGATCATCTTAGAAATTATGGGATTGTCTCACAATTAACTCCACCAGCAACTCCACAATGGAATAGAGTTTCTGAAAGGAGAAATCGAACCTTATTAGATATGGTTCGATCTATATGATGAGTCATGCGGATCTTCCATTATCCTTTTGGGGTTATGCATTACAAAGCTCGCAGCTTTCACTCTAAATCGAGTTCCTTCTAAAGCGGTTGATAAAACACCATATGAGATATGGTACGGGAAGAGACCTAGTTTGTCTTTTCTTAAGATTTGGGGTTGTGAGGCTTATGTAAAGCGACAAGCCTCAGAAAAACTAGCACCTAAATCTGATAAGTGTTTATTTGTGGGGTATCCTAAGGAAACAAAAGGATATTACTTTTATAATCCCGCTGAGAACAAAGTGTTTGTTGCTCGGTATGGTGCCTTTATGGAAAAACAGTTTATTTCAAAAGACACTAGTGGGAGAGAAATAAATCTTGAAGAAGTTCAAGAATCACAAATAAACACTGAACCGCTACTGGAAGTTCAATAATGTTCTGAACCAGTTGAACCTCCGCAAGTGACACAAGGTCCACGTAAATCTGGTAGGGTAAGACATGAGCCAGAGAGATTTGGATTTCTCATTACTGATAGTCGTGATGTGTTGCTTATAGATCAAAATGAGCCCACCACTTATCAGGATGCTATGTCTGTACCAGACTCAGATAAATGGCTAAGTGCCATGAACTCTGAGATGCAATCCATGTATGATAACCAAGTTTGGAACTTGGTTGATTTACCTTAAGGTAGTAAGACCATTGGATGTAAATGGATTTTCAAGAAGAAAATTGACATGGATGGCAAAGTGCATACTTTCAAAGCAAGACTTGTTGCAAAAGGTTTCAGGCAGACTCAAGGTGTTGATTATGATGAAACTTTTTCGCCAGTAGCCATGCTTAAATCCATAAAAATTTTAATTGCCATTGCTGCATATTATGACTATGAGATATGGCAAATGGATGTAAAAACATCATTTCTTAATGGAAAGCTGCTTGAGGACGTGTATATGACACAACCTGAATGTTTTGTACATCCTGAGAATTCTAGGAAGGTATGCAAGCTTCAAAGATCCATTTATGGATTAAAGCAAGCTTCTCGGAGTTGGAATCTTCATTTTGATGAAGCAATCAAGGATTTTGGTTTTATTAAGAACGAAGATGAGCCTTGTGTATACAAGAAGGTCAGTGGGAGTGTAGTTGTTTTTCTGGTACTGTATGTTGATGATATATTACTCATTGGAAATGACATCCCAACATTACAGAGTGTCAAGTCTTGGTTAGGGAAGTGTTTCTCAATGAAAGACTTAGGAGATGCAGCCTATATCCTAGGGATAAGGATCTATAGGGATAGATCTAAGAGGCTAATCGGTCTAAGTCAGAGTGCTTACATAGACAAGGTACTGAATAGGTTCAGTTTGCAAGACTCTAAAAGAGGATTGTTGCCAATGTCTCAAGGCATAAGTCTTAGCAAGAATCAATGTCCTAGGACAAATGATGAGCGAGACCGTATGAATAAGATTCCATATGCATCTGCTATTGGATCTATCATGTATGCCATGCTATGCACTCTACCGATGTATCATATGCTTTGAGCACTACAAGAAGATATATCGCCGATCCAAAGTGAGAGTCACTGGATAGCAAGAAAGAACATCCTTAAGTACTTAAGAAGGACTAAGGAAGTGTTCTTGGTCTATGGAGGTTTTGAAAATTATCTAGTTGTAAATGGTTACTTGATGCAAGTTTTTAAGCGATATAGATGATTTTAGATCGCAGATCTGGATATGTGTTTACTTTGAATGGAGGCGCGATAAAGTGGAAAAGTTCGAAGCAAGAGATCGCGTGGCAGATTCTACAACGAAAGCCGAGTATATTGCAAGCGTCCGATGCAAAGCAAAGGAGGCAGTTTGGATCAAAAAGTTCATTTCTGAACTAGGTGTGGTTCCAAGTATTACTAACCCTGTTTGTTTGTATTGTGACAATAACGGAGCAATAGCACAGGCCAAGGAACCTAGATCACACCACAGATCCAAACATATACTCAGGCGTTTTCATCTTATCAAAGAAATTATTGAGAGGGGAGACGTAAAGATTTGCAGAGTACCTACTGAAGACAACGTTGCGGATCCATTGACAAACACTCTTCCACAAGCAAAACATGATGGTCATGTTAGATCATTAGGCATTAGATGCATGAATGATTGGCCCTAGAGCAAGTGGGAGATGTTGGGAAATGTGCCCTAGGTCAATCCATTAACAGTCTTTATGAATACATTTTAGTTAATAAAATAGAGGATTTCATTTGCTGTTTATTATAATTGATTTGCATGTTTACATTATAATAAGATCCATGGGTATTTACGTAAATATCCTAAATGTCCCTAGTCGATTATTATACTGGGAACTATAATGAATTAAGACTAGTGTGAGTCTTGATTGATGATCATACGTATATGAATACGAATCAAGATCATGAGTACTTGTTAGGAAACAAAGTACTGGACCGACCCGCTATGAGAACATCACATTGATTAAGTCATAGTTGTTTCTCATGATAGGTATATTTTTCAGTCCTCGACTTGAGATTACCAGAGACTTCAACATTAGGAATACAGTGATTTGACGCAATCAAACGTTGTCTTTAACCGGACGATTATAAAGGTTGTGATTGGTTACTGTGTGAATAATGTGGTGAAGTTGTGTAATCGAGATAGAATTTGTCCCTCTCATATAAAGAGAGATATCCAGTGGATCCCTCGATATGTTAGACTGTTAAAAGGCCTAGTCTAAGTAAATTGATATTGATCAATGTCACTTAGATGTTTTCAGTCTACCTAGAAATCGAGACTAGTACGATTGAACATGTTGGATGACAATTCCATGCCTTATGTTTGATCAAAAGGATATCGTGTGACAAAAGGATGTTATATACACTATTGATTAGGTTATATCGATTTGATATTCATACAACTTGGGTAGTCATAATGTCTTGCTAAAGGCCGCTTATGACTTGTATACCAAAATGTGTTTTGGTACACTGCCAACGTTGTATGAGCCTATTGGGTCGCACACTGAGAATGGTTTTGCGAGATTTTAAGATGGTTCAGAAAAATGAATTTTATATGATAAAATTCATGACAGAAACGTCCTTGTAGTGTATTACACTTATACTTCTTTAAGTAAGGGTATATGTGTAATTTACTTAACCGTCTATATACAAGGGTTGTATAAATAGACGCTTTGAGTTAGAATACAAATACGAAAGATTTTAAAAGGGCCGAAACTCTATTTTCGTTTTAAGAAACGAATTAGAGTTTTTTTTGGTATCCTCTGGATCGTTTTGGAAAGAAACAAAAGGTTTGGTATTCTCTCGAAGCTAGCACTTTGAATCTCGGCCGCCGTTCGTGTGTGGACAGCTAGTAGAGGGCGTTCGTCATTGGCAGCGCCTTAGAGATCGATTAACCTTCAGAGAGGTATTGCGACTGAGGTATAATTAAGTTTTCATAATTTAAACATGTTTTAATGGAATCAGATTCGGATCCTGTTGGGGTTTTTCTCAAAATTGTTTTGTAATCTCCGCTGCGCATGAACCCCAAAACCCAACACTCATCAGGGAAAAATCACAAAACTCCTTCACAATAGGAATTGCAGCTTCAGGAACATCAACATCTCTATCTACCTCCTTTCCCATCAAGATGTAAATGACCTCAGAATTCTGTAATTCATCTTCAAATCTTGCCAAAGACAGCAAACTACTAAATTCTTTAGTAGGCTTAACTTCCTCTGGGTCCTTGGCGGGTACTTGCACAATCTTCACTCCCTTGAACATAAGGGTGTATTTATTGGTTCTGCCATCATGCAAAACTCCCCTATCAAACTGCCAAGGACGTCCCAGTAATAAGTGGCAAGCATCCATAGCCACAACATCACAACAGACTAAATCCTTGTAGTTAGCACTAATAGAAAAAGTCACCAAGGCGCGCTTCGACACCTTCACCTCACCACCCTTCTTCAGCCAAGCTAGCTTGTAGGGTTTGGGGTGTTGTTCAGTTGCAAGGCCCAACTTCTGAACCACTTCAACTGAGATGATATTCTCGCAACTGGCTACATCAATCATGAACCTGCACACCTTGTCTAAGATGGTACACTTGGACTGAAAGATGTTATTCCGCAGTCACTCATCATTAGCGACAGCTCTAGGAGTCATACACGAACGCCTTACAACTAAGGCCCAGTCACGACCTCCTCTTCTGTGTTGTCAGAAGTATCAAATGCTGGTTCTGCAGTGATGTTGGCCTCTTCCCTTTTGTCTTCCTCTTCGTTCTCAATAAAGAGAGCTTTCTTCCCTCTACATTCTGACTTCCTGTGACTAAATTCACCATAACCGAAGCATTTAATCCCACTAGTGCTAGGTCTGTTTGTATGACTAGCAGCGTTAATTGCAGCGATATTACCTCCAGTATTAGATGTCCCAACACTAACATTACTGGAAGCATTACTCACACCCCAACGTTGTTGTTTCTCCACTAACAATGCTCGCTGGTGCGCTGCAGATAAGGAAGCCGGATCAAACATGTTGACGGCATCTTGGATCTGCACCCTCACTCTACTAATATACCGCGTCACTAATTGTTCGTTAGTCTCCTGCAATTAGTTTCTAGCGACTAACTGAGAAAACTTAGTAGTGTAATCATCTACTAACTTTGCCCGTAAGTATTTTTAATCTTTTCCCACGAGCTGATCTTTGCCTTTTCATTCCTATTCCACATCAACTTTTGTTGTTGCCACTAAGCTGTGGCCCTGTTGCGAATCTGGTCGCAACTAGTTGCACACGCTTATCTTCGGGCACACCTTTGAATTCTAGGACTTCTTCAACTGACGCCAGCCAGTCTAAGAATTCTTCCGGTTGAAGGGTGCTATAGAATTCTGGGACTACCGTCTTCATCCCAGACTCCCACCGCCTGCGATCATCCTCAACTGCACGTGGCCTGCAGCACCTCTTCGGTGCCTCAACATACTCATCCTCCCCTTCAGTAGAAGGATCTCGTACTGGTTCATCACCAACAAGTTCCTTTCGATGGTTATGGGTACGATTCATATTCTGACCTAACAACTGATCGATTCTGGCAGTTAATTGTTCTACCACCGTGCCTATGCGTTGGTCAATCAATCGACCAATTTGTCGATTCAGATTATCTCGGTCATACACCTCCTCGATACACTGCTGGTTCCTCTTCGGCGGCATGACTTCTCCAATCACGTTGAAGCAAGCTCTGATACCAACTGACGCAACGGAGATCTTCTAAACCAGTTGAACGAATCCATGAACAACTGGATCTAGGTCAAAACTTAAGCCAAAGTTTGAAAATTCTTTTATTTCAGCCAAAACTACGAATTACACCCAATAGATCACTTAAATAGCGAAACCCTAAAATTTGCCAAAAATAGTAAAAAGTCCAAAAAGCCTTAAACTGAAAACTAGACGAAAAATAAAAACAAATGCCGCAAACGGCAATAAAAATGAAAATTCCTAATGAAAGTTACAAGCGAAACAAAACTTTCTTTAAATAGCAAAATTGTCGTTTCGGAGGGCGAAACGATGGAATTTCACCGAAAAACATCGTAGTTACAGCATAGCTGTGAGTTGTGATCTCCATACCGTTTCCAATAAACCCAGGCCCTCGGAACGCCAAAAATCAAATGCCCAAACTTCGCCATTTGAAGAAATTACTAAAATGCCATTCTGTCATATCTTTCCATCATATTTTTCCAAGAATTTACAAGCTAATTTTTGGACTTCATCACATCTCCTACTTCGTCATCACCATAACTTCCATATCTACTTCTTTAGTTTCAGAAGAGCCATGGCCTTTTCAACCATGCAATTGCATTATCTCTTCATTCTCTTAAGTCTCCTTATCTTTAATAGCTCTGTTGCAACTTAGCCATCGCCAAAGTTAACAAGTGCAAATGAACAAACAACAACAACAACAACAACAACAGCAAAACCTCAATCTAAAATGAGTCGACATGAATCAAACTAAATTTTTCGCTTCACTTGATTTAATGCAGTTTGTAGCATGCATTCAAAACCCTTTAAATCTTTTTTCACCTATGCGTTCTTAATTATTTTAGGCTATCCTATTTTGTATCGAATTGCTTTAATTTTTATTCTGTCGAGTTTTCTAACTAGCGAATTGCATATATGTTCCAACCTTTTAGTTTGTGTCTTTTAGCATTATGTTGTATACATGGGAGGAAGTGATCATCATGAAGATCAAAGTGGTGATAAAGCTGTAGCATTAGCTTATTTGATGTTATCATCCTTTATCATACCAAGGCGATTGATTGTTGTTTAATGTGAATTATATCAGTTAAGAAGTTGCATTCGATACCGGTGAATTACATCATTGAAAGAATGCAAATACTCAAGTACATTAATACCACCAAGTATGCATTGTAGTTGTTATTATTAATCCTTTAACAGATTACTTTTCTCTCATTTCAAGACAACTCTATTCTTCTAGATTTGAACATTATATGTTTGTTTTTAGGAATCCTATGACAACCATTCTTCCAACAATGGGCATAAAAAGGTTCAAACTAGCCCTTATTGTTGCTTCCTTTTCATCTTGAGGCCTTGGACAACTTACAGATGCCATTCTTAAGGTTTGCGCAATCTACTTTGTCGTTAAGAATCTCTCTTCCATTTGCTTCACTTCTAATAAAAAATACCGCCGTACAAACCGATATAGTAGTTCCTGGTGTAGGCATATTGGCATTAATGGCCTCGAAAGAAAAAAAAAAAGAATTCCTTTTGGGAAGAAACCATCAGACTTTGCAATCAAATCTGGAATGTCGATTGCTTGCCCTCACATCGCAGGTATAGCTGCAGTTCTCAAATTGTTTTATCACAATTGGAGTCCTTCAACGATCAAATCTACCCTTATGACCACAGGTACATATTCATTCATCATTTTTTTAAAATCAATTCTTATTGAACTTCATATAGCACAAGTAGTAGCTTTTGCTATTGCTTATCATTGCAGCAACCATGTGTAACAATTTAGGGAAGCCAATCACAAATAACAAATACAATCCTGCAAGTCCACTTGAAGTAGGAGTAGGAGAAGTTAGTCCACTTAAAGCCACTAATCGTGGACTAGTGTATGAGACCACACCGAAGGACTATCTCTATTTCCTATGTTACTACGGATACAAATCGAAAGTTATACAATTGGTCGCATGCCCCCAAATTTACATGTCCAAAGAATTCCTTTGAGGAACACATATTCGACATCAACTACCCTTCCATCAACATTAGGAGTCTTCAAGCACGCCTATTTATTCGAACGGTTAGAAGAACTGTAACCAATGTAGGGCATTCAAATGCGATGTATACTGTCAATGTGATCTCCACTGTTGATTTGGATGTTAAGGTGAGGCCTCAAAAATTAGTATTCAGCGAAAAAACAACAAAAGCATTGTTCTAGGTCTCGTTTTCGAGCAATGGTACTGCAAAGGGGTACAACTTTGGATTACTCAGCTGGTCTCATGATTTTGGAGTAAAAGGAATTGTTGACAAGTGGGTCCACGCACGACCTAAAATGACACGTGACATGAATTAGATTTTAGAGTCGTTACAGTTTACACTCAGTCCAAACTGTGTTTGCAGTGAATATTATGTGAGTTTAAAAACTTTATATACCCGAGATAAGATTAAGAAATAAATTGAATACATGAATCAAATTATATTATGTGATTTTATAAACTGTGTTTTGCGGTGAATATTATGTGATTTTATATACACGAGACAAGATTAAGAAATATTATGTGATTTTATAAATAATTTGCACTCAGTCCAAACTGTGTTTACATGAATCAAATTATATTTTGTGAGGAATGTAAATTCATCTAATTTGTTTGTTGAGCTGGCTTAATATTTTTGTGTATAACATATATAAGATGTTGCATCAATAACTTCATCATCTTTTTGTGACTGTTGAAGGTTTTTAGTCCCTTAATGATTTGATCTTTTTACCCTTAATTCCATTCAAAAAACTACATGAAACTACAACTTAATAGATTATACTTAAGTTTTTCTTAATGCCCCTATAAATTCATAACATAAAATAAGACGTATAATCTTATTTACCATTATGCATAGAAGTGTGATACATAAAAGTTGATTCCCAGGGTCGAACCTGGCATTTTGGGGGCTTAGGCATAACCTTTTTGCCGCTCTTGGCATGCTTTCATCAAAATTACTTTATTTTTACCTTATATACCGTCATTGTACTTTAAAAACTATTTAAAGATTTTTTTCTCTTCCTTTCTCTAGACCTGAGATTGATGGTGAAACGTGTAAGAATCTCTTTATCATCGGTGGAGTTAAAAAGGGGCAGAGGGTGCGAGGCTAGAAATTAAAGAAAGTTGAAAAGACTCATTCCTTTGGCTAGATTAAAAACTTCTAAAATAGTGATGTTTAACCTAGCAATGTGTACTTGAGTATTAGTAGTTTAGTAATAAAATCAACTTGTTGAAAAAAAACCAAACGTCAACAAAAAAGTAGTAATTAAAAAATCGACAAAAACATCTTTGGTGAGATGATAGGCGTGTCACTTGCAAAAGTTAATGATGAGTGTTTATTTAGGCATGATTTAGTATGGGGTATTAGAAGTTAATGGACTATATTTATCTTGTTTTAGAGTGATAAAAGCTTGTTTTATGTGTTTCAGAGATTTTATATTTATTTGGCAGTTTTGGGACCGAAGGCCTGTGTTGTGCTTAATTGACGATGTTCAGTTCAGAGGGCATAACTTTCACATCCGAAGTCAGAACGACTCGCCGTTAGTCTTGTTGGAAAGAAGACTTCGAGGCAAACATTTTCAATCCCTATAAGCATCATGAGATATGGATTTGAAGTGGCTCAAAAAAACACACACAGTTGGAAAAGTTTGGCTAAGTTCCTTAATGATCCCTTTTCAGTATAAAGGCCATTACATTCTCATCTCAAATCCAAATGACTTTCTATTTCCGTCTTGGAAAGTAGACCCCAAGATAAACATTTTCACATCTCATAAGACTTTTCAGATTCGGCCTCTAAGTGGTACAAAATCGCATTGAAAAGAAGAGAATAAAAACACGTCATGAGGACACCTTGATAAACAAATTCTCATGGCGTGACTCACATACGAGTTAAACAGAGAGATAAAAAAGGACGCCGTTAGGACGCCATGTTTCACATATTCTCACTGCATCGACAAAGCATCGATACCTGAAGACTCTTAATTTCAGGAATTTTACCTATTTTGGGATTTTTAAGTTTTCAACCCACTTTAAGGTCTTCCTATAAATACTAATAGACTCTAACTCGAAAAAAACTCTTGTTTTTACTTCCGTTTTGCGTTAAAACTAGGTTTTTGGCTTGATTATGTCTAGCAAATCTCCTCCCTCTTGGTTAAAGGTGGATCGGTCAAGCTTTGCGACTTGGGATTCTGTTATGAGGTTTATTTATATTTAATTCTCTTGATTCTTTTCTATGGTTTATTCTCTTTGGTATTATTTTTAATAATAGGGTTAGATTTGATTATATGTATAGCGCTGTGTATGCATATTAGGTTGACTATCCTTACTTATTAAAGTCAAAATGTCCGTCCTCACGTGGTAGACTCAAACTTGTAACTAGGGGTGGGCACGGGTCGGGTTTGGGTCAACCCGACCCGTGACCCGATGACCCGACTCATATCGGGTCTTTGTAAAACTGACCCATCACCCGACCCGCTGAGCGACGGACGATATATACCCGACCCGTTTAGGGTCGGGTCGTCGGGTCGGGTCATCGGGTAACCCGGTTTCCTTAAAAAAAAAAACAGCAGTCGTCTGGTCGGGTCATCGGGTAAAGTGAAAAAAAATAGCAGTCGTCGGGTCAGGTCGGGTCGGGTGACCTTTGATCATACCCGAAACCCGAGCCGATACCTGACGGGTCTGGTTATTTTGACCCGACTCTTTATTTTTATCAACTCTACCCGACCCGCCACCCGCCACCCGAATCGGGTGACCTGACCCGAGTCGGGTCATCGGGTTTCGTGCCCAGCCCTACTTGTAACAGTTGGCAACCAGTCAAGTACCTTAAGGATCTAGATTAAATCGGGAGAACTAGCGATCTGATTGTATAGGTGTAGTACCTTCAAAGACCGAGGTAGTTAAATCTAGAGCACTAGCGATCAAGTTACTGTTTGGTTAGGGAAGTAGTCAACGGTCGTACCTTAGGTGTTGACATTAGAAAGTGCGAAGAAGCGAGTGCGTCACCGGGTCTATAATTGCACAAGATCATAGGTTATTCACATATCTTTTATAAACTAAGAATTAATGGAATTAATCCCAAGTTGTATCGCGAAGACCGTGAAGCTGAATACCTAGATTTTCTTCCATTGCATTACTCCAATTCCAAAGTTTTCAAAGTTTTCAAAAGTTTTACAAAATCCCCTGTTTTCTCTTTTCCCTTAGAAACATAAGTCAGTAACCTAGTGCTTGAGGTTTGACCCCGAGCTTATCACTGCTACAGTCTTTTGTAGTTTTTGGTCTAGGAATCGGGAATTATATTTCATGTTTTACAATGCGTGTCAAATTTTGGCGCCGTTACTGGAGACTAGGTCCTACTTGATTTAGGTTTTTCTTTTCTTTCTTTTATGCATAGTAATCTTCGTCGATCACATTCCACCGAATCCTCTCTACCCTTTGATCCGGATATCGAGAAAACTTGCCGATGGAACGTGAGAGAAGCGCGCCAATGGAAGCAAGCTTCTGAAGCTATTCCTAACGTTTCATATTCTCTAGAAATGGAGGATAATGAGCACAATCCTCCCCGAGATGAGAGGAACAATCAAAATGAAAGGGATAATTAGGATAGGGCACCATTAGGACTGAGGGGACATCTAATTCTCCAATTTTAGCCACACGCACCTAATGTGTTAAACCCTGATCATGCACCAGCACATGATGAGCCCTGCATCACCATTTAGATAGAAAACTAGGAGATGCAAATTCTCCTTGCACATCAGCCTCATTGCATTGCATATCCTGCACATAGGGATGACTTTGAGCTTAAGTCCAGTTTTCTAAACCTTTTGCCCTCCTTCTATTGCTTGGATCGTAAAGGTCCAATGATTTTCATCAAAGATTTCAACTCCAAATGTTTAATGATGAAGTAAACTAGAGTACAGGAAAATGAAGTCAAATTATTGGCTTTCCCATTCTGTCTTAAAGATAGAGCACAAGAGTGGTGGTTTTACCTTCCGCCAGGATCTATCACTAGCTAGAATGACTTGATTTTAACATTCTTAAGGGAATACTTTCCCGAATCTGGGTCGTCTCAGCTTATCTCAGAGATATGTAATATCGAGATGAAAAAAGTAGAGACCATCAATGATGACTTGTTGGGCGATTCAAAAGACTAATTATACTGTGTCCCCAACATGGTCAGAGTAAAACCTTTCTTGTCTGATTCCTCTATAATGGTCTTAGGTTCCTTGAGAAGTGCATGATTGACAACACTTGTGGCGGAGCCTATAAGAAGAGAACAACTGATGGGATGTTCGAGTGGTTTGAATCTATGGATAGTTAGTATCGTCAATATGTTGACGACGATAAGGATGAGGATCCTTCTTGACACATCTTCAGTGGAAGTGGGTCAAGCAACACTGATAGGAAGATTGACAAACTCATTGATCTCATGGAGCGTTTTCTTACTTTCGGGAAAGCTCAGGCCAAGACTTACGGCTTTTGTGACACTTCTGGCCATACTACTAATTCCTGTCCCACCATGTTCAGAGAACAAGCTAACGCTTTAGGTGGCAGATTCCAAGGTCTTCCTAGGAATCAATACGGCAACACTAATGGTAATACATATAATCAAGCTGTTAATAACCACTATTTGAGATATGGGTCACAAAATCAGAACTTCTCTCAGTTTGTTCCAAGGGGACAATAACTCCCTCCACAGCCCCAACCTGTTCATACTACCTAACCCTTAGAGGATATGATGGGGACACTCATCACTAAGGTGGACAACCTTATAGTCGACATGACATAGTACAAAGCACCTAATGATGCCACTGTGCATGACTTGGCAAATCAAGTGAATCAAATAGCTAGAGAGCTAGGTAAACTTATGGACTAGGGTAGATTGCACGCCCAACCCACCCCTAACCCTAAGGCGCATGTAAATGTCATATCATTAGTTATTGAGAGCGAGCCTAGGGAGGCTAAGGTAGTTCTTAGAGAGCATCACACTATACCTGAGCAGGATGAGGAGGCAGACTCAAACTTGTGACAGTTGGCTAATCGGTGTATGTATAGCGCAGTGCATGCATATTAAGTTGACTACCCTTAGTAATTGAAGTCGAAACGTCCGTCCTCACGTGGTAGAGTCAAACTTATGACAGTTGGCCAACCGGTCAAGTACCTTAGGGATCTAAGCTAAATCAGGAGCACTAGTGATCTGGTTATCTAGGTGTAGTGTCTTCACAAATTGAGGTAATGCGTCCAACGTGTTAAATCTGGAGCACTAACGATGAGGTTGCGTGTTTGGTTAGGGAAGTAATCAACGGTCTTACCTTGGTTGTCGACATCAAGAAGTGCGATGAACTGAGTACGTCACCGGGTCTATAGCTGCACTGGATCATAGGTTAGTCTCATATCATTTATAAACCAAGGATTAATGGAATCAATCCCAAGTTGTATCGCGAAAACCGTGAAGCTGTATATGTAGATTTTCTTCCATTGCATTACTTCAACTCCAAAGTTTTCAACGTTTCTAAAAGCCTTACAAAATCCCCTGTTTTCTCTTCTCCCTTAGAAACCTAAGTTAATAACCCAGTCCTTATGGTTCGACCCCGAGCTTACCACTGCTACAGTCTTTTGTAGTTTTCGGTATAGGAATCGAGAATGATATTTGACGTGTTACAACGCATAGCTGGCAAGATTTTTGAAGGTCGAGAGTTCGACTCCCCATAAAAAAAATGCTAGAGCGACACCCCTAAAATGTACATCAGAATGCACAACACCCCTATCCAATCGTGTTTTGAACATCAGAATACGTAAGCTCTCATCTGAAGGTAAAACAGATGGGATAAGATATGGAGTTTTCTATTTAGGATTCAATAAAATAAAATAAAATAAAAATGGGTTGCGTGAAAGTTCTTTGGCTCTCATAACAAGTTTACAACAACAAAATTCTCATTCCCAAAATAATCGGGTGCGGCTATGTATATTAAATATTCCATTCTTCTTCATTCAATGCATTCTAAGCTATCTTAAGTCTACCTTTATGTTGTCAAATTTCTTCAAGTTTTATTTATTATGTTTAGATTTCAATATGAGGATCATAACACAATTTTTCGTAAGTTAACAGAGTCGAACCGTCTTCCATAGAAGGGAAAAGATGGGAAGAAAAAAGGAGTAAGCTACATCAACATTGATTACATCTTTATATAGTGACTAAACCCCAATGAACTATATAGAAATTACTATATAACTATTGAACTACAATTCCTATATTTTATAATGTACGATTACATGTAAGCATCAACATTGCACACTTAACTCAGCTTATACAAAATATTTCTTTAAAATCTGGCGTTGATTTAGTTATATCGCACAAATTTTTTTCACTTTCAAAACATATTTTTCCTCATTTTGTGTTGTATAAACATTTAATGTTTGCATGTGCCTATGTTTGTGGCCAACTCGCTTATATGAATAAGTCAATTCTCCTAAAAAAAAAAAAGTCAATTCTCCTTTCAAAATCTTTTTTTTTCTTAAGAGAGAGAATGTCACTAAATCTATTTTTTTCTATCATATATGTTTCTACCAAGTGATTTAATATAATTTTCAAAAATTAATATTCTTTAGGTAGCAAATTTGTGAATTTATGATCCTAATCACTATTTTTTTTTATAACTATGAAAATAGAACATAGATGCTCAGAACATAATTCATGATATTTACTTTTGTCAGAGTAATAATGCTCATTTCTTTGCCACTATACCACACCTTTGAAATATCTCTATCAATATATTTCGTAATTAATTTATGAGGGTTGCTACCTTATTGTTGCCAAAGATAACTTCAAATATTCAATTTCAAACTTCATTCTCATTGCGAGTGGTCATGTTGTTTTGAAGTTTAATATATAGTCTTTAAAAACATGTAAACATGAAGATCTTATATAATAAGTACGTTATAGTTTTCCTTTAGAGCAGAACATTTGTTAAATCTTTACTATATATAATTTCAATCCTCCTAAGGATCCAATTAATTTCAAATTTATACTTATTCTATATTTGTCCTTCATTTCTTTTTACTTATTGGTTTAAAAAGAAGTTAACTAATAATCATTGGGGGTATTTGTGGAAAACAAACACACTTCTAGTTAGTTTTTTAACCGAACCTTTATTAACTTTTCCTAAATTATCGCCATTTCTCTCTCATATCCACGTATCTCTCCACAACCGTTCTCCTCCTTTGCGGTTTGCAAAGTTAAAAATTCAAACATAATTTCTGCCATTTATTTATTTTTTAAAAGATTTTGCATATCATCCATGGATAGAGATTAACATTTATTGCCAGATTTACAGTTTGACAACAAAGGGGTTGGGCATGTAGTGATGATTTTATGCAATTAGTTGCATCAACGTACATTCATGGCAAGACGCACCATCATGATTTGATTTTGACTAATTGTGATAATTTTTAGTGTTTTCATTATTTTATATATATATATATGGTGGTTGATAATATTGGTCAGTTTTATTTTTCCTTTTTAGATGTGGAGGACGATATACTCCTAATTAAGTTCAAAGGCTAATTGATCGATTTGGAAACTTCTCATCTCTATCCAAGCGTGATAATTTAATGGGCAGATCACAATTCTTCACGGGTGTGGAGATGCAGAGAAGTTAATTTTCCTATTTACTTTCACTGTATATTGACAATCATTTCTATATTAACATAAGTTGTCAATTAATTACTTTTATATATCCTTGGATAATTACACTCTCTGAAGGGCAAATTTTGTGACAGATGGATTGCATAGATAGATATTTATATATGGAGCATAACCATAGATTTGGATAAATTAATTAACTAATTGACTTTTGAAAGAAATGGATGGGTCTTCAATGAAATGGAAGGACAACGAGAGGAAAATTGTAAGAGTGGGAGGGTTAATTAAGGGTGATTAGACAAAATATAATGTAAATTGATGCATAGGGGTTTCATTTTAGGTTCCATTTTTTTTTACAAAGTAAAAAATCGAGGTAGCTTTATTTTGGGTTCATGAAGCAACAAAAAATGTTAATGGTGGAATAAAACCACATGATATGCTAGAGATCCTGATCCAGTATTCGGTCTAGGCACATGATCCATTTGTTAGATACTCAACAAATCAAAATACTTCATATATATAGTTGAGAAAATTATCATTATTTTTTAAAATTGAATTATAGATGCTCAATTTGGTTTTTTTTTTGTTTTTTTTTTCCATTCTGTGTAATTATAATTTTTTTAAGAAATTTATAATATAATATTGATGATTTAGACGTCTCTCCTATGGAAAAAGATTGGCTGACCCTCTTTGGACATCGAGAAATGCGCACCTACCATGTTGGCATTATCCGATGCAAATTTAATATACATCTCAAGGTGCATAGTTTGGGGTCCTTTTGGTAGATGTACCTATAAATTTTATTTAGACATTCATCATTTAGTCCAAACACTTGCATAGAATTGACAATGTTATAAAAATAAATTTTGAACCTATAAATTTCTCAATTGTGACTTTTCGCAAAAAAAAAATCTCAAAATTTGATCCAAACATATCTATATGTTTCGTGCTCATCGACTAGTGTAATTAAATGTAATTCTCTTTAGTCCCATATCACTAAATTAAAAATATGTATGATATGAGAAGAGTATAAAATAAGAGGTTAGAGAACCCTCCAAACTCATACCTAAGTTTAATTTAATATCTAGATTCTAGAACCAATCCCTAGGGTCCTCCTCCCCACCCATCCCCCTACTCCCCATTCCTCCCGATCTCCTTCTCCACTCTCCTCTCTCCTTCCAGCCTACTCCCTCTCCCTCCTCTCACCTTCCCCTTCCCATTCCCCTTTCCCGTCCCCTTCGCTCTAGATATTAAATTAATTTTATCTTTTTCAAGGGGTGTGCCACCTTTCAAAATAAATAAAAAAAGGCTTGGCGCACCTCACAAAAACTAAACAAAAATCTTTACTAAAATTATTCACTCTTTTCAATCTTCTTGCTCATTATTTTTCTGCTAAGACAGCACCGACGGGTGTGACGCTTTTGAAAATTTTTTTTCCTTACTTGTTGTTATTACTACTGCTAAGGCTTCTTCATTTTTTAATATAATTTTCTTTTCAATCTTGTCTTTTTGACATTCTTGGCAACTATATATCCATATTTGCGTCTTTGCGTCTTTTAGGCTTGCCGATGGTATATTAGTTTCATATTTTAGAATTTAGCCATTTAAAACATGTTTGTTTCTGCCACTACCGCCCATTCCATGTTTAAAATACTGAAAAATATGCACACTCATCTCATCTCTACAATACCTTTTAGGTTTTATTCTAAAGTCTATTCTTTTTATCAAACTTGAATTTGCCTCATCAACTGGTTGCTGTCCAATTTACTGGTATGCTTTTCCATCCTATTTTCCCTTATAATTTCTCAATTTCATGGCCTAGTGTAATTTTATTCATCTTTTGTTGTATGATTATTTGCTAAACCTACTTATTAATTATAATTGATTACGGTAGTTCTATTAGTGGCTAATCTGGTAGTCTTTCGACCCTGATTTGGTACTTTGTGCATGTAGATGGACAGGAAATTCAGGGATTTTATGTCTAGTCATATGATGGAGATAGGATAAAAAATTTGATTTTTCCTTGTAATTCGCTCTCTTGAAAAATGTAATAATTCTGGAAATGCAATTCGACATGGAGGATTTTTGTGAAAATTTGCCAATTTGGAGAAGTCTGAGAAAATTCTCTTAGATGGTGAAAAGATTCAAATTGCTATTTAGGGATGTCAAAGTAAGCACAATTATGCATTATAGCATTCTAAAAAACTAATCTAATGGTTTGGAGCATTTCTAATGATACAAACTACGGATACTACAAAGAAGTTACAAAGAAAAAAAATTCATGCATAGGAAATAAAATCAATTCTACTAAAAAAATTGATACATAACTCTACATAATAGTATCATATTATGCATAAACTAAGCTATTACTTATTGATTTGTAGTTAAAATGTATCTCTAAATGTAATTACCCAAATCTTCCCCGATCCGACTTAGGGGCAATTTAGTAATTTAAATATTAAATGTGTGTTGAATTTTCTTTAAATTGGATTATTAGTGAAATGGTATAATATCCTACACCTTGAGATGCGCATTTTATTTGGTTTGAAGATATTTCATAATATACTCTCATTCTCATTAAGGAAACTCACAAGAGAATAAGTTCTCAAAAACTTTTCTTAAACATGAAGAAAGTTATATTTTGGGGCGAGATCTCCAGATTTATGAGATCTCACTAAGTAGAGAAATAAATGTGGGAACTTTTCTAGTCAAAAGAGGTGAAATATCCAAATTTAAGAGATCTCATTAATTAGGAAAAGATTTTGTTAGAACTTTCCTGGTCAAAAGGGACAAGATCTCTAAATTCATGAGATAACATTAATTAGGAAATGATTTATGGAAAACTTTCCTGGTCAAAAGGCTAATTAAGTAGACTAATGAAAAAGGGCCAAAAACATATTAGAGTTAGACTTAAGGCCCAAATGAGAGGGCACTTTAGTCTTTAATAATGGTAGATTGCTTACCCTTTTTCATCTTCCAATGTCACTGCATAGTTGTTATTGTTTGAATGATTTGGTAAACAAATATTAGATGTTTTATATGGAGACATCAAGATCGTTTGGGATAGCTTTGAGGAAAACTTCAAATTTATGATTCTCTGGGAAAGGAAAGGAAAAACTCAACTGCCAGGATACCATCTTATAATGATTTATAGAAATATCTTTGTGTAAGTTCCATCATGAAAATCTTAATGGACAGACATTGTGACGGCCAGACAACTCAAATTAGATCTTGTTAAATTGATCACGATATCATGTTTCTTTCAAAATTTCATCCATCTAGAATAGAGGTCATAGGCACTAATACGAGATTTTAAACGACTGATATAAGGTTTATGGAAAAAGAAAAAGATGAAATTCGCACAAATTTTTGAACTCGACGTGTTAGAAATTATAATAATTCAAAGTTACAAGGTTAGACCTAGCATTTTTGGAATGACATTTGAGAAATGTTGGACCCATGTAGCAGGCCCCTACTAATTTGGGACTGAGGCGTTGATGTTGCATACTTGAACTGTTGAAGATGGTCTCAATTATTTCTCTTCCTTTTGATCAGTGCTGTGACGAATTTATTTCATTTCCATTCATCAATAAACTAGTCAACATCCTGCGCTTCGCGCGAGGGCAAGACTAAATGTTAATAATATCAAATAAAAATAAATTTGATAAGAAAAACCTCTAAACCTAATTTCCAATAAAAAATCACTAAATTGATTCAATCACCTCCAAAAGCGCCAAAAATGACACAAATAACAATTCATAACATACAATTCACATGATTAATTAGAACAAAAGCATGTAAGAAAAAAAAACTACCTAATACACAAAGAAAAACTTAGTATAAATTTGATTGTATTAGTCAAAAATCATCATATTTATAATACTAATAAACTTACATTACATACATATATTCAATATTAGTCATCATTTTAAAGTCTTTAGATTCTAATGTGTTCAATTTGGTTATTAAGAAAGCAATTTGTAATTTCATTATTATTGAACTCTTAAGTACTTAGAAATTACATTTTTTTTAAAATGGAAGGATATAATATTTCATTGGTAATATCCTCAAATGTATATACTTTTCGATTTATGTGGTATTCTATTAACAATATCCTCATATATATGTACTTTTCGATCTCTGCAATTGATTGAATTTGTGGCTTTTGGGCTTAACAAATTCCTAATTAATGCAACACAGATAATAAATTGGACAACATTCCTATACTTTGATCATATTAGATTTTTTTCAAAGATCATATTAGATTTAACTATTAAAGCATAAACACCAGAAAAATAGCAAAATAACCTTGTTAACTACAGTTACACTATAAACAACACAAACAAACAAAAACCGAAAGCAAAAATAGCCGGACAAGCCAAAATTCTAATTAATTGGCCATTCTAACTTTCAATTAAAAAAGGATGTGGCTAAACGAACCCCAATTTTTGCTAAACATACCTCGTTTACTCATCATACCCCAGTTTTTTATTCTAATTACTAAATGTACCCCACTTTTAAAAAAAAACCTCCGAAATACCCTTACTAAATGTACCAACGTTTTACTAAATATACTCCATTATTCAATCATACCTTTGTCTCCTCGGCCTGTAGATTTTGGTCATACAGGATCGAGACCTCTTCAGAGGTTTCGACCGGCTTCATTTAAATCCCACCGAGATCTTTAAAGGGTATCAGCCTTGTTAGAAGGCAACCGGGTATCGACTGACTGCCACCGAGATCTCTTTATATGTCTAGGTAGGAACCGACCAAGACCTTTAAAGAAGTCGCAGACCTATGTGTAACGACCCCCAAATTTAATTAGTGACACGTATTGTGTTTCAGGATCGTAATCTGACAGTCGTAACTTGTCACATTGCTTAAGCCTTGGAAGTCGATACAGAGGTGTACTTTATTTTTCTGTGATGTTTGTACTATTATTTATACCTTAATGTGAACATTGTATTTCCTAGTGCGTGATTTTTTTTTGTTTATCGCCTCGGATTTGTGTGTGAGGTTCCCCTACGAAGAACGAGAATTTTAGGGCAAAAAGGGTATAATTCAGGTATTTAAACACCGAAAATGATAATTAGAGAATTATCAGAATATAATAAAAAATTAATGAATATGCGAGTGTATTGTTGTGTACGAGAATGAAAGACGTGCAAGTCGTGAGGTAGTACAGGTCCGATAACGCGAGGTGTGAGCGCGTATTGGTTAAGTGGTGAGGTAAGAGTCACCAAGTGAAGTCACACAGGTGAGTTAGAGTTGTTGGCTGGATTGAATAGAGACCACAAGATGTGCCTCGAGATACGTGTGTGAAAGAAGATGAGCGAGACATAAATATCACTTTTTCTCTCTCCTCCCTATCTCATTTCTCTTTCACTCAAACAAATGAACGAAATTGGGAATGTTGGGTTCGGTGATTTCAAGCTCGAAACAATGTAGGGGATTGGCTGACTACGCGTAATAAGGTAAGATCCTGACTCCTCTTGTAGATGTCAACGATTTGACGTCAATTTTGTGAGTTTTCGTTGTGATGAATTCAGACGATATTTTTAGGTTTTGGTTTTAATAAGTTTAGGTGATGATTTGATGATCAAAGGGTTGATCAAATGAGATTTTATTGTTGAGTTGATGATTTTGAACAGTTTGGTATTTTAGGAAATTTTTGGTAATTTTCGGTGTAATTTTTTAATCGGGCATTTATCAGAGTTTTGACACATGGCGAAGTGGTTTTTGTAAAGTTTTGGACGTTCCTAAAAGTTTAGGATAGGCTCGAAACAGCGTGTAATAAGGTAAGATCCCGACTTCTCTCGTGGATGTCTATGATTTGACGTCAATTTTGTGGGTTTTCGTCGTGACGAATTCAGATGATATTTTCATGTTTCGGTTTTAATGAGTTTGGGTGATAGATTGATGATAAAAGGGTTGATCAAATTGGGTTTTGTTGGTTGAGTTGATGATTTTGAAGAGTTGGGTATTTTAGAGAATTTTTGGTGTAATTTTTGAATCATACATTTGTCGGGGTTTCGACACAAGGCGAAGTAGTTTTATATAATTTTGGTCGTCCCTAAGAGTTTGGGATAGTCTCAAAACTCAACGACGTGAGGCTGAATTCTGAAAAACCCCAGAAACGAGTTCAGGGTGTCATGTCATGAGGGATGTCGTGGAGAGTTTTCTCCCACAGCGTCGATCACGCCGTGAAAACCAGAGGCGAATATGAGATTGACGCTTTATATGATGCCGTGGGCAAAAACCCTAGCAGCGACCAAACCTGGGACTCAATAAACATACGTTTTATGTGATGCTGTTGGATTTATACCATTGTGGCATTTGGAACAGTAAAAAAAAATTTCAAATATTTTTCAAAAGTTTTGGGAAAATTTTAGGGGTTTATTTAGGGTCACGAAATGACTCTAATATATAAAAAAATTGGGCTTAAATGATTGTCAAGCTTTGAGAATTCAAATTGTACGAGTTAGATAATTGTGTGAGAATCGGTATTTCACGATTTCTTTAAGACACGTTAGTAAGCCGAAGAAGGTGCACATTAATTCATTTTCCATTATTATTTTTTCTATCGAATTAAGCTATTTGTTAGAATTTCATTCTTATATTCCTTAATTAAGTGTCTTTGGTGTAAGTGTGTCATGAAGGTACTCCTAGGTTCATATTAGTTGGGTTAACATAAACACTTAGAAATGTTGTCCACCCACCTAATTTTGAGTTTCACCCCGAGTAATGAATTGTTGTGGATGTGGATGTGGATGTGATTGTGGTTGTGGGTGTGGTTGGGGATGGATGTGGTTGTGGATTGTTGTGGGTATTTACCACTTATGGGCCTCTATTGACTTGATAAACACTCAAATATCATTGTTATACTTACCAGTTTGTTTATCATGTAATTTGTGTTATTTTCTGCCTTTCAATACCGCATGATTTTTAAACTATTTTATTGGTTATTTATGAATCACTGTTTATATTCTTCTGGCTATAATTTCAATTTTATCACATACTTATTGTCTAGTTTGTGTCGGTAGGTGAAGATACGGCTGAGACGAACAAAGGAAAGGAGCTAGTCGATGCTAGGTGACTTCCTCTTAGGACTCTCGGAGAGGTTCTTTCTTTTACTCCACTGTAGGTGTTGTTTTTTATTATAAATATTGTATATTATATTTTGAATATAATGAGGTACCTTTTGGGATTGAGTGACTAGAGATATCATGTATTATCGCATTGTTGTACTTTGTTACCAGATTTGCATGTTTATCCATTTCTTAGGGTTTCCACATTACAAGTTATTTTCCTGATTTTCCCTTTATTGAGTTATTAGTTGATTATACTTGATTTCCGCTGCGAATTTCCTAATAAATATATAATCCAATAACTCACACGCTTAAATTGATAACTTAAATGATGAATTGAGACTTTGATGTTAACTAAGATGCGTTGATCTCACGAGTGTGGACTTAAGGGGTTCACGTAGGCCTAGGCCGGGCGGGACCCAGATTTATGGGGAATTGGGGCTGTCACACTGTTGTTCGAAACCCATAGGCGACGAGAACGAAAAAAAATTCAAAACTCCTAAGAGTACATGAAAACGGCCAAAATATTATTGGGTTTTGCACAGAATCGCTTGATATTCTCGATTCCATTAACATTTTTCTTAAATGCAAGATTCAACCCCCAAATCGAAGACTTAAACCCAACAACACCAAACCAACTAAAAAATGACAAAAAAATCCAAGAAAGCTCTAAAGCGACCCAAAAGAGATGAGGAATCGCACTCACGACGTCAAATCGATGGGTTTCACCGGTTGAGGGCCGAAGGTGATTGCAATTTGGGAGTGGAGAGATGGTGGTGTGGCCGGGGTATGGATAGATGAGATGAGTTAGTGGGGTATGAGAGAGCAAAAATCCTTTTATATTGAGGGTAGTTGTGTAATTTCACATTTTTTAAAAAAAGTGGGGTGTATTTAGCAAAAATCAGAGTTCATTTAGACGCTCCCTTTTTTAAATACCTATAGTAAAGAAAAGGCTGAAAAATCCTCCAAAAATAGCAAAATATCCTCATTAACTACAATAGCACTATGTTTAACAAACCAAAAAACATAACTACCCCTGTGCAGCGCGTTGGATTGATTTGTCTTTAATTTTTACTTTATAGTTAGTTTTTTTCCCTAGTTGGAAGTCTTTGATTTGTCTTCTCCTTATTGGAAAGTTTTATTATTCGTTTTGTGGTTTTAGTATTTTTGTGTATTGTCATGAGTTTTAACATTGTAGAGAGTAGTCACTGATTGTCAAATTGTATAAATTTTGAAAAAAAGTCAAATTAATGACAGTTTGTTTGCACAAATAGAATTAGCGATTCAATGTATTTGTTTCTATATCTGGTCTTGTATTGAGCCATGACTGATTAATGAAACTTTGATTTCTCTTCAAAAAACAAAAAAACAAAAACAAACCCCAAAGTGAAAATAACCCAAGAAGTCAAAATTCTAATGAATAGGTCATTCTAACTTTAAGTAAGGACTTACATACTAATTAGAATTGTAACACAATTGATACATCAAGCTAGTTGTCTCTAATTGTAACATAATTGCTTTTGCGACACCTGAAATGGACATTCGACTGTTAGTGTCGATTGATTTTCGTATCGATGTTTGTTTGACCCCAATTAATTTGGGATTGAGGCTATGTTGTTGTTGTTGTTATTTGACTGTGCACACACAAATCGATGTGTATTGAATGGATATCAATAACTGGGTGTCCTAAAAAGGCCACCCTAGCTTGCATTATCCTTTTATAATTATATTGGATAAATTCATTTAAATTGCATACCTAATGACCCAATTTGTTTAGAAGTCTTTAACATCACTGCACCGCCTCCAACCTTTTCTTTGAAGAAGAGAAAGAAAACGGGGGAAAGAAGCAAAAACTACTACACCATAACATTATGATAAAAATTAATTCAAGGCTAAAACAACCACACTCTAACATCATGATAAACTAATTCAAAATATGTAGCCATGCATGTATGTTTAGTTTGGACCAAAGACATGCTGATGATGCTTAACGGATAAGGTTGGACACTCGCCTAGTGATTCTTGCTTACATCCCCATCAAACTTGGCGGAGGAGGAACTATGTCGAGTTTAGAACACATGAAGCGATGGCGAGCTTTGGGCATTGGTTTTGTCATGCAATCAACAACTTGGTCCTCGGAAGGAACATTACGAATATCTAGTAGCTGTTTGACAACTCTATCATGGATGAAGTAGAGATCAATTTCAATGTGTTTTGTATGGGCATGAAAGACCAGATTCTTAGCAAGGAAGAATGCACTCTGGTTGTCACACCAAAGGATTGGTTTGGAAGAAGACTAAAAGTGGATGTCAGAGAGGGGAGATTCTATCCACATTATTTCAGCTGAAATGTGAGTAAGAGACTTGTATTCGCTTTCTGTACTAGATCGAGCAACGACTTGTTGTTTCTTCGCTTGCCACAAGATGAGAGTGAAGCCCAGTCGGCATCAGAGAAGGCAACAATTTTGAGATTGGAGCAAGGCTTAATTTGAAGACACATATTGGAAGTGCCAGTGAGGTAACATAATATATGCTTAACGGCCTGGCAATGGATGACTCTTGTTTTTTTATTGAAATTGGCTGAGCCGATTAATAGCGAAGGAGATGTTGGGACGAGTGTGAGTGAGGTATTGAAGGCCCCCTATAATTCTGCGATAAAGAGTGCAGTCTGAGAACAAAGGACTAGAAGTAGAAACATTCAATTTTGAAGAGGCGCAAGGAGTGGCAACTGACTTCAGATCAGCAAAGTCGGTACTTTGAATGAGAGTTTGAATGTAAGACTGTTGCGAGAGATAGATGCCTGTATGATCTCGTTTGACTTCGATCCCAAGAAAATAATGTAAATCTCCTAAGTTTTTGAGAGCAAATTGGTTGGCAAGAGAAGAGATAAACTTTTTAATGTGAGCCCCGAAATTTCTGGTGATGATAATATCATCGACATAAATAAGGATATATGTAACTGAATTGTCATCCTTATGAATGAATAGAGACATGTCGGCTATCGAATTGCGAAATCCCCAATTTAGTAGAGTAAACCAGTGATGAATTTTACAGTTATTTGTTACTATTATTCCTCTATTTCCTTTTTTTTGAAATTCCATTCCGATTGAGTTGTCCGAGGGCAAGTGAGTCGACGTGATCCATGGAAGGATGGTTATCTAAGGTAATATGCAAGAGCTAGGAACTTGGGATGCACGATATTGTTTGTTGGTTCTATATGGGATGAGAGTTCTTTACTGGACTACTAGGAAGTTTCTTATCTGAGTGGATTTTAAGATGGTGTGAATGTACCTAATCATAAACTTCTAGCCTTGTATTTGTTTTTCCTCACCCCAACGGCCATTTAGTCGGAACTACTTGCGCCTCTCTTTTTGAATTCTAGGATAGTCATCTTCGATTGATTCATATTTATTTACAATATTTATTTATTTACGCATTCCCTGTACCTTTCTATCTATCGGCATAAATATAGACTACTTATTTATTTCGAAATATTGTAAACATCCTACTTAGTGTTACGTACCTGGGCTTGTCATTCTTGTCTTTGACTGAGTGCAGATCTGCAGCCGAGCAAGAGAAAGGCTCTTTAGTTAGGTGACTTACTTTAAGGATACCATAGCGATTGTCCCTTTGTTTTCGACGTGGGTTTTTCTTACATTTTGTGTTATGTATATATTTGTTTTGTTTCACAATGGGATATGGGTTTTATGAGATATCTTGGGGCATGTATACGGATAATACTCTCTTGTGACTTGATGTATTTTTTAATGGTATACACATGTAGGGTTTTCACACTCTAGGTTGTTCTGACTATTGTCTTAGAGATTATTCTATTAGTTTCATATTTTAATGCTTCTGCTATACTTTGAAAACTCACTATTATGAATAACTCTCATTTAAATTGCTTTGTTAATGGTAAATAAAAAGGAAGGCTGACTAGGCTTGCGTTGAATTCATAAGATTTATTCGGGGGTTCACATAAGTCTAAGCATGGCGAAGCCCAGTTTAGGGTTGTGGAATTGGGTCGTTACAGTTGGTATCAAAGCTCTAAGTTTTAAAACTTGACTCTTGATTAACTCACAACCAATTAAGACACAAACCCATTTATCAGTTAAGACAATAGTTGAATTTAGAATGGAACCCTGTGATCCTGACTTAAGTCTTAGTTGGGAAGTAAGAAGAGTTGGGGAATTTAAAACTGGACTATATGAGCTATTTGATGTATTGTACATACTATTATTGATAGCTATGTTCTGATCGTTTATTCACATTCTTTTCAAATTGCGATGGTCGGTCAACCCAAGACTAGTGATGGTGGTTTAAGAGATATTCATGGGAGAATAGATGAGGTGTCTCAGTTAATTGCTTCGCACGGTCACCAGCTTAAGGAAATCCTCTAACTGTTGAGAACTCAGCCTGCACCTTCACCCTCTACGTTTGCATAAAGACTGTTATGTAGGCGGGAGTGCTCATACGATCTTTGGACACACACGGCAGCTCCCCCGCAGTACCAGTAGGACCTACAGTAGCCGAGGAGGCAAAGATTTAAATCAAGATAGTCCACCTATGTCAGATACTCTGGCTGAGGATACGCCGAGTACGCCAACCCGACACACGAGTGCGGGGCTATAACTGAGGTGAGGCAGGCTCACGAATTCTTGCGACATCATCTTAAGAAGTTTCACAAGGGTATTGATCTTGAGGCAACAGAGAAATACATACAAAGTCACTCGAAGATTCATGATGTGCTGGCCACACCGAAACATATGAGGCCTAGTATATCATCAACTTCATTGTTGGTAGAGGCTGATGTGTAGTAGCGTAGCATGGTGGCTACGAAGGGGAAGCCCAAGGACTGGGCTAAGTTCATAAAGTGGTTTAACGAGAAGTACATTCCTCTTTCGATCCGTAACTTGAAGACGATTAAGTTTAAGAACATCAGACAAGCAAGTAAAAGACAGTAATGCAGTGCATAGGCCAGTACCTGCGAGTGATGGATGGTGAGGGCATAGCTGACACCGATGCTGACTGGGCCTATTATTTTATGCATGGTATGTTACACTCTATTAGTTCGATGGTGGTTACTACAATTCCGAGGACATTACAGAAGGCCTACGAAAGATGTATGACCAATGAGACTTTCTTGATAGCATACGCAGAGTATTCGTTGCGCCATCAGTATCATTATAGATAGTAGTCAGTTCGAGAGGTAATAGGATAAAGAAGGTACCTAAATAATAGATGTGGAGAGACCGAGCACAGAGCGTGGGACCTGTTGCATCTCCATCTTCTACCGCTGTAGTACCATCTGCTCTAATACAGAGTTATGCTAGTACACAACAATAGCTAACATAGTCAGGTCCTTAAAGGCAACAGTATCAGCAGGCTGAGGGACAAAGTGTTCAATTTGGATTAAGCTCTCCGCTACGAGTGTGGATAGATAGGGCATTTCATTGGTGCTTGTCTATAATTGGGCCGAGGGTAGCCGCAATAGAGCTAAGAGTAGGTTCATACTATTGTCGCACCAAACCAAACTACTACCCATAACCTGATCGAGTGTATGGTTTATATTTATAGTCATTTTATGCATACCATGTTTGATAATGGTTCTACAATTTCATTTATTTCGAGTCGCATGGTTGATGAGTTGGGTTTGAGACCTATTATACTACAGAGACCCTTGATCCTTATCATAACTGCTGGGGATAAGAATTACCCGAACTTGTTGTCTGCTGATTGTTCGATAGAGATAGGGGGTCACATCTTACCTGCAAACCTAAGAGTGTTAGAGTTCCTAGAGTTATGCTTTGTATGGCATGGATTGGTTGGGTGCGTATCATGCTATGATCCATTGCTTCAGCAAGAGGATCAAAGTTTGGATTCTTGGGCATCCGAAGTTTAGTTTTTAGGGGACTTCGATTTTGTTTTCGATTACTAGAGGCAGGGTAGCTTCTGGCATAGATGTCGAGACATTCACTAGTGTTTTGGGTACAACGGGAAAGTTGAGACTAGGATGGAGGAGATACTTATGGGATGTAAGTTTCTAGATGTTTTCCTGCTGAGCTACCAGGTTTACCACCACCTAGGGGGATCGATTTCATTATTTATTTGGTCCCTAGAACCAAACCTATATTCATTCGGCCATGCCGTATGGCTCCTAAGGAGCTAGAAGAGCTGAGATCATAACTTGATGAGTTGTTAGAGTTTGGTTTTATCTACCTGAGCATGTGATTTTGGGGCACGGTAGTTTTGTTTTTTAAGAAGAAAGATAGTAGTATGACGTTATGTATTGACTACAGACAATTTAACAAGGTGACAGTGAAGAATAAGTATCCACTTCCTGGCATTAATGACTTGTTCGATCAACTAACAGGAGCACAGTGGTTCTCAAAAATTGATTTGAGATATGGGTAACATCAGCTGAGGATTAGAGCAGAGGATAGGGAGAAGACTACTTTTCGCACTCGATATGGGCATTAACAATTCACAGTCATGCATTTGGGGTTGACTAACGCTCCAATAATGTTTATGGATTTGATGCATCGAGTGTTGAGAAATCAGATCGTTATTGTGTTTATTGATGACATCCTTATTTACTCTAAGACTCGTGAGGATCATAAGGAGCACCTAAGGATAATTTTATAGATACCGAAGGAGCATAAACTATTTGCCAAGTTTAGTAAGTGTAAATTTTTTCTTGTAAAAGTCAAATTTCTTAGTTATACAATTAGAGTTTGCAAAGTATCTATGGACCCCACTAAGGTAAGAGAAGTTATTGATTGGCCTACATTAAGATCCGTGTTAGATATTCACAATTTTCTTGGCTTGGCAGGATATTATATACTCATTGTTCCAGACTTCTTGAAGATTGCATCACCTATGAAACAATTGATGAAGAACGATACTAACTTTTAATGGAATGACAGTTGTGAGCAGGTGTTTCTAACATTAAAAGAACATTTGACTGCAACACCAGTTTTGGTTTTACCTGAGTCAGGGACGGGATTTGAGGTGAACATTGATGCTTCTAAGGTCGATTTGGGCTGTGTATTGATACATGACGATAGAGTGATTGCTTACACGTCCTAACGGTTGAAGATTCACGAGAAGAATTACGTTACTCATAACTTGGAATTATTGGCATTGGTCTTTGCATTGAGGATTTAGCATCATTATCTCTACAATGAGAGATTCGTGTTGTTTACTGACTATAAGAGTTTGAAGTACCTCTTCACTCAAAAAGAGTTGAACATAAGACAAAGACGTTGGCTTGAGTTCCTCAAATATTATGATTTTTTTGGAGTATCACACAGGGAAGGCCAATGTTGTTGCATACGTATTGAGCCACAGAGGGGTTGACTTAGAGATTGTTACTACCCACATGACACATGAGTATGGGTTGCTCGAGGTGTTTGAGTTGATGTATTCTATTGATATCCCGACCAACACCAGATTGTTGATTTGTAGACAGATGATGACTAACAGTCACTATTCATAGTGTACTTTATGGTCAGCAGAAAGATGAGCAATACCAGAGGTTTCTTGGGTTTTCTCATAGTCTGGATCATCCAGATTAGAATCAGTCGACAGATTCATGCTTGAGATTTAGAGGGCAATTTTAGATTCCATCAGTGGCTGAGCTAAGCAATGAAATACTTCATGAGGTACACTGCTCACGTTTTACGATTCATCCGGGCAACATCAAGATGTATGTAGGTGTGCATTGTCTTTTCTGGTGGCCAGAGATGAAGACTGATGTTTCTGATTATGTTCGAGGGTGTGAGATTTTTCAGCGAGTTAAGGTTGAGCATCGTAGACCCAATAGGTTATTACAGCCACTTCCCATTCCTCGGTAGAAGTGGGAGCATATTGCCATAGATTTTATAAGTGGTGTACCTCGATCTCAGTGTGGACATGATAACATCTGGGTGATTGTGGACAGGTTGACATAGTCTGCGCAATTTGTACCGATCTCGACCACACATCAGGTGGATAGGCTGGTGACGGTGTATGAACGATAGATAGTTTGACTGCATGGTGTTCTGTTATCGATTGTGTCGGACAAATGGCCATAGTTTACATCTCATATTTGGCAGAGTATATAGACACAATTTAGCAAACGGTTGGATCTCAGGACCGTCTTTCAGACTAACAGACAATTAGAGAGATTGATTCAGATTCTCGAGGATATTGCTAGGATGTGTGTGTTGGAGTACGGTGGATCATGGGTGGAGTATCTTCACTTGTGTGTAATTTTGACTACAATAAAAATTATTAGACCAAAATTGGGTACCGTTTGAGACATTATACGGGAGGTCGTGCACATCTCCATCTTGTTGGGTAGAGCCCGAAGATGTGGCAGTTTTTAGGTCAGAGATTGTAGTGGATCACATAGAGAAGATACGCTTGATTAAATTGAGATTAAAAGGTGCGTAGTAGAGGCAAAAGAAGTATAATGATATATGTCACGGGGAGTTAGAGTATCCGGTCGAAGACTATGTTTATCTGAAAGTTTCTCCAATGAAAGGTTACAAGAAGTTTAAGATTAGACGGAAGCTTGCGCTGAGGTTTATTGGTCCATTCATAGTTGGGAAGTGGATAGACAGAGTTGCGTATGAGTTGGAGTTGCCACCTTAGTTAGCTGGGATCCACCTCATATTTCATGTTTCAATGCTTTGACTAGATAAGTTGAGAGAAGGCAGACGACAGACGGTGGACTTGAGCCAGATAGACTCAAGGGAGGACATGACTTTTGATGAGCAACGTATTCAGATTTTGGACTGTAAGGTGAAGATTATGAGGAACAAGGAGATCTCATCATTCCTTGTCAAATGGCAACACCACGGGGGCAAGGAACTGGTGTGGGAGCTTGAATCTTACATGTTCAAGTATTTTCCCTACCTCTTTTGAGTTCGGCAAGTCTTTCCTTTAGTTTGTTTTAAATTTTGATGATAAAATTCTAATTAGTTGGGAAGACTATAACGACCCTAAAAATCTAACTCGTGCCACATGTATTTTTAAGTTGTACGTAAGCCACTTGCTGTAATACTTGTGTTCAGTTTTTGGTCGTCGACACCGAGGTATGTTATTATGAATTTGATGCTTGTATTATTTATTTATTTAACCCAATGTAAATTCCAATGTCCTTTGGCTCGAAAAAATATGCATTACGGGTAATAGGCAAACAGTTGTTGGGTAATTAGTTGTTCAGGGAAATAGTTGAATTAAAACACAAACAAAATACAATAAAATATAATAATTAAAGGTTGTATGACACGTCTAGTACGTTTGTAAGCCCGTGAGCACGCAGCGGTGCGAGTTGTAGTGCAGTCCAGGTGCGAAAACACCCAAGAAAGCTTTGGTTTTAAGTTAGAAATAAATAAGAGTCAAAAGGAGTCCCCAAATGTGTCGATTTTAGAGTATGAGTTGGGTGGCTGGTTTGAGTATAGGCTAATGGATGAGCCTTAAGATACGAGTGTGGAAAAAGTTGAGGACATAGATATATTTAAAGCCTTAATCAAATTTTCTCTCTCATCGTTTCTCTCTTATTCTCTCACACTCACTAGAAAACCAAAAGAAGCTTGGGGTTTGAACAATTTTGAGCTCGGAACGATGTCGAAAATCGACCAACAATGCAAGAAAAGGTGAGATCCCGACTTATTACGCGATTCTCTACGTTTTGACTCATGTTTTGCGAGTTTTCGTCACAATATTTTCAGACGTTATGTTGGAGTTTCAATTTTCTGGGCATTTTGTATTGTTGTGTGGGTGATTTGATGATGAAGGAGCTTGATTCTGTGTTGTTATGGTTGTTGTTGATGAATTCAAATTTTTTAGAATTTTTGTTAACTTTTGGTTTAATTTTCATATCAAAATTTTTGTGGACATTCTGATGAGCTTTGGTAATGGTTTTGGGTTTGTATGGACATCCCTATGAGTTTGGGATAGGCTCGGAATGTGGCGACACGTGTCGGGGTGTGAAAAAACCACGGATTCACATTCAAGTGTTGAAGCCAGGAGGGACACGGTGGAGCCTTAAGCCCCACGACGTCGATCACGACGACCAGGGTAGAGGGCCCTGAGAGGGCATGCTTTAAGTGACGCCGTGGAGGGTTGTACCCCACGACACCACTCATGACGTCTGGGGTAGAGGGCAGCCCAGACCTACTGTCACGACCCAAATCTCTAACCTCATTTTAATTCCTTAATTAGGTTCATCGACCCATCGCATGGGACCCACACCATGATGCGCACGTCGACTGAGGTACGTAGCCGAGGTATATGGTATTTTTGTATCTATTGAATGCTTAATGTTATATAGTGTGAAGACTTACTAAGTTAGTTTATACTATATAGGCATCGAGACGAGAGCGGGGACATGCCTCGAGTTGTGTGTGAGCAGGAGAATCGGGTAGCTAGACTATGTAAGTCTTATTTAATATTAATATGAAGTTATGGAATATTCATATGCATGATGGAATAAATTTTTAAGCCTATGGGTGTATATATATTAATGCAAATAAAAAAGAAACCTTATAGTTTTGGTTTATAAGTCTACAACTATTGGACTTACTATTGGACTTACCTAGGGATGCACACTAGCACATACTCCAATACACTTGTGTCACACATGTGTGTCCATTAGCTGAATTGTAGTGGGTTGATCATTGGATCAACCTAGAATTTTAGGAATGCAACTAGATTTGGCATCCACTATATATACCGCCCTTTGTCTCCTTTGCTTATTCTTGCATGCTGGTTTAAACACACATCCAGAGCTGCTGGAAAATTTGGAAAACGAGTTACAAGAGAGTGAAGACATCACTAAACAAGGGGAATCAAGCTAGGAAATTCAACACAAAAATGGGGTAAATAGGTTGTAAGGCTTACTAATACATAGTTAAGTCCTACGAGGCAAGGATTAGGGCTTAATTACTAGATTAGGCCGGGTGGTGCCCTAGATTAAGGGTGAGGTCGTCACACTTACGCTTTAAGTGATGCTGTCGGGTTCTGATCCCTAGGGCGTCACCTGCGACATTGTTGGGAAATGTGCCCTAGGTCAATCCATTAACAGTCTTTATGAATACATTTTAGTTACTAAAATAGAGGATTTCATTTGTTGTTTATTATAATTGATTTGCATGTTTACATTATAATAAGATCCATAGGTATTTATAGAAATATCCTAAATGTCCCTAGTCAATTATTATACTGGGAACTATAATGAATTAAGACTAGTGTGAGTCTTGATTGATGATCATACGATGATCATACGTATAGGAATACGAATCAAGATCATGAGTACTTGTTAGGGAACAAAGTCTTGGACCGACCGCTATGAGAACATCACATGGATTAAGTCATAGTTGTTTTTCATGATAGGTATATTTTTCAGTCATCTGACTTGAGATTACCAGAGACTTCAACATTAGGAATACAGTGATTTGACCCAATCAAACGTTGTCTTTAACCGGATAATTATAAAGGTTGTGATTGGTTACTGTGTGAATAATGTGGTGAAGTTGTGTAATCGAGATAGAATTTGTCCCTCTTATATAAAGAGAGATATCCAGTGGATCCCTCGATGTGTTAGATCGTTAAAAGGCCTAGTCTAAGTGAATTGATATTGATCAATGTCACTTAGATGTTTTCGATCTACCTAGAAATCGAGACTAGTACGATTGAACATGTTGGATGACAATTCCATGCCTTATGTTTGATCAAAAGGATATCGTGTGACAAAAGGATGTTATATACACTATTGATTAGGTTATATCGATTTGATATTCGTACAACTTGGGTAGTCATAATATCTTGCTAGAGGCCGCTTCGACTTGTATACCAAAATGTGTTTTGGTACATCGCCAACGTTGTATGAGCCTATTGGGTCGCATTACATCGAGAATGGTTTTGCGAGATTTTAAGATGGTTCAGAAAAATGAATTTTATATGATAAAATTCATGATGTAAACGTCCTTATAGTGTATTACACTTATACTTCTTTAAGTAGGGGTATATGTGTAATTTACTTAACCGTCTATATACAAGGGTTGTATAAATAGACGCTTTGAGTGAGAATACAAGTACGAAAGATTTTAAAAGGGTCGAAACTCTATTTTCGTTTTAAGAAACGACTTAGAGTTTTTGGTATCCTCTGGATCGTTTTGGAGAGAAACAAAAAGGTTTGGTATTCTCTCGAAGCTAGCACTTTGAATCTCGGACGCCGTTCGTGTGTGGACAGCTAGTAGAGGGCGTTCGTTGTTGGCAGCGCCTTAAAGATCGATTAACCTTCATAAAGGTATTGCGACTGAGGTATGATTAAGTTTTCATAGTTTAAACATGTTTTAATGGAATCAGATTCGAATCCTGTTGGGGTTTTTCTCAAAATTGTTTTTGTAATCTCCGCTGCGCATGAAACCCAAAACCCATCAGACATGACATTCTTCATCAGACCAATTTTAGGAAAATTTTTAAAAAATTTTGGGGATCTCTCGAGTATCAAAATGAGTTCAAATACGACCCAATACCCGGGTAATTGACCCAATTATACAAATGGTTAAAATTATGGAAATATGGATAAATTGGGGTTAATTAATGGAGAATTTCAACCAAATGATTAACATGGGATTTTAGTCGATGACAGACATACGAGGGATTTGTAGGGGACGAGTTAGAGTCATGTGAGTGTGTAATAGCTACGGATATAGGTAAGTAAACCAATAAGAAATTTTACAGTTACTTCATTTAGTTTTAATTGTTGTTATTATTGCTCTGTTTCCTTTTTTTTAAAATTCCATTATGATTGAGTTGTCCGAGGGCAAGTAAGTAAACATGATCCTCGGGAAGACGGGTTATCTGGGGTAATATGCCAATACCAGAAACTCGGGATGCATAATATTGTTTGTTGGTTCTATACAGGGTGAGAGTTCTTTGCTGAACTACTAGGAGTCTCCCATCTGCATGAATTTTCGGATGGTGTAAGTTTACCATGTCCTGAACACGAGTCTTGTAGGTATTTTTCCTCGACTCAACGAACATTTAGTCGGGACTACTTGCGCCTCTCTGTTTGATTTCCTGGACACTCATCTTCAATTGATTCATATTTATTTACAGTCTTTATTTATTCATGCATTCCCTGTACCTTTCTATCAGCACGAATATAGACTGCTTTATTTATTTCGAAATGCTGTAAATATCCTGTCTAGCGTTATTTACTTCGGCTCATCATTCTTGTGTTGACTGAGCGTATATTCGCATTCAAGCAAGGGAAAGGCTCCTTAGTTAGGTGACTTGCTTTAAGGATACCGTAGTGGTTCTCCCTTTGTCATCGACGTAGGTTTTTATTACATTTCGTATTATGTACATGTCTGTTTTGTTTCACAATGGGATATGAGTTTTATGAGAGATCTTGGGGCATGTATATGGAAAATACTCTCCTGTGACTTGATGTATTTGTTAATGGCATACATATAAAGGGTTTCCATACTATAGGTTATCCTGACTTGTGTCTTAGAGATTATTCTATTAGTTTGAGACTTTAATACTTCCATTATACTTAGAGATTATTCTATTAGTTAATGGATTAAAAAAACTGCTTAGTTAATGGTAAATGGTAAGGAAGGCTGACTAGGCTTGCGTTGACTTTACGAGATTTATTTGAGGGTTCACGTAAGTCTAGGCCAGGTGGGGCTCAGTTTAGGGTTGTGGAACTGGTGACGTAACAATAGCCCTTCGATTGAAGAAACAATAGTTCAAAGATCAAAACAAATCAATGCGGACAACACTCCAACAAGGGCGAACCAAAAAATGAACACGCCAAGAAGGGCGAGATCATTGCTAATATTAGTTTTTCTTTTTAAGATTCATGGCCTAGAAAGATTTTGAATTGTTTGATTGATTAAGATAGATAAATCTATCCATTACAACTAATCAAGAAAAGTTGTGGTCCATCCCCTTTATTGCTTTAATTTGTTGCCAATTATTCTCCAGTCGATATTAAGATGCTCTTTTAACTCCTCCATGACTCCTATCTTGTGAGGAACATGTCATATTAATTAATCATATGGAAAAGAGTTCGGTTGCTTGCAATATAAGGCTGCACATGATACTCTTGGTTGCTTACAATATAAGGCTGCACATGATACTCTTTGACGCATACTATGGATTCTTCTAAGTAAAATAAATTCTTGATATACTAAATTGTTTTTGATATTTGTGGATTTCTGAACCTTTTTCGCTCCATCTTACTTCCATTTGACTAATCATATAGGAGTTAATCGAATGCCCCTATCCCATAACGCAGAGAAACTAATAAGATATAATATAGTCACCGTGATGTCTCAATCAGATATATGGTGCTCGTCGCTGCACCTCAATCCTTGGGGATGGAATCATTATTATTTTATAATCATATAATCCAACTTCTTTTTAGTTTAATAATTATTAACAAGGCTGCTTTAGGATATTGTGATTATTTTATGCAATCAAGTTTATATTAATTAAGATCATGAATGTATACTTCTTATATCTTTAGTTTCATGAAAGTAGCTAGCTAGAGAAGATGTATATACAAGAATTTTTCCTTGTTTGTCTTTACACTTCCTAGATTCTTCATGGAAATGGTGACTGGAGAATCAAATGCTTTTCTTCTATAATTTTCTTTATAACAAATAACAACGACAACAACGACAACAACATCAACAACAAAGCCTCGATCTTAATTAGTCAACACGAATCAAACTAAAATTTCTACTTCACATGATTTAATGCAGTTGATGGCATGCATTCAAAACCTTCTAAATCTTTTGTCATCCATGCATTTTTAATTATTTTTGGCTATCCTATTTTGTATCGAATTGCTTTCATTTTCATTATATCGAGTTTTCTAACTAGTGAATTTCTTATAAGGTCTAACCTTTTAGTTTGTGTCTTTTAGCATTATGTTGTATACATGGGAGGAAGTGATCATCATGAAGATGAAGGTGGCGATGAAGCTGCAAAGTGATTGATTTTTGTTTGATGTGAATTACATCAGTTAAAAAGTTGCATTCGATACCGGAGAATTACATCATTGAAAGAATGCAAATACTCAAGTACATCAATTCCGCCAAGTATGCATTGTAGTTGTTATTATTAATCCTTCAACGAATCACTTTTCTCTCATTTCAGGAGAACTTTGTTCTTCTATATTTGAACATTATATGTTTATTTTTAGGAATCCTATAGAAACCATTCTTCCAACAATGGACATAAAAAGGTTCAAACTGGCCCGTGTCGTTGCTTCCTTTTCATCTTGAGGCCCCGAGCAACTCACCGAAACGATTCTTAAGGTTTGTGCAATCTACTTTGTCGTTAAAAATATCTCTTCCATTTGCTTCTCTTGTAATAAAAATCTCTCTTCCATTTGCTTCTCTTCTAATTGTTTTATAAACAATTTGCACTCAGTTCAAACTGTGTTTACATGAATCAAATTATATTTTGTAAGGAATGTACATTCATCTCATTTGTTTGTTGAGCAGGCTTTATATTTTTGTTTATAACATATATAAGATGTTGCATCAACAAAATCATCATCTTTTTGTGAATGTTGAAAGTTTTAAGTCCCATAATGATTTGATACTTTTAGCCTTAATTTTATTAAAAAACTACATGAAACTACAACTTAATAGATTATACTTAAATTTTTCTTAATGCCCATATAAATTCATAACATATAATAAGATGTATAATCTTATTTATCATTATGCATAGAAGTGTGATGAGTAAAAGTTGATTGCTGGGGTCGAACCTGGCATTTTGGAGGCCTTAGGCATAACCTTTTTGCCGCTCTCGGCATGCTTTCATTAAAATTATTTTATTTTCACCTTATATACTGCCATTGTACTTTAAAAACTATTTAAAGATTTTTTTCCCTTCCTTTCTCTAGACCTGAGATCGACGGTGAAAAGTGTAAGAATCTCTTTATCATCGGTGGAGTTAAAAAGGGGTAGAGGGTGCAAGATGAGACATTAAAGAAAGTTGAAAAAACTTATACGTTTAGCTAGACTAAAAACTTCTAAAATAGTGATGTTTAACCTGGCAATGTGTACTTGACTATTAGTAGTTTAGCAATAAAATCAACTTGTTGAAAAAAAAAAACCAAACCTCAACAAAAAAGTAGTAATTAAAAAATTGACAAAAACATTTTTGGTGAGATGATAGGCATGTCACTTGCCAAAAGTTAATGATGAGTGTTCATTTAGGTATGATTTAGTATAGGATATTAGGAGTTAATGGACTATATTTATCTTGTTGTAGAGTGACAAATGCTTGTTTTATGTGTTTCAGGGATTTTATTTTTATTGGGCAGTTTTGGGACCGAAGGCCTGTGTTTAGCTTAATTGATGATGTTTAGTTCAAAGGGCATAACTTTCACATCCGAAATTGGAACGACTCACCGTTAGTCTTGTTGGAAAGAAGACTTTGAGGAAAACATTTTCAACTTTCGTAAGAATCATGAGATGTGGATTTGAAGTGCTCAAAAGAACACACACAATTCAAAAAGTTTGGCTAAGTTCCTTAATGATCCCTTTTCAGTATAAAGGCCATAACATTCTCATCTCAAATCCAAATGACTTTCTCTTTCCTTCTTAGAAAGTAGACTCCAAGATGAATATTTTCATGTCTTCCAAGCCTTTTCCGATTCGACTTCTAGGTGGTCCAAAATTGCGTTGTAATGCAGAGAATAAAAACACGACGTGAAGATGCCGTGATAAAAAATTCTCACGGCGTGACTCACATAAAAGTTAACCAGAGAGCTAAAAAAGGATGCCGTGTTTCACATATTCTCACGGCACCGCACAGCATCGATACCTGAAGACTTGAAATTTTAGGAATTTTACCTATTTCGAGATTTTTAGGTTTTTAACCCACTTTGGAGTCTTCTTATAAATACTAATAGACTATAATTCGAAAAGAACTCTTGTTTTTATTTTCATTTTGCATTAGAACTAGATTTTTGGCTTGATTATGTCTAGCTAATCTCCTTCCTTTAGGTTAAAGGTAGATTGGTCAAGCTTTGCGACTTGGGATTCTGTTATGAGGTTTATTTATATTTAATTATCTTGATTCTTTTCTATGGTTTATTCTCTTTGGTATTGTTTTTAATAATAGGGTTAGATTTGATTATATGTATAGCGATGTGCATGCATATTAGGTTGACTATCCTTACTCGTTAAAGTCGAAATGTCCGGCCTTACGTGGTAGACTCAAACTTGTGACAGTTAGCCAACCGGTTAAGTACCCTAAGGATATAGATTAAATCGGGAGCACTAGCGATCCGATTGTATAGGTGTAGTGCCTTCATAGACCGTGGTAATACGTCCAATGCGTTAAATCTAGAGCACTAGCAATCAGATTGCGTGTTTGGTTAGGGAAGTAGTCAATGGTCCTACTTAAATTTGTTGACATTAGGAAGTACGAGGAACCGAGTGCATCACTTTGGGTCTATATTGCACAAGATCATAGGTTAGTCTCATATCATTTATAAACCAAGAATTAATAGAATCAATCCCAAGTTGTATTGTGAAGACCGTGAAGCTGAATACCTAGATTTTCTTCCATTGCATTACTTCAATTCTAAATTTTTTAAAGTTTCCAAAAGTTTTACAAAAAGCCCCTGTTTTCTCTTGTCCCTTAGACACATAAGTCGTAACCAGGTGCTTGAGGTTTGACCCAGAGCTTACCACCACTTCTGATCTTTTGTAGTTTTTAGTCTAGGAATCGAGAATTATATTTCACGTTTTACGACGCACGTCTTATTTTGGCGCTGTTACCAAAGACTAGGTACTACTTAATTTAGGTTTTTCTTTTCTTTCTTTTATGCAAAGGAGTCTTCGTCGATATCGAGAAGGCTTGCCGACGGAACGCGAGAGAAGCGCGCCAATGGAAGCAAGATTCTGAAGCTACTCCTAATGTTTCATATTCTCTAGAAATGGAGGATAACAAGCACAATCCTCCCCGAGATGAGGGAACAATCGGAATCAAGGGGATAATCACCATTAGGATCGAGGGGACATCTAATTCCCCAATTTTAGCCACACACACCTAATGTGTTAAACCCTGCACGTGCACTAGCACATGATGCGCTCCACATCACAATTGAGATGGAAAACCAAGAGATGCAAATTCTCCTTGCATATCAGCCTCATTGCATTGTATATCCTGTACATAGGGGTGACTTTGAGCTTAAGTCCGGTTTCTTAAACCTTTTACCCTCCTTCCATTGCTTGGATCGTAAAGGTCTGATGACTTTCATCAAAGATTTTGACTCCAAATGTTTAATGATGAAGCGACCTAGAGTACAAGTAAGATGAAGTCAAATTGTTGGCTTTCCCGTTCGTCTTAAAGATAGAGCGCTAGAGTGGTTGTTTTACCTTCCCTCGGGATCTATGACTAGTTGGAATGACTTGATTTCAACATTCTTAAGGGAATACTTTCCCGAATCCCAGTCATCTCAGCTTATCTTAGAGATATATAATATCAAGATGAAAAAAGGAGAGACCTTCAATGACTGTTGGGGCAGATTCAAATGAATAATTGCACTGTGTCCCCAACATGGTCAAAGTAAAACCTCTCTTGTCCAATTCCTCTACAAGGGTCTTAGGTCCCTTGAGAAGTGCATGATTGACAACACTTATGGTGGAGCCTATAAGAAGAGAATAACTGATAAGATGTTCAAGTTGTTTGAATCTATGGCTAGTCAGTCCTGTCAATATGTTGACGACGATAAGGATGAGGATCCTTCTAGACATATCTTCAGTAGAAGTAGGTCAAGCGACACTGATAAGAAGCTTGACAAACTCACTGATCTCATGGAGCATTTCTTTACTTTCGGGAAAGCTCAGGCCAAGACTTGCGGCTTTTGCAAAGCTTCTGGCCATACTATTGATTCTTGTCCCACCATGTTCAGAGAACAAGCTAACGCTTTAGGTGGCAGATTCCAAGGTCCTCCTAGGAATCAATACGGCAACACTAATGGTAATATATATAATCAAGCCGTTAATAGCCCCTATTTGAATTATGGTTCACAGAATCAGAACTTCTTTCAGTTTGTTCCAAGGGGATAACAACTCCTCCGCATGACCCAACTGTTCGGACTCTAGGACCCTTAGAGGATATGATGAGGACACTCATCACTAAGGTGGAAAACCTTGTAGTCAACATGACATAGTACAAAGCAACTAATGATGCTACTGTACGTGACTTGACAGTTCAGGTGAATCAAATGGCTAGAGAGCTAGGTAAACTTACGGACTAAGGTAGATTGCTTGCCCAACCTACCCCTAACCCTAAGGCGCATGTAAATGTCATATCATTAGTTGTTGAGAGCGAGCCTAGGGAGACTAAGGTAGTCTATAGAGAGCATCACACTATACCTAAACAGGATGAGGAGGCAGAGGCCAGGAGGTGATGTGAGATCTTAATGCGATCTCCTTTCCCACAGAGATTCTTTCCGGAGTTATTCCAGAAACACAGAGATCCTGAGATACTGGCAGACATCCCTCAACTTCCCAAGTTGAGCTGATTTTAGATATTCAGGAGAAGGTTGAGGAGGTTGCACAGGTTATTGAGATCGAGGATTCCCTAGAGCAGGTATGCGCAGACGTGGACAAGGTAAGTTTGGGGGTACATGAAGTACCAGAGGAGCAGATCGAGAGAAAGCTACCACCCAAATGCCTAGACCTTGGTATATTTACTCTTTCTTGTAAGGTAGGTAATATTACTATTGAGAGTGCCATGTGTAATCATGGCGCATCCATAAATGTCATGTCCAATTCATTATATAAGTCTCTTCATGATGGTCCTCTTAAGGATACTCAGGTTGCAATCCACCTATCTAATAGGTCAGTTATACACTCGGTTGGGTTCATCGAGGATGTCCCAATCAAGATTCATGATTTTATATTCCTGAAGACTTTTATGTAATGGATATTGGAGAAGATTCTCTCAATGAGTTACCTTCTATTCTTTTGGGTCAACCTTTCCTATGGATTTGTTAGGAGTACGGTTGATGTGTTTGATGGGACCATGACTATCGGGTTTGATGGTAAGATCGTTACATTTGATATTTTTAACACTATTAAATCTCCTACCGATGTTTCTTGCTTGTTTGCTATGCATGTTTCGACCTACTATTTCGGTATGAGATTAGGTTGGACAAGCAAGACATAAATGTCAAGAACCTAGAGTTGGTGAGACTTTTCCACCACCCCATGCCGACATATAGTGTTTCCTTCTCCCACGGTGGAGTTTGTCCGTACGAGAACCACTCGAGACATGCTCGAGTGGGACAACATGACCTAGCACGCATGATTCTCGAAGTCGGGCTAATGACTCTAACAAAAGCGCTCTTGGGAGGTAGCCCAAGTTTCTATCCTTTTTCTTTTCAGGTTTCTTGTTCTTATATTATTTTTTGAACTAATCTTATCTCATTTGTGACTATTTGCGGTGTGTCGATACTTGTTTGTTGAATCACCGAGTTGAGAGCCCAATATCACTGCTGAGTTTCTTTGGTATATATAGTTAGTCTATTTTGGATTTGGTAAGTTCTTGTGTTTAGTTTATTAGAATTAGTTTTTGAGTGTGGTGGAGGTATTGATATGTATATTCCCGTAATTTCCTGAGTTGAGCATTTTTGTCACCGTGCTTTATATTTTATGAGATATTATAGTGCAATAGGTTTTGCATATTCATTTTAGCATGTCATTTCTCCATTACTTGTTTCTTTCACTTCCATGTTCTTTTTGCTTATTTTCTCTTCATTTTATAGTTTGATAGACTCATTCTTATTTTAAACCTTGAGGACAAGGTTTGGGATAAGTTTGGGGGGTGTTTTAGGTATAGTTGAGTGTTGGATGAATGGATTAGCGCATGACAGGTATAACCATTTTATTATTTTTATGCATATTCCATGGGTTTGGTAAGTTATGGTGGTTTTTTCTTTTCTTTTCACCTTTTTTCTTGTTATGACATGCTATGCATTGCATCATTTAGGTTAGTAGTAGTTTGTATTAGTTCATGCATTTTTGTAGTTATTTAGTTGCATTATTAAGTTTATGAATGTTTAGAGTCATTTTGTTACATATAGAGTTGCCTAAAACCTTGTTGAGTGTTTTTTATTGTGGATATGAGTTCGAATTATGCTACTTTTGAGACTTAAACCTTTTTAAATATTAGGAGTTGTACTTAATTTAGAGTATTATCCAATATCTTTGAGGTTGCTTATTAGAGAACTAGTATGAAGTTTAGGCATTGTGCTAGATAACAAAGAGGCAAACTGTCCTATTTTGCAAGTTTTTAGATTTCTAAGGATGCTAGAATTAGAATGTAGCTCACTTGAGACATCAATTACTATGACTTGATCACTTATTGGGAATGATTAGACTTGAACGAACATTGAATGACTCATTTGATTATAATGAAAGTGAGAAGGGTCAACAAGAGTTTTCTTAAAAATTTTATAGAGTGCCACAGATTCCAAAGGAAAAGGAGCATAGAATCTTATGGTGGGAAAAAGTGAGAAAAACGAATTCCACTTGACATGGAGCAGGGACCGCACTACTTTTAAAACATTTAAGGGAAAATAGAGTGTATATACGCATAAAGGCGGAAGTTTATGAAAACTCTTTTGAATAAAAAGATATGACCGAGTGCTTATAGCTAGATCAATTGAGTTATTCCAATGTGTTGTTCCACATTTTCATATTTAAGTCCGATTGTCTCTCTTTGGTGTGTTTAGTCAACATTTATGGATAGTATGTTGCACTTTTCGTTCATAGTCCCTTTTTCGGTGTTGATACACTATTTATAGAAAATTCTGAACTTGTATGCTTTAATGTAGTGGCTCTAATCTTGAGTAGTTGAAGGCCTTTGTTTGGATTGATTCTAGTTTTTGAAAGAGTGATTTTCACGGATGTTTGAATTCCGTTTTCACACTATTTGGCTCGAACTTCTTTTAGGTGATGGTTACTTGAGTGTGATTTAAATAAAAAGGAAGTCAAAGTTGACTTGGTGATTGGCATAGGTTTATTAGGATTAGTCATTGTAGTATAGAAGTAGAGTATATGTTTTCATTCACTTATTCACTCGGGACGAGCAAAGTCTAAGTTTGGGGGTGTTTAATGAGTGTTCATTTAGGCATAATTTAGTATAGGATATTAGGACTATATTTATCTTTTTTCAAAGTGATAAATGCTTATTTTATGTGTTTCAGGAATTTTATATGAGTAGGGCGTTTTTGGGACTGAAGGCGTGTGTTGAGCTTAATTGACAATGTTCAATTCAGAGGGCATAACTTTCACATCAGAAGTCTAAACGACTCGCCATTGGTCTTGTCGCATATAAGACTTCGAGACGGATATTTTCAACTCTCATAAGCACCATTAGATATGGATTTAAAGTGGCTCACAAGAACACACACAGTTGGTAAAGTTTGGCTATGTTCCTTGATGACTTACCGTTTCTTTTATAAAGGCCATAAGTTTCTCATCTCAAATCTAAATGACTTCAGTATAAAGGCCATAAGTTTCTCATCTCAAATCCAAATGACTTACACTTTCTTATTGGAATGTAGACTTCAAGCTAAATATTTTTATATATCACAAGCCTCAGATTCGACTTCTAAGTGGTCCCAAATCGCGTTGCAAGGCAGAGAAGAAAAACACACCATGAGGATGTCGTGATGAACAAATTCTCATGGCGTGACTCACATACGAGTTAACTAAAGAACTAAAAGAGGACGCCATGTGGATGCCTTATTTCACAAATTCTCATGGTGCAACCACGATGTCGATATCTGAAGACTCAAAATTTCGAGAATTTTACATATTTTTCGGGATTTTAAGGTTTTCAACCCACTTTGCAGTCTTCCTATAAATACCAATAGACTCTAATTCGAAAAGAACTCTTGTTTTTACTTCTATTTTGTATTAGAACTAGGTTTTTGGCTTGATTATGTCTAGCTAATCTCCTCCCTCTAGGTTGATGGTTGCACATCAGCCTCATTGCATTGCATATCCTGCACATAGGGATGACTTTGAGCTCAAGTCCGGTTTTCTAAACCTTTTGCCCTCCTTCCATTGCTTGGATCGTAAAGGTCCGGTGACTTTCATCAAAGATTTTAACTCCAAATGTTTAATGATGAAGCGACGTAAAGTACAGGAAAATGAAGTCAAATTATTGGCTTTTCCATTCTGTCTTAAAGATAGAGCATAATAGTGGTGGTTTTACCTTCCCCTGGGATCTATCACTAGCTAGAATGACTTGATTTTAACATTCTTAAGGGAATACTTTCCCGAATCTGGGTCGTCTCAGCTTATCTTAGAGATATGTAATATCAAGATGAAAAACGTAGAGACCTTCAATGACTGTTGGGGCGATTCAAAAGACTAATTATACTGTGTCCCCAACATGGTCAGAGTAAAACCTTTCTTGTCCGATTCCTCTATAAGGGTCTTAGGTTCCTTGAGAAGTGCATGATTGACAAGACTTGTGGTGGAGCCTATAAGAAGAGAACAACCGATGAGATGTTCAAGTTGTTTGAATCTATGGATAGTCAGTCTCGTCAATATGTTGACGACGATAAGGATGAGGATCCTTCTTGACACATCTTCAGTGGAAGTGGGTCAAGCAACACTGATTGGAAGATTGACAAACTCACTGATCTCATGGAGCGTTTCCTTACTTTCGGGAAAGCTCAGGACAAGACTTGCGGCTTTTGTAACGCTTCTGGCCATACTACTAATTCTTGTCCCACCATGTTCAGAGAACAAGCTAACGCTTTAGGTGGCGGATTCCAAGGTCTTCCTAGGAATCAATACGGCAACACTAATGGTAATACATATAATCAAGCCGTTAATAACCCCTATTTGAGATATGGGTCACATAATCAGAACTTCTCTAAGTTTGTTCTAAGGGGACAATAACTCCCTCCACAGCCCCAACCTGTTCATACTACCGGACCCTTAGAGGATATGATGGGGACACTCATCACTAATGTGGACACCCTCATAGTCGACATGACATAGTACAAAGCAACTAATGATGCCACTGTGTGTGACTTGGTAGTTCAAGTGAATCAAATAGCTAGAGAGCTAGGTAAACTTATGGACTAGGGTAGATTGCACGCCCAACCCACCCCTAACGCTAAGGCGCATGTAAATGTCATATCATTAGTTGTTGAGAGCGAGCCTAGGGAGGCTAAGGTAGTTCATAGAGAGCATCACACTATACCTGAGCAGGATGAGGAGGCAGACTCAAACTTGTGACAGTTGGTTAACCGGTGTATGTATATCACAGTGCATGCATATTAGGTTGACTACCCTTAGTAATTGAAGTCGAAACGTCCGTCGTCACGTGGTAGAGTCATACTTATGATAGTTGGCCAACCGGTCAAGTACCTTAGGGATCTAAGCTAAATCAGGAGCACTAGCGATCTGGTTATTTAGGTGTAGTGTCTTCACAAACTGAGGTAATGCGTCCAACGTGTTAAATCTGGAGTACTAACGATGAAGTTGCGTGTTTGGTTAGGGAAGTAATCAATGGTCTTACCTTGGTTGTCGACATCAAGAAGTGCGAGGAACTGAGTGTGTCACCGGGTCTATAGCTGCACTGGATCATAGGTTAGTCTCATATCATTTATAAACCAAGGATTAATGGAATCAATCCCAAGTTGTATCGCGAAAATCGTGAAGCTGTATACGTAGATTTTCTTCCATTGCATTACTTCAACTCCAAAGTTTTCAATGTTTCTAAAAGTTTTACAAAATCCCCTATTTTCTCTTCCCCCTTAGAAACCCAAGTTAGTAACCCAGTCCTTGTGGTTCGACCCTGAGCTTACCACTGCTACAGTCTTTTGTAGTTTTCGGTATAGGAATTGGGAATGATATTTGACGTGTTACAATGCATAGCAGGCAAGATTTTTGAAGGTCCAGAGTTCGACTCCCCATAAAAAAAATGCTAGAGCGACACTCCTAAAATGTACATCAGAATGCACAACACCCGTATCCAATCGTGTTTTGAACATCATAATACGTAAGCTCTCATCTAAAGGTAAAACGGATGGGATAAGATATGGAATTGTCTATTTAGGATTCAATAAAATAAAATAAAATAAAAATGAGTTGCTTGAAAGTTCTTTGGCTCTCATAACAAGTTTACAACAACAAAATTCTCAATCCCAAAATAATCAGGTGCGGCTATGTATATTAAATATTCCATTCTTCTTGATTCAATGCATTCTAAGCTATCTTAAGTCTGCCATTATGTTGTTAAGTTTCTTCAAGTTTTATTTATTATGTTTAGTTTTCAATATGAGGATCATAACACAATTTTTCGTTAGCTAACAGAGTCGAACTGTCTTCCATAGAAGGGAAAAGTTGGGAAGAAAAAAGGAGTAAGCTACATCAACATTGATTACATCTTTATATAGTGACTAAACCCCAATGAACTATATAGAAATTACTATATAACCATTGCACTACAATTCCTATATTTTATAATATACTATTACATGTAGGCATCAACATTGTACACTTAACTCAAACTTTATACAAAATATTTCTTTAAAATCTGGCGTTGATTTAGTTATATCGCACAAATTTTTTTCACTTTCAAACCATATTTTTCCTCATTTTGTGTTGTATGAACATTTAATGTTTGCATGTGCCTATGTTTGTGGCTAACTCGCTTATATGAATAAGTCAATTCTCCTAATAAGAAAAAAGTCAATTCTCCCTTCAAAATCTTTTTTTTTCTTAAGAGAAAGAGAATGTCACTAAATCTATTTTTTTTTCTATCATATATGTTTCTACCAAGTGATTTAATATAACTTTCAAAAATTAATATTCTTTAGGTAGCAAATTTGTGAATGCATGATCTTAATCACTATTTTTTTGATAACTATGAAAATAGAACATAGATGCTCAGAACATAATTCATGATATTTACTTTTGTCAGAGTAATAATGCTCATTTCTTTGCCACTATACCACACCTTTGAAATATCTCTCTCAATATATTTCGTAATTAATTTGTGAGGGTTGCTACCTTATTGTTGCCAAAGATAACTTCAAATATTCAATTTCAAACATCATTATCATTGCGAGTGGTCATGTTGTTTTGAAGTTGAATATATAGATTTTAAAAATATGTAAACATGAAGATCTTATATAATAAGTACGTTATAGTTTTCCTTTAAAGCAGAACATTTGTTAAATCTATACTATATATAATGTCAATCCTCCCAAGGATCCAATTAATTTTAAATTTATACTTATTCTATATTTGTCCTTCATTTCTTTTTACTTATTGGTTGAAAAAGAAGTTAACTAATAAACATTGGGGGCATTTGTGGAAAACAAACACACTTCTAGTTAGTTTTCTAACCAAACCTTTATTAACTTTTCCTAAATTATCGCCATTTCTCTCTCATATCCACGTATCTCTCCACAACCGTTCTCCTCCCTTGCGGTTTGCAAAGTTAAAAATTAAAACACAATTTCTGCCATTTATTTATTTTTATTTTTTTTAAAGATTTTGCATATCATCCATGGATAGAGATTAACATTTATTGCTAGATTTACAGTTTGACAACAAAGGGGTTGGGCATGTAGTGATGATTTTATGCAATTAGTTGCATCAACGTACATTCATGGTAAGACGCACCATCATGATTTGATTTTGACTAATTGTGATAATTTTTAGTGTTTTCATTATTTTATATATATATATATATGGTGGTTGATAATATTGGTCAGTTTTATTTTTCTTTTTTGGATGTGGAGGACGATATACTCCTAATTAAGTTCAAAGTCTAATTGATCGATTTGAAAACTTCTCATCTCTATCCATGCGTGATAATTTAATGGGCAGATCACAATTCTTCACGAGTGTGAAGATGCAAAGAAGTTAATTTTCCAATTTACTTTCACTGTATATTGACAATCATTTCTATATTAACATAAGTTGTCAATTAATTACTTTTATATATCTTTAGATAATTACACTCTCTGAAGGGCAAATTTTGTGACAGATAGATTGCATAGATAGATATCTATATATGTAGCAAAACCATAGATTTGGACACATTAATTAACTAATTAACTTTTGAAAGAAATGGATGGGTCTTCAATGAAATGGAAGGACAACGAGAGGAAAATTGTAAGAGTGGAGAGTTAATTAAGGGTGATTAGACAAAATATAATGTAAATTGATGCATAGGGGTTTCATTTTAGGTTCCATTTTTTTTTACAAGGTAAAAAATCAAGGTAGCTTTATTTTGGGTTCATGAAGCAACAAAAAATGTTAATGGGGGAATAAAACCACATGATATGCTAGAGATCCTGATCCAGTATTCAGTCTGGGCACATGATCCATTTGTTAGATACTCAACAAATCAAAATGCTTCATATATATAGTTGAGATAATTATCATTATTTTTTAAAATTCAATTATAGATGCTCAAATTTGGTTTTTTTTTGTTTTTTTTCCATTCTATGTTATTATAATTTTTTTTAAAAAAATTTATACTATAATATTGTTGATTTAGACGTCTCTCCTATGGAAAAGATTGGCTGACCCTCTTTGGACATCGAGAAATGCGCACCTACCATGTTGGCATTATCCGATGCAAATGTAATGTACTTGTCAAGGTGCATAGTTTGGGGTTCTTCTGATAGATGTACCTATAAATTTTATTTAGACATTCATCATTTAGTCCAAACAATTGCATAGAATTGACAATGTTATAAAAATAAATTTTGAACCTATAAATTTCTCAACTGTGACTTTTCGCAAAAAAAAAAATCTCAAAATTTGATCCAAACATATCTATATGTTTCGTGCTCATCGACTAGTGTAATTAAATGTAATTCTCTTTAGTCCCATATCACTAAATGAAAAATATGTATGATATGAGACTACTATAAAATGAGAGGTTAGAGAACCCTCCAAACTCATACCTAAGTTTAATTTAATATCTAGATTCTAGAAACAATCCCTAGGGTCCTCCTCCCCACCCATCCCCCTACTCCCCATTCCTCCCGATCTCCTCTTCTCCTCCTATCTCCCATCTTCTTCTCCACTCTCCTCTCTCCTTCCAGCCTACTCCCCCTCCTTCCTCTCACCTTCCCCTTCCCGTTCCCCTTTCCCGTCCCCTTCGCTCTAGATATTAAATTAATCTTATCTTTTTCAAGGGGCGTGCCACCTTTCAAAATAAATAAAAAAAAGGCTTGGTGCACCTCGCAAAAACTAAACAAAAATCTTTACTAAAATTATTCACTCTTTTCAATCTTCTTGCTCATTATTTTTCTGCTAAAGCAGCACGACGGATGTGACGCTTTTGAAAATTTTTTTTCCTTGCTTGTTGTTACTACTACTGCTAAGGCTTCTTCATTTTTTATTATAATTTTCTTTTCAATCTTCTCTTTTTGACATTCTTGGCAACTATATATTCATATTTGCGTCTTTGCGTCTTTTAGGCTTGCCGATGGTATATTAGTTTCATCTTTTAGAATTTAGCCACTTAAAACATGTTTGTTTCTGCCACTACCACCGATTCCATGTTTAAAATACTAAAAAATATGCACACTCATATCATCTCTACAATACCTTTTAGGTTTTATTCTAAAGTCTATTCTTTTTATCAAACTTGAATTTGCCTCATCAACTGGTTATTGTCCAAATTACTGGTATGCTTTTCCATCCTATTTTCCCTTATAATTTCTCAATTTTATGCCCTAGTGTAATTTTATTTATCTTTTGTTGTATAATTATTTGCTAAACCTACTTATTAATTATAATTGATTACGGTTGTTCTATTAGTGGCTAATCTAGTAGTCTTTCGACCTTGATTTGGTGCTTTGTGCATGTAGATGGACAGGAAATCCAGGGGTTTTATGTCCAGTCAAATGATGGAGACAGGATAAAAAAAATTTGATTTTTCCTTGTAATTCGCTCTCTTGAAAAATGTAATAATTCTGGAAATGTAATTCGACATGGAGGATTTTTGTGAAAATTTGCCAATTTGGAGAAGTTTGGGAAACATTCTCTTAGATGGTGAAAAGATTCAAATTGCTATTTAGGGATGTCAAAGTAAGCACAATTATGCATTATAGCATTCAAAAATACTAATCTAATGGTTTGGAGCATTTCTAATGATACAAACTACAGATACTACAAAGAAGTTACAAAGAAAAAAAAATCATGCATAGGAAATAAAATCAATTCTTATAAAAAAATTGATACATAACTCTACATAATGGTATCATATTATGCATAAACTAAGCTATTACTTATTGATTTGTAGTTAAAATGTGTCTCTAAATGTAACTACCCAAATCTTCCCCAATTCGACTTAGGGGCAATTTAGTAATTTAAATATTAAATGTGTATTGAATTTTCTATAAATTGGATTATTAGGGAAATGGTATAATAAACACCGTAAGATGCGCATTTTATTTGGTTTGAAGATATTTCATTATATACTCTCGTTCTCATTAAGGAAACTCACAAGAGAATAAGTTCTCAAAAACTTTTCTTAAACATGAAGAAAGTTATATTTGGGGGCGAGATCTCCAGATTTATGAGATCCCACTAACTAGGGAAATAAATGTGGGAATTTTTCTAGTCAAAAGGGTGAAATATCCAAATTTATGAGATCTCATTAATTAGGAAAATATTTTGTGAGAACTTTCCTAGTCAAAAGAGACAAGATCTCTAAATTCATGAGATAACATTAATTAGGAAATGATTTATGGAAACTTTCCTGGTCAAAAGGCTAATTAAGTAGACTAATGAAAAAGGGCCAAAAACATATTAGAGTTAGACTTAAGGCCCAAATGAGAGGGCACTTTAGTCTTTAACAATGGTAGATTGCTTATCCTTTTTCATCTTCCAATGTCACTGTATAGTTGTTATTGTTTGAATGATTTGGTAAACAAATATTGGATGTTTTATATGGAGACATCAAGATCGTTTGGGATAGCTTTGAGGAAAACTTCAAATTTATGATTCTCTGGGAAAGGAATGGAAAAGCTCAACTGGCAGGATACCTTCTTATAATGATTCATAGAAATATCTTTGTGTAAGTTCCATCATGAAAATCTTAAGGGACAGACATTGTGACGGCCAGACAGCTCAAATTAGATCTAGTTAAATTGATCACGATATCATGTTTCTTTCAAAATTTCATCCATCTAGAATAGAGGTCATAGGCACTAATACGAGATTTTAAACGACTGATATAAGGTTTATGGAAAAAGAAAAAGATGAAATTTGTACAAATTTTTGAACTCGACGTGTTAGAAATTATAGTAATTCAAAGTTACAAGGTTAGACCTAACATTTTTGGAATGACATTTGAGAAATGTTGGACCCATGTAGCAGGCCCCTACTAATTTGGGACTGAGGCGTTGATGTTGCATACTTGAACTGTTGAAGATGGTCTCAATTATTTCTCTTCCTTTTGATCAGTGCAGTGACGAATTTATTTCATTTCCATTCATCAATAAACTAGTCAGCACCCTGCGCTTCGCGTGCGGGCAAGACTAAATGTTAATAATATCAAATAAAAATAAATTTGATAAGAAAAACCTCTAAACCTAATGTCCAATAAAAAATCACTAAATTGATTCAATCACCTCCAAAACCGTCAAAAACGACACAAATAACAATTCATAACATACAATTCACATGATTAATTAGAACAAAAGCATGTAAGAAAAAAAAACTACCTAATACACAAAGAAAAACTTAGTATAAATTTGATCGTATTAGTCAAAAATCATCATATTTATAATACTAATAAACTTACATTACTTACATATATACAATATTAGTCATCATTTTAAAGTCTTTAGATTCTAATGTGTTCAATTTGGTTATTAAGAAAGCAATTTGTAATTTCATTATTATTGAACTCTTAAGTACTTAGAAATTACATTTTTTTAAAATGGAAGGATATAATATTCCATTGGTAATATCCTCAAATGTATATACTTTTTCGATTTATGTGGTACTCTATTAACAATATCCTCATATATATGTACTTTTCGATCTCTGCAATTGATAGAATTTGTGGCTTTTGGGCTTAACAAATTCCTAATTAATGCAACACAGATAATAAATTGGTCATCAGTTTGTTAATGACAACATTCCTATACTTTGATCATATTAGATTTCTTTTTCAAAGATCATATTAGATTTAACTATTAAATCATAAACCCCAGAAAAATAGCAAAATAACCTTGTTAAATACAAGTTACACTATAAACAACACAAACAAACAAAAAACCGAAAGCAAAAATAGTCGGACAAGCCAAAATTCTAATTAATTGGCCATTCTAACTTTCAATTAAAAAGGATGTGGCTAAACGGACCCCAATTTTTGCTAAACATACCTCGTTTACTCACCATACCCCAGCTTTTTATTCTAATTACTAAATATACCCCACTTTTAAAAAAACCTCGAAATACCCTTACTAAATGTACCAACTTTTTAATAAATATACCCCATTATTCAAACATACCTTTGTCTCCTCGGCCTGTGGATTTCGGTCATACAGAATCGAGACCTCTTTAGAGGTTTCGACCGGCTTTATCTAAATCCCACCGGGATCTTTAAAGGGGTATCAGCCATGTTAGAAGGCAACTGGGCATCGACTGACTGCCACCGAGATCTCTTTATAGGTCTAAGTGGGAACCGACCAAGACCTTTAAAGAAGTCTCAGACCTATGTGTAACGACCCTCAAATTTAATTGGTGACACGTATTGTATTTCAGGATCGTGATCTGACAGTCGTGACTTGTCACATTGCTTAAGCCTTGGAAGTCGATATTGAGGTATATTTTATTTTTCTGTGATGTTTGTAAAATTATTTATACCTTAATGTGAACTTTGTATGTCCTAGTGCGTGATTTTGTTTTGTTTATCGCCTCGGATTTGTGTGTGAGGTTCGCCTACGAAGAATGAGAATTTTAGGGCAAAAAGGGTATAATTCAGGTATTTAAACACCGAAATTGATAATTAGAGAATTATCAGAATATAATAAATAATTGATGAATATGCGAGTGTATTGTTGTGTACGAGAATGAAAGATGTGCAAGTCGTGAGATAGTACAGGTTCGATAACACGTGGTGTGAGCACGTATTGGTTAAGTGGTGAGGTAAGAGTCACCAAGTGAAGTCACACAGGTAAGTTAGAGTTGTTGGCTGGATTGAATAGAGACCACAAGATGTGCCTCGAGATACGTGTGTGAGGGAAGATGAGCGAGACATAAATATCACTTTTTCTCTCTCCTCCCTATCTCATTTCTCTTTCACTCAAATAAATGAACGAAATTGGGAATGTTGGGTTCGCTGATTTCAAGCTCGAAACGATGTAGAGGATTGGCTGACTACGCGTAATAAGGTAAGATCCTGACTCCTCTTGTGGATGTCTATGATTTGACGTCAATTTTATAAGTTTTCGTCGTGATGAATTCGGACGATATTTTTGGGTTTTGGTTTTAATGAGTTTGGGTGATGATTTGATGATCAAAGGGTTGATCAAATGAGATTTTATTATTGAGTTGATGATTTTGAAGAGTTTGGTATTTTAGAAAATTTTTGGAAATTTCGGTGTAATTTTTGAATCGGACATTTATCAGAGTTTTGACACATGGCGAAGTGGTTTTTATAAAGTTTTGGATGTTCCTAAGAGTTTAGGATAGGCTCGAAACTACGCGTAATAAGGTAAGATCCCGACTTCTCTCGTGGATGTCTATGATTTGACGTCAATTTTGTGGATTTTCGTCGTGACAAATTCAGACGATATTTTCAGGTTTCAGTTTTAATGAGTTTGGGTGATAGATTGATGATAAAAGGGTTGATCAAATTGGGTTTTGTTGGTTGAGTTGATGATTTTGAAGAGTTGGGTATTTTAGAAAATTTTTAGTGTAATTTTTGAATCATGCATTTGTCGGGGTTTCGACACAAGGCGGAGTAGTTTTGTATAGTTTTGGTCGTCCCTAAGAGTTTGGGATAGTCTCAAAACTCAGCGACGTGAGACTGAATTTTGAAAAACCCCAGAAACGAGTTCAGGGTGTCATGCCATGAGGGATGTCGTGGAGAGTTTTCTCCCATAGTGTCGATCACGCTGTGAAAATCAGAGGCGAATATGAGATTGACACTTTATATGATGCGGTGGGCAAAAACCCTAGCAGCGACCAAACCAGGGACTCAATAAACATACGTTTTATGTGACGTTATTGGATTTATACCGTTGTGGCTTCTGGAACAGTAAAAAAAATTTTCAAATATTTTTCAAAAGTTTTGGGAAAACTTTAGGGGTTTATTTAGGGTCACGAAATGACTCTAATATATAAAAAAATTGGGCTTAAATGATTGTCAAGCTTTGAGAATTCAAATTGTACGAGTTAGATAATTGCGTGAGAATCGGTATTTCGCGATTTCTTTAAGATACGTTAGTAAGTCAGTAAGAAAGTGCACATTAATTCATTTTCCATTATTATTTTTTCTATCGAATTAAGGTATTTGTTAGAATTTCATTCTTATATTCCTTAATTAAGTGTCTTTGGTGTAAGTGTATCGTGAAGGTACTCCTAGGTTCATATTAGCTGGGTTAACATAAACACTTCTGCAGAAAATTTGTCCACCCACCTAATTTTGAGTTTCACCCTGAGTAATGGATTGATGTGGATGTGGATGTAGATGTGGATGTTGTTGTTGTTGTGGATGTAGTTGTGGATGGAAGTGGTTGTGGATTGTTGTGGGTATTGATCACTTATGGGCTCTATTGACTAGATAAACACTCAACTATCATTGTTATACTTACCAGTTTGTTTATCATGTAATTTGTGTTATTTTCTGCCTTTCAATACCGCATGATTTTTAAACTATTTTATTTGTTATTTATGAATCACTGTTTATATTCTTCTGGCTATAATTTCAATTTTATCACATACTCATTGTCTAGTTTGTGTCGGTGGGTGAAGATACGGCTGAGACAAACAAAGGAAAGGAGCTAGTCGATGCTAGGTGACTTCCTCTGAGGACTCTCGGAGCGGTTCTTTCTTTTACTCCACTGTAGGTGTTGTTTTTTTATTATAAATATTGTATATTATGTTCTGAATATAATGAGGTACCTTTTGGGATTGAGTGACTAGAGATATCATGTATTATCGCATTGTTGTACTTTGTTACCAGATTTTCATGTTTATCCATTTCTTAGGGTTTCCACATTACAAGTTATTTTCCTGATTTTTCTTTTATTGAGTTATTAGTTGATTATACTTGATTTCCGCTGCGAATTTCGTAATAAATATATAATCCAATAACTCACACATTTAAATTGATAACTTAAATGATGAATTGAGACTTTGATGCTGACTAAGATGCGTTGATCTCATGAGTGTGGACTCAGGGGGTTCACGTAGGCCTAGGCAGGGTGGGACCCAGTTTTATGGGGAATTAGGGCTGTCACACTGTGGTTTGAAACCCATAGGCGACAAGAACGAAAAAAAATTCAAAACTCCTAAAAGTACATGAAAACGGTCAAAATATTATTGGGTTTTGCTCAGAATCGCTTGATATTCTCGATTCCATTCACATTTTGTCTTAAATGCAAGATTCAACCCCCCAAATCGAAGACTTAAACCCAACAACACCAAACCAACTAAAAATGACAAAAAAATCCAAGAAAGCTCTAAAGCGACACAAAAGAGATGAGGAATCGCACTCACGATGTCAAATCGATGGATTTCACCGGATGAGGAACGAAGGTGGTTGCAATTTGAGAGTGGAGAGATGGTGGTGTGGCTGGGGTATGGATAGCTGAGATGAGTTAGTGGGGTATAAGAGAGCAAAAATCCTTTTTTATTGAGGGTAGTTGTGTAATTTCACATTTTTTTAAAAAAGTGGGGTATATTTAGCAAAAATCGGAGTCCATTTAGACGCTCCCTTTTTTAAATACCTATAGAAAAGAAAAGGCCGAAAAATCCTCCAAAAAAAGCAAAATATCCTCATTAACTACAATAGCACTATGTTTAACAAACCAAAAAACATAACTACCCCTGTGCAGCGCATTGGATTGATTTGTCTTTAATTTTTACTTTATAGTTAGTTTTCTTCCCTAGTTGGAAGTCTTTGATTTGTCTTCTCCTTATTGGGAAGCTTTATTATTCGTTTTGTGGTTTTAGTATTTTTGTGTATTGTCTTGAGTTTCAACATTGTAGAGAGCAGTCACTGATTGTCAAATTGTATCAATTTCGAAAAAAGTCAAAGTAATGACAGTTTGTTTGCACAAATAGAATTATCGATTCAATGTATTTGATTCTATGTCTGGTCTTGTATTGAGCAATGACTGATTAATGAAATTTTTTTTTCTCTTCAAAAAACAAAAAAAACAAAAACAAACCCCAAAGTGAAAATAACCCAAGAAGTCAAAATTCTAATGAATAGGTCATTCTAACTTTGAGTAAGGACTTACATACTAATTAGAATTGTAACACAATTGACACATCAAGCTAGTTGTCTCTAATTGTAACATAATTGCTTTTGCGACACCTGGAATGGACATCCGGCTGTTAGTGTCGATTGATTTTCATATCGATGTTTGTTTGACCCCGATTAATTTGGGATTGAGGCTATGTTGTTGTTGTTATTCGATTGTGCGCACACAAATCGATGTGTATTGAATGGATAAATTCATTTAAATTGCATACCTAATGACCCAATTTGTTTAGAAGTCTTCAACATCACTGCACCGCCTCCAACCTTTTCTTTGAAGAAGAGAAAGAAAACGGAGGAAAGAAGCAAAAACTACTACACCATAACATTATGATAAAAATTAATTCAAGGCTAAAACGACCACACTCTAACATCATGATAAACTAATTCAAAATATATAGCCATGCATGTATGTTTAGTTTGGACCAAAGACATGCTGATGATGCTTAAAGGATAAGGTTGGACACTCGCCTAGTGATTCTTGCTTACATCCCCATCAAACTTGGCGGAGGAGGAACTATGTCGAGTTTAGAACACATGAAGCGATGGCGAGCTTTGGGCATTGGTTTTGTCATGCAATCAACAACTTGGTCCTCGGAAAGAACATTACGAATATCTAGTAGCTGTTTGAGAACTCTATCATGGATGAAGTGGAGATTAATTTCAATGTGTTTTGTATGGGCATGAAAGAACAGATTCTTAGAAAGGAAGAATGCACTCTGGTTGTCACACCAAAGGATTGGTTTAGATAAAGACTAAAAGTGGATGTCGGAGAGGGGAGATTCTATCCACATTATTTCAGCTGAAATGTGAGTAAGAGACTTGTATTTGCTTTCTGTACTACATCGAGCAACGACTTGTTGTTTCTTGGCTTGCCACAAGATGAGAGTATGGCCAAGATAAATGCAATATCCAGCGACAAATTTCCGATATTCTGGAGAGGAAGCCCAGTCGGCATCAGAAAAGGCAACAATTTTGAGATTGGAGCAAGGCTTGATGTGAAGACACATATTGGAAGTGCCAGTGAGGTAACGTAATATACACTTAACGGCCTGGCAATGGATGACTCTTGGCTTTTATTGAAATTGGATGAGCCGATTAATAGCGAAGGAGATGTTGGGACGAGTGTGGGTGAGGTACTGAAGGTCCCCCTATAATTCTGCGATAAAGAGTGCAGTCTGAGAACAAAGGACTAGAAATAGAAACATTCAATTTTGAAGAGGCGCAAGGAGTGGCAACTGACTTCAGATTGGCAAAGCCAGCACTTTGAATGAGAGTTTGAATGTAAGACTGTTGCGAGAGATAGATGCCTGTATGATCTTATTTGACTTCGATCCTAAGAAAATAATGTAAATCTCCTAAGTCTTTGAGAGCAAATTGGTTGGCAAAAGAAGAGATAAACTTTTTAATGTGAGCCCCAAAATTTCTGGTGATGATAATATCATCGACATAAATAAGGATATATGTAACTGAATTGTCATCCTTGTGAATGAAAAGAGACGTGTCGGCAATCGAATTGCGAAATCCCCAATTTAGTAGAGTAAACCAGCGATGAATTTTACAGTTATTTGTTACTATTATTGCTCTATTTCCTTTTTTTTGAAATTCTATTACGATTGAGTTGTCCGATGGCAAGTGAGTCAACGTGATCCATGGAAGAATGGGTTATCTAAGGTCATATGCAAGAGCTAGGAACTTGGGATGCACAATATTGTTTGTTGGTTCTATATGGGGTGAGAGTTCTTTACTGGACTACTAGGAAGTTTCTCATCTGAGTGGATTTTAGGATGGTGTGAATGTACCTAATCATATACTTCGAGCCTTGTATGTGTTTTTCCTCACCTCAACAACCATTTAGTCGGGACTATTTGCGCCTCTCTTTTTGATTTCTAGGACAATCATCTACGATTGATTCATATTTATTTACAATATTTATTTATTTATGCATTCCTTGTACCTTTCTATCTACCGACATAAATATAGACTACTTATTTATTTCGAAATGTTTGTAAACATCCTACTTAGTGTTACGTACACTGGCTTGTCATTCTTTTGTTTGATCGAGTGCATTTGCAAATGAGCAAGAGAAAGGCTCCTCAGTTAGGTGACTTACTTTAAGGATACCAGAGCGGTTGTCCCTTTGTTTTCGACGTGGGTTTTTCTTACATTTTGTGTTATGTATATATTTGTTTTGTTTCACAATAGGATATGGGTTTTATGAGATATCTTGGGGCATGTATACGGATAATACTCTCTTGTGACTTGATGTATTTTTTAATGGTATACACATGTAGGGTTTTCACACTCTAGGTTGTTCTGACTAGTGTCTTAGAGATTATTCTATTAGTTTGAGATTTTAATGCTTCTGCTATACTTTGAAAACTCACTATTATGAATAACTCTCATTTAAATTGCTTTGTTAATGGTAAATAAAAAGGAAGGTCGACTAGGCTTGCGTTGAATTCACAAGATTTATTCGGGGTTCACTTAAGTCTAAGCATGGTGGGGCCCGGTTTAGGGTTGTGGAACTGGGTCGTTACGGTTGGTATCAAAGCCCAAAGTTTTAAAACTTGACTCTTGATTAACTCACAACCAATTAAGACACAAACCCATTTATCAGTTAGGACAATAGTTGAATTTAGAATGGAACCCTGTGATCCTGACTTAAGTCTTAGTTGGGAAGTAAGAAGAGTTGGGGAATTTAAAACTGGAATATATGAGCTATTTGATGTATTGTACATACTATTATTGATAGCTATGTTCTGATCATGTATTCACATTCTTTTCAAATTGCAATGGTCAGTCAGCCCAAGACTAGCGATAGTGGTTTGGGAGATATTCATGGGAGAATAGATGAGGTGTCTCAGTTAATTGCTTCGCACGGTCACCAGCTTGAGGAAATCCTCTGACTGTTGAGAACTCAGCCTGCACCTTCACCCTCTACGTTTGCAGCACCTGTTACGTAGGCTGGGAGTGCTCCTATAGTGCTGGACATACTTGCAGCTCCCGCAGTACCGGTAGGACCTACAGTAGCTAAGGAGGCATAAATTTAAATCAAGATAGTCCACCTATGTCAGATACACTGACTGAGGATACGCCGTGTACGCCAACTGACACAGGTACTGGGGCGATAACTGAGGTGAGGCAGGCTCACGAATTCTGGCAACATCATCTAAAGAAGTTTCACAGGGGTATTGATCTTGAGGCAGCAGAGAAATACATACAAAGTCACTCGAAGATTCATGATGTGTTGGCCACACCAAAACATATGAGGCCTAGTATATCATCAACTTCATTGTTGGTAGAGGCTGATATGTAATAGCGTAGCATGGTGGCTACGATGGGGAAGCCCAAGGACTGGGCTAAGTTCATAAAGAGGTTTAACGAGAAGTACATTCCTCTTTCGATCTGCAACTTGAAGATCATTAAGTTTAAGAACATCAGACAAGCAAGTAATAAGACAGTAATGCAGTGCATAGGCCAGTACCTGCGATTGATGGATGGTGAGGGCATAGCTGACACCGATGCTGACCGGGCCTATTATTTCATGCATGGTATGTTACACTCTATTGGTTCGATGGTGGTTACTACAATTTCGAGGACATTACAGAAGGCCTACGAGAGAGGTATGACCAACGAAACTTTTTTGATAGCATACGCAGATTATTGGTTGCACCATCAGTATCATTATAGATAGTAGTCAGTTCGAGAGGTAATAGGATAAAGAAGGTACCTAAATAGTGGATATGGAGAGACCGAGCACAGAGCGTGGGACCTGTTGCATCTCCATCTTCTACCGCTGTAGTACCATCTGCTCTAATACAGAGTTATGCTAGCACACAACAACAGCTAACATAGTCAGGTCCTTAGAGGCAGCAGTATCAACAGGCTGAGGGACAAAGTGTTCAATTTGGATTAAGCTCTCTGCTACGAGTGTGGACAGATAGGGCATTTCATTGGTGCTTGTCTATAATTGGGCCGAGGGCAGCCGCAATAGGGCTAAGAGTATGTAACGACCCATCCCAGTCCAGTCCACCCGCAGGTGGATCCACTGGCCGCAACCACTGGCACTGGCTCCATGGGGGCGCACCCACTGCTGCACCGCTAGTCACATGCGTACGAGGTGGTACCAAGCCCTACCCCATCGTGTCCCCAGCACGGTCTTTCGCCTCCCTTGACTCAAACCTGGGTCCTGAGGGATAAGATTCCAGATTTCACGAGTCGAGTACCACTGAGCTGGGAGGACTTCCCAAGAGGTCACCCATCCTGGTACTACTCTCGCTCAGGCACGCTTAACTGCGGAGTTCTGATGGGATCCGGTGCCTTCGTGCTGAACCAGCTCAGTGGTACTCGACTCGTGAAATCTGGAATCTTATCCCTCAGGACCCAGGTTTGAGTCGAGGGAGGCGAAAGACCGTGGGGGGGACACGGATGGGGTAGGGCTTGGTACCACCCTGCCTGTGACTAGCGGTGCCAGTGGGTGCACCCCCATGAAGCCAGTGCTGGTTGCGGCCAGTGGATCCACCTGCGGGTGGGCTGGACTGGGCTGGGCTGTTACATAAATGGCAGATTCAGAGGCCAATAACTAACGTTAGCTACACAAGCAAAGAGTATGGGCAGCCATAAAACCTTGCATGTGTAGGTAACAAGCATGCAAGATGATCAACGAATAATCATAATGTCAACAATATGCTCCACAACAATTACGATAAAACCAGACAAACGTAGAATGCAATCTCACATACTAGATCATACTTCGTAGATTCAGATGACCCTGACTGAGCACATCAAGTCTAAACCACATCCGAACTACTAATGGTGACCGGAACAAATCACAAACCCACCGAACACGTGCACCCCGCGGCTCGGGTCACAATCCACCAGCGGCGCAAGTACACGTGCTACAATCTAACATGCTTGATCACGTGCCACAATCGTCCCGAATAAACTTCGATAGTGAAAACAAATCCAACACCAACCAATAACTAGACCAACACATGATCACAATGAATATGAATTTCAAGAATAATAAACGTAAGAATTTAAATAATTAAATACTCCAGATGTGTTTCTGTTGGGGTTTACGCACTGGACTCGTCATCTACTTCTTGTGATGATTGAGTGCAAGATCTACTACGACCAGGGGCAAGGAGACTCTCGCAGACTACTTATGACCTTGTCGCTGACGAAGTTTGACTTGTATGTTTTTATTTTGCTGTATTGACTTATTTTTGGGTTTATGGGGACTGTTTGAGATACTAGTACATGTATGTATCACATTTTGTTATGTTATATACAGTGTACTTTACCGGGTTTTCCACATAGGTTTAATGCTCTGTAATTTGAGGAATTTACATATTTTAAAGCTTCCGCTGTTTACAAATATTAAAATATTAATTATTGACTAACTTAGGCTAAATTAATTGATAATGATGCTTAGTTGGGTGTGGGACACAGCTGGCAGTTACATGGCCAGTTGTGGGCCTGCGTGGCCTCCCGTAGCGGACCAATGTGGAAATTGGGGCCGCCACAGAGTAGGTTTATACTATTGTCGCACCAGACCAAACTACTACCCGTAACCTAATCAAGTGTATGGTTTATATTTATAGTCATTTTATGCATACCATGTTTGATAATGGTTCTACTATTTCATTTATTTCGAGTCGCATGGTTGATGAGTTGGGTTTGAGACCTACTATACTACAGAGACCTTTGATCCTTAGCATTACTACTGGGGATAGGAATTACCCGAACTTGTTGTCTGCTGATTGTTCGATAGAGATAGGGGGTCACATCATTCCTGCAGACCTAAGAGTGTTAGAGTTCCTAGAGTTTGATGCTTTGTATGGCATGGATTGGTTGGGTACGTATCATGCACTGATCCATTGCTTCAGAAGAGGATCAAAGTTTAGACTCTTGGGCATCCGAAGTTTATTTTTTAGGGGACTTTGATTTTGTTACCGATTACTAGAGGCAGGGTAGCTTCTGGCGTAGATGTCGAGACATTCACTAGTGTTTTGGGTACAACGGGAAAGTTAAGACTAGGATGGAGGAGATACTTGTGGGATGTGAGTTTCTAGATGTTTTCCTGCTGAGCTACCAGGTTTACCACCACCTAAGGGGATCGATTTCATTATTGATTTGGTCCCTAGAACCAAACCTATATTCATTCTGCCGTGCCGTATGGCTCCTAAGGAGCTAGAAGAGCTGAGATCACAACTTGATGAGTTGTTAAAGTTTGGTTTTATCTACCCGAGCATGTGACTTTGGGGCACGCTAGTTTTGTTTGTTAAGAAGAAAGATAGTAGTATGACGTTATGTATTGACTACAGACAATTTAACAGGGTGATAGTGAAGAATAAGTATCCACTTCCTGGCATTGATGACTTGTTCGATCAACTAACAGGAGCACAATTGTTTTCAAAAATTGATTTGAGATATGGGTAACATCAGCTGAGGATTAGAGCAGAGGATAGGGAGAAGACTGCTTTTCGCACTTGATATGGGCATTAACAATTCACAGTCATGCATTTTGGGTTGACTAACGCTCCAATAATGTTTATGGATTTGATGCATCTAGTGTTGAGAAATCAGATCGTTATTGTGTTTATTGACGACATCCTTATTTACTCTAAGACTCGTGAGGATCATGAGGAGCACCTCAGGACAATTTTATAGATACTTAGAAGGAGCATAATTTGTTTGCCAAGTTTAGTAAGTGTAAATTTTGGCTTGTAAAAGTTAGATTTCTTAGTTACACAATTAGAGTTTGCAAAGTATCTATAGACCCCGCTAAGGCCAGAGAAGTTATTGATTGGCCTACATTAAGATCCGTGTCAGATATTCACAATTTTCTTGGCTTGGCAGGATATTATATACTCTTTATTCCAGACTTCTCGAAGATTGCATTACCTATGAAACAACTGATGAAGAAGGATACTAATTTTCAATGGAATGATAGTTGTGAGGAGGCGTTTCTAACATTAAAGGAACATTTGACTACAACGCCAGTTTTGGTTTTACCTAAGTCAGGGACGGGTTTTGAGGTGAACATCGATGCTTCTGAGGTCGGTTTGGGTTGTGTATTGATGCATAACGATAGAGTGATTGCTTACACATCCTAACAGTTGAAGATTCACGAGAAGAATTATGTTACTCATGACTTGGAATTAGTGGCATTGGTCTTTGCATTGAAGATTTAGCATCATTATCTCTACAATGAGAGATTCGTATTGTTTACTGACTATAAGAGTTTGAAGTACCTCTTCACTCAAAAAGAGTTGAACATAAGACAAAGACGTTGGCTTGAGTTCCTCAAATATTATGATTTTTTAGAGTATCACATGGGGAAGGCCAATGTTGTTGCATACGCATTGAGCCGCAGAGGGGTTGACTCAGAGATTGTTATTACCAACATGACACATGAGTATGGGTTGTTCGAGGTGGTTGAGTTGATGTATTCTATTGATATCCTGACCAACACCAGATTGTTGATTTGTGGACAGATGATGACTAATAGTCTCTATTCATAGTGTACTTGATGGTCAGCAGAAAGATGAGCAATACCAGAGGTTTCTTGGGTTTTCTCATAGTCTGGATCATCCAGATTAGAATCCGTCGACAGATTCATGCTTGAGATTTAGAGGGCAATTTTAGATTCCATCAGTGGCTGAGCTAAGCAATGAAATACTTCATGAGGTACATCGCTCACGTTTTATGATTCATCCGGGCAAGATCAAGATGTATGCAGATGTGCATTGTTTTTTCTGGTGGCCAGAGATGAAGACTGATGTTTCTGATTACGTTTGAGGGTGTGAGATTTGTCAGCGAGTTAAGGTTGAGCATCGCAGACCCAATGGGTTATTACAGCCACTTCCCATTCCTCGGTAGAAGTGGGAGCATATTGCCATATATTTTATCAGTGGTGTACCTCGATCTCAATGAGGACATGATAACATCTGGGTGATTGTGGATAGGTTGACATGGTCTATGCAATTTATACCGATCTCGACTACACATCGGGAAGATAGGCTGGTGACGGTGTATGAACGATAGATAGTTCGACTGCATGGTGTTCTGTTATCGATTGTGTCAGACAAATGGCCATAGTTTACATCTCATATTTGGCAGAGTATGCAGACACAGTTCGGCACACGGTTGGATCTCAGTACCGTCTTTCAGACTAACAGACAATTAGAGAGATTGATTCAGATTCTCGAGGACATGGCTAGGATGTGTGTGTTGGAGTACGGTGGATTATGGGTGGAGTATCTTCACTTGTGTGTAAGTTCGCCTACAATAAAAATTATCAGACCAAAATTGGGTACCGTTTGAGACATTATACGGGAGGTCGTGCACATCTCCATCTTGTTGGGTAGAGCCCGAAGATGTGGCAGTTTTTGGGTCAGAGATTGTAGTGGATCACATAGAGAAGATATGCTTGATTAAATTGAGAATAAAAGGTGCGCAGTAGAGGCAGAAGAAGTATAATGATATATGTCACGGGGAGTTAGAGTATCAGGTCAAAAACTATGTTTATCTGAAAGTTTCTCCGATGAAAGGTTACAAGAAGTTTAAGATTAGAGGGAAGCTTTGCGCTGAGGTTTATTGGTCCATTCATAGTTGGGAAGTGGATAGACAGAGTTGCGTATGAGTTGGAATTGCCACCTCAGTTATCTGGGATCCACCCTTTATTTCATGTTTCAATGCTTTGACTAGATAAGTTGAGAGAAGGCAGACGACAGATGGTGGACTTGAGCCAGATAGACTCAAGGGAGGACATGACTTATGATGAGCAACCTATTCAGATTTTGGACTGTAAGGTGAAGATTATGAGGAACAAGGACATCTCATCATTCCTTGTCAAATGGCAACACCACGGGGGCGAGGAACTGGTGTGGGAGCTCGAGTCTTACATGCACAAGTATTTTCCCTACCTCTTTTGAGTTCGGCAAGTCTTCCCTTTAGTTTGTTTTAAATTTTGATGACAAAATTCCAATTAGTTGGGAAGACTATAACGACCCTAAAAATCTAACTCGTGCCACATGTAGTTTTAAGTCGTACGTAAGCCACTTGCTGTAATACTTGTGTCCAGTTTTTGGTCATCGACACCGAGGTATGTTATTATGAATTCGATGCTTGTATTATTTATTTATTTAACCCAATGTAAATTCCAATGTCTGGGGCAGAGGGCAGCCCAGACCTACTGTCACGGCCCAAATCTCTAAACTCATTTTAATTCCTTAATTAAGTTCACCTACCCATCACATGGGACCCACACCATGATGCGCACGTCGACTGAGGTACGTGGCCGAGGTATATGGTATTTTTGTATTTATTGAATGCTTAATGTTATATAGTGTGTAGACTTACTAAGTTAGTTTATACTATATAGGCGTCGAGACGAGAGCGGGGACACGCCTCGAGTTGCGTGCGAGCAGGAGAATCGGGTAGCTAGACTATGTAAGTCTTATTTAATATTAATATGAAGTTATGGAATATTCATATGCATGATGGAATAAATTTTTAAGCCTATGGTTGTATATATATTAATGCAAATCAAGAAGAAACCTTATAGTTTTGGTTTATAAGTCTACAACTATTGGACTTACTATTGGACTTACCTCGGGATGCACACTAGCACAAACTCCTATACACTTGTGTCACACATGTGTGTCCCTTAGCTGAATTTTAGTGGGTTGATCATTGGATCAACCTTGAATTTTGGGAATGCAAACTAGATTTGGCATCCACTATATATACCGCCCTTTGTCTCCTTTGCTTCTTCTTGCATCTTTGGTTTAAACACACATCCAGAAATTTGCTGGAAAATTTGGAAAGCAAATTACAAGAGAGTGAAGACATCACTAAACAAGGGGAATCAAGCTAGGAAATTCAACACAAAAATGGGGTAAATAGGTTGTAAGGCTTACTAATACATAGTTAAGTCCTACGAGGCAAGGATTAGGGCTTAATTACTAGATTAGGCCGGGTGGTGCCCTAGATTAAGGGTGAGGTCGTCACACCTACGCTTTAAGTGATCTTTTAGGGTTTTGATCCCTAAAGGCGTCACCGCAACATGACATTGTTCATCGACCAATTTTAGGAAAATTTTTAAAAAATTTTGGGGATCTCTCGAGTATCCAAATGGGTACAAATACGACCCAATACCCGGTAATTGACCCAATTACACAAACGGTTAAAATTATGGAAATATGGATAAATTGGGGTTAATTAATGGAGAATTTCAAACAAATGATTAACATGGGATTTTAGTCGATGACGGACATACGAGGGATTTGTAGGGGACGAGTCAGAGTCATGTGAGTGTGTAATAGCTACGGATATACGTAAGTAAACCAATAAGAAATTTTACAGTTACTTCATTTAGTTTTAATTGTTGTTATTATTGCTCTCTTTCCTATTTTTTTTTAAAATTCCATTCTGATTGAGTTGTCCGAGGGCAAGTAAGTCAACGTGATCCTCGGGATGACAGGTTATCTGGGGTAATATGCCAAAACCAGAAACTCGGGATGCATAATATTGTTTGTTGGTTCTATACAGGGTGAGTATTCTTTGCTGAACTACTAGGAAGTCTCCCATCCGCATTAATTTTAGGATGGTGTAAGTTTATCATGTCCTGAACTCGAGTCTTACAGGTATTTTTCCTCGACTCAATGAACATTTAGTTGGGACTACTTGCGCCTCTCTGTTTGATTTCCTGGACACTCATCTTTGATTGATTCATATTTATTTACAGTCTTTATTTATTCATGCATTCCATGTACCTTTCTATCAGCATGAATATAGACTGCTTATTTATTTCGAAATGCTGTAAATATCTTGTTTAGCGTTATTTACTTCAGCTCGTCATTCTTTTGTTTGACTGAGCGTATATCCGCATTCAAGTAAGGGAAAGGCTCCTTAGTTAGGTGACTTTCTTTAAGGATACCGTAGTGGTTCTCCCTTTGTCATCGACGTAGGTTTTTTTTACATTTCGTATTATGTATATGTTTGTTTTGTTTCACAATGGGATATGAGTTTTATGAGAGATCTTGGGGCATGTATATGGAAAATATTATCCTGTGACTTTATGTATTTGTTAATGGCATACATATAAAGGGTTTCCACACTCTAGGTTATCCTGACTTGTTTCTTAGAGATTATTCTATTAGTTTGAGACTTTAATACTTCCATTATACTTAGAGATTATTCTATTAGTTAATGGATTAAAAAAACTGCTTAGTTAATGGTAAATGGTAAGGAAGGCTGACTAGGCTTGCGTTGATTTCACGAGATTTATTTGAGGGTTCACGTAAGTCTAGGCCAGGTGGGGCTTCGTTTAGGGTTGTGGAACTGGCGACGTAACAATAGCCCTTCGATTGAAGAAACAATAGTTCAAAGATGAAATCAAATCAATGCGGACAACACTCCAACAAGGGCGAACCAAAAAATGAACACGCCAACAAGGGCGAGATCATTGCTAATATTAGTTTTTCTTTTTAAGATTCATGGCCAAGAAAGATTTTGAATTGTTTGATTGATTAAGATAGATAAATCTATCCATTACAACTAATCAAGAAAAGTTGTGGTCCATCCCCTTTATTGCTTTAATTTGTTGCCAATTATTCTTCAGTCGATATTAAGTTTTACTTTAAAAACTATTTAAAGATTTTTCCCCTTCCTTTCTCTAGACCTGAGATCGACGGTGAAAAGTGTAAGAATCTCTTTATCATCAATGGAGTTAAAAAGGGGTAGAGGGTGCGAGGTGAGAAATTAAAGAAAGTTGAAAAAACCTATTCCTTTAGCTAGACTAAAAACTTCTAAAATAGTGACGTTTAACCTGGCAATGTGTACTTGACTATTAGTAGTTTAGCAATAAAATCAACTTGTTGAAAAAAAAACCAAACCTCAACAAAAAAGTAGTAATTAAAAAATTGACAAAAACATTTTTGGTGAGATGATAGGCGTGTCACTTGCCAAAAGTAAATGATGAGTGTTCATTAAGGTATGATTTAGTATAGGATATTAGGAGTTAATGAACTATATTTATCTTGTTTTAGAGTGACAAATGCTTGTTTTATGTGTTTCAGGAATTTTATTTTTATTGGGCAGTTTTGGGACCGAAGGCTTGTGTTGAGCTTAATTGACAATGTTCAGTTCAGAGGGCATAACTTTCACATTCGAAATTGGAACGACTCGCCGTTAGTCTTGTTGGAAAGAAGACTTTGAGGCAAACATTTTCAACTTTCGTAATAATCATGAGATGTGGATTTGAAGTGGCTCAAAAGAACACACACAATTCGAAAAGTTTGGCTAAGTTCCTTAATGATCCCTTTTCAGTATAAAGGCCGTAACATTCTTATCTCAAATCCAAATGACTTTCTCTTTCCTTCTTAGAAAGTTGACTCCAAGATGAACATTTTCATGAATCCCAAGCCTTTTCAGATTCGACATCTAAGTGGTCCAAAATCGCATTGTAAAGCAGAGAATAAAAACACGACGTGAGGATGTCGTGATAAAAAAATTCTCACGGCGTGACTCACATAAGAGTTAACCAGAGAGCTAAAAAAGGATGCCGTGTTTCACATATTCTCACGGCACCGCCACGGCATCGATACCTGAAGACTCGAAATTTTAGGAATTTTACCTATTTCGAGATTTTTAGGTTTTTAACCCACTTTTGAGTCTTCCTAAAAATACTAATAGACTATAATTCGAAAAGAACTCTTGTTTTTACTTTCGTTTTGCATTAGAACTAGATTTTTGGCTTGATTATGTCTAGCTAATCTCCTTCCTCTAGGTTAAAGGTGGATTGGTCAAGCTTTGCGACTTGGGATTCTGTTATGAGGTTTATTTATATTTAATTATCTTGATTCTTTTCTATGGTTTATTCACTTTGGTATTGTTTTTAATAATAGGGTTAGATTTGATTGTATGTATAGCGTTGTGCATGCATATTAGGTTGACTATCCTTACTCGTTAAAGTCGAAACGTCCGTCCTTACGTGGTAGACTCAAACTTGTGACAGTTGGCCAACCGGTTAAGTACCTTAAGGATATAAATTAAATCGGGAGCACTAGCGTTCTGATTGTATAGGTGTAGTGCCTTCATAGACCGAGGTAATACGTTTAATGCGTTAAATCTAGAGCACTAGCAATCAAATTTTGTGTTTGGTTAGGGAAGTAGTCAACGGTCGTACCTAGGCTATTGACATTAGGAAGTGCGAGGAACCGAGTACGTCACTGGGTCTATAGCTGCACAAGATCACAGGTTAGTCTCATATCATTTATAAACCAAGAATTAATGGAATCAATCCCAAGTTGTATTGTGAAAACCGTGAAGCTGAATACCTAGATTTCCTTCCATTGCATTACTTAAATTCTAAATTTTTTAAAGTTTCCAAAAGTTTTACAAAATCCCCTGTTTTCTCTTCTCCCTTAAACACATAAGTCAGTAACCCAGTGCTTGAGGTTTGACCCCGAGCTTACCACTGCTACAGTCTTTTGTAGTTTTTAGTCTAGGAATCGAGAATTATATTTCACGTTTTACGACGCACATCATATTTTGGCGCTGTTACCGAAGACTAGGTCCTACTTGACTTAGGTTTTTCTTTTCTTTCTTTTATGCATAGGAGTCTTCTTCGATCACATTCCACCGGATCCTCTCTACTCTTTGATTTGGATATCGAGAAGGCTTGCCGACGGAACGCGAGAGAAGCGCACCAATGGAAGCAAGATTCTGAAGCAACTCCTAATGTTTCATATTCTCTAGAAATGGAGGATAACGAGCATAATCCTCCCCGAGATGAGGGAACAATCAGAATCAAGGGGATAATCAGGATAGGGCACCATTAGGATCGAGGGGACATCTAATTCCCCTATTTTAGCCATACACACCTAATGTGTTAAACCCTGCACATGCACCAGCACATGATGAGCTCCACATTACAATTGAGATGGAAAACCAGGAGATGCAAATTCTTCTTGCATATCAGCCTCATTGCATTGTATATCCTGTACATAGGGGTGACTTTGAGCTTAAATCCGATTTTCGAAACCTTTTACCCTCCTTCCATTGCTTGGATCATAAAGGTCCGATGACTTTCATCAAAGATTTCGACTCCAAATGTTTAATGATGAAGCGACCTAGAGTACAGTAAGATGAAGTAAAATTGTTGGCTTTCCCGTTCTGTCTTAAAGATAGAGCGCAAGAGTGGTTGTTTTACCTTCCCTCAGGATCTATCACTAGTTGGAATGACTTAATTTCAACATTCTTAAGGGAATACTTTCCTGAATCCTAGTCATCTCAGCTTATCTTAGAGATATATAATATCAAGATGAAAAAAGGAGAGACCTTCAATGACTGTTGGGGCAGATTCAAATGACTAATTACATTTTGTCCCCAACATGGTTAGAGTAAAACCTCTCTTGTCCAATTCCTCTATAAGGGTCTTTGGTCCCTTGAGAGGTGCATGATTGACAACACTTGTGGTGGAGCCTATAAGAAGAGAACAACTGATGAGATGTTCAAGTTGTTTGAATCTATTGCTAGTCAATCCTGTCAATATGTTGACGACGATAAGGATGAGGATCCTTCTAGACATATCTTCAGTAGAAGTAGGTCAAGCGACACTGATAAGAAGCTTGACAAACTCACTGATCTCATGGAGCGTTTCCTTACTTCCAGGAAAGCTCAGGCCAAGACTTGCGGCTTTTGTGACATTTCTGGCCATACTATTGATTCTTGTCCCACCATGTTTGGAAAACAAGCTAACGCTTTAGGTGGCAGATTCCAAGGTCCTCCTAGGAATCAATACAGAAACACTAATGGTAATACATATAATCAAGCTGTTAATAGCCCCTATTTGAGTTACGGTTCACAAAATCAGAACTTCTTTCAGTTTGTTCCAAGGGGATAACAACTCCCTCCACAGCCCCAACCTATTCAGACTACCGGACCCTTAGAGGATATGATGAGGACACTCATCACTAAGGTGGACAACCTTGTAGTCGACATGACACAGTACAAAGCAACTAATGATGCTACAGTACATGACTTGACAGTTCAGGTGAATCAAATAGCTAGAGAGCTAGGTAAACTTACGGACTTAGGTAGATTTCCCGCCCAACCCACCCCTAACACTAAGGCGCATGTAAATGTCGTATCATTAGTTGTTGAGAGCGAGCCTAGGGAGACTAAGGTAGTCCGTAAAGAGCAACACACTATACCTAAACAGGATGAGGAGGTAGAGGCTAGGAGGCGACGTGAGATCTTAATGCGATCTCCTTTCCCGCAGAGATTCTTTCCGGAGTTATTCCAGAAACACAGAGATCCTGAGATACTGGCAGACATCCCTCAACTTCCCCAGTTGAGCAGATTTTAGATATTCAGGGGAAGGTTGAGGAGGTTGCACAGGTTATTGAGATCGAGGATACCCTAGAGCAGGTATGCGCAGACGTGGACAAGGTAAGTTTGGGGGTACATGAAGTACCAAAGGAGTAGATCGAGAGAAAGCTAACACCCAAATGCCTAGACCTTAGTATATTTACACTTTCTTGTAAGGTAGGTAATATTACTATTGAGAGTGCCATGTGCAATCATGGCGCATCCATAAATGTCATGTCCAGCTCATTTTATGAGTCTCTTCATGATGGTCCTCTTAAGGATACTCAGGTTGCAATCCACCTTGCTAATAGGTCGGTTGTACACTCGGTTGGGTTCATCGAGGATGTCCCAATCAAGATTCATGATTTTATATTCCTAAAGACTTTTATGTAATGGATATGGGAGAAGATTCTCTCAATGAGTTACCTTCTATTCTTTTGGACCTTTCCTATGGACTGTTAGGAGTAAGGTTGATGTGTTTGATGGGACCATGACTATCGGGTTTGATGGTAAGATCGTTACATTTGATATTTTTAACACTATTAAATCTCCTACTGATGTTTCTTGCTTGTTTGCTATGCTTGTTTCTAACCCACTATTTCAGGATGAGATTAGGTTGGACAAGCAAGACGGTCGTCAAGAACCTAGAGTTGGTGAGACTTTTCCACCACCCCATGCTGACATATAGTGTTTCCTTCTCCCACGGTGGAGCTGTGCGTACGAGAACCACTCAAGACATGCTCGAGTGGGACAACATGATCTATCACACATGATTCTGAAGTCGAGCTAATGACTCCAACCAAAAGCGCTCTTGGGAGGTAGCCCAAGTTTCTATCCTTTTTCTTTCCAGTTTCTTGTTCTTATATTATTTTGTGAACTAATCTTATCTCGTTTGTGACTATTTGCAGGTGTCTGACACTTGTTTGTTGAAGCACCAGAGTTGAGAGCCCGATATCACTGCTGAGTTTTTATGGTATATATAGTTAGTCTATTTTGGATTTGATAAGTTCTTGTGTTTAGTTTATTAGGATTAGTTTTTGAGTCTGCAGAAGGTATTAATATGTATATTCCCATAATTTTCTGAGTTGAGCATTTTTGTCACCGTGCTTTATATTTTATGAGATATTATAGTGCAATAGGTTTTGCATATTCATTTTAGCATGTCATTTCTCCATTACTTGTTTCTTTCACTTCCATGTTTTTTCACTTATTCTCTTAATTTTATAGTTTGATAGCCTCATTCTTATTTTAAACCTTGAGGACAAGGTTTGGGATAAGTTTGGGGGGTGTTTCAGGTATAGTTGAGTGTTGTATGAATGGATTAGCGTATGACAGGTATAACCATTTTATTATTTTTATGCATATTCCATGGGTTTGGTAAGTTATGGTGGTTTTTTCTTTTCTTTTCACCTTTTTTCTTGTTATGACATGCTATGCATTGCATCATTTAGGTTAGTAGTAGTTTGTATTATTTCATGGATTTTTGTAGTTATTTAGTTGCATTATTAAGTCTATGCATGTTTAGAGTCATTTTGTTACATATAGAGTTGCCTAAAACCTTATTGAGTGTTTTTTATTGTGGATATGAGTTCGAATTACGCTACTTTTGAGACTTAAACCTTTTTAAATATTAGGAGTTGTACTTAATTTAGAGTATTATCCAATATCTTTGAGGTTGCTTATTAGAGAACTATTATAAAGCTTAGGTATTGTGCTAGATACCAAAGAGGCAAACGGTCCTATTTTGCAAGTTTTTAGATTTCTAAGGATGCTAGAATTAGAATGTAGCTCACTTGAGACATCAATTACTATGACTTGATCACTTATTGGGAATGATTAGACTTGAACGAACATTGAATGACTCATTTGGGGGAAAATAGAGTGTAGAATCTTATGGTCGGAAAAAGTGAGAAAAACAGATTCCACTGGACATGAAGCAGGGACCGCACTACTTTTAAAACATTTGGGGGAAAATAGAGTTTATATACGCATAAAGACAGAAGTTTATGAAAACTCTTTTGAATAAAAAGGTATGACCAAGTGCTTATACCTAGATCAATTGAGTTATTCCAATGTATTGTTTCACATTTTCATATTTAAGTCTGATTGTCTCTCTTTGGTGTGTTTAGTCATCATTTATGGATAGTATGTTGCACTTTTCGTTCATAGTCCCTTTTTCAGTGTTGATACACAATTTATAAGAAATTCTGAACTTGTATGCTTTAATGTAGTGGCTTTAATCTTGAGTAATTGAAGGCCTTTGTTTGGATTGATTCTAATTTTTGAAAGAGTGATTTTCACTGATGTTTGGATTCCGTTTTCACACTATTTGGCTCAGAACTTCTTTTAGGTGATGGTTACTTGAGTGACAGATATAAATAATAAAGGAAGTCAAACTTGGCTTGGTGATTGGCATAGGTTTGTTAGGATTAGTCATTGTAGTATAAAAGTTGAGTATATGTTTTCATTCACTCATTCGCTCGGGACGAGCAAAGTCTAAGTTCGGGGGTGTTTAATGAGTGCTCATTTAGGCATAATTTAGTATAGGATATTAGGAGTTAATGGACTATATTTATCTTTTTTTAAAGTGATAAATGCTTGTTTTATGTGTTTCAGGAATTTTATATGAGTAGGGCGTTTATGGGACTGAAGGCGTGTGTTGAGCTTAATTGACAATGTTCAGTTCAGAGGGCATAACTTTCACATCAGAAGTCTAAACGACTCGCCGTTGGTCTTGTTGGAAATAAGACTTCGAGACAAATATTTTCAACTCTCATAAGCATCATTAGATATGGATTTAAAGTGGCTCACAAGAACACACACAGTTGGTAAAGTTTGGCTATGTTCCTTAATGACTTACCGTTTCTTTTATAAAGGCCATAAGTTTCTCATCTCAAATCTAAATGACTTCAGTATAAAGGTCATAAGTTTCTCATCTCAAATCCAAATGACTTACCCTTTCCTTTATTGGAAAGTAGACTTCAAGCTGAATATTTTTATATATCACAAGCCTCAGATTCGGCTTCTAAGTGGTCCCAAATTGCGTGGCAAGGCAGAGAAGAAAAACACACTATGAGGATGCCGTGATGAATAAATTCTCATGACGTGACTCACATACGAGTTAACCAAAGAACTAAAAGAGGACGCCGTGAGGATGCCTTATTTCACAAATTCTCATGGTGCAACCACGACGTCGATATCTGAAGACTCAAAATTTCGGGAATTTTACGTATTTTTTGGGATTTTTAGGTTTTCAACCCACTTTGCAGTCTTCCTATAAATACCAATAGACTCTAATTCAAAAAGAACTCTTATTTTTACTTCGATTTTGCATTAGAACTAGGTTTTTGGCTTGATTATGTCTAGCTAATCTCCTCCCTCTAGGTTGAAAGTTGCACATCAGTATCATTGCATTGCATATCCTGCACATAGGGATGACTTTGAGCTTAAGTCCAGTTTTCTAAACCTTTTGCCCTCCTTCCATTGCTTGGATCGTAAAGGTCCGGTGACTTTCATCAAAGATTTCAACTCCAAATGTTTAATGATGAAGCGACCTAGAGTGCAGGAAAATGAAGTCAAATTATTGGCCTTCCCATTCTGTCTTAAAGATAGAGCGCAAGAGTGGTGGTTTTACCTTCCCCCAGAATCTATCACTAGCTAGAATGACTTGATTTTAACATTCTTAAGGGAATACTTTCCCGAATCTGGGTCGTCTCAGCTTATCTCAGAGATATGTAATATCAAGATGAAAAAAAGTAGAGACCTTCAATGACTGTTGGGGCAGATTCAAAAGACTAATTATACAGTGTCCCCAACATGGTCAGAGTAAAACCTTGCTTGTCCGATTCCTCTATAAGGGTCTTAGGTTCCTTGAGAAGTGCATGATTGACAACACTTGTAGTGGAGCGTATAAGAAGAGAACAACCGATGAGATGTTCGAGTTGTTTGAATCTATGGATAGTCAGTCTCGTCAATATGTTGACGACGATAAGGATGAGGATCCTTCTTGACACATCTTCAGTGGAAGTGGGTCAAGCAACACTGATAGGAAGATTGACAAACTCACTGATCTTATGGAGTGTTTCCTTACTTTCGGGAAAGCTCAGGCCAAGACTTACAGCTTTTGTGATGCTTCTGGTCATACTGCTAATTCTTGTCCCACCATGTTCAGAGAACAAGCTAACGCTTTAAGTGGCGGATTCCAAGGTCTTCCTAGGAATCAATACGGCAACAGTAATGGTAATACATATAATCAAGCCGTTAATAACCCCTATTTGAGATATGGGTCACATAATCAGAACTTCTCTCAGTTTGTTCCAAGGGGACAATAGCTCCCTCCAAAGCCCCAACCTGTTCATACTACCGGACCCTTAGAGGATATGATGGGGACACTCATCACTAAGGTGGACAACCTCATAGTCGACATGACATAGTACAAAGCAACTAATGATGCCACTAAGCGTGACTTGGCAATTCAAGTGAATCAAATAGCTAGAGAGCTAGGTAAACTTATGGACTAGGGTAGATTGCATGCCCAACCTACCCCTAACCCTAAGGAGCATGTAAATGTCATATTATTAGTTGTTGAGAGCGAGCCTAGGGAGGCTAAGGTAGTTCGTAGAGAGCATCACACTATACCTGAGCAGGATGAGGAGGCAGACTCAAACTTGTGACAGTTGGCTAACCGGTGTATGTATAGTGCAGTGCATGCATATTAGGTTGACTACCCTTAGTAATTGAAGTCGAAATGTCCGTCCTCACGTGGTAGAGTCAAACTTGTGACAGTTGGCCAACCAGTCAAGTACCTTAGGGATCTAAGCTAAATCAGGAGCACTAGCGATCTAGTTATCTAGGTGTAGTTTCTTCACAAACTGAGGTAATGCATCCAATGTGTTAAATTTGGAGCACTAACGATGAGATTGCGTGTTTGGTTGGGGAAGTAATCAATGGTCGTACCTTGGTTGTCGACATCAAGAAGTGCAAGGAACTGAGTGCGTCACCGGCTCTATAGCTGCATTGGATCATAGGTTAGTCTCATAATATTTATAAATCAAGGATTAATGGAATCAATCCTAAGTTGTATCACAAAAACCGTGAAGCTGTATACGTAGATTTTCTTCCACTGCATTACTTCATCTCCAAAGTTTTCAACGTTTCCAAAAGTTTTAGAAAATCCCATGCTTTCTCTTCTCCCTTAGAAACCTAAGTTAGTAACCCAGTCCTTGTGGTTCGACCCCGAGCTTACCACTGCTATAGTCTTTTGTAGTTTTCGGTATAGGAATCGGGAATGATATTTGACGTGTTACAATGCATAGCAGGCAAGATTTTTGAAGGTCGAGAGTTCAATTCCCCATAAAAAAATGCTAGAGCGACACCCCTAAAATGTACATCAGAATGCACAACACCCCTATCCAATCATGTTTTTAACATCAGAATACGTAAGCTCTGATCTGAAGGTAAAACGGATGGGATAAGATATGGAATTGTCTATTTAGGATTCAATAAAATAAAATAAAATAAAAATGGGCTGCGTGAAAGTTCTTTGGCTCTTATAACAAGTTTACAACAACAAAATTCTCAATCCCAAAATAATCAGGTGCGGCTATGTATATTAAATATTCCATTCTTCTTGATTCAATGCATTCTAAGCTATCTTAAGTCTGCCTTTATGTTGTCAAATTTTTTCAAGTTTTATTTATTACGTTTAGTTTTCAATATGAGGATCATAAAACAATTTTTCGTTAGCTAACAGAGTCGAACCGTCTTCCATAGAAGGGAAAAGTTGGGAAGAAAAAAGGAGTAAGCTACATCAACATTGATTACATCTTTATATAGTGACTAAACCCCAACGAACTATATAGAAATTACTATATAACCATTGCACTACAATTCCTATATTTTATAATATATTATTACATGTAAGCATCAACATTGTGTTAATGATTGCATGTGCCTATGTTTAGTTATATCACACAAATTTTTTTCACTTTCAAAACATATTTTTCCTCATTTTGTGTTAATGATTGCATGTGCCTATGTTTGTGGCTAACTCGCTTATATGAATAAGTCAATTCTCCTAATAAAACAAAAGTCAATTCTCCCTTCAAAATCTTTTTTTTTCTTAAGAGAAAGAGAATGTCACTAAATCTATTTTTTTTCTATCATATATATTTCTACCAAGTGATTTAATATAATTTTCAAAATTTAATATTCTTTAGGTAGCAAATTTGTGAATGCATGATCCTAATCACTATTTTTTTGATAACTATGAAAATAGAACATAGATGCTCAGAACATAATTCATGATATTTACTTTTGTCTGAGTAATAATGTTCATTTCTTTGCCACTATACCACACCTTTGAAATATCTCTCTCAATATATTTCGTAGTTAATTTGTGAGGGTTGCTACCTTATTGTTGCCAAAGATAACTTCAAATATTCAATTTCAAACTTCATTGTCATTGCGAGTGGTCATGTTATTTTGAAGTTGAATATATAGTTTTGAAAAATATGTAAACATGAAGATCTTATATAATAAGTACGTTATAGTTTTCCTTTAGAGCAGAACATTTGTTAAATCTATACTATATATAATGTCAATCCTCCCAAGGATCCAATTAATTTTAAATTTATACTTATTCTATATTTGTCCTTCATTTCTTTTTACTTATTAGTTTAAAAAGAAGTTAACTAATAATCATTGGGGGCATTTGTGGAAAACAAACACACTTCTAGTTAGTTTTCTAACTGAACCTTTATTAACTTTTCCTAAATTATCGCCATTTCTCTCTCATATCCACGTATCTCTCCACAACCGTTCTCCTCCCTTGCGGTTTGCAAAGTTAAAAATTCAAACACAATTTCTGCCATTTATTTATTTATTTATTTTTTAAAGATTTTGCATATCATCCATGGATAGAGATTAACATTTATTGCTAGATTTACAGTTTGAGAACAAAGGGGTTGGGCATGTAGTGATGATTTTATGCAAGTAGTTGCATCAACATACATTCATGGCAAGACGCACCATCATGATTTGATTTTGACTAATTGTGATAATTTTTAGTGTTTTCATTATTTTATATATATATGGTGGTTGATAATATTGGTCAGTTTTATTTTTCTTTTTTGGATGTGGAGGACAATATACTCCTAATTAAGTTCAAAGGCTAATTGATCGATTTGAAAACTTCTCATCTCTATCCATGCGTGATAATTTAATGGGCAGATCACAATTCTTCACGAGTGTGGAGATGCAAAGAAGTTAATTTTCCTATTTACTTTGACTGCATATTGACAATCATTTCTATATTAACATAAGTTGTCAATTAATTACTTTTATATATCTTTGGATAATTACACTCTCTGAAGGGCAAATTTTGTGACAGATGGATTGCATAGATAGATATCTATATATGGAGCAAAACCATAGATTTGGAACATTAATTAACTAATTGACTTTTGAAAGAAATGGATGGGTCTTCAATGAAATGGAAGGACAACGAGAGGAAAATTGTAAGAGTAGGAGGGTTAATTAAGGGTGATTAGACAAAATATAATGTAAATTGATGCATAGGGGTTTCATTTTCGGTTCCATTTTTTTTTACAAGGTAAAAAATCGAGGTAGCTTTATTTTGGGTTCATGAAGCAACAAAAAATATTAATGGTGGAATAAAACCACATGATATGCTAGAGATCCTGATCCAGTATTTAGTCTAGGCACATGATCCATTTGTAGATACTCAACAAATCAAAATGCTTCATATATATAGTTGAGATAATTATCATTATTTTTTAAAATTCAATTATAGATGCTCAAATTTGTTTTTTTTTTGTTTTTTTTTCTATTCTGTGTTATTATAATATTTTTTAAAAAAATTTATACTATAATATTGTTGATTTAGACGTTTCTCCTATGGAAAAAGATTGGCCGACCCTCTTTGGACATCGAGAAATGCGCACCTACCATGTTGGCATTATCCGATGCAAATGTAATGTACATCTCAAGGTGTATAGTTTGGGGTCCTTCTGGTAGATGTACCTATAAATTTTATTTAGACATTCATCATTTAGTCCAAACACTTGCATAGAATTGACAATGTTATAAAAATAAATTTTGAACCTATAAATGTCTCAATTGTGACTTTCCTCAAAAAAAAAAAAATCTCAAAATTTGATCCAAACATATCTATATGTTTCGTGCTCATCGACTAGTGTAATTAAATGTAATTCTCTTTAGTCTCATATCACTAAATGAAAAATATGTATGATATGAGACTAGTATAAAATAAGAGGTTAGATAACCCTCCAAACTCATACCTAAGTTTAATTTAATATCTAGATTCTAGAAACAATCCCTAGGGTCCTCCTCCCCACCCATCTCCCTACTCCCCATTCCTCCCGATCTCCTCTTCTCCTCCTATCTCCCATCTTCTTCTCCACTCTCCTCTCTCCTTCCACCCTACTCCCCCTCCCCCTCCCTCCTCTCACCTTCCCCTTCCTATTCCCCTTTCCCGTCCCCTTCGCTCTAGATATTAAATTAATCTTACTTTTTTTCAAGGGGCGTGCCACCTTTCAAAATAAATAAAAAAAAGGCTTGGCACACCTCGCAAAAACTAAATAAAAATATTTACTAAAATTATTCACTCTTTTCAATCTTCTTGCTCATTATTTTTCTGCTAAGGCAGCACCGACCGGTGTGACGCTTTTGAAAATAAAATTTCCTTGCTTGTTGTTACTACTACTGCTAAGGCTTCTTCATTTTTTATTATAATTTTCTTTTCAATCTTGTCTTTTTGACATTCTTGGCAACTATATATCCATATTTTCGTCTTTGAATCTTTTAGGCTTGCCGATAGTATATTAGTTTCATCTTTTAGAATTTAGCCATTTAAAACATGTTTGTTTCTGCCACTACCGCCCATTCCATGTTTAAAATACTGAAAAATATGCACACTCATCTCATCTCTACAATACCTTTTAGGTTTTATTCTGAAGTCTATTCTTTTTATCAAACTTGAATTTGCCTCATCCACTGGTTGTTGTCCAAATTACTGGTATGCTTTTCCATCCTATTTTTCCTTATAATTTCTCAATTTTATGCCCTAGTGTAATTTTATTCATCTTTTCTTATATGATTATTTGCTAAACCTACTTATTAATTATAATTGATTACGGTTGTTCTATTAGTGGCTAATCTGGTAGTCTTTCGACCTTGATTTGGTGCTTTGTGCATGTAGATGGACAGGAAATCTAGGGGTTTTATGTCCAGTCATATGATGGAGACAGGATAAAAAATTTGATTTTTCCTTGTAATTCGCTCTCTTGAAAAATGTAATAATTCTGGAAATGTAATTCGACATGGAGGATTTTTGTGAAAATTCGCCAATTTGGAGAAGATTGGAAAACATTCTTTTAGATGGTGAAAAGATTCAAATTGCTATTTAGGGATGTCAAAGTAAGCACAATTATGCATTATAGCATTCAAAAATACTAATCTAATGGTTTGGAGCATTTCTAATGATACAAACTACGGATACTACAAAGAAGTTACAAAGAAAAAAAAATCATGCATAGGAAATAAAATCAATTCTACTAACTAGGGAAATAAATGTGGGAACTTTTCTAGTCAAAAGGGGTGAAATATCCAAATTTATGAGATCTCATTAATTAGGAAAAGATTTTGTGAGAACTTTCCTGGTCAAAAAGGACAAGATCTCTAAATTCATGAGATAACATTAATTAGGAAATGATTTACGGAAAACTTTCCTAGTCAAAAGGCTAATTAAGTAGACTAATGAAAAAGGGCCAAAAACATAATAGAGTTAAACTTAAGGCCCAAATGAGAGGGCACTTTAGTCTTTAACAATGGTAGATTGCTTACCCTTTTTTATCTTCCAATGTCACTGTATAGTTGTTATTGTTTTAATGATTTGGTAAACAAATATTGGATGTTTTATATGGAGACATCAAGATCGTTTGGGATAGCTTTGAGGAAAACTTCAAATTTATGATTCTCTGGGAAAGGAAAGGAAAAACTCAACTGGCAGGATACTATCTTATAATGATTCATAGAAATATCTTTGTGTACGTTTCATCATGAAAATCTTAATGGACAGACATTGTGACGGCCAGACAGCTCAAAGTAGATCTTGTTAAATTGATCACGATATCATGTTTCGTTCAAAATCTCATCCATCTAGAATAGAGGTCATAGGCACTAATACGAGATTTTAAACGACTGATATAAGGTTTATGGAAAAAGAAAAAGACGAAATTCGTACAAATTTTTGAACTCGACATGTTAGAAATTATAGTAATTCAAAGTTACAAGGTTAGACCTAACATTTTTGGAATGACATTTGAGAAATGTTGGACCCATGTAGCAGGCCCCTACTAATTTGGTACTGAGGCGTTGATGTTGCATACTTGAACTGTTGAAGATGGTCTCAATTATTTCTCTTCCTTTTGATCAGTGCAGTGAAGAATTTATTTCATTTCCATTCATCAATAAACTAGTCAGCATCCTGCGCTTCGCGTGCGGGCAAGACTAAATGTTAATAATATCAAATAAAAATAAATTTGATAAGAAAAACCTCTAAACGTAATTTCCAATAAAAAATCACTAAATTTATTCAATCACCTCCAAAACCGTCAAAAATGACACAAATAACAATTCATAACATATAATTCACTTTATTAATTAGAACAAAAGCATGTAAGAAAAAAAACTACCTAATACACAAAGAAAAACTTAGTATAAATTTGATCGTATTAGTCAAAAATCATCATATTTATAACACTAATAAACTTACATTACTTACATATATACAATATTAGTCATCATTTTAAAGTCTTTAGATTCTAATGTGTTCAATTTGGTTATTAAGAAAGCAATTTGTAATTTCATTATTATTGAACTCTTAAGTACTTAGAAATTACATTTTTTTTAAATGGAAGGATATAATATTCCATTGGTAATATCCTCAAATGTATATACTTTTCGATTTATGTGGTATTCTATTAACGATAACCTCATATATATGTACTTTTCGATCTCTGCAATTGATTGAATTTGTGGCTTTTGGGCTTAACAAATTCCTAATTAATGCAACACAGATAATAAATTGGTCATCAGTTTGTTAATGACAACATTCCTATACTTTGATAATATTAGATTTTTTTTTCAAAGATCATATTAGATTTAACTATTAAAGCATAAACACCAGAAAAATAGCAAAATAACCTTGTTATCTACAGTTACACTATAAACAACACAAACAAACAAAAAACCGAAAGCAAAAATAGACGGACAAGCCAAAATTCTAATTAATTGGCCATTCTAACTTTCAATTAAAAAAGGATGTGGCTAAACGGACCCCAATTTTTGCTAAACATACCTTGTTTACTCACCATACCCCTGTTTTTTATTCTAATTACTAAATGTACCCCACTTTTTAAAAAAAAAAACCTCCGAAATACCCTTACTAAATGTACCAACTTTTTACTAAATATACCCCATTATTCAAACATACCTTTGTCTCTTCGTCCTGTGGATTTCGGTCATGCAGGATCGAGACCTCTTTAGAGGTTTCGACCGACTTCATCTAAATCCCACTGGTATCTTTAAAGGGGTATCAGCCTTGTTAGACTGGGTATCGACTGACTGCCACCGAGATCTCATTATAGGTCTAAGTGGGAACCGACCAAGACCTTTAAAGAAGTCTCAGACCTATGTGTAAGGACCCTCAAATTTAGACCTATGTGTAAGGACCCTCAAATTTAATTGGTCACATTGCTTAAGCCTTGGAAGTCGATACTGAGGTGTATTTTATTTTTCTGTGATGTTTGTACTATTATTTATACCTTAATGTGAACTTTGTATGTCCTAGTGCGTGATTTTGTTTTGTTTATCGCCTCGGATTTGTGTGTGAGGTTCGCCTACGAAGAATGAGAATTTTAGGGCAAAAAGGGTATAATTTAGGTATTTACACACCGAAAATGATAATTAGAGAATTATCAGAATATAATAAATAATTAATGAATATGCAAGTGTATTGTTGCATACGAGAATGAAAGACATGCAAGTCGTGAGGTAGTACAGGTCCGATAATGTGAGGTGCGAGCGCGTATTGGTTAAGTGGTGAGGTAAGAGTCACCAAGTGAAGTCACACAGGTGAGTTAGAGTTGTTGGCTGTATTGAATAGAGACCACAAGATGTGCCTCGAGATACGTGTGTGAGGGAAGATGAGCGAGACATAAATATCACTTTTTCTCTCTCCTCCCTATCTCATTTCTTTATCACTCAAACAAATGAACGAAATTGGGAATGTTGGGCTCGGTGATTTCAAGCTCGAAACGATGTAGGGGGTCGGTTGACTACGCGTAATAAGGTAAGATCCTGACTCCTCTCGTGGATGTCTATGATTTGACGTCAATTTTGTGATTTTCGTCGTGATGAATTCGGACGATATTTTAGGGTTTTGATTTTAATGAGTTTGGGTGATGATTTGATGATCAAAGGGTTGATCAAATGAGATTTTATTGTTGAGTTGATGATTTTGAAGGGTTTGGTATTTTAAAAATTTTTTGGTAATTTTTGGTGTAATTTTTGAATCGGGCATTTATCGGAGTTTTGACACATGGCGAAGTAGTTTTTGTAAAGTTTTGGACGTTCCTAAAAGTTTAGGATAGGCTCGAAACTACGCATAATAACGTAAGATCCGAACTTCTCTCGTGGATTTCTATGATTTTTTGACGTCAATTTTGTGGGTTTTCGTCTTGACGAATTTAGACAATATTTTCATGCTTCGGTTTTAATGAGTTTGGGTGATAGATTGATGATAAAAGGGTTGATCAAATTTGGTTTTGTTGGTGGAGTTGATGATTTTGAAGAGTTGGGTATTTTAGAGAATTTTTGGTGTAATTTTTGAATCATGCATTTATCAGGGTTTCGACACAAGGCAGAGTAGTTTTATATAGTTTTGGTCGTCCCTAAGAGTTTGGGATAGTCTCAAAACTCAGCGACGTGAGGCTGAATTCTGAAAAACCCCAGAAACGAGTTCAGGGTGTCATGCCATGAGGGATGTCATGGAGAGTTTTCTCCCATAACGTCGATCAGGCCGTGAAAACCAGAGGCGAATATGAGATTGACGCTTTATATGATGCCGTGGGCAAAAACCCTAGCGGCGACCAAACCTGGGACTCAATAAACATACATTTTATGTGACGCTGTTGGATTTATACTTTTGTGGCGTCTGGAACAGTAAAAAAAATTTTCAAATATTTTTCAAAAGTTTTGGGAAAACTTTAGGGGTTTATTTAGGGTCCGAAATGAATCTAATATATAAAAAAATTGGGCTTAAATGATTGTCAAGCTTTGAGAATTCAAATTGTACAGTTAGATAATTGTGTGAGAATCGGTATTTCGTGATTTCTTTAAGATACGTTAGTAAGCCAGTAAGAAGGTGCACATTAATTCATTTTCCATTATTATTTTTTCTATCGAATTAAGCTATTTGTTAGAATTTCATTCTTATATTCCTTAATTAAGTGTCTTTGGTGTAAGTGTGTCGTGAAGGTACTCCTAGGTTCATATTAGCTGGGTTAACATAAACACTTCTGCAGAAATGTTGTCCACCCACCTAATTTTGAGTTTCACCCTGAGTAATGGATTATTGTGGATGTAAATGTGGATGTGATTGTGGTTATGGGTGTGGTTGTGGATGGATGTGGTTGTGGATTGTTGTGGGTATTGACCACTTATGGGCCTCTATTGACTAGATAAACACTAAAATATCATTGTTATACTTACCAGTTTGTTTATCATGTAATTTGTGTTATTTTCTGCCTATACCGCATGATTTTTAAACTATTTTATTGGTTATTTATGAATCACTGTTTATATTCTTCTGGCTATAGTTTCAATTTTATCACATACTCATTGTCTAGTTTGTGTCGGTGGGTGAAGATATGGCTGAGACAAACAAAGGAAAGGAGTTAGCCGATGCTAGGTGACTTCCTCTGAGGAATCTCGGAGCGGTTCTTTCTTTTACTCCACTGTAGGTGTTGTTTTTTTACTATAAATATTGTATATTATGTTTTGAATATAATGAGGTACCTTTTGGGATTGAGTGACTAGAGATATCATGTATTATCGCATTGTTGTACTTTGTTACCAGATTTGCATGTTTATCCATTTCTTAGGGTTTCCACATTATAAGTTATTTTCCTGATTTTCCCTTTATTGAGTTATTAGTTGATTATACTTGATTTCCGCTGCGAATTTCCTAATAAATATATAATCCAATAACTCACATGTTTAAATTGATAACTTAAATGATGAATTGAGACTTTGATGCTGACTAAGATGTGTTGATCTCACGAGTGGACTCAGGGGGTTCACGTAGGCCTAGGCCGGGCGGGACCCAGTTTTATAGGGAATTGGGGCTGCCACACTGTGGTTCGAAACCCATAGGTGACAAGAACGAAAAAAAATTCAAAACTCCTAAAAGTACATGAAAACGGCAAAAATATTATTCGGTTTTGCTCAGAATCGCTTGATATTCTCGATTCCATTAACATTTTGTCTTAAATGCAAGATTCAACCCCCAAATCGAAGACTTAAACCCAAAAAACACCAAACCAACTAAAAAATGACAAAAAAAATCCAAGAAAGCTCTAAAGCGACACAAAAGAGATGAGGAATCGCACTCACGACTTCAAATCGATGGGTTTCACCGGATGAGGGCTGAAGGTGGTTGCAATTTGAGAGTGGAGAAATGGTGGTGTTGCTGGGGTATGGATAGATGAGATGAGTTAGTGGGGTATGAGAGAGCAAAAATCCTTTTATATTGAGGGTAGTTGTGTAATTTCACATTTTTTAAAAAAAAGTGGGGTATATTTAGCAAAAATCGGAGTCCATTTAGACGCTCCCTTTTTTAAATACCTATAGTAAAGAAATGGTCGAAAAATCCTCCAAAAATAGCAAAATATCCTCATTAACTACAATAGCACTATGTTTAACAAACTAAAAAACATAATTACCCCTGTGCAGTGCGTTGGATTGATTTGTCTTTAATTTTACTTTATAGTTAGTTTTTTCCCGAGTTGGAAGTCTTTGAATTGTCTTCTCCTTGTAGGGAAGTTTTATTATTCGTTTTGTGGTTTTAGTATTTTTGCGTATTGTTATGAGTATCAACATTGTAGAGAGCAATCACTGATTGTCAAATTGTATCAACATTGTTAATGACAGTTTGTTTGCACAAATAGAATTAGCGATTCAATGTATTTGATTTGATGTCTGGTCTTGTATTGAGCCATGACTGATTAATGAAATTTTGATTTCTCTTCAAAAAACAAAAAAAAACAAAAACAAACCCCAAAGTGAAAATAACCCGAGAATTGTAACACAATTGATACATCAAGCTAGTTGTCTCTAATTGTAACATAATTGCTTTTGCGACACTGGAATGGACATCCGAAATTTGTTAGTGTCGATTGATTTTCGTATCGATGTTTGTTTGACCCCAATTAATTTGGGATTGAGACTTTGTTGTTGTTGTTATTTGATTGTGCGCACACAAATCAATGTGTATTGAATGGATATCAATAAGCTGGGTGTCCTAAAAGGTCACCCTAGCTTGCATTATCCTTTTATAATTATATTGGATAAATTCATTTAAATTGCATACCTATTGACCCAATTTGTTTAGAAGTCTTCAACATCACCGCATCATTAACGCCTCCAACCTTTTTCTTTGAAGAAGAGAAAGAAAACGGGGGAAAGAAGCAAAAACTACTACACCATAACATTATGATAAAAATTAATTCAAGGCTAAAATGGCCACACTCTAACATAATGATAAACTAATTCAAAATATATAGCCATGCATGTACGTTGAGTTGGGACTAAAGACATGCTGATGATGCTTAAGGATAAGGTTGGACACTCGCCTAGTGATTCTTGCTTACATCCCCGTCAAACTTGGCGGAGGAGGAACTATGTCGAGTTTAGAACACATAAAGCGATGGTGAGCTTTCGGCATTGGTTTTGTCATGGAATCAACAACTTGGTCCTCGGAAGGAACATTACGAATATCTAGTAGCTGTTTGAGAACTCTATCATGGATGAAGTGGAGATCAATTTCAATGTGTTTTGTATGGGCATGAAAGACCAGATTCTTAGCAAGGAAGAATGCACTCTGGTTGTCATACCAAAGGATTGGTCTGGAAGAAGACTAAAAGTGGATGTCGGAGAGGAGAGATTCTATCCACATTATTTCAGTTGAAATGTGAGTAAGAGACTTGTATTCACTTTTTGTACTAGATCGAGCAACGACTTGTTGTTTCTTGGCTTGCCACAAGATGAGAGTATAGCCAAGATAAATGCAATATCCAACGACAAATTTCCGATCTTCTGGAGAGGAATCCCAGTCGGCATCAGAGAAGGCAACAATTTTGAGATTGGAGCAAGGCTTGATGTGAAGACACAAATTGGAAGTGCCAGTGTGGTAACGTAATATACGCTTAACGGCCTGGCAATGGATGACTCTTGTTTTTTATTGAAATTGGCTGAGCCGATTAATAAAGGAGATGTTTGGACGAGTGTGGGTGAGGTACTAAAGGCCCCCAATAATTCTGTGATAAAGAGTGCAGTCTGAGAACAAAGGACTAGAAGTAGAAACATTCAATTTTGAAGAGGCGCAAGGAGTGGCAACTGACTTCAGATTAGCAAAGCCAGCACTTTGAATGAGAGTTTGAATGTAAGACTGTTGCGAGAGATAGATGCCTGTATGATCTCGTTTGACTTCGATCCCAAGAAAATAATGTAAATCTCCTAAGTCTTTGAGAGCAAATTGGTTGGCAAGAGAAGAGATAAACTTTTTAATGTGAGCCCCGAAATTTCTGGTGATGATAATATCATCGACATAAATAAGGATACATGTAACTGAATTGTCATCCTTGTGAATGAATAGAGACGTGTCGGCTATCGAATTGCGAAATCCCCAATTTAGTAGAGTAAACCAGTGATGAATTTTACAGTTATTTGTTACAATTATTGCTCTATTTCCTTTTTTTTGAAATTCCATTCTGATTGAGTTGTCCGAGGGCAAGTGAGTCGACGTGATCCATGGAAGGATGTGTTATCTAAGGTAATATGCAAGTGCTAGGAACTTGGGATGCACGATATTGTTTGTTGGTTCTATATGGGGTGAGAGTTCTTTATTGGACTACTAGGAAGTTTCTTATCTGAGTGTATTTTAGGATGGTGTGAATGTACCTAATCATAAACTTCGAGCCTTGTATGTGTTTTTCCTCGCCTCAACGACCATTTAGTCGGGACTACTTGCGCCTCTCTTTTTGATTTCTAGGACAGTCATCTTCGATTGATTCATATTTATTTACAATATTTATTTATTTATGCATTCCCTGTACCTTTCTATCTATCGACATAAATATAGACTACTTATATCTTTCGAAATGCTGTAAACATCCTACTTAGTGTTACGTACCTAGGCTTGTCATTCTTGTACTTGACTGACTGCTGATCTGCAGCCAAGCAAGAGAAAGGCTCCTCAGTTAGGTGACTTACTTTAAGGATACCAGAGCGGTTGTCCCTTTGTTTTCGATGTGGGTTTTTCTTACATTTTGTGTTATGTATATATTTGTTTTGTTTCACAATGGGATATGGGTTTTATGAGATATCTTAGGGCATGTATACGGATAATACTCTCGTATGACTTGATGTATTTTTTAATGGTATACACATATAGGGTTTTCACACTCTAGGTTGTTCTGACTAGTGTCTGAGAGATTATTCTATTAGTTTGAGATTTTAATGCTTCTGCTATACTTTGAAAACTCACTATTATGAATAATTTTCATTTAAATTGCTTTGTTAATAGTAAATAAAAAGGAAGGCTGACTAATCTTGCGTTGAATTCACAAGATTTATTCGGGGGTTCACATAAGCCTAAGTATGGCGGGGCCCAGTTTAGGGTTGTGGAACTAGGTCGTTACAGTTGGTATCAAAGCCCAAAGTTTTAAAACTAGACTCTTGATTAACTCACAACCAATTAAGGCACAAACCCATTTATCAGTTAGGACAATAGTTGAATTTAGAATGGAACCCTATGATCCTGACTTAAGTCTTAGTTGGGAAGTAAGAAGAGTTGGGGAATTTAAAATTGGACTATATGAGCTATTTGATGTATTGTACATACTATTTTTGATAGCTATGTTCTGATCGTGTATTCACATTCTTTTCAAATTGCGATGGTCGGTCAGCCCAAGACTAGTGATAGTGGTTTAGGAGATATTCATGGGAGAATAGATGAGGTGTCTTAGTTAATTGCTTCGCACGGTCACCAGCTTGAGGAATTCCTCTGACTGTTGAGAACTCAGCCTGCACCTTCACCCTCTACATTTGCAGCACCTGTTACGTAGGCTGGGAGTGCTCGTACAGTGCTGGACACACTTGTAGCTCCTGCAGTACCGGTAGGACCTACAGTAACCGAGGAGGCATTGATTTAAATTAAGATAGTCCACCTATGTCAGATACACTGGCTGAGGATACGCCGAGTACGCCAACTGACACAGGTACTGGGGCTATAACTGAGGTGAGGCAGGCTCACGAATTCTTGCGACATCATCTAAAGAAGTTTCACAGGGGTATTGATCTTAAGGCATCAGAGAAATACATACAAAGTCACTCAAAGATTCATGATGTGTTGGCCACACCGAAACATATGAGGACTAGTATATCATCAACTTCATTGTTGGTAGAGGCTGATGTGTAGTAGTGTAGCATGGTGGCTACGAAGGGGAAGCCCAAGGACTGGGCTAAGTTCATAAAGAGGTTTAACGAGAAGTACATTCCTCTTTCGATCCGTAACTTGAAGATGATTAAGTTTAAGAACATCAGACAAGCAAGTAACAAGACAGTAATGCAGTGCATAGGCCAGTACCTAGGAGTGATGAATGGTGAGGGCATAGCTGACACCGATGCTGACCGGGCCTATTATTATAGATAGTATGACCAATGAGACTTTCTTGATAGCATACGCAGAGTATTGGTTGCGCCATCAGTATCATTATAGATAGTATTCAGTTCGAGAGGTAATAGGATAAAGAAGGTACCTAAATAGTGGATGTGGAGAGACCGAGCACAGAGCGTGGGACCTGTTGCATCTCCATCTTCTACCGCTGTAGTACCATCTGCTCTAATACAGAGTTATGCTAGCACACAACAACAAGCCTAACATAGTCGTGTCCTTAGAAGCGTTAAAGATATCGCAGTGAGGGACAAAGTGTTCAATTTGGATTAAGCTCTCAGCTACGAGTGTGGATCGATAGGGCATTTTATTGGTGCTTGTCTATAATTGGGCCGAGGGTAGCCGCAATAGAGCTAAGAGTAGGTTCATACTATTGTCGCACCAGACCAAACTACTACCTGTAACCTGATCGAGTGTATGGTTTATATTTATAGTCATTTTATGCATACCATGTTTGATAATGGTTCTACAATTTCATTTATTTCGAGTCGCATGGTTGATGAGTTGGGTTTGAGACCTTCTATACTACAGAGACCCTTGATCCTTAGCAAACCGCTCGGGGGATAAGAATCACCCGAACTTGTTGTCTGCTGATTGTTCGATAGAAATAGGGGGTCACATCTTACCTACAGACCTAAGAGTGTTAGAGTTCCTAGAGTTTGATGCTTTGTATGGAATGGATTGGTTGGGTGCGTATCATGCACTGATCCATTGCTTCAGCAAGAGGATCAAAGTTTAGATTCTTGGGCATCTGAAGTTTAGTTTTTAGGGGACTTCAATTTTGTTACTGATTACTAGAGGCAGAGTAGCTTCTGGCATAGATGTCGAGACATTCACTAGTGTTTTGGGTACAACGGGAAAGTTGAGACTAGGATGGAGGAGATACTTGTGGGATGTGAGATTCTAGATGTTTTCCTGCTGAGCTACCAGGTTTACCACCACCTAGGGGGATCGATTTCATTATTGATTTGGTCCCTAGAACCAAACCTATATTCATTATGCCGTGTTGTATGGCTCCTAAGAAGTTAGAAGATCTGAGATCACAACTTGATGAGTTGTTAGAGTTTGGTTTTATCTACCCAAACATGTGACTTTGGGGCACGCTAGTATTGTTTGTTTAGAAGAAAGATAGTAGTATGACGTTATGTATTGACTACAGACAATTTAACAGGGTGACAGTGAAGAATAAGTATCCACTTCCTAGCATTGATGACTTGTTCGATCAACTAACAGGAGCACAGTGGTTCTCAAAAATTGATTTGAGATATGGGTAACATCAGTTGAGGATTAGAGCAGAGGATAGGGAGAAGACTGTTTTTCGCACTCGATATGGGCATTAACAATTCACAGTCATGCATTTTGGGTTGACTAATGCTCCAATAATGTTTATGGATTTGATGCATTGAGTGTTGAGAAATCAGATCGTTATTGTGCTTATTGACGACATCCTTATTTACTCTAAGACTCGTGAGGATCATAAGGAGCACCTCAGGAAAATTTTATAGATAACGAAGGAGCATAAACTGTTTGCCAAGTTTAGTAAGTGTAAATTTTGGCTTGTAAAAGTCAGATTTCTTAGTTACACAATTAGAGTTTGCAAAGTATCTATGGACCCCGCTAAGGCCAGAGAAGTTATTGATTGGCCTACATTAATATCCGTGTCAGATATTCACAATTTTCTTGGCTTGGCAGGATATTATATACTCTTTGTTCCAGACTTCTCGAAGATTGCATCACCTATGAAACAATTGATGAAGAAGGATACTAATTTTCAATGGAATAACAAGTTGTGAGCATGCGTTTCGACATTAAAGGAACATTTGACTACAACACCAGTTTAGGTTTTACCTGAGTCAGGGATGGGTTTTAAGGTGAACATCGATGCTTCTAAGGTCGGTTTGGGCTATGTATTGATGCATGACGATAGAGTGATTGCTTACACGTCCTAACAGTTGAAGATTCACGAGAAAAATTACGTTACTCATGACTTGGAATTAGTGGCATTGGTTTTTGCATTGAAGATTTAGCATCATTATCTCTACAATAAGAGATTCGTGTTATTTACTGACTATAAGAGTTTGAAGTACCTCTTCACTCAAAAAGAGTTGAACATAAGACAAAGATGTTGGCTTGAGTTCCTCAAATATTATGATTTTTTTGGAGTATCACACGGGGAAGGCCAACGTTGTTGCATACGTATTAAGCCGCAAAGGGGTTAACTCAGAGATTGTTACTACCCGCATGACACATGAGTATGGGTTGCTCGAGGTGGTTGAGTTGATGTATTCTATTGATATCCCGACCAACACCAGATTGTTGATTTGTGGACAGATGATGACTAACAGTCTCTATTCATAGTGTACTTGATGGTCAGCCGAAAGATGAGCAATACCAGAGGTTTCTTGGGTTTTCACATTGTCAGCGAGTTAAGGTTGAGCATCGCAGACCCAATGGGTTATTACAGTCAATTCCCATTCCTTGGTAGAAGTGGGAGCATATTGCCATAGATTTTATCAGTTGTGTACCTCGATCTCAGTGCGGACATGATAACATCTGGGTGATTGTGGACAGGTTAAAATAGTCTGCGCAATTTATACCAATCTCGACCACACATCGGGTGGATAGGCTAGTGACGGTGTATGAACGATAGATAGTTCGACTGCATGCTGTTCTGTTATTGATTGTGTCAGACAAATGGCCATAGTTTACATCTCATATTTGGCAAAGTATGCAGACACAGTTCGGCACACGGTTGGATCTCAGTACCGTCTTTCAGACTAACAGACAATTAGAGAGATTGATTTAGATTCTCGAGGATATGGCTAGGATGTGTGTGTTGGAGTACGGTGGATCATGGGTGGAGTATCTTCACTTATGTGTGAGTTCGCCTACAATAAAAATTATCAGACCAAAATTAGGTACCGTTTGAGACATTATACGGGAGGTCGTGCGCATCTCCATCTTGTTGGGTAGAGCCCGAGGATGTGGCAGTTTTTGGGTCAGAGATTGTAGTGGATCACATAGAGAAGATACACTTGATTAAATTAAGATTAAAAGGTGTGCAGTAGAGGCAAAAGAAGTATAATGATATATGTCACGGGGAGTTAAAGTATCAGGTCGAAGACTATGTTTATCTGAAAGTTTCTCCAATGAAAGGTTACAAGAAGTTTAAGATTAGAGGGAAGCTTGCGCTGAGGTTTATTGGTCCATTCATAGTTGGGAAGTGGATAGACAGAGTTGCGTATGAGTTGGAGTTGCCACCTCAATTATCTGGGATCCACCCCGTATTTCATGTTTCAATACCCGGGTAATTGATCCAATTACACAAACGGTTAAAATTATGGAAATATGGATAAATTGGGGTTAATTAATGGAGAATTTCAACCAAATGATTAACATGGGATTTTAGTCGATAACAGACATATGAGGGATTTGTAGGGGACGAGTCAGAGTCATGTGAGTGTGTAATAGCTACGAATATAGGTTAGTAAACCAATAAGAAATTTTACAGTTACTTCATTTAGTTTTAATTGTTGTTATTATTGCTCTGTTTCCTATTTTTTTTTTAAATTCCATTCCGATTGAGTTGTCCGAGGGCAAGTGATTCAACATGATCCTCAGGAAGACGGGTTATCTGGGGTAATATGCCATAACCAGAAACTCGGGATGCATAATATTGTTTGTTGGTTCTATACAGGGTGAGAGTTCTTTGCTGAACTACTAGGAAGTCTCCCATCTGCATGAATTTTAGGATGGTGTAAGTTTACCATGTCCTGAACTTGAGTCTTGTAGGTATTTTTCCTCGACTCAACGAACATTTAGTCGGGACTACTTGTGCCTCTCTGTTTGATTTCCTGGACACTTATCTTCGATTGATTTATATTTATTTACAGTCTTTATTTATTCATGCATTCCCTGTACCATTCTATCAGCATGAATATAGACTGCTTATTTATTTCGAAATGCTGTAAATATCCTGTTTGGCGTTATTTACTTCGGCTCGTCATTCTTGTGTTTGACTGAGCGTATATCTGTATTCAAGCAAGGGAATGGCTCCTTACTTAGGTGACTTGCTTTAAGGATACCTGAGTGGTTCTCCCTTTGTCATTGACGTAGGTTTTTATTACATTTCGTATTATGTATTATTTTGTTTTGTTTCACAATGGGATATGAGTTTTATGAGAGATCTTGGGGCATGTATATGGAAAATACTCTCCTGTGACTTGATGTATTTGTTAATGGATACATATCAAGGGTTTCCACACTCGAGGTTATCCTGACTTGTGTCTTAGAGATTATTCTATTAGTTTGAGACTTTAATGCTTCCATTATACTTAGAGATTATTCTATTAGTTAATGGATTAAAAAAACTGCTTAGTTAATGGTAAATAGTAAGGAAGGCTGACTAGGCTTGTGTTGACTTTACGAGATTTATTTGAGGGTTCACGTAAGGCTAGGCCAGGTGGGGCTCAGTTTAGGGTTGTGGAACTGGCGACGTAACAATAGCCCTTCGATTGAAGAAACAATAGTTCAAAGATCAAAACAAATCAATGCGGACAACACTTCAACAAGGGCGAACCAAAAAATGAACATGCCAACAAGGGCGAGATCATTGCTAATATTAGTTTTTCTTTTTAAGATTCATGGCCAAGAAAGATTTTGAATTGTTTGATTGATTAAGATAGATAAATCTATCCATTACAACTAATCAAGAAAAGTTGTGGTCAATCCCCTTTATTGCTTTAATTTGTTGCTGATTATTCTCCAGTTGATATTAAGATGCTCTTTTAACTCCTCCATGACTCCTATCTTGTGAGGAACATGTCATATTAATTAATCATGTGGAAAAGAGTTTGGTTGCTTGCAATATAAGGCTGCACATGATACTCTTAGTTGCTTACAATATAAGGCTGCACATGATACTCTTTGACGCATACTATGAATTCTTCTAAGTAAAATAAATTCTTGATATACTAAATAGTTTTTGATATTTGTGGATTTCTGAACCTTTTTCGCTTCATCTTAATTCCATTTTGACTAATCATGTAGGAGTTAATCGAATGCCCCTATCCCATAATGCAGAGAAACTAATAAGATATAATATAGCCACCGTGATGTCTCAATCAGATATATGGTGCTCGTCGCTGCACCTCAATCCTTGGGGATGGAATCATTATTATTTTATAATCATATAATCCAACTTCTTTTTAGTTTAATAATTATTAACAAGGCTGCTTTAAGATAATGTGATTATTTTATGCAATCAAGTTAAATTAATTAAGATCATGAATGTATACTTCTTATATCTTTAGTTTCATGAAAGTAGCTAGCTAGAGAAGATGTATATACAAGATCTTTTCCTTGTTTGTCTTTACACTTCCTAGATTCTTCATGGAAATGGTGACTGGAGAATCAAATGCTTTTCTTCTATAATTTTCTTTATAACAAATAACAACAACAACAACAGCAACAACAACAACATCAACAACAAAGCCTCGATCTAAATTAGTCAACATGAATCAAACTAAAATTTCTACTTCACATGATTTAATGCAGTTGATGGCATGCATTCAAAACCCTCTAAATCTTTTGTCATCCATGCATTTTTAATTATTTTTGGCTATCCTATTTCATATCGAATTGCTTTAATTTTCATTCTATCGAGTTTTCTAACTAGCAAATTTCTTATATGGTCTAACCTTTTAGTTTGTCTTTTAGCATTATGTTGTATACATGGGAGGAAGTGATCATTATGAAGATGAAGGTGGCGATGAAGTTGCAAAGTGATTGATTTTTGTTTGATGTGAATTACATCAGTTAAGAAGTTGCATTTGATACCGGAGAATTACATCATTAAAAGAATGCAAATACTCAAGTACATCAATTCTGCCAAGTATGCATTGTAGTTGTTATTATTAATCCTTCAACGAATCACTTTTCTCTCATTTCAGGACAACTCTGTTCTTCTATATTTGAAAATTATATGTTTATTTTTAGGAATCCTATAGAAACCATTCTTCCAATAATGGACATAAAAAGATTCAAATTGGCCCTTATCGTTGCTTCCTTTTCATCTTGAGGCCCTGAGCAACTCACTGAAATGATTCTTAAGGTTTGTGCAATCTACTTTGTCATTAAAAATATCTCTTCCATTTGCTTCTCTTCTAATAAAAATCTCTCTTCCATTTGCTTCTCTTCTAATTGTTTTATAAACAATTTGCACTCAGTTCAAACTGTGTTTACATGAATCAAATTATATTTTGTGAGGAATGTACATTCATCTCATTTGTTTGTTGAGCAGGCTTTATATTTTTGTTTATAACATATATAAGATGTTGCATCAACAAAATCATCATCTTTTTGTGACTGTTGAAAGTTTTAATTCCCATAATGATTTGATACTTTTCGCCTTAATTCTATTAAAAAACTACATGAAACTACAACTTAATAGATTATACTTAATTTTTTCTTAATGCCCCTATAAATTCATAACATATAATAAGATGTATAATCTTATTTACCATTATGCATAAAAGTGTGATAAATAAAAGTTGATTCCCGGGGTCGAACCTGGCATTTTGGAGGCCTTAGGCATAACCTTTTTGCCGCTCTTGGCATGCTTTCATCAAAATTACTTTATTTTCACCTTATATACCGCCATTGTACTTTAAAAACTATTTAAAGATTTTTCTCCTTCCTTTCTCTAGACCTGAGATCGACGGTGAAAAGTGTAAGAGTCTCTTTATCATCGGTGGAGTTAAAAGGGGTAGAGGGTGCGAGGAGAGAAATTAAAAAAAGTTGAAAAAACCAATTCCTTTAGCTAGACTAAAAACTTCTAAAATAGGGATGTCTAACCTAGCAATGTGTACTTGACTATTAGTAGTTTGGCAATAAAATCAACTTGTTGAAAAAAAAAACCAAACCTCAACAAAAAAGTAGTAATTAAAAAATCGACAAAAATATTTTTGGTGAGATGATAGGCGTGTCACTTGCCAAAAGTTAATGATGAGTGCTTATTTATGTATGATTCAGTAGAGGATATTAGGAGTTAATGGACTATATTTATTTTGTTTTAGAGTCACAAATGCATGTTTTATATGTTTCAGGGATTTTATTTTTATTGGGCAGTTTTGGGACAGAAGGCCAGTGTTGAGCTTAATTGACGATGTTGAGTTCAGAGGGCATAACTTTCACATCCGAAATTGGAACGACTCGCCGTTAGTCTTGTTGGAAAGAAGACTTTGAGGTAAACATTTTCAACTTTCGTAAGAATCATGAGATGTGGGTTTGGAGTGGCTCAAAAGAACACACACAATTCAAAAAGTTTGGCTAAGTTCCTTAATGATCCCTTTTCAGTATAAAGGCCATAACATTCTCATCTCAAATCCAAATGACTTTCTCTTTCCTTCTTAGAAAGTAGACTCCAAGATGAACATTTTCATGTCTCCCAAGCCTTTTCAGATTCGACATCTAAGTGGTCCAAAATCGCGTTGTAAGGCAAAGAATAAAAAAACGACGTGAGGATGCCGTGATAAAAAAATTCTCACGACGTGACTCACATAAGAGTTAACCAGAGAGCTAAAAAAGGATGCCGTGTTTCACATATTCTCACGGCACTACCACGGCATCGATACCTGAAGACTCGAAATTTTAGGAATTTTACCTATTTCGAGATTTTTAGTCTTTTAACCCACTTTGGAGTCTTCTTATAAATACTAATAGACTATAATTCGAAAAGAACTCTTGTTTTTACTTTTGTTTTGCATTATAACTAGATTTTTGGCTTGATTATGTCTAGCTAATCTCCTTCTTCTAGGTTAAAGATGGATTGGTCAAGCTTTACGACTTGGGATTCTGTTATGAGGTTTATTTATATTTAATTATCTTGATTCTTTTCTATGGTTTATTCTCTTTGGTATTATTTTTAATAATAGGGTTAGATTTGATTATATGTATAGCGCTGTGCATGCATATTACGTTGACTATCCTTACTCATTAAAGTCGAAACGTCCGTCCTTACGTGGTAGACTCAAACTTGTGATAGTTGGCCAACTGGTTAAGTACCTTAAGGATATAGATTAAATCGGGAGCACTAGTGATCCGATTGTAAAGGTGTAGTGCCTTCATAGACCGAGGTAATACGTCCAATGCGTTAAATCTAGAGCACTAGCAATCAGATTGCGTGTTTCGTTAGGGAAGTAGTCAACGGTCGTACCTAGGCTATTGACAATAGGAAGTTCGAGGAACCGAGTGCGTCACTGGGTCTATAGCTGCACAAGATCATAGGTTAGTCTCATATCATTTATAAACCAAGAATTAATGGAATCAATCCCAAGTTGTATTGTGAAGACCGTGAAGCTGAATACCTAGATTTTCTTCCATTGCATTACTTCAATTCTAAATTTTTCAATGTTTCCAAAAGTTTTACAAAATCCCCTATTTTCTCTTCTCCCTTAGACACATAAGTCAGTAACCCAGTGCTTGAGGTTTGACCCCGAGCTTACCACTGCTACAGTCTTTTGTAGTTTTTAGTCTAGGAATCGAGAATTATATTTCACATTTTACAACGCACGTCATATTTTGGCGCTGTTACCGAAGACTAGGTCCTACTTGATTTAGGTTTTTCTTTTCTTTTTTTTTTTGCATAGGAGTCTTCGTCGATCACATTCCAACGAATCCTCTCTACTCTTTGATCCGGATATCGAGAAGGCTTGCCGACGGAACGCGAGAGAAGCGCGCCAATGGAAGCAAGATTTTGAAGCTACTCCTAATGTTTCATATTCTCTAGAAATGGATGATAACGAGCACAATCCTCCCCAAGATGAGGGAACAATAAGAATCAAGGGAATAATCAGGATAGGGCACCATTAGGATCGAGGGGACATTTAATTCCCCAATTTTAGCCACATACACCTAATGTGTTAAACCCTGCACGTGCACCAGCACATGATGAGCTCCGCATCACAAATGAGATAGAAAACCAGGAGATGTAAATTCTCCTTGCATATCAGCCTCATTGCATTGTATATCCTGTACATAGGGGTGACTTTGAGCTTAAGTCCGGTTTCCTAAACCTTTTACCCTCCTTCCATTGCTTGGATCATAAAGGTCCGATGACTTTCATCAAATATTTCGACTCCAAATGTTTAATGATGAAGCGACCTAAAGTACAGTAAGATGAAGTCAAATTGTTGGCTTTCTTGTTCTGTCTTAAAGATAGAGCGCAAGAGTGGTTGTTTTACCTTCCCTCGGGATCTATCACTAGTTGGAATGACTTGATTTCAACATTCTTAAGGGAATACTTTCCCGAATCCCGGTCATCTTAACTTATCTTAAAGATATATAATATCAAGATGAAAAAAGAAGAGACCTTCAATGACTGTTGGGGAAAATTCAAATGACTAATTGCACTGTGTCCCCAACATGGTCAGAGTAAAACCTCTCTTATCCAACTCCTCTACAAGAGTCTTAGGTCCCTTGAGAAGTGCATGATTGACAACACTTGTGGTGGAGCCTATAAGAAGAGAACAACTGATGAGATGTTCAAGTTGTTTGAATCTATGGCTAGTCAGTCCTATCAATATGTTGACGACGATAAGGATGAGGATCCTTCTAGACATATCTTCAGTAGAAGTAGGTGAAGCGACACTGATAAGAAGCTTGACAAACTCACTGATCTCATGGAGCATTTCCTTACTTCTGGGAAAGCTCAGGCCAAGATTTGCGGCTTTTGTGACACTTCTGGCCATACTATTGATTCTTGTCCCACCATGTTTGGAGAACAAGCTAACGCTTTAGGTTGCAGATTCCAAGGTCCTCCTAGGAATCAATACGGCAACACTAATAATAATATATATAATCAAGCCGTTAATAGCCCCTATTTGAGTTATGGTTCACAGAATCAGAACTTCTTTCAGTTTGTTCCAAGGGGATAACAACTCCCTCCATAGCCCCAACCTGTTCAGACTACCAGACCCTTAGAGGATATGATGAGGACACTCATCACTAAGGTGGACAACCTTGTAGTCGACATGACACAGTACAAAGCAACTAATGATGCTACTGTACGTGACTTGAGAATTCAGGTGAATTAAATAGCTAGAGAGCTAGGTAAACTTACGAACTAAGGTAGATTGCCCGCCCAACCCACCCGTAACCCTAAGGCGCATGTAAATCTCGTATCATTAGTTGTTGAGAGCGAGCCTAGGGAGACTAAGGTAGTTTGTAGAGAGCATCACACTGTACCTAAACAGGATGAGGAGGCAGAGGCCAGGAGGCGACGTGAGATCTTAATGCGATCTCCTTTCCCGCAGAGATTCTTTTCGGAGTTATTCCAGAAACACAGAGATCCTAAGATACTGGCAGACATCCCTCAACTTCCCCAGTTGAGCAGATTTTAGATATTCAGGAGAAGGTTGAGGAGGTTGCACAGGTCATTGAGATCGAGGATACCCTAGAGCAGGTATGCGTAGACGTAGACAAGGTAAGTTTGGGGGTACATGAAGTACCAGAGGAGCAGATCGAGAGAAAGCTACCACCCAAATGCCTAGACCTTGGTATATTTACTCTTTCCTGTAAGGTAGGTAATATTACTATTGAGAGTGCCATGTGTAATCATGGCGCATCCATAAATGTCATGTCCAGTTCAGTTCATTATATGAGTCTCTTCATGATGGTCCTCTTAAGGATACTCAGGTTGCAATCCACCTAGCTAATAGGTCGGTTGTACACTCGGTTGGGTTCATCGAGGATGTCCCAATCAAGATTCATGATTTTATATTCCTGAAGACTTTTATGTAATGGATATGGGAGAAGATTCTCTCAATGAGTTACCTTTTATTCTTTTGGGTCGACCTTTCCTATGGACTGTTAGGAGTAAGGTTGACGTGTTTGATGGGACCATGACTATCGGGTTTGATGGTAAGATCGTTACATTTGATATTTTTAACACTATTAAATCTCCTACTGATGTTTCTTGCTAGTTTGCTATACATGTTTCTGACCCACTATTTCGGGATGAGATTAGGTTGGACAAGCAAGAAGGCCGTCAAGAACCTAGAGTTGGTGAGACTTTTCCACCACCCCATGCTGACATATAGTGTTTCCTTATCCCACGGTCGAAATGTGCGTACGAGAACCACTCGAGACATGCTCGAGTGGGACAACATGACCTAGCACGCATAATTCTGAAGTCGAGCTAATGACTCTAACCAAAAGCACTCTTGGGAGGTAGCCCAAGTTTCTATCCTTTTTATTTTCATTTTCTTGTTCCTATATTATTTTGTGAACTAATCTTATATCGTTTGTGACTATTTGCAGGTGTCTGATACTTATTTGTTGAAGCACCAGAGTTGAGAGCCCGATATTATTGCTGGGTTTCTCTGGTATATATAGTTAGTCTATTTTGAATTTGGTAAGTTCTTGTGTTTAGTTTATTAGGATTAGTTTTTGAGTCTGCAGGAGGTATTGATATGTATATTCCCGTAATTTCTTGAGTTGAGCATTTTTGTCACCGTGCTTTATATTTTATGATATATTATAGTGCAATAGGTTTTGCATATTCATTTTAGCATGTCATTTCTCCATTACTTGTTTCTTTCACTTCCATGTTCTTTTCACTTATTTTCTCTTCATTTTATAGTTTGATAGCCTCATTCTTATTTTAAACCTTGAGGACAAGGTTTGGGATAAGTTTAGGGGTGTTTGTGTATAGTTGAGTGTTGGATGAATGGATTAGCGCATGACAGGTATAACCATTTTATTATTTTTATGTATATTCCATGGGTTTGGTAAGTTGTGGTGGTTTTTTCTTTTCTTTTCACCTTTTTTCTTGTTATGACATGCTATGCATTGCATCATTTAGGTTAGTAATAGTTTGTATTAGTTCATGCATTTTTGTAGTTATTTAGTTGCATTATTAAGTCTATGCATGTTTAGAGTCATTTTGTTACATATAGAGTTGCCTAAAACCTTGTTGAGTGTTTTTTATTGTGGATATGAGTTCGAATTACGCTACTTTTGAGACTTAAACCTTTTTAAATATTAGGAGTTGTACTTAATTTAGAGTATTATCCAATATCTTTGAGGTTGCTTATTAGAGAACTAGTATGAAGTTTAGGCATTGTACTAGATACCAAAGAGGCAAACGGTCCTATTTTGCAAGTTTTTAGATTTCTAAGGATGCTAGAATTAGAATGTAACTCACTTGAGACATCAATTACTATGACTTGATCACTTATTGGGAATGATTAGACTTGAACGAACATTGAATGACTCATTTGATTATAATGAAAGTGAAAAGGGTCAACAAGAGTTTTCTTAAAAATTTTATAGAGTCCCACAGATTGCAAAGGAAAAGGAGCGTAGAATCTTATGGTGGGAAAAAGTGAGAAAAACGGATTCCACTGGACATGGAGCAGGGACCGCACTACTTTTAAAACATTTGGGGAAAAATAGAGTGTATATACTCATAAAGGCGGAAGTTTATGAAAACTCTTTTGAATAAAAAGATATGACCGAGTGCTTATAGCTAGATCAATTGAGTTTTTCCAATGTGTTGTTCCATATTTTCATATTTAAGTCTGATTGTCTCTCTTTGGTGTGTTTAGTCAACATTTATGGAAAGTATGTTGCACTTTTCGTTCATTGTCCCTTTTCGGTGTTGATACACTATTTATAGGAAATTCTGAACTTGTATGCTTTAATGTAGTGGTTCTAATCTTAAGTAGTTGAAGGCCTTTGTTTGGATTGATTCTAGTTTTTGAAAGAGTGATTTTCACTGATGTTTGAATTCCGTTTTCACACTATTTGGTGATTGGCATAGGCTTGTTAGGATTAGTCATTGTAGTATAGAAGTAGAGCATATGTTTTCATTCACTCATTCGCTCGGGACGAGCAAAGTCTAAGTTTGGGGGTGTTTAATGAGTGTTCATTTAGGCATAATTTAGTATAGGATATTAGGAGTTAATGGACTATATTTATCTTTTTTTTAAAGTGATAAATGCTTGTTTTATGTGTTTCAGGAATTTTATATGAGTAGGACATTTTGGGACTAAAGGCGTGTGTTGAGCTTAATTGACAATGTTCAGTTCAGAGGGCATAACTTTCACATCAGAAGTCTAAATGACTCACCGTTGGTCTTGTTGGAAATAAGACTTCGAGACAGATATTTTCAACTCTCATAAGCATCATTAGATATGGATTTAAAGTGGCTCACAAGAACACACACATTTGGTAAAGTTTGGTTATGTTCCTTAATGACTTACCGTTTCTTTTATAAAGGCCATAAGTTTCTCATCTCAAATCTAAATGACTTCTGTATAAAGGCCATAAGTTTCTCATCTCAAATCCAAATGACTTACCATTTCCTTTATTGGAAAGTAGACTTCAAGCTGAATATTTTTATATATCACAAGCCTCATATTCGGCTTCTAAGTGGTCCCAAATCGCGTTGCAAGGCAGAGAAGAAAAACACACCATGAGGATGCCGTAATGAACAAATTCTCACGACGTGACTCACATACGAGTTAACCAAAGAACTAAAAGAGGACGTCGTGAGGATGCCTTCTTTCACAAATTCTCATGGTGCAACCACGACGTCGATATCTGAAGACTCAAAATTACGAGAATTTTATGTATTTCTCGGGATTTTTAGGTTTTCAACCCACTTTGCAGTCTTCCTATAAATACCAATAGACTTTAATTCGAAAAGAACTCTTGTTTTTACTTCTATTTTGCATTAGAACTAAGTTTTTAGCTTGATTATGTCTAGCTAATCTCCTCCTTCTAGGTTGAAAGTTGCACATCAGCCTCATTGCATTGCATATCCTGCACATAGGGATGACTTTGAGCTTAAGTCCGATTTTCTAAACCTTTTGCCCTCCTTCCATTGCTTGGATCGTAAAGGTCCGGTGACTTTCATCAAAGATTTCAACTCCAAATGTTTAATGATGAAGCGACCTAGAGTATAGGAAAATGAAGTCAAATTATTGGTTTTCCGTTCTGTCTTAAAGATAGAGCGCAAAGAGTGGTGGTTTTACCTTCCCGAGATCTATCACTAGCTAGAATGACTTGATTTTAACATTCTTATGGGAATACTTTCCCGAATCTAGGTCGTCTCGAAACTTATCTCGAGATATGTCATATCAAGATGAAAAAGGTAGAGACCTTCAATGACTGTTGGAGGCGATTCAAAAGACTAATTGTCTTGTGTCCCCAACATGGTCGAGTAAAACCTTTCTTATCCGATTCCTCTATAAGGGTCTTAGGTTCCTTGAGAAGTGCATGATTGACAACACTTGTGGTGGAGCCTATAAGAAAAGAACAACCGATGAGATGTTCGAGTTGTTTGAATCTATGGATAGTCAGTCTCGTCAATATGTTGACGACGATAAGGATGAGGATCCTTCTTGACACATCTTCAGTGGAAGTGGGTCAAGCAACACTGATAGGAAGATTGACAAACTCACTGATCTCATGGAGTGTTTCCTTACTTTCGGGAAAGCTCAGGCCAAGACTTGCGGCTTTTGTGATGCTTCTGGTCATACTGCTAATTCCTGTCCCACCATGTTTAGAGAACAAGCTAACGCTTAAGGTGGCGGATTCCAAGGTTTTCCTAGAAATCAATACGGCAACACTAATGGTAATACATATAATCAAGCCGTTAATAACCCCTATTTGAGATATGGGTCACATAATCAGAACTTCTCTTAGTTTGTTCTAAGGGGACAATAACTCCCTCCACAGCCCCAACCTGTTCATACTACCGGACCCTTAGAGGATATGATGGGGACACTCATCACTAAGGTGGACAACCTCATAGTCAACATGATATAGTACAAAGCAACTAATGATGCCACTGTGCGTGACTTCGCAGCTCAAGTGAATCAAATAGCTAGAGAGCTAGGTAAACTTATGGACTTGGGTAGATTGCACGCCCAACCCACCCCTAACCCTAAGGCGCAGGTAAATGTCAAATCATTAGTTGTTGAGAGCGAGCCTAGGGAGGCTAAGGTAGTTTGTAGAGAGCATCACACTATACCTGAGCAGGATGAGGAGGCAGACTCAAACTTGTGACAGTTGGCTAACCGGTGTATGTATAGCGCAGTGCATGCATAATAGGTTGACTACCTTTAGTAATTGAAGTCGAAACGTCCGTCCTCACGTGGTAGAGTCAAACTTATGACAGTTGGCCAACCGGTCAAGTACCTTAGGGATCTAAGCTAAATCAGTAGCACTAGCGATCTAGTTATCTAGGTGTAGTGTCTTCACAAACTGAGGTAATGCATCCAATGTGTAAAATCTAGAGCACTAATGATGAGGTTGCGTGTTTGGTTAGGGAAGTAATCGACGGTCGTACCTTGGTTGACGACATCAAAAAGTGCGAGAAACTGAGTACGTCACTGGGTCTATAGCTGCATTGGATCATAGGTTAGTCTCATATCATTTATAAACCAAGGATTAATGGAATCAATCCCAAGTCGTATCGCGAAAATCGTGAAGCTGTATACGTAGATTTTCTTCCATTGCATTACTTAAACTCCAAAGTTTTCAACGTTTCCAAAAGTTTTACAAAATCCCCTGTTTTCTCTTCTCCCTTAGAAACCTAAGTTAGTAACCCAGTCCATGTGGTTCGACCCCGAGCTTACCACTGCTACAGTCTTTTGTAGTTTTCGGTATAGGAATCGGGAATGATATTTAACGTGTTCCAACGCATAGCAGGCAAGATTTTTGAAGGTCGAGAGTTCGATTCCCCATAAAAAAAATGCTAGAGCGACACCCCTAAAATGTACATCAGAATGCACAACACCCCTATCCAATCGTGTTTTGAACATCAGAATACGTAAGCTCTCATCTGAAGGTAAAATGGATGGGATAAGATATGGAATTGTCTATTTAGGATTCAATAAAAATAAAATAAAATAAATGGGTTGCGTGAAAGTTCTTTGGCTCTCATAACAAGTTTACAACAACAAAATTCTCAATCCCAAAATAATCGGGTGCGGCTATGTATATTAAATATTCCATTCTTCTTGATTCAATGCATTCTAAGCTATCTTAAGTCTGCCTTTATGTTGTCAAATTTCTTCAAGTTTTATTTATTATGTTTAGTTTTCAATATGAGGATCATAACACAATTTTTCGTTAGCTAACAGAGTCAAACCGTCTTCCATAGAAGGGAAAAGTTGGGAAGAAAAAAGGAGTAAGCTACATCAACATTGATTACATCTTTATATAGTGACTAAACCCCAACGAACTATATAGAAATTACTATATAACCATTGCACTACAATTCCTATATTTTATAATATATTATTACATGTAAGCATCAACAATGTGTTAATGATTGCATGTGCCTATGTTTAGTTATATCACACAAATTTTTTTCACTTTCAAAACATATTTTTCCTCATTTTGTGTTAATGATTGCATGTGCCTATGTTTGTGGCTAACTCGCTTATATGAATAAGTCAATTCTCCTAATAAAAAAAAAGTCAATTCTCCCTTCAAAATCTTTTTTTTTCTTAAGAGAAAGAGAATGTCACTAAATCTATTTTTTTTTCTATCATATATATTTCTACCAAGTGATTTAATATAATTTTCAAAAATTAATATTCTTTAGGTAGCAAATTTTTGAATGCATGATCCTAATCACTATTTTTTTGATAACTATGAAAATAGAACATAGATGCTCAGAACATAATTCATGATATTTACTTTTGTCAGAGTAATAATGCTCATTTCTTTACCACTATACCACACCTTTGAAGTATCTCTCTCAATATATTTCGTAATTAATTTGTGAGGGTTGCTACCTTATTGTTGCCAAAGATAACTTCAAATATTCAATTTCAAACTTCATTGTCATTGCGAGTGGTCATGTTGTTTTGAAGTTGAATATATAGTTTTTAAAAATATGTAAACATGAAGATCTTATATAATAAGTACGTTATAGTTTTCCTTTAGAGCAGAACATTTGTTAAATCTATACTATATATAATGTCAATCCTCCCAAGGATCCAATTAATTTTAAATTTATACTTATTATATATTTGTCCTTCATTTCTTTTTACTTATTGGTTTAAAAAGAAGTTAACTAATAATCATTGGGGGCATTTGTGGAAAACAAACACACTTCTAGTTAGTTTTCTAACCGAACCTTTATTAACTTTTCCTAAATTATCGCCATTTCTCTCTCATATCCACGTATCTCTCCACAATTGTTCTCCTCCCTTACGGTTTGCAAAGTTAAAAATTCAAACACAATTTCTGCCATTTATTTATTTATTTATTTTTTAAAGATTTTTCATATCACCCATGGATAGAGATTAACATTTATTGCTAGATTTACAGTTTGACAACAAAGGGGTTGGGCATGTAGTGATGATTTTATGCAATTAGTTGCATCAACGTACATTCATGGCAAGACGCACCATCATGATTTGATTTTGACTAATTGTGATAATTTTTAGTGTTTTCATTATTTTATATATATATATGGCGGTTGATAATATTGGTGAGTTTTATTTTTCTTTTTTGGATGTGGTGGATGATATACTGCTAATTAAGTTCAAAGGCTAGTTGATCGATTTGGAAACTTCGTATCTCTATCCATGCGTGATAATTTAATGGGCAAATCACAATTCTTCACGAGTGTGGAGATGCAGAGAAGTTAATTTTTCTATTTACTTTCACTGTATATTGACAATCATTTCTATATTAACATAAGTTGTCAATTAATTACTTTTATATATCTTTGGATAATTACACTCTCTGAAGGGCAAATTTTATGACAGATGGATTGCATAAATGGAACAAAACCATAGATTTGGATACATTAATTAACTAATTGACTTTTGAAAGAAATGGATGGGTCTTCAATGAAATGGAAGGACAACGAGAGGAAAATTGTAAGAGTGGGAGGGTTAATTAAGGGTGATTAGACAAAATATAATGTAAATTGATGCATAGGGGTTTCATTTTAGGTTCCATTTTTTTTACAAGGTAAAAATCAAGGTAGCTTTATTTTGGGTTCATGAAGCAACAAAAAATGTTAATGGTGAAATAAAACCACATGATATGCTAGAGATCCTGATCCAGTATTCAGTCTAGCACATGATCCATTTGTTAGATACTCAACAAATCAAAATGCTTCATATATATAGTTGAAATAATTATCATTATTTTTTAAAATTCAATTATAGATGCTCAAATTTGTTTTTTTTTTTTTTTTTTTCCATTCGGTGTTATTATAATTTTTTTTAAAAAAATTTGTACTATAATATTGTTGATTTAGACGTCTCTCCTATGGAAAAAATTGGCTGACCCTCTTTGGACATCGAGAAATGCGCACCTACCATGTTGGCATTATCTGATGCAAATGTAATGTACATCTCAAGGTGCATAGTTTGGGCTCCTTCTGGTAGATGTACCTATAAATTTTATTTAGACATTCATCATTTAGTCCAAACACTTGCATAGAATTGACAATGTTATAAAAATAAATTTTGAACCTATAAATTTCTCAATTGTGACTTTTCGCAAAAAAAAAATCTCAAAATTTGATCCAAACATATCTATATGTTTCGTGCTCATCGACTAGTGTAATTAAATGTAATTCTCTTTAGTCCCATATCACTAAATGAAAAATATGTATGACATGAGACTAGTATAAAATAAGAGGTTAGAGAACCTTCCAAACTCATACCCAAGTTTAATTTAATATGTAGATTCTAGAAACAATCCCTAGGGTCCTCCTCCCCACCCATCCCCTACTCCCCATTCCTCCCGATCTCCTCTTCTCCTACTATCTCCCATCTTTTTCTCCACTCTCCACTCTCCTCTCTCCTTCTAGCCTACTCCCCCTCCCTCCTCTCACCTTCCCCTTCTCATTCCCCTTTCTCATCCCCTTCGCTCTAGATATTAAATTAATCTTATCTTTTTCAAGGGGCGTGCCACCTTTCCAAATAAATAATAAAAAGGCTTGGCACACCTCGCAAAAACTAAAAAAAAATCTTTACTAAAATTATTCACACTTTTCAATCTTCTTACTTATTATTTTTCTGCTAAGGCAGCACCGACAGGTGTGACGCTTTTGAAAATTTTTTTTCCTTGCTTGTTGTTACTACTACTGCTAAGGCTTCTTCATTTTTTATTATAATTTTCTTTTCAATCTTGTCTTTTTGACATTCTTAGTAACTATATATCCATATTTGCGTCTTTGCGTCTTTTAGGCTTGCCGGTGGTATATTAGTTTCATCTTTTAGAATTTAGCCATTTAAAACATGTTTGTTTCTGCCACTACCGCCCATTCCATGTTTAAAATACTGAAAAATATGCACACTCATCTCATCTCTACAATATCTTTTAGGTTTTATTCTAAAGTCTATTCTTTTTATCAAACTTGAATTTGCCTCATCAACTGGTTGTTGTCCAAATTACTGGTATGCTTTTCCATCCTATTTTCCCTTATAATTTCTCAATTTTATGCCCTAGTGTAATTTTATTCATCTTTTGTTGTATGATTATTTGCTAAACCTACTTATTAATTATAATTGATTACAGTTGTTCTATTAGTGGCTAATCGGTAGTCTTTCGACCTTGATTTTGTGCATTGTGCATGTAGATGGACAGGAAATTGTGGGTTTTATGTCCAGTCATATGATGGAGACAGGATAAAAAATTTGATTTTTCCTTGTAATTCGCTCTCTTGAAAAATGTAATAATTCTGGAAATGTAATTCGACATGGAGGATTTTTGTGAAAATTTGCCAATTTGGAGAAGTTTGGGAAACATTCTCTTAGATGGTGAAAAGATTCAAATTGCTATTTAGAGATGTCAAAGTAAGCACAATTATGCATTATAGCACTCAAAAATACTAATCTAATGGTTTGGAGCATTTCTAATGATGCAAACTACGGATACTACAAAGAAGTTACAAAGAAAAAAAAATCATGCATAGGAAATAAAATCAATTCTACTACAAAAATAGATACATAACCCTACATAATGGTATCATATTATGCATAAACTAAGCTATTACTTATTGATTTGTAGTTAAAATGTGTCTCTAAATGTAACTACCTAAATCTTCCCCGATCTGACTTAGGGGCAATTTAGTAATTTAAATATTAAATGTGTGTTGAATTTTCTTTAAATTGGATTATTAGTGAAACGGTATAATATCCTACACCTTGAGATGCGCTTTTTATTTGGTTTGAAGATATTTGATAATATACTCTTGTTCTCATTAAGAAAACTCACAAGAGAATAAGTTCTCAAAAACTTTTCTTAAACATGAAGAAAGTTATATTTGGGGGCGAGATCTCCAGATTTATGAGATCCCACTAATTAGAGAAATAAATGTGGGAACTTCTCTAGTCAAAAGGGGTGAAATATCCAAATTTATGAGATCTCATTAATTAGGAAAAGATTTTGTGAGAACTTTCATGGTCAAAAAGGGACAAGATCTCTAAATTCATGAGATAACATTAATTAGGAAATGATTTATGGAAAAATTTCCTGGTCAAAAGGCTATGTAGACTAATGAAAAAGGGCCAAAAACATATTAGAGTTAGACTTAAGGCCCAAATGAGAGGGCACTTTAGTCTTTAACAATGGTAGATTGCTTACCCTTTTTCATCTTCCAATATCACTGTATAGTTGTTATTGTTTGAATGATTTGGTAAACAAATATTGGATGTTTATATGGAGACATCAAGATCGTTTGGGATAACTTTGAGGAAAACTTCAAATTTATGATTCTATGGGAAAGGAAAGGAAAAACTCAATTGGCAGGATACCATCTTATAATGATTCATAGAAATATCTTTGTGTAAGTTCCATCATGAAAATCATGTTAAATTAGATCTTGTTAAATTGATTACGATATCATGTTTCTTTCAAAATTTCATCCATCTAGAATAGAGGTCATAGGCACTAATACGAGATTTTAAACGACTGATATAAGGTTTATGGAAAAAGAAAAAGATGAAATTCGTACAAATTTTTGAACTCGACGTGTTAGAAATTATAGTAATTCAAAGATACAAGGTTAGACCTAGCATTTTTGGAATGATATTTGAGAAATGTTGGACCCATGTAGCAGGCCCCTACTAATTTGGGACTGAGGCGTTGATGTTGCATACTTGAACTGTTGAAGATGGTCTCAATTATTTCTCTTCCTTTTGATCAGTGCAATGATGAATTTATTTCATTTCCATTCATCAATAAACTAGTCAGCATCCTACGCTTCGCGTGCGGGCAAGACTAAATGTTAATAATATCAAATAAAAATAAATTTGATAAGAAAAACTTCTAAACCTAATTTCCAATAAAAAATCACTAAATTGATTCAATCACCTCCAAAATCGTCAAAAAATGATACAAATAACAATTCATAACATACAATTCACATTATTAATTAGAACAAAAGTATGTAAGAAAAAAAAACTACCTAATACACAAAGAAAAACTTAGTATAAATTTGATCGTATTAGTCAAAAATCATCATATTTATAATACTAATAAACTTACATAACTTACATATATTCAATATTAGTCATCATTTTAAAGTCTTTAGATTCTAATGTGTACAATTTGGTTATTAAGAAAGCAATTTGTAATTTCATTATTATTGAACTCTTAAGTACTTATAAATTACATTTTTTTAAAATGGAAGGATATAATATTCCATTGGTAATATCCTCAAATGTATATACTTTTCGATTTATGTGGTATTCTATTAACAATATCCTCATATATATGTACTTTTCGATCTCTGCAATTGATTGAATTTATGGCTTTTGGGCTTAACAAATTCCTTAGTAATGCAACACAGATAATAAATTGGTCATCAGTTTGTTAATGACAACATTCCTATAATTTGATCATATTAGATTTTTTTTTTTCAAAGATCATATTAGATTTAACTATTAAAGCATAAACCCCAGAAAAATAGCAAAATAACCTTGTTAACTACAGTTACACTATAAACAACACAAACAAACAAAAAACTGAAAGCAAAAATAGCCGGACAAGCCAAAATTCTAATTAATTGGTCATTCTAACTTTCAATTGAAAAAGGATGTGGCTAAACGGACCCCAATTTTTGCTAAACATACCTTGTTTACTCACCATACCCCAGTTTTTTATTCTAATTACTAAATGTACCCCACTTTTAAAAAAAAAACCTCCGAAATACCCTTACTTAATGTACCAACTTTTTACTAAATATACCCCATTATTCAAACATACCTTTGTCTTCTCGGCTTGTGAATTTCGGTCATACAGGATCGAGACCTCTTTATAGGTTTTGATCGGCTTCATCTAAATCCCAACGGCATCTTTAAAGGGGTATCAGCCTTGTTAGAAGGCAACTGGGTATCGACTGACTGCTACCGAGATCTCTTTATAGGTCTAAGTGGGAACCGACCAAGACCTTTAAAGAACTCTCAGACCTATGTATAACGACCCTCAAATTTAATTGGTGACACATATTGTGTTTCGGGATCGTGATCTGACAGTCGTGACTTGTCACATTGCTTAAGCCTTGGAAGTCGATACTGAGGTGTATTTTATTTTTCTGTGATGTTTGTACTATTATTTATACCTTAATGTGAACTTTGTATGTCCTAGTGCGTGATTTTGTTTTATTTATCGCCTCGGATTTGTGTGTGAGGTTCACCTACGAAGAACGAGAATTTTAGGGCAAAAAGGGTATAATTCAGGTATTTAAACACCGAAAATGATAATTAGAGAATTATCATAATATAATAAATAATTAATGAATATGCGAGTGTATTGTTGTGTACAAGAATGAAAGACGTGCAAGTCGTGAGGTAGTACAGGTCCGATAACGCGAGGTGTGAGCGCGTATTGGTTAAGTGGTGAGGTAAGAGTCACCAAGTGAAGTCACACAGGTGAGTTAGAGTTGTTGGCTGGATTGAATAGAGACCACAAGATGTACCTCGAGATACATGTGTGAGGGAAGATGAGCGAGACATAAATATCACTTTTTCTCTCTCCTCCCTATCTCATTTCTCTTTCACTCAAACAAATGAACAAAATTGGGAATGTTGGGTTCGGTGATTTCAAGCTCGAAATGATGTAGGGGATCGGCTAACTACGCGTAATAAGGTAAGATCTTGACTCCTCTTGTGGATGTCTACGATTTGACGTCAATTATGTGAGTTTTCGTCGTGATGAATTCGGACGATATTTTTGGGTTTTAGTTTTAATGAGTTTGGGTGATGATTTGATGATCAAAGGGTTGATCAAATGAGATTTTATTTTTGAGTTGATGATTTTGAACAGTTTGGTATTTTAGAAAATTTTTGGTAATTTCTGGTGTAATTTTTTAATCGGGCATTTATCGGAGTTTTGACACATGGCGAAGTGGTTTTTATAAAGTTTTGGACGTTCCTAAGAGTTTAGGATAGGCTCGAAACTACGCGTAACAAGGTAAGATCCCGACTTCTCTCGTGGATGTCTATGATTTGATGTTAATTTTGTGGGTTTTCGTCGTGATGAATTCAGACGATATTTTCATGTTTCGGTTTTAATGAGTTTGGGTGATAGATTGATGATAAAAGGGTTGATCAAATTGGGTTTTGTTGGTTGAGTTGATGATTTTGAAGAGTTGGGTATTTTAGAGAATTTTTAGTGTAATTTTTGAATCATGCATTTGTGAGGGTTTTGACACAAGGCGGAGTAGTTTATATAGTTTTGGTCGTCCCTAAGAGTTTGGGATAGTCTCAAAACTTAACGACGTGAGGCTGAATTCCGAAAAACCCCAGAAACGAGTTCAGGGTGTCATGCCATGAGGGATGTCGTGGAGAGTTTTCTCCCACAGCGTCGATCACGCCGTGAAAACCAGAGGCGAATATGAGATTGACGTTTTATATGATGCCGTGGGCAAAAACCCTAGCGGCGACCAAACCTGGGACTCAATAAACATACATTTTATGTGACGCTATTGCATTTAGCGTCTGGAACAGTAAAAAAAAATTTCAAATATTTTTCAAAAGTTTTGGGAAAATTTTAGGGGTTTATTTAAGGTCACGAAATGACTCTAATATAAAAAAAATTGGGCTTAAATGATTATCAAGGTTTGAGAATTCAAATTGTACGAGTTAGATAATTGCGTGAGAATCGTTATTTCACGATTTCTTTAAGATACGTTAGTAAGACAATAAGAAGGTGCACATTAATTCATTTTCCATTATTATTTTTTCTATCGAATTAAGCTATTTGTTAGAATTTCATTCTTATATTCCTTATTTAAGTGTCTTTGGTGTAAGTGTGTCGTGAAGGTACTCCTAGGTTCATATTAGCTGGGTTAACATAAACACTTCTGCAGAAATGTTGTCCACCCACCTAATTTTGAGTTTCACCCTGAGTAATGGATTGTTGTGGATGTGGATGTGGATGTGATTGTGGTTGTGGGTGTGGTTCTGGATGGATGTGGTTGTGGATTGTTGTGGGTATTGACCACTTATGGGCCTCTATTGACTAGATAAACACTCAAATATCATTATTATACTTGCCAGTTTGTTTATCATATAATTTGTGTTATTTTCTGCCTTTCAATACCGCATGATTTTTAAACTATTTTATTGGTTATTTATGAATCACTGTTTATATTCTTCTGGCTACAGTTTCAATTTTATCACATACTCATTGTCTAGTTTGTGTCAGTGGGTGAAGATACGGCTGAGACGAACAAAGGAAAGGAGCTAGTCGATGCTAGGTGACTTCCTCTGAGGACTCTCGGAGCGGTTCTTTCTTTTACTCCACTGTAGGTGTTGTTTTTTTATTATAAATATTGTATATTATGTTTTGAATATAATGAGGTACCTTTTTGGGATTGAGTGACTAGAGATATCATGTATTATCGCATTGTTGTACTTTATTACCAGATTTGCATGTTTATCCATTTCTTAGGGTTTCCACATTACAAGTTATTTTCCTGATTTTCCCTTTATTGAGTTATTAGTTGATTATACTTGATTTCCTCTGCGAATTTCCTAATAAATATATAATCCAATAACTCACACATTTAAATTGATAACTTCAATGATGAATTGAGACTTTGATGCTGACTAAGATGCGTTGATCTCACGAGTGTGGACTCAGGGGGTTCGCGTAGGCCTAGGCCGGGCGGGACCCAGTTTTACGGGGAATTGGGGCTATCACACTGTGGTTCGAAACCCATAGACGACGAGAACGAAAAAAAAATTCAAAACTCCTAAAAGTACATGAAAACGGCCAAAATATTATTGGGTTTTGCTCAGAATCACTTGATATTCTCGATTCCATTAACATTTTGTCTTAAATGCAAGATTCAACCCCTAAATCGAAGACTTAAACCTAACAACACCAAACTAACTAAAAAATGACAAAAAAATCCAAGAAAGCTGTAAAGCGACACAAAAGAGATGAGGAATCGCACTCACGACGTCAAATCGATGGGTTTCACCAGATGAGGGCCGAAGGTGGTTGCAATTTGAGAGTGGAGAGATGGTGGTGTGGCTGGGTATGAATAGATGAGATGAGTTAGTGGGGTATGAGAGAGCAAAAATCCTTTTATATTGAGGGTAGTTGTGTAATTTCACATTTTTTAAAAAAATCGGGGTATATTTAGCAAAAATCGGAGTCCTAGACGCTCCCTTTTTGAAATACCTATAGTAAAGAAAAGGCCAAAAAATCCTCCAAAAATAGCAAAATATCCTCATTAACTACAATAGCACTATGTTTAACAAACTAAAAAACATAACTACCCCTGTGCAGTGCGTTGGATTGATTTCTCTTTAATTTTTACTTTATAGTTAGTTTTTTTCCCTAGTTGGAAGTCTTCGATTTGTCTTCTCCTTATTGGAAAGTTTTATTATTCGTTTTGTGGTTTTAGTATTTTTGTGTGTTGTCATGAGTTTCAACATTGTAGAGAGCATTCACTGAATGTCAAATTGTATCAATTTCGAAAAAAAATCAAATTAATGACAGTTTGTTTGCACAAATAGAATTAGCGATTCAATGTATTTGATTCTATGTTTGGTCTTGTATTGAGCCATGACTGATTGATGAAATTTTGATTTCTCTTCAAAAAACAAAAAAAAAACAAAAACAAACCCCAAAGTGAAAATAACCCGAGAAGTCAAAATTCTAATGAATAGGTCATTCTAACTTTGAGTAATGACTTACATACTAATTAGAATTGTAACACAATTGATACATCAAGCTAGTTGTCTCTAATTGTAACATAATTGCTTTTGCAACACCTGGAATGGACATCCGGCTGTTAGTGTCAATTGATTTTTGTATCGATGTTTGTTTGAGCCCAATTAATTTGGGATTGAGGCTATGTTGTTGTTGTTATTTGATTGTGCGCACACAAATCGATGTGTATTGAATGAATATCAATAACTGGGTGTCCTAAAAAGGTCACCCTAGCTTGCATTATCCTTTTATAATTATATTGGATAAATTCATTTAAATTGCATACCTAATGACCCAATTTGTTTAGAAGTCTTCAACATCACCGCATCATTACCGCCTCCAACCTTTTTCTTTGAAGAAGAGAAAGAAAACGGGGGAAAGAAGCAAAAACTACTACACCATAACATTATGATAAAAATTAATTCAAGGCTAAAACGACCACACTCTAACATCATGATAAACTAATTCAAAATATATAGCCACGCATGTACATTGAGTTGGGACCAAAGACATGCTGATGATGCTTAAAGGATAAGGTTGGACACTCGCCTAGTGATTCTTGCTTACATCCCCGTCAAACTTGGCGGAGAAGGAACTATGTCGAGTTTAGAACACATGAAGCGATGGCGAGCTTTGGGCATTGGTTTTGTCATGCAATCAACAACTTGGTCCTCGGAAGGAACATTACGAATATCTAGTAGCTGTTTGAGAACTCTATCATGGATGAAGTGGAGATCAATTTCAATGTGTTTTGTATGGGCATGAAAGACCAGATTCTTAGCAAGGAAGAATGCACTCTGGTTGTCACACCAAAGGATTGGTTTGGAAGAAGACTAAAAGTGGATGTCGGAGAGGAAAGATTCTATCCACATTATTTCAGCAGAAATGTGAGTAAGAGACTTGTATTCGCTTTCTGTACTAGATCGAGCAACGACTTGTTGTTTCTTGGCATGCCACAAGATGAGAGTATAGCCAAGATAAATGCAATATCCAGCGACAATTTTTCGATCTTCTGGAGAGGAAGCCCAGTCGGCATCAGAGAAGCCAACAATTTTGAGATTGGAGCAAGGCTTGATGTGAAGACACATATTGGAAGTGCCAGTGAGGTAACGTAATATATGCTTAACGGCTTGGCAATGGATGACTCTTATTTTTTTTGAAATTAGCTGAGTCGATTAATAGCGAAGGAGATGTTGGGACGAGTGTGGGTAAGGTACTGAAGGCCCCCTATAATTCTACGATAAAGAGTGCAGCCTGAGAACAAAGTAGTAGAAGTAGAAACATTCAATTTTGAAGAGGCGCAAGGAGTGGCAACTGACTTCAGATTAGCAAAGCCGGCACTTTGAATGAGAGTTTAAATGTAAGACTGTTGCGAGAGATAGATGCCTGCATGATCTCGTTTGACTTCGATCCCAAGAAAATAATGTAAATCTCCTAAGTCTTTGAGAGCAAATTGGTTTGCAAGAGAAGAGATAAACTTTTTAATGTAAGCCCCAAAATTTCTGGTGATGATAATATCATCGACATAAATAAGGATATATGTAACTGAATTGTCATCCTTGTGAATCAATAGAGACGTGTCGGCTATCGAATTGCGAAATCCCCAATTTAGTAGAGTAAACTAGTGATGAATTTTACAGTTATTTGTTACTATTATTGCCCTATTTCCTTTTTTTGAAATTCCATTCCGATTGAGTTGTCCGAGGGCAAGTGAGTCGACGTGATCCATGGAAGGTTGGGTTATCTAAGGTAATATGCAAGAGCTAGGAACTTGAGATGTACGATATTGTTTGTTGGTTCTATATGGAGTGAGAGTTCTTTACTGGACTACAAGGAAGTTTCTCATCTGAGTGGATTTTAGGATGGTGTGAATGTACCTAATCATAAACTTCGAGCCTTGTATGTGTTTTTCCTCGCCTCAACGACCATTTAGTCGGGACTACTTGCGCCTCTCTTTTTGATTTCTAGGACAGTCATCTTCGATTGATTCATATTTATTTACAATATTTATTTATTTATGCATTCCCTGTACCTTTCTATCTATCGACATAAATATAGACTACTTATTTATTTTGAAATGCTATAAACATCCTACTTAGTGTTACGTACCTGGGCTTGTCATTCTTGTGTTTGACTGAGTGCAGATCTGCAGTCGAGCAAGAGAAAGGCTCCTCAGTTAGGTGACTTACTTTAAGGATACCAGAGCGGTTGTCCCTTTGTTTTCGACGTGGGTTTTTCTTACATTTTGTGTTATGTATATATTTGTTTTGTTTCACAATGGGATATGGGTTTTATGAGATATCTTGGGGCATGCATACGGATAATACTCTCTTGTGACTTGATGTATTTTTTAATGGTATACAAATGTAGGGTTTTCACACTCTAGGTTGTTCTGACTAGTGTCTTAGAGATTATTCTATTAGTTTGAGATTTTAATGCTTGTGCTATACTTTGAAAACTCACTATTATGAATAACTCTCATTTAAATTGCTTTGTTAATGGTAAATAAAAAGGAAGGCTAACTAGGCTTGCGTTGAATTCATAAGATTTATTCGAGGGTTCACATAAGTCTAAGCATGGCGAGGCCCAGTTTAGGGTGGTGGAACTGGGTCGTTACAGTTGGTACCAAAGCCCAAAGTTTTAAAACTTGACTCTTGATTAACTCACAACCAATTAAGACACAAACCCATTTATCAGTTAGGACCATAGTTGAATTTAGAATGGAACCCTGTGATCCTGACTTAAGTCTTAGTTGGGAAGTAAGAAGAGTTGGGGAATTTAAAACTGGACTATATGAGCTATTTGATGTATTGTACATTCTATTATTGATAGCTATGTTCTGATCGTGTATTCACATTCTTTTCAAATTGCGATGGTCGGTCAGCTCAAGACTAGTGATGGTGGTTTAGGAGATATTCATGGGAGAATAGATGAGGTGTCTCAGTTAATTGCTTCGCACGGTCACCAGCTTGAGGAAATCCTCTCGATCGTTCGAACTCACTCGCACCTTCACCCACTACGTTGCTCTTTTTTTGTTACATAGGTGGGAGTGCTCCTGATCTTTGGACACACTTGCAAGCTCCCGTAGTATCTTGGTAGGACCTACAGGAGCCGAGGAGGCATAGATTTAAATCAAGATAGTCCGCCTATGTCAGATACACTGGCTGAGGATACGTCGAGTATGCCATCTGACACAGGTACTGGGGCTATAACTGAGGTGAGGCAGGCTCACGAATTCTTGCGACATCATCTAAAGAAGTTTCACAGGTGTATTGATCTTGAGGCAGCAGAGAAATACATACAAAGTCACTCGAAGACTCATGATGTGTTGGCCACACCGAAACATATGAGGCCTAGTACATCATCAACTTCATTGTTGGTAGAGGCTGATGTGTAGTAGCGTAGCATGGTGGCTACGAAGGGGAAGCCCAAGGACTGGGCTAAGTTCATAAAGAGGTTTAACGAGAAATACATTCCTCTTTCGATCCGTAACATGATGACGATTAAGTTTAAGAACATCAGACAAGCAAGTAACAAGACAGTAATGCAATGCATAGGCCAGTACCTGCGAGTGATGGATGGTGAGGGCATAGCTGACACCGATGCTGACCGGGCCTATTATTTCATGCATGGTATGTTACACTCTATTAGTTCGATGGTGGTTACTATAATTCCGAGGACATTACAGAAGGCCTACGAGAGAGGTATGACCAATGAGACTTTCTTGATAGCATACGCAGAGTATTGGTTGCAGCATCAGTATCATTATAGATAGTAGTAAGTTCTAGAGGTAATAGGATAAAGAAGGTACCTAAATAGTGGATGTGGAGAGACCGAGCACAGAGCGTGGGACCTGTTGCATCTCCATCTTCTACCGCTGTAGTACCATCTGCTCTAATACAGAGTTATGCTAGTACACAATAATAGCTAACATAGTCAGGTCCTTAGAGGCAGCAGTATCAGCAGGCTGAGGGACAAAGTGTTCAATTTGGATTAAGCTCTCTGCTACGAGTGTGGACAGATAGGGCATTTCATTGGTGCTTGTCTATAATTGGGCCGAGGGCAGCTGCAATAGATCTAAGAGTAGGTTCATACTATTGTCACACCAGACCAAAGTACTACCCGTAACTTGATTGAGTGTATGGTTTATAATTATAGTCATTTTATGCATACCATGTTTGATAATGGTTCTACAATTTCATTTATCTCGAGTCGCATGGTTGATGAGTTGGGTTTGAGACCTACTATACTATAGAGACCCTTGATACTTAGCATAACTGCTAGGGATAAGAATTACCCGAACTTGTTGTCTGCTGATTGTTTGATAGAGATAGGGGGTCACATCTTAGCTGCAGACCTAAGAGTGTTAGAGTTCCTAGAGTTTGATGCTTTGTATGGCATGGATTGGTTGGGTGCGTATCATGCACTGATCCATTGCTTCAGCAAGAGGATCAAAGTTTAGATTCTTCGGCATCCGAAGTTTAGTTTTTAGGGGACTTCGATTTTGTTACCGATTACTAGAGGCAGGGTAGCTTCTGGCATAGATGTCGAGATATTCACTAGTATTTTGGGTACAACGGGAAAGTTGAGACTAGGATGGAGGAGATACTTGTGGGATGTAAGTTTCTAGATGTTTTCCTACTGAGCTACCAGGTTTACCACCACATAGGGGGATCGATTTCATTATTGATTTGGTCCCTAGAACCAAACCTATATTCATTCTGCCGTGCCGTATGGCTCCTAAGGAGCTAGAAAAGTTGAGATCACAACTTGATAAGTTGTTAGAGTTTGGTTTTATCTACCCAAGCATGTGACTTTGGGGCACGCTAGTTTTGTTTGTTAAGACGAAAGATAGTAGTATGACGTTATGTATTGACTACAGAAAATTTAACAGGGTGACAGTGAAGAATAAGTATCCACTTCCTGGCATTGATGACTTGTTCGATCAACTAACATGAGCACAGTGGTTCTCAAAAATTGATTTGAGATATGGATAACATCAGCTGAGGATTAGAGTAGAGGATAGGGAGAAGACTGCTTTTCGCACTCGATATGGGCATTAACAATTCACAGTCATGCATTTTAGGTTGACTAATGCTCCAATAATGTTTATGGATTTGATGTATCGAGTGTTGAGAAATCAAATCGTTATTGTGTTTATTGACGACATCCTTATTTACTCTAAGACTCGTGAGGATCATAAGGAGCACCTCAGGACAATTTTATAGATACAGAAGGAGCATAAACTGTTTGCCAAGTTTAGTAAGTGTAACTTTTGGCTTGTAAAAGTCAGATTTCTTAGTTACACAATTAGAGTTTGCAAAGTATCTATGGACCCCGCTAAGGTCAGAGAAGTTATTGATTAGCCTACATTAAGATCCGTGTCAGATATTCACAATTTTCTTGGCTTGGTAGGATATTATATACTCTTTCTTCCAGACTTCTCGAAGATTGCATCACCTATGAAACAATTGATGAAGAAGGATACTAATTTTCAATGGAATGACAATTGTAAGCAGGCGTTTCTGACATTAAAGGAACATTTGACTACAACACCAGTTTTGGTTTTACCTGAGTCAGGGACTGGTTTTGAGGTGAACATCGATGCTTCTTAGGTCGGTTTAGGCTGTGTATTGATGCATGACGATAGAATGATTTCTTACACATCCTAACAGTTGAAGATTCACGAGAAGAATTACGTTACTCATGACTTGGAATTAGTGGCATTGGTCTTTGCATTGAAGATTTAGCATCATTATCTCAACAATGAGAGATTCGTGTTGTTTACTGACTATAAGAGTTTGAAGTACCTCTTCACTCAAAAAGAGTTGAACATAAGACAAAGACGTTGGCTTGAGTTCCTCAAATATTATGATTTTTTTGGAGTATCACACGGGGAAGGCCAATGTTGTTGCATACGTATTGAGCCGCAGAGGGGCTGACTCAGAGATTGTTACTACCCACATGACACATGAGTATGGGTTGCTCGAGGTGGTTGAGTTGATGTATTCTATTGATATCCCGACCAACACCAGATTGTTGATTTGTGGACTGAGGATGACTAACAGTCTCTATTCATAGTGTAATTGAGATTTAGAGGGCAATTTTAGATTCCATCAGTGGCTGAGCTAAGCAATGAAATACTTCATGAGGTACACCGCTCACATTTTATCATTCATCCGGGCAACATCAAGATGTATGCAGATGTGCATTGTCTTTTCGGTGGCCGAGAGATGAAGGCGATGTTTCGATTATGTTCAAGGGTGTGAGATTTGTCGAGTTAAGGTTGAGCATCGCAGACCCAATGGGTTATTACTGACCACTTCCCATTCCTCGGTAGAAGTGGGAGCATATTGCCATAGATTTTATCGGTGGTGTACCTCGATCTCGGTGCGGACATGATAACATACGGGTGATTGTGGACAGTTGACATAGTCTGCGCAATTTATACCGATCTCGACCACACATCGGGTGGATAGGCAGATGACGGTGTATGAACGATAGATAATTCGACTGCATGATGTTCTGTTATCGATTGTGTCAGATAAATGGCCATAGTTTACATCTCATATTTGGCAGAGTATGCAGACACAGTTCGGCACACGGTTGGATCTCAGTACCGTCTTTCAAACTAACAGACATTTAGAGAGATTGATTCAGATTCACGAGGATATGGCTAGGATGTGTGTGTTGGAGTACAGTGGATCATGGGTGGAGTATCTTCACTTGTGTGTAAGATCGCCTACAATAAAAATTATCAGACCAAAATTGGGTACCGTTTGAGACATTATACGAGAGGTCGTGCACATCTCCATCTTGTTGGGTAGAGCCCGACAATGTGGCAGTTTTTGGATCAGAGATCGTAGTGGATCACATAGAGAAGATACGCTTGATTAAATTGAGATTAAAAAGTGCGCAGTAGAGGCAGAAGAAGTATAATGATATATGTCACGGAGAGTTAGAGTATCAGGTCGAAGACTATGTTTATTTGAAAGCTTCTCCGATGAAAGGTTACAAGAAGTTTAAGATTAGAGGGAAGCTTGCGCTGAGGTTTATTGGTCCATTCATAGTTGGGAAATGCATAAACAGAGTTGCGTATGAGTTGGAGTTGCCACCTCAGTTATTTGGGATCCACCCCGTATTTAATGTTTCAATGCTTTGATTAGATAAGTTGAGAGAAAGCAGACGACAGACGGTGGACTTGAGCCAGATAGACTCAAGGGAGGACATGACTTATGATGAGCAACCTATTCAGATTTTGGACTGTAAGGTGAAGATTATGAGGAACAAGGAGATCTCATCATTCCTTGTCAAATGGCAACACCACGGTGGCGAGGAACTGGTGTGGGAGCTCGAGTCTTACATGCACAAGTATTTTTCCTTCCTGTTTTGAGTTCGGCAAGTCTTTCCTTTAGTTTGTTTTAAATTTTGATGACAAAATTCCAATTAGTTGGGAAGACTATAACGAACCTAAAAATCTAACTTGTGCCACATGTAGCTTTAAGTCGTACGTAAGCCACTTGTTGTAATACTTGTGTCCAGTTTTTGGTCGTCAACACCGAGGTATGTTATTATGAATTCAATGCTTGTATTTTTTATTTATTTAACCCCATGTAAATTCCAATGTCCTTCGGCTCGAAAAAATATGCATTACGAGCAACAGGCAAACAGTTGTTGGGTAATTAGTTGTTCGGGGGAATAGTTGAATTAAAACACTAACAAAATACAATAAAATATAATAATTAAAGGTTGTGTGACACGTCCACTACGTTTGTACGCCCGTGAGCACGCGGCGGTGTGTGTTGTAGTGCAGTCCAAGTGCGAAAACACCCAAGTAAGCTTTGGTTTTAAGTTAGAAATAAATAAGAGTCAAAAGGAGTCCCCAAATGTGTCAATTTTAGAGTATGAGTTGGGTAGCTGGTTTGAGTATAGGCTAATGGATGAGCCTTAAGATACGAGTGTGGAAAAAGATGAGGACATAGATATATTTAAAACCTTAATCAAATTTTCTCTCTCATTGTTTCTCTCTTATTCTCTCACACTCACGAGAAAATGAAAAGAAGCGTGGGGTTTGACCGATTTTGAGCTCGGAACAATGTCAAAAATCGACCAACAATGCAAGAAAAGGTGAGATCCCGACTTATTACGCGATTCTCTACGTTTTGACTCATGTTTTGCGAGTTTTTGTCACAATATTTTCAGACGTTATGTTGGAGTTTCAATTTTCTGGGCATTTTGTATTGTTGTGTGGGTGATTTGATGATGAAGGAGCTTGATTCTGGTGTTGTTATGGTTGTTGTTGATGAATTCAAATTTTTAAGAATTTTTGTTAACTTTTGGTTTAATTTTCATATCAAAAATTTTATGGACATTCTGATGAGCTTTGGTAATGGTTTTGGGTTTGTATGGACATCCCTATGAGTTTGGGATAGGCTCGGAATGTGGTGACACGTGTTGGGGTGTGAAAAAACCACGAATTCACATTTAGGTGTTGAAGCCAGGAGAGACGCGGTGGAGCCTTAAGCCCCACGACGTCGATCACGACGACCAGGGTAGAGGGCCCTGAGAGGGCATGCTTGAAGTGACGCCGTGGAGGGTTGTACCCCACGACACCACTCATGACATCTGGGGCAGAGGGCAGCCTAGACCTACTGTCATGGCCCAAATCTCTAACCTTATTTTAATTCCTTAATTAGGTTCACCGACCCATCGCATGGGACCCACACCATGATGCGCACGTCGACTGAGGTATGTGGCCGAGGTATATGGTATTTTGTATTTATTGAATGCTTAATGTTATATAGTGTGTAGACTTACTAAGTTAGTTTATACTATATAGGCATCAAGACGAGAGCGGGGACACGCCTCGAGTTGCGTGCGACCAGGAGAATCGGGTAGCTAGACTATGTAAGTCTTATTTAATATTAATATGAAGTTACGGAATATTCATATGCATGATGGAATAAATTTTTAAGCCTATGGTTGTATATATATTAATGCAAATCAAGAAGAAACCTTATAGTTTTGGTTTATAAGTCTACAACTATTGGACTTACTATTGGACTTACCTCGGGATGCACACTAGCACATACTCCTATACACTTGTGCCACACATGTGTGTCCCTTAGCTGAATTTTAGTGGGTTGATCATTGGATCAACCTAGAATTTTGGGAATGCAAACTAGATTTGGCATCCACTATATATACCGCCCTTTGTCTCCTTTGCTTCTTCTTGCATGCTGGTTTAAACACACATCCAGAGCTGCTGAAAAATTTGGAAAACAAATTAAAAGAGAGTGAAGCCATCACTAAACAAGGGGAATCAAGCTAGGAAATTCAACACAAAATGGGGTAAATAGGTTGTAAGGCTTACTAATACATAGTTAAGTCCTACGAGGCAAGGATTAGGGCTTAATTACTATATTAGCCCGGGTGGTGCCCTAGATTAAGGGTGAGGTCGTCACACCTACACTTTAAGTGATGTTGCCGGGTTCTGATCTCTAGGGTGTCACCTGCGACATGACATTGTTCATCAGACCAATTTTAAGAAAATTTTAAAAAAAATTTGGGGATCTCTCGAGTATCTAAATGGGTTCAAATACGACCCAATACCTGGGTAATTGACATAATTACACAAATGGTTAAAATTATGGAAATATGGATAAATTGGGGTTAATTAATGGAGAATTTTAACCAAATGATTAACATGGGATTTTAGTCGATGACAGACATACGAGGGATTTGTAGGGGACGAGTTAGAGTTATGTGAGTGTGGGATATAGGTAAGTAAACCAATAAGAAATTTTACAAGTACTTCATTTAGTTTTAATTGTTCTTATTACTGCTCTGTTTCCTATTTTTTTTAAAAATTCCATTCTGATTGAGTTGTCCGAGGGCAAGTGAGTCAACGTGATCATCGGGAAGACGGGTTATCTGGGGTAATATGCCAGAACCAGAAACTCGGGATGCATAATATTGTTTGTTGGTTCTATACAGGATGAGAGTTCTTTGCTGAACTACTAGGAAGTCTCTCATCCACATGAATTTTAGGATGGTGTAAGTTTACCATGTCCTGAACCCGAGTCTTGTAGGTATTTTTCCTCGACTCAACGAACATTTAGTCGGGACTACTTGCGCCTCTCTGTTTGATTTCCTGGACACTCATCTTCGATTGATTCATATTTATTTAGAGTCTTTATTTATTCATGCATTCCCTGTACCTTTCTATCAGCATGAATATAGACTGCTTATTTATTTTGAAATGATGTAAATATCCTGTTTAGCGTTATTTACTTCTGCTCGTCATTCTTGTGTTTGACTGAGCGTATATCCGCATTCAAGCAAGGGAAAGGCTCCTTAGTTAGGTGACTTGCTTTAAGGATACCAGAGTGGTTCTCCCTTTGTCATCGACGTAGGTTTTTATTACATTTCGTATTATGTATATGTTTGTTTTGTTTCACAATGGGATATGAGTTTTATGAGAGATCTTGGGGCATGTATATGGAAAATACTCTCCTGTGACTTGATGTATTTGTTAATGGCATACATATAAAGGGTTTCCACACTCTAGGTTATCCTGACTTGTGTCTTAGAGATTATTCTATTAGTTTGAGACTTTAATACTTCCATTATACTTAGAGATTATTCTTTTAGTTAATGGATTAAAAAAACTGCTTAGATAATGGTAAATTGTAATGAAGGCTGACTAGGCTTGCGTTGACTTTACGAGATTTATTTGAGGGTTCACATAAGTCTAGGCCTGGTGGGGCTCAGTTTAGGGTTGTGGAACTGGCGACGTAACAATAGCCCTTCGATTGAAGAAACAATAGCTCAAAGATTAAAACAAATCAATGCGGACAACACTCCAATAAGGGCGAACCAAAAAATGAACATGCCAACAAGGGCGAGATCATTGCTAATATTAGTTTTTCTTTTTAAGATTCATGGCCAAGAAAGATTTTGAATTGTTTTATTGATTAAGATAGATAAATCTATCCATTACAACTAATCAAGAAAAGTTGTGGTCCATCCCCTTTATTGCTTTAATTTGTTGCCAATTATTTTCCAGTCGATATTAAGATGCTCTTTTAACTCCTCCATGACTCCTATCTTGTGAGGAACATGTCATATTAATTAATCATGTGGAAAAGAGTTTGGTTGCTTGCAATATAAGGCTGCACATGATACTCTTGGTTGCTTACAATATAAGGCAGCACATGATACTCTTTGACGCATACTATGGATTCTTCTAAGTAAAATAAATTCTTGATATACCAAATAGTTTTTGATATTTGTGGATTTCTGAACCTTTTTCGCTCCATCTTACTTTTGACTAATCATGTAGGAGTTAATCGAATGCCCCTATCCCATAATGCAGAGAAACTAATAAGATATAATATAGCCACCGTGATGTCTCAATCGGATATATGTCTTTGTCGTTTGCACCTCAATCCTTGGGGATGGAATCATTATTATTTTATAATTATATAATCTAACTTCTTTTTAGTTTAATAATTATTAACATGGCTGCTTTAGGATAATGTGATTATTTTATGCAATCAAGTTTATATTAATTAAGATCATGAATGTATACTTCTTGTATCTTTAGTTTCATGAAAGTAGCTAGCTAGAGAAGATGTATATACAAGATCTTTTCTTTGTTTGTCTTTACACTTCCTAGATTCTTCATGGAAATGGTATTTGGAGAATCAAATGCTTTTCTTCTATAATTTTCTTTATAACAAATAACAACAACAAGAACAACGACAACAACATCAACAACCAAGCCTCGATCTCAATTAGTCAACATGAATCAAACTAAAATTTCTACTTCACATGATTTAATGCAGTTGATGGCATGCGTTCAAAACCCTCTAAATCTTTTGTCATCCATGCATTTTTAATTATTTTTGGCTATCCTATTTCATATCGAATTGCTTTAATTTTCATTCTATCGAGTTTTCTAACTAGCAAATTTCTTATATGGTCTAACCTTTTAGTTTGTGTCTTTTAGCATTATGTTGTATACATGGGAGGAAGTGATCATCATGAAGATGAAGGTGGCGATGAAGCTGCAAAGTGATTGATTTTTGTTTGATGTGAATTACATCAGTTAAGAAGTTGCATTCGATACCGGAGAATTACATCATTGAAAGAATGCAAATACTCAAGTACATCAACTTTGCCAAGTATGCATTGTAGTTGTTATTATTAATCCTTCAACGAATCACTTTTCTCTCATTTCAGGACAACTCTGTTCTTCTATATTTGAACATTATATGTTTATTTTTAGGAATCCTGTAGAAACCATTCTTCCAACAATGGACATAAAAAGGTTCAAACTGGCCCTTGTCGTTGCTTCCTTTTCATCTTGAGGCCCTGAGCAACTCACCGAAACGATTCTTAAGGTTTGTGTAATCTACTTTGTCGTTAAAAATATCTCTTCCATTTGCTTCTCTTCTAATAAAAATCTCTCTTCCATTTGCTTCTCTTCTAATTGTTTTATAAACAATTTGCACTCAGTTCAAACTGTGTTTACATGAATCAAATTATATTTTGTGAGGAATGTACATTCATCTCATTTGTTTGTTGAGTAGGCTTTATATTTTGTTTATAACATATATAAGATGTTGCATCAACAAAATCATCAACTTTTTGTGACTGTTGAAAGTTTTAAGTCCCATAATGATTTGATACTTTTAGCCTTAATTCTATTAAAAACTACATGAAACTACAACTTAATAGATTATACTTAAATTTTTCTTAGTGCCCCTATAAATTCATAACATATAATAAGATGTATAATCTTATTTACCATTATTCATAGAAGTGTGATGAATAAAAGTTGATTCCCGGGGTCGAACTTGGAATTTTTGAGGCCTTAGGCATAACCTTTTTGCCGCTCTTGGCATGCTTTCATCAAAATTACTTTATTTTCACCTTATATACCGCCATTGTACTTTAAAAACTATTTAAAGATTTTTCCCCTTCCTTTCTCTAGACCTGAGATCGAGGTGAAAAGTGTAAGAATCTCTTTATCATCGGTAGAGTTAAAAAGGGGTAGAGGGTGCGAGGTGAGAAATTAAAGAAAGTTGAAAAAACCTATTCCTTTAGCTCGACTAAAAACTTCTAAAATAGTGATGTTTAACCTGGTAATATATACTTGACTATTAGTAGTTTAGCAATAAAATCAACTTGTTGAAAAAAAAACACCAAACCTTAACAAAAAAGTAGCAATTAAAAAATCGACAAAAACATTTTTGGTGAGATGATAGGCGTGTCACTTGCCAAAAGTTAATGATGAGTGTTCATTTAGGTATGATTTAGTATAGGATATTAGGAGTTAATGGACTATATTTATCTTGTTTTAGAGTGAAAAATGCTTGTTTTATGTGTTTCTGGGATTTTATTTTTATTGGGCAGTTTTGGGACCGAAGGCCTGTGTTGAGCTTAATTGACGATGTTCAGTTCAGAGGGCATAACTTTCACATCCGAAATTGGAACGACTCGCCGTTAATCTTGTTGGAAAGAAGACTTTGAGGCAAACATTTTCAACTTTCATAAGAATCATGAGATGTGGATTTGAAGTGGCTCAAAAGAATACACACAATTCGAAAAGTTTGGCTAAGTTCCTTAATGATCCATTTTTAGTATAAAGGCCATAACATTCTCATCTCAAATCCAAATGACTTTCTCCTTCCTTCCTAAAAAGTAAACTCCAAGATGAACATTTTCATATCTCCTAAGCCTTTTCAGATTCGACATCTAAGTGGTCCAAAATTGCGTTGTAAAGTAGATAATAAAAACACGATGTGAGGATGCCGTGATAAAAAAAATTCTCACGGTGTGACTCACATGAGAGTTAACCAGAGAGCTAAAAAAGGATGCCGTGTTTCACATATTCTCACGGTACAACCACGGCATCGATACCTGAAGACTCGAAATTTTAGGAATTTTACCTATTTCGAGATTTTTAGTTTTTTAACCCACTTTGGAGTCTTCCTATAAATACTAATAGACTATAATTCGAAAAGAACTCTTGTTTTTACTTTTGTTTTGCATTAGAACTATATTTTTGGCTTGATTATGTCTAGCTAATCTCCTTCCTCTAGGTTAAAGTTGGATTGGTCAAGCTTTGCGACTTGGGATTCTGTTATGAGGTTTATTTATATTTAATTATCTTGATTCTTTTCTATGGTTTATTCTCTTTGGTATTGTTTTTAATAATGAGGTTAGATTTGATTGTATGCATAGCGTTGTGCATGCATATTAGGTTGATTATCCTTACTCGTTAAAGTCGAAACGTCCGTCCTTAAGTGGTAGACTCAAACTTGTGACAGTTGGCTAACCGGTTAAGTACCTTAAGGATATAGATTAAATCGGGAGCACTAGCGATCCGATTGTATAGGTGTAGTGCCTTCATAGACTGATGTAATACGTCCAATGCGTTAAATCTAGAGCACTAGCAATCAGATTGCATGTTTGGTTAGGGAAGTAGTTAACGGTCGTACCTATGCTGTTGACATTAGGAAGTGCGAGGAACTGAGTGCGTCACTGGGTCTATAGCTGCACAAGATCATAGGTTAGTCTCATCAATTATAAACCAAGAATTAATGGAATAAATCCCAAGTTGTATTGTGAAGACCGTGAAGCTGAATACCTTGATTTTCTTCCATTGCATTACTTCAATTCTAAATTTTTCAAAGTTTCCAAAAGTTTTACAAAATCCCCTGTTTTCTCTTCTCCCTTAGACACATAAGTCAGTAACCCAGAGCTTGAGGTTTGACCCCGAGCTTACCACTGCTACAGTCTTTTGTAGTTTTTATTCTAGGAATCGAGAATTATATTTCACGTTTTACGACACACGTCATATTTTGGCGCTGTTACCGAAGACTAGGTCCTACTTGATTTAGGTTTTTCTTTTCTTTCTTTTATGCATAGGAGTCTTCGTTGATCACATTCCATCGGATCCTCTCTACTATTTGATCCGGATATCGAGAAGGTTTGCCGACGGAACGCGAGAGAAGCGCGCCAATGGAAGCAAGATTCTGAAGCTACTCCTAATGTTTCATATTCTCTAGAAATGGAGGATAACGAGCACAATCCTCCTCGAGATGAGGGAACAATAAGAATCAAAGGGATAATCAGGATAGGGCGCAACAATGGTTGTTTTTCCTTCCCTCGGGATTTATCACTAGTTGGAATGACTTGATTTCAACATTCTTAAGGGAATACTTTCCCGAATCCTGATCATCTCAGCTTATCTTAGAGATATATAATATCAAGATGAAAAAAGGAGAGACCTTCAATGACTGTTGGGGCAGATTCAAATGACTAATTGCACTGTGTCCCCAACATGGTCAGAGTAAAACCTCTCTTGTCTAATTCCTCTACAAGGGTCTTAGGTCCCTTGAGAAGTGCATGATTGACAACACTTGTGGTGGAGCCTATAAGAAGAGAACAACTGATGTGATGCTCAAGTTGTTTGAATCTATGGCTAGTCAGTCCTGTCAATATGTTGACGATGATAAGGATGAGGATCCTTCTAGACATATCTTCAGTAGAAGTAGGTCTAGCGACACTGATAAGAAGCTTGACAAACTCACTGATCTTATGGAGCATTTCCTTACTTCCGGGAAAGCTCAGGCCAAGACTTGCAGATTTTGTGACGCTTCTAGCCATACTATTGATTCTTGTCCCACCATGTTTGGAGAATAAGCTAACGTTTTAGGTGGCAGATTCCAAGGTCCTCCTAGGAATCAATACGGCAACACTAATGGTAATACATATAATCAAGCCGTTAATAGCCCCTATTTGAGTTATGGTTCACAGAATCAAAACTTCTTTCAGTTTGTTCCAAGGGAATAACAACTCCCTCCACAGCCCCAACCTGTTTAGACTACCGGACCCTTAGAGGATATGATGAGGACACTCATCACTAAGGTGGATAACCTTATAGTCGACATGACATAGTACAAAGAAACTAATGATGCTCTTGTATGTGACTTGACAAGTTCAGGTGAATTAAATAGCTAGAGAGCTAGGTAAACTTACGGACTAAGGTAGATTGCCCTCCCAACCCACCCCTAACCCTAAGGCGCATGTAAATGTTGTATCATTAGTAGTTGAGAGCGAGCCTAGGGAGACTAAGGTAGTCCGTAGAGAGCATCACACTATACCTAAACAGGATGAGGAGGCAGAGGCTAGGAGGCGACGTGAGATCTTAATGCTATCTCCTTTCCCGCAGAGATTCTTTTCGGAGTTATTCCAGAAACACAGAGATCCTGAGATACTGGCAGACATCCCTCAACTCCCCCAGTTGAGCAGATTTTAGATATTTAGGAGAAGGTTGAGGAGGTTGCACAGGTCATTGAGATTGAGGATACCATAGAGCAGGTATGCGCAGACGTGGACAAGGTAAGTTTGGGGGTTCATGAAGTACCAGAGGAGCAGATCGAGAGAAAGCTACCACCCAAATGCCTAGAGCTTGGTATATTTACTCTTTCTTGTAAGGTAGGTAATATTACTATTGAGAGTGCCATGTGTAATCGTGGCGCATCCATAAATGTCATGTCCAATTCATTATATGAGTCTCTTCATGATGGTCCTCTTAAGGATACTCAGGTTGCAATCCACCTAGCTAATAGGTCGGTTGTACACTCGGTTGGGTTCATCGAGGATGTCCCAATCAAGATTCATGATTTTATATTCCTGAAGACTTTTATGTAATGGATATGGGAGAAGATACTCTCAATAAGTTACCTTCTATTCTTTTGGGTCGAACTTTCCTATAGACTGTTAGGAGTAAGGTTGATGTGTTTTATGGGACCATGACAATCGGGTTTGATGGTAAGATCGTTACATTTGATATTTTTAACACTATTAAATCTCCTACTGATGTTTCTTGCTTGTTTGCTATGCATGTTTCTGACCCACTATTTCAGGATGAGATTAGGTTGGACAAGCAAGACGGCCGTCAAGAACCTAGAGTTGGTGAGACTTTTCCTCCACCCCATGCTGACATATAGTGTTTCCTTCTCCCACGGTGGAGCTGTGCGTACGAGAACCACTCGAGACATGCTCGAGTGGGACAACATGACCTAGCACGCATGATTCTGAAGTCGAGCTAATGACTCTAACCAAAAGCACTCTTGGGAGGCAGCCCAAGTTTCTATCCTTTTTCTTTTCAGTTTCTTGTTCTTATATTATTTTGTGAACTAATCTTATCTCGTTTGTGACTATTTGCAGGTGTCTGATACTTGTATGTTGAATCACCAGAGTTGAGAGCCCAATATCACTGCTGAGTTTCTTTTGTATATATAGTTAGTCTATTTTGGATTTGGTAAATTCTTGTGTTTAGTGTATTAGGATTAGTTTTTGAGTCTGCTGGAGGTATTGATATGTATATTCCCGTAATTTCCTAAGTTGAGCATTTTTGTCACCGTGCTTTATATTTTATGAGATATTATAGTGCAATAGGTTTTGTATATTCATTTTAGCATGTCATTTCTCCATTACTTGTTTCTTTCATTTCCATGTTCTTTTCACTTATTTTCTCTTCATTTTATAGTTTGATAGCCTCATTCTTATTTTAAACCTTGAGGACAAGGTTTGGGATAAGTTTGAGGGGTGTTTCAGCTATAGTTGAGTGTTGGATGAATGGATTAGCGCATGACAGGTATAACCATTTTATTATTTTTATGCATATTACATGGGTTTGGTAAGTTATGGTGGTTTTTTCTTTTCTTTTCACCTTTTTCTTGTTATGACATGCTATGCATTGCATCATTTAGGTTAGTAGTAGTTTGTATTAGTTCATGCATTTTTGTAGTTATTTAGTTGCATTATTAAGTCTATGCATGTTTAGAGTCATTTTGTTACATATAGAGTTGCCTAAAACCTTATTGAGTGTTTTTTATTGTGGATATGACTTCGAATTATGCTACTTTTGAGACTTAAACTTTATAAATATTAGAAGTTGTACTTAATTTAGAGTATTATCCAATATCTTTAAGGTTGCTTATTAGAGAACTAGTATGAAGTTTAGGCATTGTGCTAGATACCAAAGAGGCAAACCGTCCTATTTTGCAAGTTTTTAGATTTCTAAGGATGCTAGAATTAGAATGTAGCTTACTTGAGACATCAATTACTATGACTTGATCACTTACTGGGAATGATTAGACTTGAACGAACATTGAATGACTCATTTGATTATAATGAAAGTGAGAAGGGTCAACAAGAGTTTTCTTAAAAAATTTATAAAGTCCCACAGATTCAAAAGGAAAAGGAGCATAGAATCTTATGGTGGGAAAAAGTGAGAAAAACGGATTCCACTGGACATGGAGCAGGGACCGCACTACTTTTAAAACATTTGGGGGAAAATAGAGTTTATATACGCATAAAGGCGGAAGTTTATGAAAACTCTTTTGAATAAAAAGATATGACTGAGTGCTTATAGCTAGATCAATTGAGTTATTCCAATGTGTTGTTCCACATTTTCATATTTAAGTCTGATTGTCTATCTTTGGAATGTTTAGTCAACATTTATGGATAGTATGTTGAACTTTTCATTCATAGTCCCTTTTTCGATGTTGATACACTATTTATAGGAAATTCTGAACTTGTATGCTTTAATGTAGTGGCTCTAATCTTGAGTAGTTGAAGACCTTTGTTTGGATTGATTCTAGTTTTTGAAAGAGTAATTTTCACTGATGTTTGGATTTCGTATTCACACTATTTGGCTCAGAACTTCTTTTAGGTGATGGTTACTTGAGTGACTGATTTAAATAAAAAAGGAAGTCAAACTTGACTTGGTGATTGGCATAGGTTTGTTAGGATTAGTCATTGTAGTATAGAAGTAGAGTATATGTTTTCATTCACTCATTCGCTCGGGACGAGCAAAGTTTATGTTTGGGGGTGTTTAATGAGTGTTCATTTAGGCATAATTTCGTATAGGATATTAGGAGTTAATGGACTATATTTATCTTTTTTTTAAAGTGATAAATACTTGTTTTATGTGTTTCAGGAATTTTATATGAGTAGGGCATTTTTGGGACTGAAGGCATGTGTTGAGCTTAATTGACAATGTTCAGTTCAGAGGGCATAACTTTCACATCAGAAGTCTAAACGACTCGCCGTTGGTCTTGTTGGAAATAAGACTTCGAGACGGATATTTTCAACTCTCATAAGCATCATTAGATATGGATTTAAAGTGGCTCACAAGAACACACACCGTTGGTAAAGTTTGGCTATGTTACTTAATGACTTACCGTTTCTTTTATAAAGGCCATAAGTTTCTCATCTCAAATCTAAATGACTTCAGTATAAAGGCCATAAGTTTCTCATCTCAAATCCAAATGATTTACCCTTTCCTTTATTGGAAAGTAGACTTCAAGCTAAATATTTTTATATATCACAAGCCTCAGATTCAGCTTCTAAGTGGTCCCAAATCGCGTTGCAAGGCAGAGAAGAAAAACACACAATGAGGATGTCGTGATGAACAAATTCTCACAGCGTGACTCACATACGAGTTAACCAAAGAACTAAAAGAGGACGCCGTGAGGATGCCTTATTTCACAAATTCTCATGGTGCAACCACGACGTCGATATCTGAAGACTTAAAATTTCGAGAATTTTACGTATTTTTCAGGATTTTTAGGTTTTCAACCCACTTTACAGTCTTCCTATAAATACCAATAGACTCTAATTCGAAAAGAACTCTTGTTTTTACTTCTATTTTGCATTAGAACTAGGTTTTTGCCTTGATTATGTCTAGCTAATCTCCTCCCTCTAGGTTGAAGGTTGCACATCAGCCTCATTGCATTGCATATCCTGCATATAGGGATGACTTTGAGCTTATGTCCGGTTTTCTAAACCTTTTGCCCTCCTTCCATTGCTTGGATCGTAAAGGTCCAGTGACTTTCATCAAAGATTTCAACTCCAAATGTTTAATGATGAAGCGACCTAGAGTACAGGAAAATGAAGTCTAATTATTGGCTTTCCCATTCTGTCTTAAAGATAGAGCGCAAGAGTGGTGGTTTTACCTTCCCCCGGGATCTATCACTAGCTAGAGTGACTTGATTTTAACCTTCTTAAGGGAATACTTTCCCGAATCTGGGTCGTCTCAGCTTATCTCAGAGATATGTAATATCAAGATGAAAAAAGTAAAGACCTTCAATGACTGTTGGGGCAGATTCAAAAGACTAATTATACTGTGTCCCTAACATGGTCAAAGTAAAACCTTTCTTCTCCGATTCCTCTACAAGGAGCTTAGGTTCCTTGAGAAGTGCATGATTGACAACACTTGTGGTGGAGCCTATAAGAAGAGAACAACCGATGAGATGTTTGAGTTATTTGAATCTATGGATAGTCAGTCTCGTCAATATGTTGACGACGATAAGGATGAGGATCCTTCTTGACACATCTTCATTGGAAGTGGGTCAAGCAACACTGATAGGAAGATTGACAAACTCACTGATCTTATGGAACGTTTTCTTACTTTCGGGAAAGCTCAGGCCAAGACTTGCGACTTTTGTGACGCTTCTGGCCATACAACTAATTCTTGTCCCACCATGTTCAAAGAACAAGCTAACGCTTTAGGTGGCGGATTCCAACGTCTTCCTAGGAATCAATACGGCAGCACTAATGGTAATCCATATAATCAAGCCGTTAATAACCCCTATTTGAGATATGGGTCACATAATCAGAACTTCTCTCAGTTTGTTCCAAGGGGACAATAACTCCCTCCACAGCCCCAACCTGTTCATACTACCGGACCCTTAAAGGATATGATGGGGACACTCATCACTATGGTGGACAACCTCATAGTCGACATGACATAGTACAAAGCAACTAATGATGCCACTGTGCGTGACTTGGTAGTTCAAGTGAATCAAATAGCTAGAGAGCTAGGTAAACTTATGGACTAGGGTAGATTGCATGCCCAACCCACCCCTAACCCTAAGGCGCATGTAAATGTCATATCATTAGTTGTTGAGAGCGAGCCTAGGGAGGCTAAGGTAGTTCGTAGAGAGCATCACACTATACCTGAGCAAGATGAGGAGGCAGACTTAAACTTGTGACAGTTGGCTAACCGGTGTATGTATAGCGCAGTGCATGCATATTAGGCTGACTACCCTTAGTAATTGAAGTCGAAATGTCCGTCCTCACGTGGTAGAGTAAAACTTTTGACAGTTGGCCAACCGATCAAGTACCTTAGGGATCTAAGCTAAATCAGGAGCACTAGCGATCTGGTTATCTAGGTGTAGTGTCTTCACAAACTGAGGTAATGCATCCAACGTGTTAAATCTGGAGCACTAACGATGAAGTTGCGTGTTTGGTTAAGGAAGTAATCAACGGTCGTACCTTGGTTGTCGACATCAAGAAGTGCGAGGAACTGAGTGCGTCACCGGGTCTATAGCTGCATTGGATCATAGGTTTGTCTCATATCATTTATAAACCAAGGATTAATGGAATCAATCCCAAGTTGTATCGCGAAAACCGTGAAGTTGTATATGTAAATTTTTTCCATTGCATTACTTTAACTCCAAAGTTTCCAACGTTTCCAAAAGTTTTACAAAATCCCCTGTTTTCTCTTCTCCCTTAGAAACCTAAGTTAGTAACCCAGTCCTTGTGGTTCGACCCCGAGCTTACCCTTGCTACAGCCTTTTGTAGTTTTCGGTATAGGAATCGGGAATGATATTGGACATGTTACAACGCATAGCAGGTAAGATTTTTGAAGGTTGAGAGTTCGATTCCCCATAAAAAAATGCTAGAGCGACACCCCTAAAATGTACATCAGAATGCACAACACCCTAATCCAATCGTGTTTTGAACATCAGAATACGTAAGCTCTCATCTGAAGGTAAAACGGATGGGATAAGATATGGAATTGTCTATTTAGGATTCAATAAAATAAAATAAAATAAAAATGGGTTGCTTGAAATTCATTGGCTCTCATAACAAGTTTACAACAACAAAATTCTCAATCCCAAAATAATCGGGTGCAGCTATGGATATTAAATATTCCATTCTTCTTGATTCAATGCATTCTAAGCTATCTTAAGTCTGCCTTTATGTTGTCAAATTTCTTCAAGTTTTATTTATTATGTTTAGTTTTCAATATGAGGATCATAACACAATTTTTTGTTAGCTAACAGAGTCGAACTGTCTTCCATAGAAGGGAAAAGTTGGGAAGAAAAAAGGAGTAAGCTACATCAACATTGATTACATCTTTATATAGTGACTAAACCCAACGAACTATATAGAAATTACTATATAACCATTGCACTACAATTCCTATATTTTATAATATACTATTACATGTAGGCATCAACATTGTATACTTAACTCAGATTATACAAAATATTTCTTTAAAATATGGCGTTGATTTAGTTATATCGCATAAATTTTTTTCACTTTCAAAACATAATTTTTTCCTCATTTTGTGTTGTATAAACATTTAATGTTTGCATGTGCCTATGTTTGTGGCTAACTCGCTTATATGAATAAGTCAATTCCCCTAATAAAAAAAAAGTCAATTCTCCCTTCAAAATCTTTTTTTTTCTTAAGACAAAGAGAATGTCACTAAATCTATTTTTTTTTTCTATCATAAATATTTCTACCAAGTGATTTAATATAATTTTCAAAAATTATTATTCTTTAGGTAGCAAATTTGTGAATGCATGATCCTAATCACTATTTTTTTGATAACTATGAAAATAGAACATAGATGCTCAGAACATAATTCATGATATTTACTTTTGTCAGAGTAACAATGCTTATTTCTTTGCCACTATACCACACCTTTGAAATATCTCTCTCAATATATTTCGTAATAAATTTGTGAGGGTTGCTACCTTGTTGTTGCCAAAGATAACTTCAAATATTCAATTTCAAACTTCATTGTCATTGCGAGTGGTCATGTTGTTTTGAAGTTGAATATATAGTTTTTAAAAATATGTAAACATGAAGATCTTATATAATAAGTACGTTATAATTTTTCTTTTGAGCAGAACATTTGTTAAATCTATACTATATATAATGTCAATCCTCCTAAGGATCCAATTAATTTTAAATTTATATTTATTCTATATTTGTCCTTCATTTCTTTTTACTTATTGGTTTAAAAAGAAGTTAACTAATAATCATTGGGGGCATTTGTGGAAAACAAACACACTTCTAGTTACTTTTCTAACAGAACCTTTATTAACTTTTCCTAAATTATCGCCATTTCTCTCTCATATCCGCGTATCTCTCCACAACCGTTCTCCTCCCTTGCGGTTTGCAAAGTTAAAAATTCAAACACAATTTCAACCATTTATTTATTTATTTATTTTTTAAAGATTTTGCATATCATCCATGGATAGAGATTAACATTTATTGCTAGATTTACAGTTTGACAATAAAGGGGTTGGGCATGTAGTGATGATTTTATGCAATTAGTTGCATCAACGTACATTCATGGCAAGACGCACCATCATGATTTGATTTTGACTAATTGTGATAATTTTTAGTGTTTTCATTATTTTATATATATATGGTGGTTGATAATATTGGTCAGTTTTATTTTTCTTTTTTGGATGTGGAGGACAATATACTCCTAATTAAGTTCAAAGGCTAATTGATCGATTTGAAAACTTCTCATCTCTATCCATGCGTGATAATTTAATGGGCGAGATCACAATTCTTCACCAAGTGTGGAGATGCAAAGAAGTTAATTTTCCTATTTACTTTGACTGCATATTGACAATCATTTCTATATTAACATAAGTTGTCAATTAATTACTTTTATATATCTTTGGATAATTACACTCTCTGAAGGGCAAATTTTGTGACAGATGGATTGCATAGATAGATATCTATATATGGAGCAAAACCATAGATTTGGAACATTAATTAACTAATTGACTTTTGAAAGAAATGGATGGGTCTTCAATGAAATGGAAGGACAACGAGAGGAAAATTGTAAGAGTAGGAGGGTTAATTAAGGGTGATTAGACAAAATATAATGTAAATTGACGCATAGGGGTTTCATTTTAGGTTCAATTTTTTTTTTCAAGGTAAAAAATCGAGGTAGCATTATTTTGGGTTTATGAAGCAACAAAAAATGTTAATGGTGGAATAAAACCACATGATATGCTAAAGATCCTGATCCAGTATTCAGTCTAGGCACATGATCCATTTGTTAGATACTCAACAAATCAAAATGCTTCATATATATAGTTGAGATAATTATCATTATTTTTTAAAATTCAATTATAGATGCTCAAATTTGGTTATTTTTTCTGTTTTTTTTTCCATTCTGTGTTGTTATAATTTTTTTTAAAAAATTTATACTATAATATTGTTGATTTAGACGTCTCTCCTATGGAAAAAGATTGGCTAACCCTCTTTGGACATCGAGAAATGCGCACCTACCATGTTGGCATTATCCGATGCAAATGTAATGTACATCTCAAGGTGCATAGTTTGGGGTCCTTCTGGTAGATGTACCTCTAAATTTTATTTAGACATTCATCATTTAGTCCAAACACTTGCATAGAATTGACAATGTTATAAAAATAAATTTTGAACCTATAAATTTCTCAATTGTGACTTTCCGTAAAAAAAAATCTCAAAATTTGATTCAAACATATCTATATGTTTCGTGCTCATCGACTAGTGTAATTAAATGTAATTCTCTTTAGTCCCATATCACTAAATGAAAAATATGTATGATATGAGACTAGTATAAAATAAGAGGTTAGAGAACCCTCCAAACTCATACCTAAGTTTAATTTAATATCTAGATTCTAGAAATAATCCCTAGGGTCCTCCTCCCCACCCACCCCCTACTCCCCATTCTTCTTCCCGATCTCCTCTTCTCCTCCTATCTCCCATTTTCTTCTCCACTCTCCTCTCTCCTTCTAACCTATTCCCCCTCCCTCCTCTCACCTTCCCCTTCCCATTCCCCTTTCCCGTCCCCTTCGCTCTAGATATTAAATTAATCCTATCTTTTTCAAGGGGCGTGCCACCTTTCAAAATAAATAGTAATAAGGCTTGGCGCACCTCGCAAAAACTAAACAAAAATCTTTACTAAAATTATTCACTCTTTTCAATCTTCTTGCTCATTATTTTCCTGCTAAGGCAGCACCGATGGGTGTGACGCTTTTGAAATTTTTTTTCCTTGCTTGTTGTTACTACTACTGCTAAGGCTTCTTCATTTTTTTATTATAATTTTCTTTTCAATCTTGTCTTTTTGACATTCTTGGCAACTATATATCCATATTTACGTCTTTGTGTCTTTTAGGCTTGCCGATGGTATATTAGTTTCATCTTTTAGAATTTAGCCATTTAAAACATGTTTGTTTCTGCCACTACCGCCCATTCCATGTTTAAAATACTGAAAAATATGCACACTCATCACATCTCTACAATACGTTTTAGGTTTTATTCTAAAGTCTATTCTTTTTATCAAACTTGAATTTGCCTCATCAACTGGTTGTTGTCCAAATTACTGGTATGCTTTTCCATCCTATTTTCCCTTATAATTTCTCAATTTTATGCCCTAGTGTAATTTTATTCATCTTTTGTTGTATGATTATTTGTTAAACCTACTTATTAATGATAATTGATTACGGTTGTTCTATTAGTGGCTAATCCGGTAGTCTTTCGACCTTGATTTGGTGCTTTGTGCATGTACATGGACGGGAAATCCAGGGTTTTATGTCCGGTCATATGATGGAGACAGGATAAAAAATTTGATTTTTCCTTGTAATTCGCTCTCTTGAAAAATGTAATAATTCTGGAAATGTAATTCGACATGGAGGATTTTTGTGAAAATTTGCCAATTTGGAGAAGTTTGGGAAACATTCTCTTAGATGGTGAAAAGATTCAAATTGCTATTTAGGGATGTCAAAGTAAGTACAATTATGCATTATAGCATTCAAAAATACTAATCTAATGGTTTGGAGCATTTCTAATGATACAAACTACGGATACTACAAAGAAGTTACAAAGAACAAAATCATGCATAGGAAATAAAATCAATTCTACTAAAAAAATAGATACATAACTCTACATAATGGTATCATATTATGCATAAACTAAGCTATTACTTATTGATTTGTAGTTAAAATGTGTCTCTAAATGTAACTACCCAAATCTTCCCTGATCCGACTTAGGGGCAATTTAGTAATTTAAATATTAAATGTGTGTTGAATTTTCTTTTAATTGGATTATTAGTGAAACGGTATAATATCCTACACCTTGAGATGCGCTTTTTATTTGGTTTGAAGATATTTGATAATATACTCTCGTTCTCATTAAGAAAACTCACAAGAGAATAAGTTCTAAAAAACTTTTCTTAAACATGAAGAAAGTTATATTTGGGGGCGAGATCTCCAGATTTATGAGATCCCACTAACTAGGAAAATAAATGTGGGAACTTTTCTAGTCAAAAGGGGTGAAATATCCAAATTTATGAGATCTCATTAATTAGGAAAAGATTTTGTGAGAACTTTCCTGGTCAAAAGGGACAAGATCTCTAAATTCATGAGATAACATTAATTAGGAAATGATTTATGGAAAACTTTCCTGGTCAAAAGGCTAATTAAGTAGACTAATGAAAAAAGGGCCAAAAACATATTAGAGTTAGACTCAAGGCCCAAATGAGAGGGCACTTTAGTATTTAATAATGGTAGATTGCTTACCCTTTTTCATCTTTCAATGTCACTGTATAGTTTTTATTGTTTTAATGATTTGGTAAACAAATATTGGATGTTTTATATTGAGACATCAAGATCGTTTGGGATAGCTTTGAGGAAAACTTCAAATTTATGATTCTCTGGGAAAGGAAAGGAAAAACTCAACTGGCAGGATACCATCTTATAATGATTCATAGAAATATCTTTGTGTAAGTTCCATCATGAAAATCTTAATGGACAGATATTGTGACGGCCAGACAGCTCAAAGTAGATCTTGTTAAATTGATCACGATATCATATTTCTTTCAAAATTTCATCCATCTACAATAGAGTTCATAGGCACTAATAAGAGATTTTAAACGACTGGTATAAGGTTTATGGAAAAAGAAAAAGATGAAATTCGTACAAATTTTTGAACTCGACGTGTTAGAAATTATAGTAATTCAAAGTTACAAGGTTAGACCTAACATTTTTGGAATGACATTTGAGAAATGTTGGACCCATGTAGCAGGCCCCTACTAATTTGGGACTGAGGCGTTAATGTTGCATACTTGAACTGTTGAAGATGGACTCAATTATTTCTCTTCCTTTTGATCAGTGCAGTGACGAATTTATTTCATTTCCATTCATCAATAAACTAGTCAGCATCCCGCGCTTCGTGCGCGGGCAAGACTAAATGTTAATAACATCAAATAAAAAAAAAATTGATAAGAAAAACCTCTAAACCTAATTTCCACTAAAAAATCACTAAATTGATTCAATCACCTCCAAAACTGTCAAAAACGACACAAATAACAATTCATAACATACAATTCACATGATTAATTAGAACAAAAGCATGTAAGAAAAAAAAACTACCATTACTAATAAATTTGATCGTATAAATTTGATAGTATAAAACAAAAGCATGTAAGAAAAACTTAGTATAAATTTGATCGTATTAGTCAAAAATCATCATATTTATAATACTAATAAACTTACATTACTTACATATATTCAATATTAGTCATCATTTTAAAGTCTTTAGATTCTAATGTGTTCAATATGGTTATTAAGAAAGCAATTTGTAATTTCATTATTATTGAACTCTTATGTACTTAGAAATTACATTTTTTTTAAATGGAAGGATATAATATTCCATTGGTAATATCGTCAAATGTATATACTTTTCGATTTATGTGGTATTTTATTAACAATATCCTCATATATATGTACTTTTCGATCTCTGCAATTGATTGAATTTGTGGCTTTTGGGCTTAACAAATTCCTAATTAATGCAACACAGATAATAAATTAGTCATCAGTTTGTTAATGACAACATTCCTATACTTTGATCATATTAGATTTTTTTTTCAAAGATCATATTAGATTTAACTATTAAAGCATAAACCCCAGAAAAATAGCAAAATAACCTTGTTAACTACAGTTACATTATAAACAACACAAACAAATAAAAAACCGAAAGCAAAAATAGCCGGACAAGCCAAAATTCTAATTAATTGGCCATTCTAACTTTCAATTAAAAAAGGATGTGGCTAAACGGACCCCAATTTTTGCTAAACATACCTTGTTTACTCACCATACCCCAGTTTTTTTATTCTAATTACTAAATGTACCCCACTTTTAAAAAAAACCTCTGAAATACCCTCACTAAATGCACCAACTTTTTACTAAATATACCCCATTATTCAAACATACCTTTGTCTCCTTGGCCTGTGGATTTTGGTCATACAGGATCAAGACCTCTTTAGAGGTTTCGACCGGCTTCATCTAAATCCCACCGGGATCTTTAAAGGGGTATCAGCCTTGTTAGAAGGCAACTGGGTATCGACTGACTGCCACAGAGATCTCTTTATAGGTCTAAGTGGGAACCGACCAAGACTTTTAAAGAAGTCTCAGACCTATGTGTAACGACCCTCAAATTTAATTGGTGACACGTATTGTGTTTCAGGATCGTGATCTGACAGTCGTGACTTGTTATATTGCTTAAACCTTGGAAGTCGATACTGAGGTGTATTTATTTTTCTGTGATGTTTGTACTATTATTTATACCTTAATGTGAACTTTGTATGTTCTAGTGCGTGATTTTGTTTTGTTTATCGCCTCGAATTTGTGTGTGAGGTTCGCCTACGAAGAACGAGAATTTTAGGGCAAAAAGGGTATAATTCAGGTATTTAAACACCGAAAATGATAATTAGAGAATTATTAGAATATAATAAATAATTAATGAATATGCGAGTGTATTGTTGTGTACGAGAATAAAAGACGTGCCAGTCGTGAGGTAGTACAGATTCGATAACGGGAGGTGTGAACGCGTATTGGTTAAGTGGTGAGGTAAGAGTCACCAAGTGAAGTCACACAGGTGAGTTAGAGTTGTTGGCTGGATTGAATAGAGACCACAAGATGTTCCTCGAGATACGTGTGTGAGGGAAAATGAGCGAGACATAAATATCACTTTTTCTCTCTCCTCCCTATCTCATTTCTCTTTCACTCAAACAAATGAACGAAATTGGGAATGTTAGGTTCGGTGATTTCAAGCTCGAAACGATGTAGGGGATCGGCTGACTACGCGTAGTAAGGTAAGATCCTGACTCCTCTTGTGGATGTCTACGATTTGACGTTAATTTTGTGAGTTTTCGTCGTGATGAATTCAGACGATATTTTTGGGTTTTGGTTTTAATGAGTTTGGGTGATGATTTGATGATCAAAGGGTTGATCAAATGAGATTTTATTGTTGAGTTGATGATTTTGAAGAGTTTGGTATTTTAGAAAATTTTTGGTAATTTTCGGTGTAATTTTTGAATCGGGCATTTATCGGAGTTTTGACACATGGCGAAGTGGTTTTTATAATGTTTTGGACGTTCCTAAGAGTTTAGGATAGGTTAGAAACTACCCGTAATAAGGTAAGATCCCGACTTCTCTCGTGGATGTCTATGATTTGACGCTAATTTTGTGGGTTTTCGTCGTGACGAATCCCGACGATATTTTCATGTTTCGATTTTAATGAGTTTGGGTGATAGATTGATGATACAAGGGTTGATCAAATTGGGTTTTGTTGGTTGAGTTGATGATTTTGAAGAGTTTGGTATTTTCACGAATTTTTGGTGTAATTTTTGAATCATGCGTTTGTCGGGGTTTCGACACAAGGCGGAGTAGTTTTATATAGTTTTGGTCGTCCCTAAGAGTTTGGGATAGTCTTAAAACTCAGCGACGTGAGGCTGAATTCTGAAAAACCCCAAAAATGACTTCAGGGTGTCATGCCATGAGGAATGTCGTGGAGAGTTTTCTCCCACAGCGTCGATCACGCCGTGAAAACCAGAGGCGAATATGAGATTGATGCTTTATATGATGTTGTGGGCAAAAACCCTAGCGGCGACCAAACCTGGGACTCAATAAATATACGTTTTATGTGACTCTGTTGAATTTATACCCTTGTGGCGTCAGGAACAGTAAAAAAAAATTTCAAATATTTTTCAAAAGTTTTGGGAAAACTTTATGGGTTTATTTAGGGTCACGAAATGACTCTAATATATAAAAAATTGGGCTTAAATGATTGTCAAGCTTTGAGAATTCAAATTGTACGAGTTAGATAATTGCGTGAGAATCGGTATTTCGCGATTTCTTTAAGATACGTTAGTAAGCCAGTAAGAAGGTGCACATTAATTCATTTTCCATTATTATTTTTTCTATCGAATTAAGCTATTTGTTAGAATTTCATTCTTATATTCCTTAATTAAGTGTCTTTGATGTAAGTGTATCGTGAAGGTACTCCTAGGTTCATATTAGCTGTGTTAACATAAACACTTCTGCAGAAATGTTGTCCACCTACCTAATTTTGAGTTTCACCCTGAGTAATGGATTGTTGTGGATGTGAATGTGGATGTGATTGTGGTTGTGGGTGTGGTTCTAGATGGATGTGGTTGTGGATTGTTGTGGGTATTGACCACTTATGGGCCTCTATTGACTAGATAAACATTCAAATATCATTGTTATACTTACCAGTTTGTTTATCATGTAATTTGTGTTATTTTCTGCCTTTCAATACCGCATGATTTTTAAACTATTTTATTTGTTATTTATGAATCACTGTTTATATTCTTCTAGCTATAGTTTCAATTTTATCACATACTCATTGTCTAGTTTGTGTCGGTGGGTGAAGATATGGCGGAGACGTATAAAGGAAAGGAGCTAGTCGATGCTAGGTGACTTCTTCTAAGGACTCTCAGAGTGGTTCTTTCTTTTACTCCACTGTAGGTGTTGTTTTTTTATTATAAATATTGTATATTATGTTTTGAATATAATGAGGTACCTTTTGGGATTGAGTGACTAGAGATATCATGTATTATTGCATTGTTTTACTTTGTTACCAGATTTGCATGTTTATCCATTTCTTAGGGTTTCCACATTACAATTTATTTTCCTGATTTTCCCTTTATTGAGTTATTAGTTGATTATACTTAATTTCCGCTCCGAATTTCCTAATAAATATATAATTCAATAACTCACACATTTAAATTGATAACTTAAATGATGAATTGAGACTTTGATGCCGACTAAGATGTGTTGATCTCACGAGTGTGGACTCAGGGGGTTCACGTAGGCCTAGGCTGCGCGGGACCCAGTTTTATGGGGAATTGGGGATGTCACACTGTGGTTCGAAACCCATAGGCAACGAGAACGAAAAAAAATTCAAAACTCCTAAAAGTACATGAAAACAGCCAAAATATTATTGGGTTTTGCTCAGAATCACTTGATATTCTCGATTCCATTAACATTTTGTCTTAAATGCAAGATTCAACCCCCAAATCGAAGACTTAAACCCAACAACACCAAACCAACTAAAAAATGAAAAAAAAACCAAGAAAGCTCTAAAGCGACACAAAAGAGATGAGGAATCGCACTCACAACGTCAAATCGATGGGTTTCACCGGATGAGGGCCGAAGGTGGTTGCAATTTAGGAGTGGAGAGATGGTGGTGTGGCTGGGGTATGGATAGATGAGATGAGTTAGTGGGTATGAGAGAGCAAAAATCCTTTTATACTGAGGGTAGTTGTGTAATTTCACATTTTTTTAAAAAAGTGGGGTATATTTAGCAAAAATCAGAGTCTATTTAGACGCTCCCTTTTTTAAATGCCTATAGTAAAGAAAAGGCCAAAAAATCCTCCAAAAATAGCAAAATATCCTCATTAACTACAATAGCACTATGTTTAGCAAACCAAAAAACATAACTACCCCTGTGCAGCGCGTTGGATTAATTTGTCTTTAATTTTTACGTTATAGTTAGTTTTTTTCCTAGTTGGAAGTCTTTGATTTGTCTTCTCCTTATTGGGAAGTTTTATTATTCGTTTTGTGGTTTTAGTATTTTTGTGTATTGTAATGAGTTTCAACATTGTAGAGAGCAGTCACTAATTGTCAAATTGTATCAATTTCGAAAAAAAGTCAAATTAATGACAGTTTGTTTGCAGAAATAGAATTAGCGATTCAATATATTTGATTCTATGTCTGGTCTTGTATTGAGCCATGACTGATTAATGAAATTTTGATTTCTCTTCAAAAAACAAAAAAAAAACAAAAACAAACCCCAAAGTGAAAATAACCCAAGAAGTCAAAATTCTAATGAATAGGTCATTCTAACTTTGAGTAAGGACTTACATACTAATTAGAATTGTAACACAATTGATACATCAAGCTAGTTGTCTCTAATTGTAACATAATTGCTTTTGCGACACCTGGAATGGACATCCGGCTGTTAGTGTCAATTGATTTTTGTATCGATGTTTGTTTGACCCCAATTAATTCGAGATTGAGACTATGTTGTTGTCGTTATTTGATTGTGCGCACACAAATTGATGTGTATTGAATGGATATCAATAACTGGGTGTCCTAAAAAGGTCACCCTAGCTTGCATTATCCTTTTATAATTATATTGGATAAATTCATTTAAATTGCATACCTAATGACCCAATTTGTTTAGAAGTCTTCAACATCACCGCATCATTACCGCCTCCAACCTTTTTCTTTGAAGAAGAGAAAGAAAATGGGGGAAAGAAGCAAAAACTACTACACCATAACATTATGATAAAAATTAATTCAAGGCTAAAACGACCAAACTCTAACATCATGATAAACTAATTCAAAATATATAGCCATGCATGTACGTTGAGTTGGGACCAAAGACATGCTGATGATGCTTAAAGGCTAAGGTTGGACACTCGCCTAGTGATTCTTGCTTACATCCCCGTCAAACTTGGCAGAGAAGGAACTATGTCGAGTTTAGAACACATGAAGCGATGGCGAGCTTTGGACATTAGTTTTGTCATGCAATCAACAACTTGGTCCTCGGAAGGAACATTACGAATATCTAGTAGCTGTTTGAGAACTCTATCATGGATGAAGTGGAGATCAATTTCAATGTGTTTTGTATGGGCATGAAAGACCAGATTCTTAGCAAGGAAGAATGCACTCTGGTTGTCACACCAAAGGATTGGTTTGGAAGAAGACTAAAAGTGTATGTCGGAGAGGGGAGATTCTATCCACATTATTTCAGTTGAAATGTGAGTAAAAGACTTGTATTCTCTTTCTGTACTAGATCAAGCAATGACTTGTTGCTTCTTGGCTTGCCACAATATGAGAGTATAGCCAAGATAAATGCAATATGCAGCGACAAATTTCCGATGTTCTTGAGAGGAAGCCCAGTCGGCATCAGAGAAGGCAACAATTTTGAGATTAGAGCAAGGCTTGATGTGAAGACACATATTGGAAGTGCCAGTGAGGTAACGTAATATACGTTTAACGGCCTAGCAATGGATGACTCTTGTTTTTTATTGAAATTGGCTAAGCTGATTAATAGCGAAGGAGATGTTGGGACGAGTGTGGTGAGGTACTAAAGGCCCCCTATAATTCTGCGATAAAGAGTGCAGTCTGAGAACAATGGACTAGAAGTAGAAACATTCAATTTTGAAGAGGCACAAGGAGTGGCAACTGACTTCAGATTAGCAAAGCCGGCATTTTGAATCAGAGTTTGAATGTAAGACTGTTGCGAGAGATAGATGCCTGTATGATCTCGTTTGACTTCGATCCCAAGAAAATAATGTAAATCTCCTAAGTCTTTGATAGCAAATTGGTTGGCAAGAGAAGAGATAAACTTTTTAATGTGAGCCCCGAAATTTCTGGTGATGATAATATCATCGACATAAATAAGGATATATGTAACTGAATTGTCATCCTTGTGAATGAATAGAGACGTGTCGGCTATCGAATTGCGAAATCCCTAATTTAGAAGAGTAAACCAGTGATGAATTTTACAGTTATTTGTTACTATTATTGCTCTATTTCCTTTTTTTTTAAATTCCATTCCGATTGAGTTGTCCGAGGGCAAGTGAGTCGACGTGATCCATGGAAGGATGGGTTATCTAAGGTAATATGCAAGAGCTAGGAACTTGGGATGCACGATATTGTTTGTCGGTTCTATACGGGGTGAGAGTTCTTTACTGGACTACTAGGAAGTTTCTCATCTGAGTGGATTTTAGGATGGTGTGAATTTACCTAATCATAAACTTCGAGCCTTGTATGTGTTTTTCCTGACCTCAACGACCATTTAGTCGGGACTACTTGTGCCTCTCTTTTTGATTTCTAGGACAGTCATCTTCGATTGATTCATATTTATTTACAATATTTATTTATTTATGCATTCCCTGTACCTTTCTAACTATCGACTTAAATATAGACTACTTATTTATTTCGAAATGCTGTAAACATCCTACTTAGTATTACGTACCTGGGCTTGTCATTCTTGTGTTTGACTGAGTGCAGATCTGCAGCCGAGCAAGAGAAAGGCTCCTCAGTTAGGTGACTTACTTTAAGGATACCAGAGCGGTTGTCCCTTTGTTTTCGACGTGGGTTTTTCTTACATTTTGTGTTATGTATATATTTGTTTTGTTTCACAATGGGATATGGGTTTTATAAGATATCTTGGGGCATGTATATGGATAATAATCTCTTGTGACTTGATGTATTTTTAATGGTATACACATGTAGGGTTTTCACACTCTAGGTTGTTCTGACTAGTGTCTTAGAGATTATTCTATTAGCTTGAGATTTTAATGCTTCTGCTATACTTTGAAAACTCACTATTATGAATAACTCTCATTTAAATTGCTTTGTTAATGGTAAATAAAAAGGAAGACTGACTAGGCTTGCGTTAAATTCACAAGATTTATTCGGGGTTTTACATAAGTCTAAGTATGGCGGGGCCCACTTTAGGGTTCTGGAACTGGGTCGTTACAGTTGGTATCAAAGCCCAAAGGTTTAAAACTTGACTCTTGATTAACTCACAACCAATTATGACAGAAACCCATTTATTAGTTAGGACAATAGTTGAATTTAGAATGGAACCCTGTGATCCTGACTTAAATCTTAGTTGGGAAGTAAGAAGAGTTGGGGAATTTAAAACTGGACTATATGAGCTATTTGATGTATTGTACATACTATTATTGATAGCTATGTTCTGATCGTGTATTCACATTCTTTTCAAATTGCGATGGTCGGTTAGCCCAAGACTAGTGATGGTGGTTTAGGAGATATTCATGGGAGAATAGATGAGGTGTCTCAGTTAATTGCTTCGCACGGTCACCAGCTTGAGGAAATCCTCTTGACCGTTAAGAACTCAGCCTGCACCTTCACCCTCTAAGTTTGCAGCACCTGTTACGCAGGCTTGGAGTGCTCCTACAGTGCTGGACACGCTTGCAGCTCCCGCAGTACCGGTAGGACCTACAGTAACCGAGGAGGCATAGATTTAAATCAAGATAGTCCACCTATATCAGATACACTGGCTGAGGATACGCCGAGTACGCCAACTGACACAGGTACTGGGGCTATAACTGAGGTGAGGCAGGCTCACGAATTCTTGCAACATCATCTAAAGAAGTTTCACAGGGGTATTGATCTTGAGGCAGCAGAGAAATACATACAAAGTCACTCGAAGATTCGTGATGTGTTGGCCACACCGAAACATATGAGGCCTAGTATATCATCAACTTCATTATTGGTAGAGGCTGATGTGTAGTAGCGTAGCATGGTGGCTACGAAGGGGAAGCCCAAGGACTGGTCTAAGTTCATAAAGAGGTTTAACGAGAAGTACATTCCTCTTTCGATCCGTAACTTGAAGACGATTAAGTTTAAGAACATCAGACAAGCAAGTAACAAGGCAGTAATGCAGTGCATAGGCCAGTACCTACAAGTGATGGATGGTGAGGGCATAGCTGACACCGATGCTGACCGGGCCTATTATTTCATGCATAGTATGTTACACTCTATTGGTTCGATGGTGGTTACTACAATTCCGAGGACATTACAGAAGGCCTACGTATTGGTTGCGCCATCAGTATCATTATAGATAGTAGTCAGTTCGAAAGGTAATAGGATAAAGAAGGTACCTAAATAGTGGATGTAAGAGACCGAGCACAGAGCGTGGGACCTGTTGCATCTACATCTTCTACCGCTGTTGTACCATCTACTCTAATACAGAGTTATGCTAGCACACAACAACAGCTAACATAGTCAGGCCCTTAGAGGCAGCAGTTTCAGCAGGTTGAGGGACAAAGTGTTCAATTTGGATTAAGCTCTCTTCTACGAGTGTGGACCGATATGGCATTTCATTGGTGCTTGTCTATAATTGGGCCGAGGGCCGCCGTAATAGAGCTAAGAGTAGGTTCATACTATTGTCGCACCAGACCAAACTACTACCCGTAACCTGATCGAGTGTATGTTTTATATTTATAGTCATTTTATGCATACCATGTTTGATAATGGTTCTACAATTTCATTTATTTCGAGTCGCATGGTTCATGAGTTGGGTTTGAGACCTACTATACTACATAGACCCTTGATCCTTAGCATAACTGCTGGGGACAAGAATTACCCAAACTTGTTGTCTGCTGATTGTTCGATAGAGATAGGGGTCACATCTTACCTGCAGACCTAAGAGTGTTAGAGTTCCTAGAGTTTGATGCTTTGTATGGCATGGATTGGTTGGGTGCGTATCATGCACTGATCCATTGCTTCAGCAAGAGGATCAAAGTTTAGATTCTTGGGCATCCAAAGTTTAGTTTTTTGGGGACTTCGATTTTGTTACTGATTACTAGAGGCAGGGTAGCTTCTGGCATAGATGTCGAGACATTCACTAGTGTTTTGGGTACAATGGGAAAGTTGAGACTAGGATGGAGGAGATACTTATGGGATGTGAGTTTCTAGATGTTTTCCTGTTGAGCTACCAGGTTTACCACCACCTAGGGGGATCGATTTCATTATTGATTTGGTCCCTAGAACCAAACATATATTTATTCTGCCGTGCCGTATGGCTCCTAAGGAGCTAGAAGAGCTGAGATCACAACTTGATGAGTTGTTAGAGTTTGGTTTTATCTACCCGAGCATGTGACTTTGGGGCACGCTAGTTTTGTTTGTTCAGAAGAAAGATAGTAGTATGACGTTATGTATTGACTACAGACAATTTAACAGGGTGACAGTGAAGAATAAGTATCCACTTCCTGGCATCGATGACTTGTTCAATCAACTAACAGGAGCACAGTGGTTCTCAAAAATTGATTTGAGATATGGGTAACATCAGTTGAGGATTAGAGCAGAGGATAGGGAGAAGACTACTTTTCGCACTCGATATGGGCATTAACAATTCACAGTCATGCATTTTGGGTTGACTAACGCTCCAATAATGTTTATGGATTTGATGCATCGAGTGTTGAGAAATCAGATCGTTATTGTGTTTATTGACGACATCCTTATTTACTCTAAGACTCGTGAGGATCATAAGGAGCACCTCAGGACAATTTTATAGATACCGAAGGAGCATAAACCGTTTGCCAAGTTTAGTAAGTGTAAATTTTGGCTTGTAAAAGCCAGATTTCTTAGTTACACAATTAGAGTTTGCAAAGTATCTATGGACCCCGCTAAGGTCAGAGAAGTTATTGATTGGCCTACATTAAGATCCGTGTCAGATATTCACAATTTTCTTGGCTTGGCAGGATATTATATACTCTTTGTTCTAGAATTCTTGAAGATTGCATCACCTATGAAACAATCGATGAAGAAGGATACTAATTTTCAATGGAATGATAATTGTGAGCAGGCGTTTCTGATATTAAAGGAACATTTGACTACAACACCAGTTTTGATTTTACCTGAGTCAGGGACGGGTTTTGAGGTGAACATTGATGCTTCTAAGGTCGGTTTGGGCTTTGTATTGATGCATGACAATAGAGTGATTGCTCACACGTCCTAACAGTTGAAGATTCACGAGAAGAATTACGTTACTCATGACTTGGAATTAGTGGCATTGGTCTTCGCATTGAAGATTTAGCATCATTATCTCTACAATGAGAGATTCGTGTTGTTTACTGACTATAAGAGTTTGAAGTACCTCTTCACTCAAAAAGAGTTGAACATAAGACAAAAGACGTTGGCTTGAGTTCCTCAAATATTTTGATTTTTTTGTAGTATCACACGGGGAAGGCCAATGTTGTTGCATACGTATTGAGCCGTAGAGGGGTTGACTCAGAGATTGTTACTACTCACATGACACATGAGTATGGGTTGCTAGAGGTGGTTGAGTTAATGTATTCTATTGATATCCCGACCAACACCACATTGTTGATTTGTGGACAGATGATGACTAACAGTCTCTATTCATAGTGTTCTTGATGGTCAGCAGAAAGATGAGCAATACCAGAGGTTTCTTGGGTTTTCTCATAGTCTGGATCATCTAGATTAGAATCAGTCGACAGATTCATGCTTGAGATTTATAGGGCAATTTTAGATCCCATCAGTGGCTGAGCTAAGCAATGAAATACTTCATGAGGTACACCGCTCACATTTTACAATTCATCCGGGCAATATCAAGATGTATGCAGATGTGCATTGTCTTTTCTGGTGGCCGAGATGAAGGCGATGTTTCTGATTACGTTCGAGGGTGTGAGATTTGTTAGCGAGTTAAGGTTGAGCATCACAGACCCAATGGGTTATTACAGCCACTTCCCATTCCTCAATAGAAGTGGGAGCATATTGCCATAGATTTTATCAGTGGTGTACCTCGATCTCAGTGCGGACATGATAACATCTGGGTGATTGTGGACAGGTTAACATAGTCTGCGCAATTTATACCGATCTCGACCACACATCGGGTGGATAGGCTTGTGACGGTGTATGAACGATAGATAGTTTGACTGCATGGTGTTCTGTTATCGATTGTGTTGGACAAAAGGCCATAGTTTACATCTCATATTTGGCAGAGTATGCAGACACAGTTCGGCACACGGTTGGATCTCAGTACCGTCTTTCAGACTAACAGACAATTAGAGAGATTGATTCAGATTCTCGAGGATATGGCTAGGATATGTGTGTTGGGGTACGGTGGATCATGGGTGGAGTATCTTCACTTGTGTGTGAGTTCGCCTACAATAAAAATTATCAGACCAAAATTGGGTACCGTTTGAGACATTATACGAGAGGTCGTGCACATCTCCATCTTGTTGGGTAGAGCCGAGGATGTGGCGGTTTTTGGGTCAGAGATTGTAGTGGATCACATAGAGAAGATACGCTTGATTAAATTGAGATTAAAAGGTACGCAGTAGAGGCAAAAGAACTATAATGATATATGTCACAGGGAGTTAGAGTATCAGGTCAAAGACTATGTTTATCTGAAAGTTTCTCCGATGAAAGGTTACAAGAAGTTTGAGATTAGAGGGAAGCTTGCGCTGAGGTTTATTGGTCCATTCATAGTTGGGAAGTGGATAGACAGAGTTACGTATGAGTTAGAGTTGCCACCTCAGTTATCTGGGATCCACCCCGTATTTCATGTTTCAATGCTTTGACTAGATAAGTTGAGAGAAGGCAGACGATAGATGGTGGACTTGAGCCAGATAGACTCAAGGGAGGACATGACTTATGATGAACAACTTATTCAGATTTTGGACTGTAAGGTGAAGATTATGAGGAACAAGGAGATCTCATCATTCCTTGTCAAATGGCAACACCACGGGGGCGAGGAACTGGTGTGGGAGCCCGAGTCTTACATGCATAAGTATTTTCCCTACCTCTTTTGAGTTCAGCAAGTCTTTCCTTTAGTTTGTTTTAAATTTTGATGACAAAATTCTAATTAGTTGGGAAGACTATAAGGACCTTAAAAATCTAACTCGTGCCACATGTAGTTTTAAGTCGTACGTAAGCCACTTGCTATAATACTTGTGTCCAGTTTTTGGATGTCGACATCAAGGTCTGTTATTATGAATTCGATGTTGTATTATTTATTTATTTAACCTAATGTAAATTCCAATGTCCTTCGGCTCGAAAAAATATGCATTACGGGTAACAGGCAAACAGTTGTTGGGTAATTAGTTGTTCGGAGGAATAGTTGAATTAAAACACTAACAAAATACAATAAAATATAATAATTAAAGGTTGTGTGACACGTTCAGTATGTTTGTACGCCCGTGAGCACGTGGCGGTGCAAGTTGTAGTGCAGTCCAGGTGCAAAAACACCAAAGAAAGCTTTGGATTTAAGTTAGAAATAAATAAGAGACAAAAGGAGTCCCCAAATGTGTCAATTTTAGAGTATGAATTAGGTGGCTGGTTTGAGTATAGGCTAATGGATGAGCCTTAAGATATGAGTGTGGAAAAAGATTAGGACATAAATATATTTAAAACTTTAATCAAATTTTCTCTCTCATCGTTTCTCTCTTATTCTCTCACACTCACAAGAAAATGAAAAGAAGCTTGGGGTTAGACCGATTTTGAGCTCGGAATGATGTCGATGATCGACCAACAATACAAGAAAAGGTGAGATCCCAACTTATTACGCGATTCTCTACGTTTTGACTCATGTTTTGTGAGTTTTCGTCACAATATTTTCATACGTTATGTTGGAGTTTCAGTTTTCTAAGCATTTTGTATTGTTGTGTGGGTGATTTGATGATGAAGGAGCTTGATTCTGGTGTTGTTATGGTTGTTGTTGATGAATTCAAATTTTTTAGAATTTTTCTTAACTTTTGGTTCAATTTTCATATCAAAAATTTTATGGACATTCTGATGAGCTTTGGTAATGGTTTTGGGTTTGTATGGACATCCCTATGAGTTTGGAATAGGCTCGGAATGTGGCGACACGTGTCGGGGTGTGAAAAAACCATGGATTCACGTTCAAGTGTTGAAGCCAGGAGGGACACGGTGGAGCCTTAAGCCCCACGACGTCGATCACGACGACCAGGGTAGAGGGCCCTGAAAGGGCATGCTTTAAGTGACGCCGTGGAGGGTTGTACCCCAAGACACCACTCATGACGTCTGGGGCAGAGGGCAGCCCAGACCTACTATCACGGCCCAAATCTCTAACCTCATTTTAATTCCTTAATTAGGTTCATCAACCCATCGCATGGGACCCACACCATGATGCGCACGTCGACTGAGATACGTGGCAGAGGTATATGGTATTTTTGTATTTATTGAATGCTTAATGTTATATAGTGTGTAGACTTACTAAGTTAGTTTATACTATATAGGCGTCGAGACGAGAGTGGGGACACGCCTCAAGTTGTGTGCTAGCAGGAGAATTGGGTAGGAAATCAAGCTAGGAAATTCAACACAAAAATGGGGTAAATAGGTTGTAAGGCTTACTAATACATAGTTAAGTCCTACGAGGCAAGGATTAGGGCTTAATTACTAGATTAGGCTGGGTGGTACCCTAGATTAAGGGTGAGGTCGTCACACCTACGCTTTAAGTGATGCTGCCGGGTTCTGATCCCTAGGGCGTCACCTGCGACATGACATTGTTCATCATACCAATTTAAGGAAAATTTTTAAAAAATTTTGGGGATCCCTCGAGTATCTAAATGGGTTCAAATATGACCCAATACCCGGCCGGGTAATTGACCCAATTACACAAACGGTTAAAATTATGGAAATATGGTTAAATTGGTGTTAATTAATGGAGAATTTCAACCAAATGATTAACATGGGATTTTAGTCGATGACAGACATACGAGGGATTTGTAGGGGACGATACTGAGTCATGTGAGTGTGTAATAGCTACGGATATAGGTTAGTAAACCAATAAGAAATTTTACACTTACTTCATTTAGTTTTAATTGTTGTTATTATTGCTCTGTTTCCTATTTTTTTTTTAATTCCATTCTAATTGAGTTGTCCGAGGGCAAGTGAGTCAACGTGATCCTCGGGAAGACGGGTTATCTGGGGTAATATGCCAGATCCAGAAACTCGGGATGCATAATATTGTTTGTTGGTTCTATACAGGGTGAGAGTTCTTTGCTGAACTACTAGGAAGTCTCCCATCCGCATGAATTTTAGGATGGTGTAAGTTTACCATGTCCTGAACCCGAGTCTTGTAGGTATTTTTCCTCGACTCAACGAACATTTAGTCGGGACTACTTGCGCCTCTCTGTTTGATTTCCTGGACACTCATCTTCGATTGATTCATATTTATTTACAGTCTTTATTTATTCATGCATTCCCTGTACCTTTCTATCAGAATGAATATAGACTGCTTATTTATTTCGAAATGTTGTAAATATCCTGTTTAGCGTTATTTACTTCGGCTCGTCATTCTTGTGTTTGATTGAGCGTATATCCACATTCAAGCAAGGGAAAGGCTCCTTAGTTAGGTGACTTGCTTTAAGGATACCGGAGTAGTTCTCCCTTTGTCATCGGTGTAGGTTTTTATTACATTTAGTATTATGTATATGTTTGTTTTGTTTCACAATGGGATATGAGTTTTATGAGAGATCTTGGGGCATGTATATGGAAAATACTCTCCTGTGACTTTATGTATTTGTTAATGGCATACATATAGAGGGTTTCCTCACTCTAGGTTATCCTGACTTGCGTCTTAGAGATTATTCTATTAGTTTGAGACTTTAATACTTCCATTATACTTAGAGATTATTCTATTAGTTAATGGATTAAAAAAACTGCTTTGTTAATAGTAAATGGTAAGGAAGGCTGACTAGGCTTGCGTTGACTTTACGAGATTTATTTGAGGGTTCACGTAAGTCTAGGCCAGGTGGGGCTCAGTTTAGGGTTGTGGAACTGGCGACATAACAATAGCCCTTCGATTGAAGAAACAATAGTTCAAAGATCAAAACAAATCAATGCGGACAACACTCCAACAAGGGCGAACCAAAAAATGAACACGCCAACAAGGGCGAGATCATTGCTAATATTAGTTTTTCTTTTTAAGATTCATGGCCAAGAAAGATTTTGAATTGTTTGATTGATTAAGATAGATAAATCTATCCATTACAACTAATCAAGAAAAGTTGTGGTCCATCCCGTTTATTGCTTTAATTTGTTGCCAATTATTCTCCAGTCGATATTAAGATGCTCTTTTAACTCCTCCATGACTCATATCTTGTGAGGAACATGTCATATTAATTAATCATGTGGAAAAGAGTTTGGTTGCTTGCAATATAAGGCTACACATGATACTCTTGGTTGCTTACAATATAAGGTCGCACATGATACTCTTTGACGTATACTATGGATTCTTCTAAGTAAAATAAATTCTTGATATACTAAATAGTTTTTGATATTTGTGGATTTCTAAACCTTTTTCGCTCCATCTTACTTCCATTTGACTAATCATGTAGGAGTTAATCGAATGCCCCTATCCCATAATGCAAAGAAACTAATAAGATATAATACAGCCACCGTGATGTCTCAATCAGATATATGGTGCTCGTCACTGCACCTCAATCCTTGGGGATGGAATCATTATTATTTTATAATCATATAATCCAACTTCTTTTTCGTTTAATAATTATTAACAAGGCTGCTTTAGGATAATGTGATTATTTTATGCAATCAAGTTTATATTAATTAAGATCATGAATGTATATATATCTTTAGTTTCATGAAAGTAGCTAGCTAGAGAAGATGTATATACAAGATCTTTTCCTTGTTTGTCTTTACACTTCCTAGATTCTTCATGGAAATGGTGATTGGAGAATCAAATGCTTTTCTTCTATAATTTTCTTTATAACAAATAACAACAACAACAACAACAACATCAACAACAAAGCCTCGATCTAAATTAGTCAACATGAATCAAACTAAAATTTTTACTTCACATGATTTAATGCAGTTGATGGCATGCATTCAAAACCCTCTAAATCTTTTGTCATCCATGCATTTTTAATTATTTTTGGCTATCCTATTTCGTATCGAATTGCTTTAATTTTTATTCTATCGAGTTTTCTAACTAGCAAATTTCTTATATGGTCTAACCTTTTAGTTTGTGTCTTTTAGCATTATGTTGTATACATAGGAGGAAGTGATCATCTTGAAGATGAAGGTGGCGATGAAGCTGCAAAGTGATTGATTTTTGTTTGATGTGAATTACATCAGTTAAGAAGTTGCATTCGATACCGAAGAATTACATCATTGAAAGAATGCAAATACTCAAGTACATCAATTCCGCTAAGTAGGAATTGTGGTTGTTATTATTAATCCTTCAACGAATCACTTTTCTCTAATTTTAGGACAACTCTATTCTTCTATATTTGAACATTATATGTTTATTTTTAGGAATCCTATAGAAACCATTCTTCCAACAATGGACATAAAAAGGTTCAAACTGGCCCTTGTCGTTGCTTCCTTTTCATCTTGAGGCCCTGAGCAACTCACCGAAACGATTATTAAGGTTTGTGCAATCTACTTTGTCGTTAAAAATATCTCTTCTATTTGCTTCTCTTCTAATAAAAATCTCTCTTCCATTTGCTTCTCTTCCAATTGTTTTATAAACAATTTGCACTCAGTTCAAATTGTGTTTACATGAATCAAATTATAGTTTGTGAGAAATGTACATTCATCTCATTTGTTTGTTGAGTAGGCTTTATATTTTTGTTTATAACATATATAAGATGTTGCATCAACAAAATCATCATCTTTTTGTGACTGTGGAAAGTTTTAAGTCCCATAATGATTTGATACTTTTAGCCTTAATTCTATTAAAAAACTACATGAAACTACAACTTAATAGATTATACTTAAATTTTTCTTAATGCCCCTATAAATTCATAACATATAATAAGATGTATAATCTTATTTACCATTATGCATAGAAGTGTGATGAATAAAAGTTGATTCCCTGGGTCGAACCTGGCATTTTGGAGGCCTTAGGCATAACCTTTTTGCCGTTCTTGGCATGCTTTCATCAAAATTACTTTATTTTCACCTTATATACCGCCATTGTACTTTAAAAACTATTTAAAGATTTTTCCCCTTCCTTTCTCTAGACCTGAGATCGACGGTGAAAAGTGTAAGAATCTCTTTATCATCGGTGGAGTTAAAAGGGGTAGAGGGTGCGAGGTGAGAAATTAAAGAAAGTTGAAAAAACCTATTCCTTTAGCTAGACTAAAAACATCTAAAATAGTGATGTTTAACCTGGCAATGTGTACTTGACTATTAGTAGTTTAGCAATAAAATCAACTTGTTGAAAAAAAAAAACCAAACCTTAACAAAAAAGTAGTAATTAAAAAGTCGACAAAAACATTTTTGGTGAGATGATAGGCGTGTCACTTGCCAAAAGTTAATGATGAGTGTTCATTTAGGTATGGTTTAGTATAGGATATTAGGAGTTAATGGACTATATTTATCTTGTTTTAGAGTGACAAATGCTTGTTTTATGTGTTTCAGGGATTTTATTTTTATTGGGCAGTTTTGGTACCAAAGGCTTGTGTTGAGCTTAATTGACGATGTTCAGTTCAGAGGGCATAACTTTCACATCCGAAATTGGAACAACTCGCCGTTAGTCTTGTTGGAAAGAAGACTTTGAGGCAAACATTTTCAACTTTCGTAAGAATCATGAGATGTGGATTTAGAGTGGCTCAAAAGAACACACACAATTCGAAAAGTTTGGCTAAGTTCCTTAATGATCCCTTTTTAGTATAAAGGCCATAACATTCTCATCTCAAATCCAAATAACTTTCTCTTTCCTTCTTAAAAAGTAGACTCCAAGATGAACATTTTTATGTCCCAAGCCTTTACAAATTCGACATCTAAGTGGTCCAAAATTGCGTTGTAAAGCAGAGAATAAAAACACGACGTGAAGATGCCGTGATAAAAAAATTCTCACGGCGTGACTCACATAAGAGTTAACCAGAGAGCTAAAAAAGGATGCCGTGTTTCACATATTCTCACGGCACCGCCACGGCATTGATACCTGAAGACTCGAAATTTTAGGAATTTTACCTATTTCGAGATTTTTATGTTTTTAACCCACTTTGAAGTCTTCCTATAAATAATAATAGACTATAATTCGAAAAGAACTCTTGTTTTTACTTTTATTTTGCATTATAACTAGATTTTTGGCTTGATTATGTCTAGCTAATCTCTTTCCTCTAGGTTAAAGGTGGATTGGTCAAGCTTTGCGACTTGGGATTCTGTTATGAGGTTTATTTATATTTAATTATCTTGATTCTTTTCTATGGTTTATTCTCTTTGGTATTGTTTTTAATAATAGGGCTAGATTTAATTGTATATATAGCGATGTGCATGCATATTAGGTTGGCTATCCTTACTCATTAAAGTCGAAACTTCCGTCCTTACGTGGTATACTCAAACTTGTGACAGTTGGCCAACCGGTTAAGTACCTTAAGGATATAGATTAAATCGGAAGAACTAGTGATCCGATTGTATAGGTGTAGTGCCTTCATAGACTGAGGTAATACGTCCAATGCATTAAATCTAGAGCACTAGCAATCAGATTGCGTGTTTGGTTAGGGAAGTTGTCAACGGTCGTACCTAGGCTATTGACATTAGGAAGTGCGAGGAACCGAGTGCGTCACTGGGTCTATAGCTGCACATGATCATAGGTTAGTCTCATATCATTTATAAACCAAGAATTAATGGAATCAATCCCAAGTTGTATTGTGAAGACCGTAAAGCTGAATACCTAGATTTTCTTCCATTGCATTACTTCAATTCTAAATTTTTCAAAGTTTCCAAAAGTTTTACAAAATCCCCTGTTTTCTATTCTCCCTTAGACACATAAGTCAGTAACCCAGTGCTTGAGGTTTGACCCCGAGCTTACCACTGCTACAGTCTTTTGTAGTTTTTAGTCTAGGAATCGAGAATTATATTTCACATTTTACGACGCACGTCATATTTTGGCGCTGTTACCGAAGACTAGGTCCTACTTGATTTAGGTTTTTCTTTTCTTTCTTTTATGCATAGGAGTCTTTGTCGATCACATTCCACCGGATCCTCTCTACTCTTTGATCCGAATATCGAGAAGGCTTGGCGACGGAACGCGAGAGAAGCGTTCCAATGGAAGCAAGATTCTAAAGCTACTCTAATGTTTCATATTCTCTAAAAATGGAGGATAACGAGCACAATCCTCCCCAAGATGAGGGAACAATTAGAATCAAGAGGATAATCAGGATAGGGCACCATTAAGATTGAGGGGACATCTAATTCCCTAATTTTAGCCACACACACCTAATGTTTTAAACCCTGCACGTGCACCAGCACATGATGAGCTACACATCACAATTGAGATGGAAAACCAGGAGATGCAAATTCTCCTTGCATATCAGCCTCATTGCATTGTATATCCTGTACATAGGGGTGACTTTGAGCTTAAGTTCGGTTTCCTAAACCTTATACCCTCCTTCCATTACTTGGATCGTAAAGGTCTGATGACTTTCATCAAAGATTTCGACTCTAAATGTTTAATGATGAAGCGACCTAAAATACAGTAAGATGAAGTCAAATTGTTGGCTTTCCCGCTCTGTCTTAAAGATAGAGTGCAAGAGTGGTTGTTTTACCTTCCCTCGGGATCTATCACTAGTTGGAATGACTTGATTTCAACATTCTTGAGGGAATACTTTCCCGAATCTCGGTCATCTCAGCTTATCTTAGAGATATATAATATCAAGATGAAAAAAGGAGAGACCTTCAATGACTGTTAGAGGCGAGATTCAAATGACTAATTGCACTGTGTCCCCAACATGGTCAGAGTAAAACCTCTCTTGTCCAACTCCTCTACAAGGGTCATAGGTCCCTTGAGAAGTGCATGATTGATAACACTTGTGGTGGAGCCTATAAGAAGAGAACAACTGATGAGATGTTCAAGTTGTTTGAATCTATGGCTAGTCAGTCCTGTCAATATGTTGACGATGATAAGGATGAGGATCCTTCTGGACATATCTTCAGTAGAAGTAGGTCTAGCGACACTGATAAGAAGCTTGACAAACTCACTGATCTCATGGAGCATTTCCTTACTTTCGAGAAAGCTCAGGCCAAGACTTGCAGCTTTTGTGGCGCTTCTGGCCATACTATTGATTCTTGTCCCACCATGTTTGGAGAATAAGCTAACGCTTTAGGTGGCAGATTCTAAGGTCCTCCTAGGAATCAATACGGCAACACTAATGGTAATACATATAATCAAGCCATTAATAGCCCTTATTTGAGTTATGGTTCACAGAATCAGAACTTCTTTCAGTTTGTTCCAAGGGGATAACAACTCCCTCCACAACCCCAACTTGTTCAGACTACCGGACCCTTAGAGAATATGATGTGGACATTCATCACTAAGGTGGACAACGTTGTAGTCGACATGACACAGTACAAAGCAACTAATGATGCTACTGTACGTGACTTGACAGTTCAGGTGAATCAAATAGCTAGGGAGCTAGGTAAACTTACGGACTAAGGTAGATTGCCGGCCCAACCCACCCCTAACCCTAAGGCGCATGTAAATGTCGTATCATTAGTTGTGGAGAGCGAGCCTATGGAGACTAAGGTAGTCCATAGAGAGCGTCACACTATACCTAAACAGGATGAGGAGGCAGAGGCCAGGAGGCAACGTGAGATCTTAATGCGATCTCCTTTCCCGCAGAGATACTTTCCAGAGTTATTCCAGAAACACAGAGATCCTGAGATACTGGCAGACATCCCTCAACTTCCCTAGTTGAGCTGATTTTAGATATTCAGGAGAAGGTTGAGGAGGTTGCACAGGTCTCTGAGATCGAGGATACCCTAGAGCAGGTATGTGCAGACGTGGACAAGGAAGTTTGGGGGTACATGAAGTACCAGAGGAGCAGATCGTGATAAAGCTACAACCCAAATGCCTAGACCTTGGTATATTTACTCTTTCTTGTAAGGTAGGTAATATTAATATTGAGAGTGCCATGTGTAATCATGGCGCATCCATAAATGTCATGTCCATTTCATTATATGAGTCTCTTCATGATGGTCCTTTTAAGGATACTCAAGTTGCAATCCACCTAGCTAATAGGTCAGTTGTACATTCGGTTGGGTTCATCGAGGATGTCCTAATCAAGATTCATGATTTTACATTCCTGAACACTTTTATGAAATGGATATGGGAGAAGATTCTCTCAATGAGTTACCTTCTATTCTTTTGGGTCGACCTTTCCTATGGACTGTTAGGAGTAAGGTTGATGTGTTTGATGGGACCATGACTATCGGGTTTGATGGTAAGATCATTACATTTGATATTTTTAACACTATTAAATCTCCAACTGATGTTTCTTGCTTGTTTGCTATGCATGTTTCTAACCCACTATTTCAGGATGAGATTAGGTTGGACAAGCAAGATAGTCGTCAAGAACCTAGAGTTGGTGAGACTTTTCCACCACCCCATGCTGACATATAGTGTTTCCTTATCCCACGGTGGAGCTGTACGTACGAGAACCACTCGAGACATGCTCGAGTGGGACAACATGACCTAGCACGCATGATTCTGAAGTCGATGCAGGAAGTAATGATATGTATATTCCCGTAATTTCTTGACTTGAGCATTTTTGTCACCGTGCTTTATATTTTATGAGATATTATAGTGCAATAGGTTTTGCATATTCATTTTAGCATGTCATTTCTCCATTACTTGTTTCTTTCACTTCCATGTTCTTTTCACTTATTTTCTCTTCATTTTATAGTTTGATAGCCTTATTCTTATTTTAAACCTTGAGGACAAGGTTTGGGATAAGTTTGGAGGTGTTTCAGGTATAGTTGAGTGTTGGATGACTGGATTAACGTATGACAGGTATAATCATTTTATTATTTTTATGCATATTCCATGGGTTTGGTAAGTTATGGTGGTTTTTTCTTTTCTTTTCACCTTTTTTCTTGTTATGACATGCTATGCATTGCATCATTTAGGTTAGTAATAGTTTCTATTAATTCATGCATTTTTGTAGTTATTTAGTTGCATTATTAAGTCTATGCATGTTTAGAGTCATTTTGTTACATATAGAGTTGCCTAAAACCTTGTTGAGTGTTTTTTATTGTGGATATGAGTTCGAATTACGCTACTTTTGAAACTTAAACCATTTTAAATATTAAGAGTTGTACTTAATTTAGAGTATTATCCAATATCTTTGAGGTTGCTTATTAGAGAACAAGTATAAAGTTTAGGCATTGTGCTAGATACTAAAGAGGCAAACGGTCCCATTTTGCAAGTTTTTAGATCTCTAAGGATGCTAGAATTAGAATGTAGCTCACTTGAGACATCAATTACTATGACTTGATCACTTATTGGGAATGATTAGACTTGAACGAACATTAAATGACTCATTTGATTATAATGAAAGTGAGAAGGGTCAACAAGAGTTTTCTTAAAAATTTTATAGAGTCCCACAGATTCCAAAGGAAAAGGAGCGTAGAATCTTATGGTAGGAAAAAGTGAGAAAAACGGATTCCACTGGACATGGAGCAGGGACCGCACTACTTTTAAAACATTTAGGGGAAAATAGAGTGTATATACGCATAAAAGCGGAAGTTTATGAAAACTCTTTTGAATAAAAAGATATGACCGAGTGCTTATAGCTAGATCAATTGAGTTATTCCAATGTGTTGTTCCACATTTTCATATTTAAGTCTGATTGTCTCTCTTTTATCTGTTTAGTCAACATTTATGGATAGTATGTCGCACTTTTCGTTCATAGTCCCTTTTTCGGTGTTGATACACTATTTATAGGAAATTCTGAACTTGTTTGCTTTAATGTAGTGGCTCTAATCTTGAGTAGTTGAAGGCCTTTGTTTGAATTGATTCTAGTTTTTGAAAGACTAATTTTCACTGATGTTTAGATTCCGTTTTCACACTATTTGGCTCAGAACTTCTTTTAGGTGATGGTTACTCGAGTGACTGATTTAAATAAAAAAGGAAGTCAAACTTGACTTTGTGATTGGCATAGGTTTGTTAGGATTAGTCATTGTAGTATAGAAGTAGAGTATATGTTTTCATTCACTCATTCGCTCGGGAAGAGCAAAGTCTAAGTTTGGGGGTGTTTAATGAGTGTTCATTTAGGCATAATTTAGTATAGGATATTAGGAGTTAATGAACTATATTTATCTTTTTTTAAAGTGATAAATGCTTGTTTTATGTGTTTCAGGAATTTTATATGAGTAGGGCGTTTTTGGGACTGAAGACGTGTGTTGAGCTTAATTGACAATGTTCAGTTCAGAGGGCATAACTTTCACATCAAAAGTCTAAACAACTCGCCGTTGGTCTTGTTGGACATAAGACTTCGAGACGGATATTTTCAACTCTCATAAGCATCCTTAGATATGGATTTAAAGTGGCTCACAAGAACACACACAGTTGGTAAAGTTTGGCTATGTTCCTTAATGACTTATCGTTTCTTTTATAAAGGCCATAAGTTTCTCATCTCAAATCTAAATGACTTCAGTATAAAGGCCATAAGTTTTTCATCTCAAATCCAAATGACTTACCCTTTCCTTTATTGGAAAGTAGACTTCAAGCTGAATATTTTTATATATCACAAGCCTCATATTCGGCTTCTAAGTGGTTCCAAATCGCGTTGCAAGGCAGAGAAGAAAAACACGCCATGAGGATGCCGTGATGAACAAATTCTCACAGCGTGACTCACATACGAGTCAACCAAAGAACTAAAAGAGGACGCCGTGAGGATGCCTTATTTCACAAATTCTCATGGTGCAACCACGACGTCGATATCTGAAGACTCAAAATTTCGGGAATTTTACGTATTTTTCGAGATTTTTAGGTTTTCAACCCACTTTGCAGTCTTCCTATAAATACCAATAGACTCTAATTCGAAAAGAACTCTTGTTTTTACTTCTATTTTGCATTAGAACTAGGTTTTTGGCTTGATTATGTCTAGCTAATCTCCTCCCTCTAGGTTGAAGGTTGCACATCAGCCTGATTGCATTGCATATCCTGCACATAGGGATGACTTTAATCTTAAGTCCGATTTTCTAAACCTTTTGCCCTCCTTCCATTGCTTGGATCGTAAAGGTTCGGTGACTTTCATCAAAGATTTCAACTCCAAATGTTTAATGATGAAGTGACCTAGAGTACAGGAAACTAAAGTCAAATTATTGGCTTTCCCGTTCTGTCTGAAAGATAGAGCGCAAGAGTGGTGGTTTTACCTTCCCCCGGGATCTATCACTAGCTAGAATGACTTGATTTTAACATTCTTAAGGGAATACTTTCCCGAATCCGGGTCGTTTCAGCTTATCTCAGAGATATGTAATATCAAGATGAAAAAGGTAGAGACCTTCAATGACTAATGGTAATACATATAATCAAGCCGTTAATAACCCCTATTTGAGATATGGGTCACATAATCAGAACTTCTCTCAGTTTGTTCCAAGGGGACAATAACTCCCTCTACAGCCACAACCTGTTCATACTAACGGACCCTTAGAGGATATGATGGGGACACTCATCACTAAGGTGGACAACCTCATAGTCGACATGACATAGTACAAAGCAAATAATGATGCCACTGTGCGTGACTTGGCTGTTCAAGTTAATCAAATAGCTAGAGAGCTAGGTAAACTTATGGACTAGGGCAGATTGTACGCCCAACCCATCCCTAACCCTAGGGTGCATGTAAATGTCAAATCATTAGTAGTTGAGAGCGAGCCTAGGGAGGCTAAGGTAGTTCGTAGAGAGCATCACACTATACCTGAGCAGGATGAGCTGGCAGACTCAAACTTGTGACAGTTGGCTAACCGATGTATGTATAGCGCAGTGCATGCATATTAGGTTGACTACCCTTAGTAATTGAAGTCCAAACGTCCGTCCTCACGTGGTAGAGTCAAGCTTATGATAGTTGGCCAACCAGTCAAGTACCTTAGGGATCTAAGCTAAATCAGGAGTACTAGCGATCTGGTTATCTAGGTGTAGTGTCTTCACAAACTGAGGTAATGCATCCAATGTGTTAAATCCGGAGCACTAACGATGAGGTTGCGTGTTTGGTTAAGGAAGTAATCAACGGTCGTACCTTAGTTGTCGACATCAAGAAGTGCGAGGAACTGAGTGCGTCACCGGGTCTATAGCTGCATTGGATCATAGGTTAGTCTCATATCATTTATAAACCAAGGATTAATGGAATCAATCCCAAGTTATATCGCGAAAACCGTGAAGCTGTATTCGTAGATTTTCTTCCATTGCATTACTTCAACTCCAAAGTTTTCAACGTTTCCAAAAGTTTTATAAAATCCCCTGTTTTCTCTTCTCCCTTAGAAACCTAAGTTAGTAACCCAGTCCTTGTGGTTCGACCTCAAGCTTACCACTGCTACAGTCTTTTGTAGTTTTCGGTATAGGAATCGGGAATGATATTTGACGTGTTACAACGCATAGTAGGCAAGATTTTTGAAGGTCGAGAGTTCGATTCCCCATAAAAAAATGCTAAAGCGACGCCCCTAAAATGTACATCAGAATACACAACACCCCTATCCAATAATGTTTTGAACATCAGAATACGTAAACTCTCATCTGAAGGTAAAACGGATGGGATAAGATATGGAATTTTCCATTTAGGATTCAATAAAATAAAATAAAATAAAAATGGGTTGCATGAAAGTTCTTTGGCTCTCATAATAACTTTACAACAACAAAATTCACAATCCCAAAATAATCGGGTGCGGCTATGTATATTAAATATTCCATTCTTCTTGATTCAATGCATTCTAAGCTATCTTAAGTCTGCCTTTATGTTGTCAAATCTCTTCAAGTTTTATTTATTATGTTTAGTTTTCAATATGAGGATCATAACACAATTTTTCGTTAGCTAACAGAGTCGAACCGTCTTCCATAGAAAGGAAAAGTTGGGAAGAAAAAAGGAGTAAGCTACATCAACATTGATTACATCTTTATATAGTGACTAAACCCCAACGAACTATATAGAAATTACTATATAACCATTGCACTACAATTCCTATATTTTATAATATACTATTACATGTAAGCATCAACATTGTACACTTAACTCAGCTTATACAATATTTCATTAAAATCTGGTGTTGATTTAGTTATATCGCACAAATTTTTTTCACTTTCAAAACATATTTTTCCTCATTTTGTGTTGTATAAACATTTAATGTTTGCATGTGCCTATGTTTGTGGCTAAATCGCTTATATGAATAAGTCAATTCTCCTAATAAAAAAAAAGTCAATTCTCCCTTCAAAATCTATTTTTTTTTCTTAAGAGAAAGAGAATGTCACTAAATCTATTTTTTTTCTATCATATATGTTTCTAACAAGTGATTTAATATAATTTTCAAAAATTAATATTCTTTAGGTAGCCAATTTATGATTGCATGATCCTAATCACTATTTTTTTGATAACTATGAAAATAGAACATAGATGCTCAGAACATAATTCTGGAAATGTAATAATTCTGGAAATGTAATAATTCTGGAAATGTAATTCGACATGGAGGATTTTTGTGAAAATTTGCCAATTTGGAGAAGTTTGGGAAAGATTCTCTTAGGTGGTGAAAAGATTCAAATTGCTATTTAGGGATGTCAAAGTAAGTACAATTATGCATTATAGCATTCAAAAATACTAATCTAATGGTTTGGAGCATTTCTAATGATACAAACTACGGATACTACAAAGAAGTTACAAAGAAAAAAAAATTATGCATAGGAAATAAAATCAATTCTACTAAAAAAATTGATATATAACTCTACATAATGGTATCATATTATGCATAAACTAAGCTATTACTTATTATTTGTAGTTAAAAGGTGTCTCTAAATGAAACTACCCAAATCTTCCCCGATCCGACTTAGGGGCAATTTAATAATTTAAATATTAAATGTGTGTTGAATTTTCTTTAAATTGGATTATTAGTGAAATGATATAATATCCTACACCTTGAGATGCGCATTTTATTTGGTTTGAAGATATTTCATAATATACTCTCGTTCTCATTAAGGAAACTCACAAGAGAATAAGTTCTCAAAAGCTTTTCTTAAACATGAAGAAAGTTATATTTGGGGGCGAGATCTCCAGATTTATGAGATCCCACTAACTAGGGAAATAAATGTGGGAACTTTTCTAGTCAAAAGGGGTGAATATCCAAATTTATGAGATCTCATTAATTAGGAAAAGATTTTGTGAGAACTTTCCTGGTCAAAAGGGACAAGATCTCTAAATTCATGAGATAACATTAATTAGGAAATGATTTATGGAAAACTTTCCTAGTCAAAAGGCTAATTAAGTAGACTAATGAAAAAAGGGCCAAAAACATATTAGAGTTAGACTTAAGGCCCAAATGAGAGGGCACTTTAGTCTTTAACAATGGTAGATTGCTTACCCTTTTTCATCTTCCAATGTCACTGTATAGTTGTTATTGTTTGAATGATTTGGTAAACAAATATTGGATGTTTTATATGGAGACATCAAGATCGTTTGGGATAGCTTTGAGGAAAACTTCAAATTTAAGATTCTTTGGGAAAGGAAAGGAAAAACTCAACTGGCAGGATACCATCTTATAATGATTCATAGAAATATCTTTGTGCAAGTTCCTTCATGAAAATCTTAATGGACAGACATTGTGACGGCCAGACAGCTCAAAGTAGATCTTGTTAAATTGATCACGATATCATGTTTCTTTCAAAATTTCATCCATCTAGAATAGAGGTCATAGGCACTAATACGAGATTTTAAATGACTGGTATAAGGTTTATGGAAAAAAGAAAAAGATGAAATTCGTACAAATTTTTGAACTCGACGTGTTAGAAATTATAGTAATTCAAAGTTACAAGGTTAGACCTAACATTTTTGGAATGACATTTGAGAAATGTTGGACCCATGTAGTCGGCCCCTACTAATTTGGGACTGAGGCGTTGATGTTGCATACTTGAACTGTTGAAGATGGTCTCAATTATTTCTCTTCCTTTTGATCAATGCAGTGACGAATTTATTTCATTTCCATTCATCAATAAACTAGTCAGCATCCCGCGCTTCGCGCGCGGGCAAGACTAAATGTTAATAATATCAAATAAAAATAAATTTGATAAGAAAAACCTCTAAACCTAATTTCCAATAAAAAATCACTAAATTGATTCAATCACCTCCAAATAACAATTTATAACATACAATTCACATGATTAATTAGAACAAAAGCATGTAAGAAAAAAAAAACTACCTAATACACAAAGAAAAACTTAGTATAAATTTGATCGTATTAGTCAAAAATAATCATATTTATAATACTAATAAACTTACATTACTTACATATATTCAATATTAGTCATCATTTTAAAGTCTTTAGATTCTAATGTGTTCAATTTGGTTATTAAGAAAGCAATTTGTAATTTCATTATTATTGAACTCTTAAGTACGTAGAAATTACATTTTTTTAAAATGGAAGGATATAATATTCTATTGGTAATATCCTCAAATGTATATACTTTTCGATTTGTGTGGTATTCTATTAACAATATCCTCATATATATATGTACTTTTCGATCTCTGCAATTGATTGAATTTGTGGCTTTTGGGCTTAACAAATTCCAAATTAATGCAACAAAGATAATGAATTGATCATCAGTTTGTTAATGAAAACATTCCTATACTTTGATCATATTAGATTTTTTTTCAAAGATCATATTAGATTTAACTATTAAAGCATAAACCCCAGAAAAATAGCAAAATAACCTTGTTAACTACAGTTACACTATAAACAACACAAACAAACAAAAACGTGAATGCAAAAATAGCCGGACAAGCCAAAATTCTAATTAATTGGCCATTCTAACTTTCAATTAAAAAAGGATGTGGCTAAATGGACCACAATTTTTGCTAAACATACCTCGTTTACTCACATACCCCAGTTTTTTATTCTAATAACTAAATGTACCCCACTTTTAAAAAAACCTCTGAAATACCCTTACTAAATGTACCAACGTTTTACTAAATATTCGTCATTATTCAAGCATACCTTTGTTTCCTCGGCCTGTGGATTTCAGTCATATAGGATCGAGACCTCTTTAGAGGTTTCGACCGGCTTCATCTATATCTCACCGGGATCTTTAAAGGGGTATCAGCCTTGTTAGAAGGCAACTGGGTATCGACTGACTGCCATCGAGATCTCTTTATAGGTCTAAGTGGGAACTGACCAAGACCTTTAAAGAAGTCTTAGACCTATGTGTAACGACCCTCAAATTTAATTGGTGACACGTATTGTGTTTTTGGATCGTGACCTGACAGTCGTGACTTGTCACATTGCTTAAGCCTTGGATGTCGATACTGAGGTGTATTTTATTTTTCTGTGATGTTTGTACTATTATTTATACCTTAATGTGAACTTCGTATGTCCTAGTGCGTGATTTTGTTTTGTTTATCGCCTCGGATTTGTGTGTGAGGTTAGCCTACGAAGAACGAGAATTTTAGGGCAAAAAGGGTATAATTCAGGTATTTAAACACCGAAAATGATAATTAGAGAATTATCAGAATATAATAAATAATTAATGAATATGCGAGTGTATTGTTGTGTACGAGAATGAAAGATGTGCAAGTCGTGAGGTAGTACAGCTCCGATAACGCGAGGTGTGGGCGCGTATTGGTTAAGTGGTGAGGTAAAAGTCACCAAGTGAAGTCACACAGGTGAGTTAGAGTTGTTGGCTAGATTGAATAGAGACCACAAGATGTGCCTCGAGATACGTGTGTGAGGGAAGATGAGCGAGACATAAATTTTACTTTTTCTCTCTCCTCCCTATCTCATTTCTGTTTCACTCAAACAAAATGAACGAAATTGGGAATGTTGGGTTCGATGATTTCAAGCTCGAAATGATGTAGGGGATCAGCTGACTACGCGTAATAAGGTAAGATCCTGACTCCTCTTGTGGATGTCTACGATTTGACATCAATTTTGTGAGTTTTTGTCGTGATGAATTCGGACGATATTTTTGGGTTTTGGTTTTAATGAGTTTGGGTGATGATTTGATGATCAAAGGGTTGATCAAATGAGATTTTATTGTTGAGTTGATGATTTTGAAGAGTTTGGTATTTTAGGAAATTTTTGATAATTTTCGGTGTAATTTTTGAATCGGGCATTTATCGGAGTTTTGACACATGGCGAAGTGGTTTTTGTAAAGTCTTGGACGTTCCTAAGAGTTTAGGATAGGCTCAAAACTACGTGTAATAAGGTAAGATCCCGACTTCTCTCGTGGATGTCTATGATTTAACGTCAATTTTGTGGGTTTTCGTCGTGACGAATTGAGACGATATTTTCATGTTTTGGTTTTAATGAGTTTCGATGATAGATTGATGATAAAAGGGTTGATCAAATTGGGTTTTGTTGGTTGAGTTGATGATTTTGAAGAATTGGGTATTTTAGAGAATTTTTGGAATAATTTTTGAATCATACATTTGTCGGGGTTTCGACACAAGGCGGAGTAGTTTTATATAGTTTTGGTCGTCCCTAAGAGTTTGGTATAGTCTCAAAACTCAGCGACGTGAGGCTGAATTCCGAAAAATCCCATAAACGAGTTTAGGGTGTCATGCCATGAGGGATGTCGTGGAGAGTTTTCTCCCACAGCGTCGATCACGCCATGAAAACCAGAGGCGAATATGAGATTGATGCTTTATATGATGCCGTGGGCAAAAACCCTAGCGGGGACCAAACCTGGGACTCAATAAAAATACGTTTTATGTGACGATGTTGGATTTATACCCTTGTGGCGTCTGGAACAGTAAAAAAAATTTCAAATATTTTTCAAAAGTTTTGGAAAAACTTTAGGGGTTTATTTACGGTCACGAAATGACTCTAATATATAAAAAAATTGGGCTAAAATGATTGTCAAGCTTTGAGAATTCAAATTGTACGAGTTAGATAATTGCGTAAGAATCGGTATTTCGCGATTTCTTTAAGATACATTAGTAAGCCAGTAAGAAGGTGCCCATTAATTCATTTTCCATTATTATTTTTTCTATCGAATTAAGCTATTTGTTAGAATTTCATTCTTATATTCCTTAATTAAGTGTCTTTAGTGTAAGTGTGTCGTGAAGGTACTCCTAGGTTCATATTAGCTGGGTTAACATAAACACTTCTGCAGAAATGTTGTCAACCCACCTAATTTTGAGTTTCACCCTGAGTAATGGATTGTTGTGGATGTGGATGTGGATGTGATTGTGGTTGTGGGTGTGGTTCTGGATGGATGTGGTTGTGGATTGTTGTGGGTATTGACCACTTATGGGCCTCTATTAACTAGATAAACACACAAATATCATTATTATACTTACCAGTTTGTTTATCATGTAATTTGTGTTATTTTCTGCCTTCAATACTGCATGATTTTTAAACTATTTTATTGGTTATTTATGAATCACTGTTTATATTCTTCTGGCTATAGTTTCAATTTTATCACATACTCATTGTCTAGTTTGTGTCGGTGGGTGAAGATACGGCTGAGACGAATAGAGGAAAGGAGCTAGTCGATGCTAGGTGACTTCCTCTAAGGACTCTCGGAGCGGTTCTTTCTTTTACTCCACTGTAGGTGTTGTTTTTTTATTATAAATATTGTATATTATGTTACAAGGCAGAGAAGAAAAACACACCATGAGGATGCCGTGATGAACAAATTCTCACGGCTTGACTCACATACGAGTTAACCAAAGAACTAAAAGAGGATGCCATGAGGATGCCTTATTTCACAAATTCTCATGGTGCAACCACGACGTCGATATCTGAAGACTCAAAATTTTGGGAATTTTACATATTTTTCGAGATTTTTAGGTTTTCAACCCACTTTGCAGTCTTTCTATAAATACCAATAGACTCTAATTCAAAAAGAACTCTTGTTTTTACTTCTATTTTGCATTAGAACTAAGTTTTTAGCTTGATTATGTCTAGCTAATCTCCTCCCTCCAGGTTGAAGGTTGCACATCAACCTCATTGCATTGCATATCCTGCACATAGGGATGACTTTGAGCTTAAGTTCGGTTTCCTAAACCTTTTGCCCTCCTTCCATTGCTTGGATCGTAAAGGTCCAGTGACTTTCATCAAAGATTTCAACTCCAAATGTTTAATGATGAAGCGATCTAGAGTACAGGAAATGAAGTCAAATTATTGGCTTTCCCATTCTGTCTTAAAGATAGAGCGCAAGAGTGGTGGTTTTACCTTCTCCCGGGATCTATCACTAGCTAGAATGACTTGATTTTAACATTCTTAAGGGAATACTTTCCCAAATCTAGGTCGTCTTAGCTTATCTCAGAGATATGTAATATCAAGATGAAAAAAGTAGAGACCTTCAATGACTGTTGGGACAGATTCAAAAGACTAATTATACTGTATCCCCAACATGGTCAGAGTAAAACCTTTCTTGTATGATTCCTCTATAAGGGTCTTAGGTTCCTAGAGAAGTGCATGATTGACAACACTTGTGGTGAAGCCTATAAGAAGAGAACAACCAATGAGATGTTCGAGTTATTTGAATCTATGGATAGTCAGTCTCGTCAATATGTTGACGACGATAAGGATGAGGATCCTTCTTGACACATCTTCAGTGGAAGTGGGTCAAGCAACACTGATAGGAAGATTGACAAACTCACTAATCTCATGGAGCGTTTCCTTACTTTTGGGAAAGCTCAGGCAAAGACTTGCGGCTTTTGTGACGCTTCTGGCCATACTACTAATTCTTGTTCCACCATGTTCAGAGAAAAAGCTAACGCTTTAGGTGGCGGATTTCAAGGTCTTCCTAGGAATCAATACGGCAACACTAATGGTAATACATATAATCAAGCCGTTAATAACCCCTATTTGAGATATGGGTGACATAATCAGAACTTCTCTCAGTTTGTTCCAAGGGGACAATAACTCCCTCCACAGCCCCAACCTGATCATACTACAGGACCCTTAGAGGATATGATGGGGACACTCATCATTAAGGTGGACAACCTCATAGTCGACATGACATAGTACAAAGCAACTAATGATGCCACTGTACGTGACGTGGCAGATCAAGTGAATCAAATAGCTAGAGAGCTAAGTAAACTTATGGACTAGGGTAGATTGCACGCCCAACCCACCCCTAACACTAAGGCGCATGTAAATGTCATATCATTAGTTGTTAAGAGCGAGCCTAGGGAGGCTAAGGTAGTTCGTAGAGAGCATCACACTATACCTGAGCAGGATGAGGAGGTAGACTCAAACTTGTGACAGTTAGCTAACCGGTGTATGTATAGCGCAGTGCATGCATATTAGGTTGACTACCTTTAGTAATTGAAGTCGAAACGTCCGTCCTCACGTGGTAAAGTCAAACTTATGACAGTTGGCCAATCGGTCAAGTACCTTAGGGATCTAAGCTAAATCAGGAGCACTGGCGATCTGGTTATGAAGGTGTAGTGTCTTCACAAACTGAGGTAATGCATCCAACGTGTTAAATCTGGAGCACTAACGATGTGGTTGCTTGTTTGGTTAGGGAAGTAATCAACGGTCATACCTTGGTTGTCGACATCAAGAAGTGCGAGGAACTGAGTGCGTCACCAGGTCTATAGCTGCATTGGATCATAGGTTAGTCTCATATCATTTATAAACCAAGGATTAATGGAATCAATCCCAAGTTGTATCGCGAAAACCGTGAAGTTGTATACGTAGATTTTCTTCCATTGCATTACTTCAACTCCAAAGTTTTCAACGTTTCCAAAAGGTTTACAAAATCCCCTATTTTCCCTTCTCCCTTAGAAACCTAAGTTAGTAACCCAGTCCTTGTGGTTCGACCCCGAGCTTACCACTGCTACAGCCTTTTGTAGTTTTCGGTATAGGAATCAGGAATGATATTTGACGTGTTACAACGCATATCAGGCAATATTTTTGAAGGTCGAGAGTTCGATTCCCCATAAAAAAATACTAGAGCCACACCCCTAAAATGTACATCAGAATGCACAACACCCCTATCCAATCGTGTTTTGAACATCAGAATACGTAAGCTCTCATCTGAAGGTAAAACGGATGGGATAAGATATGGAATTGTCTATTTAGGATTCAATAAAATAAAATAAAAATGGGTTGTGTGAAAGTTCTTTGGCTCTCATAACAAGTTTACAACAACAAAATTCTCAATCCCAAAATAATCGGGTACGACTATGTATATTAAATATTCCATTCTTCTTGATTCAATGCATTCTAAGCTATCTTAAGTCTGCCTTTATGTTGTCAAATTTCTTCAAGTTTTATTTATTATGTTTAGTTTTCAATAGGAGGATCATAACACAATTTTTCGTTAGCTAACAGAGTCGAACCGTCTTCCATAGAAGGGAAAAGTTGGGAAGAAAAAAGGAGTAAGCTACATCAACATTGATTACATCTTTATATAGTGACTAAACCCCAACGAACTATATAGAAATTACTATATAAACATTGCACTACAATTCCTATATTTTATAATATACTATTACATGTAAGCATCAACATTGTACACTTAACTCAGCTTATACAAAATATTTCTTTAAAATCTGGCGTAAATTTAGTTATATCGCACAAATTTTTTTCACTTTCAAAACATATTTTTCCTCATTTTGTGTTGTATAAACATTTAACATTTGCATGTGCCTATGTTTGTGGCTAACTCACTTATATGAATAAGTCAATTCTCCTAATAAAAAAAAAGTCAATTCTCCCTTCAAAATCTTTTTTTTTTCTAAAGAGAAAGAGAATGTCACTAAATCTATTTTTTTTCTATCATATATGTTTCTACCAAGTGATTTAATATAATTTTCAAAAATTAATATTCTTTAGGTAGCAAATTTGTGAATGCATGATCATAATCACTATTTTTTTGATAACTATGAAAATAGAACATAGATGCTCAGAACATAATTCATGATATTTACTTTTGTCAGAGCAATAATGCTCATTTCTTTGCCACTATACCACACCTTTGAAATATCTCTCTCAATATATTTCGTAATTAATTTGTGAGGGTTGCTTTCTTATTGTTGCCAAAGATAACTTCAAATATTCAATTTCAAACTTCATTGTTATTGCGAGTGGTCATGTTGTTTTGAAGTTGAATATATAGTTTTTAAAAATATGTAAACATGAAGATCTTATATAATAAGTATGTTATAGTTTTCCTTTAGAGCAGAGCATTTGTTAAATCTATACTATATATAATGTCAATCCTCCCAAGGATCCAATTAATTTTAAATTTATACTTATTCTATATTTGTCCTTCATTTCTTTTTACTTATTGGTTTAAAAAGAAGTTAACTAATAATCATTGGGGGCATTTGTGGAAAACAAACACACTTCTAGTTAGTTTTCTAACCGATCCTTTATTAACTTTTCCTAAATTATCGCCATTTCTCTCTCATATCCACGTATCTCTCCACAACCGTTCTCCTCCCTTGCGGTTTGCAAAGTTAAAAATTCAAACACAATTTCTGCCATTTATTTATTTATTTATTTTTTAAAGATTTTGCATATCATCCATGGATAGAGATTAACATTTATTGCTAGATTTACAGTTTGACAACAAAGGGGTTGGGCATATAGTGATGATTTTATGCAATTAGTTGCATCAACGTACATTCATGGCAAGACACACCATCATGATTTGATTTTGACTAATTGTGATAATTTTTAGTGTTTTCATTATTTTATATATATATATATATGGTGGTTGATAATATTGATCAGTTTTATTTTTCTTTTTTGGATGTGGAGGACGATATACTCCTAATTAAGTTCAAAGGCTAATTGATCGATTTGGAAACTTGTCATCTCTATCCATGCGTGATAATTTAATGGGAAGATCACAATTCTTCACGAGTGTGGAGATGCAGAGAAGTTAATTTTCCTATTTACTTTCACTGTATATTTACAATCATTTCTATATTAACATAAGCTGTCAATTAATTAATTTTATATATCTTTAAATAATTACACTCTCTGAAGGGCAAATTTTGTGACAGATGGATTGCATAGATAGATATCTATATACGGAGCAAAATCATAGATTTGGACACATTAATTAATTTATTGACTTTTGAAAGAAATGGATGGGTCTTCAATGAAATGGAAGGACAACGAGAGGACAATTGTAAGAGTGGCAGGGTTAATTAAGGGTGATTAGACAAAATATAATGTAAATTGATGCATAGGGGTTTCATTTTAGGTTCCATTTTTTTTTACAAGGTAAAAAATCGAGGTAGCTTTATTTTGGGTTCATGAAGCAACAAAAAATGTTAATGGTGGAATAAAACCACATGATATACTAGAGATCCTGATCCAGTATTCAGTCTAGGCACATGATCCATTTGTTAGATACTCAACAAATCAAAATATTTCATATATATAGTTGAGATAATTATCATTATTTTTTAAAATTCAATTCGCACCTACCATGTTGGCATTATCCGATGCAAATGTAATGTACATCTCAAGGTGCATAGTTTGGGGTCCTTCGGGTAGATGTACCTATAAATTTTATTTAGACATTCATCATTTAGTCCAAACACTTGCATAGAATTGACAATGTTATAAAAATAAATTTTGAATCTATAAATTTCTCAATTGTGACATTCCGCAAAAAAAAAAAATCTCAATATTTGATCCAAACATATTTATATGTTTCGTGCTCATCGACTAGTGTAATTAAATGTAATTCTTTTTAGTCCCATATCACTAAATGAAAAATATGTATGATATGAGACTAGTATAAAATAAGAGGTTAGAGAACCCTCCAAACTCATACCTAAGTTTAATTTAATATCTAGATTCTAGAAACAATCCCTAGGGTCCTCCTCCCCACCCATCCCCTACTCCCCATTCCTCCCGATCTCCTCTTCTCCTCCTATCTCCCATCTTCTTCTCCACTCTCCTCTCTCCTTCCAGCCTACTCCCCCTCCCACCTCTCACCTTCCCCTTCCCATTCCCCTTTGCCATGCCCTTCGCTCTAGATATTAAATTAATCTTATCTTTTTCAAAGGGCGTGCCACCTTTCAAAATAAATAAAAAAAGGCTTGGCGCACCTCGCAAAAACTAAACAAAAATCTTTACTAAAATTATTCACTCTTTTCAATCTTCTTGCTCATTATTTTTCTGCTAAGGCAGCACCAACGGGTGTGACGCTTTTGAAATTTTTTTCCTTGCTTGTTGTTACTACTACTGCTAAGGCTTCTTCATTTTTTATTATAATTTTCTTTTCAATCTTGTCTTTTTGACATTCTTGGCAACTATATATCCATATTGGTGTCTTTGCGACTTTTAGACTTGCCGATGGTATATTAGTTTCATCTTTTAGAATTTAGCCATTTAAAACATGTTTGTTTCTGCCACTATCGCCCATTCCATGTTTAAAATACTGAAAAATATGCACACTCATCTCATCTCTACAATACCTCTTAGGTTTTATTCTAAAGTCTATTCTTTTTATCAAACTTGAATTTGCCTTATCAACTGGTTGTTGTCCAAATTACTGGTATGCTTTTCCATCCTATTTTCCCTTATAATTTCTCAATTTTATACCCTAGTGTAATTTTATTCATCTTTTGTTGTATGATTATTTGCTAAACCTACTTATTAATTATAATTGATTACGGTTGTTCTATTAGTGGCTAATCTGGTAGTCTTTCGACCTTGATTTGGTGCTTTGTGCATGCAGATGGACAGGAAATCCAAGGGTTTTATGTCCAGTCATATGATGGAGACAGGATAAAAAATTTGATTTTTCCTTATAATTAGCTCTCTTGAAAAATGTAATAATTCTGGAAATGTAATTCGACATGGAGGATTTTTGTGAAAATTTGTCAATTTGGAGAAGTTTGGGAAACATTCTTTTAGATGGTGAAAAGATTCAAATTGCTATTTAGGGATGTCAAAGTAAGCACAATTATGCATTATAGCATTCAAAAATACTAATCTAATGGTTTGGAGCATTTCTAATGACACAAATTACGGATACTACAAAGAAGTTACAAAAAAAAAATCATGCATAGGAAATAAAATCAATTCTACTAAAAAAATAGATACATAACTCTACATAATGGTATCATATTATGCATAAACTAAGCTATTACTTATTGATTTGTAGTTAAAATGTGTCTCTAAATGTAACTACCCAAATCTTCCCCGATTTGACTTAGGGGCAATTTAGTAATTTAAATATTAAATGTGTGTTGAATTTTCTTTAAATTGGATTATTAGTGAAATGGTATAATATCCTACACCTTGAGATGCGCATTTTATTTGGTTTGAAGATATTTCATAATATATTCTCGTTCTCATTAAGGAAACTCACAAGAGAATAAGTTCTCAAAAACTTTTCTTAAACATGAAGAAAGTTATATTTGGGGGCGAGATCTCCAGATTTATGAGATCCCACTAACTAGGGAAATAAATGTGGGAACTTTTCTAGTCAAAAGGGGTAAAACATCCAAATTATGAGATCTCATTAATTAGGAAAAGATTTTGTGAGAACTTTCCTGGTCAAAAGGGACAAGATCTCTAAATTCATGAGATAACATTAATTAGGAAATGATTTATGGAAAAATTTCCTGGTCAAAAGGCTAATTTAGTAGACTAATGAAAAAGGGCCAAAAACATATTAGAGTTAGACTTAAGGCCCAAATGAGAGGGCACTTTAGTCTTTAACAATGGTAGATTGCTTACCCTTTTTCATCTTCCAATGTCACTGTATAGTTGTTATTGTTTGAATGATTTGGTAAACAAATATTGGATGTTTTATATGGAGACATCAAGATTGTTTGGGATAGCTTTGAGGAAAACTTCAAATTTATGATTCTCTGGGAAAGGAAAGGAAAATATCAACTGGCAGGATACCATCTTATAATGATTCATAGAAATATCTTTGTGTAAGCTCCATCATGAAAATCTTAATGGACAGACATTGTGACGGACCAGACAAACTCAAAGTAGATCTTGTTAAATTGATCACGATATCATGTTTCTTTCAAAATTTCATCCATCTAGAATAGAGGTCATAGGCACTAATACGAGATTTTAAACGACTGATATAAGGTTTATGGAAAAAGAAAAAGATGAAATTCGTACAAATTTTTAAACTCGACGTGTTAGAAATTATAGTAATTCAAAGTTACAAGGCTAGACCTAACATTTTTGGAATGACATTTGAGAAATGTTAGACCCATGTAGCAGGCCCCTACTAATTTGGGACTGAGGCGTTGATGTTGCATACTTGAACAGTTGAAGATGGTCTCAATTATTTCTCTTCCTTTTGATCAGTGCAGTGGTGAATTTATTTCATTTCCATTCATCAATAAACTAGTCAGCATCCCGCGCTTCACGCGCGGGCAAGACTAAATGTTAATAATATCATATAAAAATAAATTTGATAAGAAAAACCTCTAAACCTAATTTCCAATAAAAATCACTAAATTGATTCAATCACCTCCAAAACTGTCAAAAACGACAAAAATAACAATTCATAACATACAATTCACATGATTAATTAGAACAAAAGCATGTAAGAAAAAAAAAACTACCATTACTAATAAATTTGATCGTATAAATTTGATCGTATAAAACAAAAGCATGTAGGAAAAGCTTAGTATAAATTTGATCGTATTAGTAAAAAATCATCATATTTATAATACAAATAAACTTACATTAATTACATATATTCAATATTAGTCATCATTTTAAAGTCTTTAGATTCTAATGTGTTCAATTTGGTTATTAAGAAAGCAATTTGTAATTTCATTATTATTGAACTCTTAAGTACTTAGAAATTACATTTTTTTTAAATGGAAGGATATAATATTCCATTGGTAATATCCTCAAATGTATATACTTTTCGATTTATGTGGCATTCTATTAACAATATCCTCATATATATGTACTTTTCGATCTCTGCAATTGATTGAATTTGTGGCTTTTGGGCTTAACAAATTCTTAATTAATGCAAAACTGATAATAAATTGGTCATCAGATTGTTAAAGACAACATTCCTATACTTTGATCATATTAGATATTTTTTTCAAAGATCATAATAGATTTAACTATTAAAGCATAAACCCCAGAAAAATAGCAAAATAACCTTGTTAACTACAGTTAAACTATAAACAACACAAACAAACAAAAAACCAAAAGTAAAAATAGCCGGACAAGCCAAAATTCTAATTAATTGGCCATTCTAACTTTCAATTAAAAAAGGATGTTGCTAAACGGACACCAATTTTTGCTAAACATACCTCGTTTACTCACCATACCCCAGGTTTTTATTCTAATTACTAAATGTACCCCACTTTAAAAAAAAAAACCTCCGAAATACCCTTACTAAATATACCAACGTTTTACTAAATATACCCCATTATTCGAACATACCTTTGTCTCCTCGGCCTGTGGATTTCGGTCATACAGGATCGAGACCTCTTTAGAGGTTTCGATCGGCTTCATCTAAATCCCACCGGGATCTTTAAAGGGGTATCAGCCTTGTTAGAAGGCAACTGGGTATCGACTGACTGCCACCGAGATCTCTTTATAGGTCTAAGTGGGAACCGACCAAGACCTTTAAAGAAGTCTCAGACCTATGTGTAACGACCTTGAAATTTAATTGGTGACACGTATTGTGTTTTAGGATCGTGATCTGATAGTCGTGACTTGTCACATTGCTTAAGCCTTGGAAGTCGATACTGAGGTGTATTTTATTTTACTATGATGTTTGTACTATTATTTATACCTTAATGTGAACTTTGTATCTCCTAGTGCGTGATTTTGTTTTGTTTATCGCCTTGGATTTGTGTCTGTGGTTCGCCTACGAAGAACGAGAATTTTAGGGCAAAAAGGGTATAATTCAGGTATTTAAACACCAAAAATGATAATTAGAGAATTATCAAAATATGATAAATAATTAATGAATATGCGAGTGTATTGTTGTGTACAAGAATGAAAGACGTGCAAGTCGTGAGGTAGTACAAGTCCGATAACGCGAGGTGTGAGCGTGTATTGATTAAGTGGTGAGGTAAGAGTCACCAAGTGAAGTCACACAGGTGAGTTAGAGTTGTTGGCTAGATTGAATAGAGACCACAAGATGTGCCTCGAGACACGTGTGTGAGGGAAGATGAGCGAGACATAAATAACACCTTTTCTTTCTCCTCCCTATCTCATTTCTCTTTCACTCAAACAAATGAACGAAATTGGGAATGTTGGGTTCGGTGATTTCAAGCTCGAAACGATGTAGGGGATCGGCTGACTACGCGTAATAAGGTAAGATCCTGACTCCTCTTGTGGATGTCTACGTTTTGACGTCAATTTTGTGAGTTTTCTTCGTGATGAATTCGGACGATATTTTTGGGTTTTGGTTTTAATGAGTGTGGGTGATGATTTGATGATCAAAGGGTTGATCAAATGAGATTTTATTGTTGAGTTGATGATTTTGAAGAGTTTGGTATTTTAGGAAATTTTTGGTAATTTTCGGTGTAATTTTTGAATCGAGCATTTATCAGAGTTTTGACACATGGCGAAGTGGTTTTTGTAAAGTTTTGGACGTTCCTAAGAGTTTAGGATAGGCTTGAAACTACGCGTAATAAGGTAAGATCCCGACTTCTCTCATGGATGTCTATGATTTGACGTCAATTTTGTAGGTTTTCGTCGTGACGAATTCAGACGATATTTTTATGTTTCGTTTTTAATGAGTTTGGGTGATAGATTGATGATAAAAGGGTTGATCAAATTGGGTTTTGTTAGTTGAGTTGATGATTTTGAAGAGTTGGGTATTTTAGAGAATTTTTGGTGTAATTTTTGAATCATGCATTTGTCGGGGTTTCGACAAAAGGCGTAGTAGTTTTATATAGTTTTAGTCGTCCCTAAGAGTTTGGGATAGTCTCAAAACTCAGCGACGTGAGGCTGAATCCTAAAAAACCCCAGAAATGAGTTCAGGGTGTCATGCCATGAGGGATGTCGTGGAGAGTTTTCTCCCACAGCGTCGATCACGCCGTGAAAACCAGAGGCGAATATGAGATTGACGCTTTATATGATGCCGTGGGCAAAAACCCTAGCGGCGACCAAACCTGGGACTCAATAAACATACGTTTTATGTGACGCTGTTGGATTTATACCCTTGTGGCGTCTAGAACAGTAAAAAAAAATTCAAATATTTTTCAAAAGTTTTGGGAAAACTTTAGGGGTTTATTTAGGGTCACGAAATGACTTTAATATATAAAAAATTGGGCTTAAATGATTGTCATGCTTTGAGAATTCAATTTATACGAGTTAGATAATTGCTTGAGAATCGGTATTTTGCGATTTCTTTAAGATACGTTAGTAAGCCAGTAAGAAGGTGCACATTAATTCATTTTCCATTATTATTTTTTCTATCGAATTAAGCTATTTGTTAGAATTTCATTCTTATATTCCTTAATTAAGTGTCTTTAGTGTAAGTGTGTCGTGAAAGTACTCCTAGGTTCATATTAGCTGGGTGAACATAAACACTTCTGCAGAAATGTTGTCCACCCACCTAATTTTGAGTTTCACCCTGAGTAATGGATTGTTGTGGATGTGGATGTGGATGTGATTGTGGTTGTGGGTGTGGGTGTGGATGGATGTGGTTGTGGATTATTGTGGGTATTGACCACTTATGGGCCTCTATTGACTAGATAAACACTCAAATATCATTGTTATACTTACCAGTTTGTTTATCATGTAATTTGTGTTATTTTCTGCCTTTCAATACCGCATGATTTTTAAACTATTTTAATGCTTATTTATGAATCACTGTTTATATTCTTCTGGCTACAGTTTCAATTTTATCACATACTCATTGTCTAGTTTGTATCGGTGGGTAAAGATACGGCTGAGACGAACAAAGGAAAGGAGCTAGTCGATGCTAGGTGACTTCCTCTGAGAACTCTCATAGCGGTTCTTTCTTTTACTCTACTATAGGTGTTGTTTTTTTATTATAGATATTGTATATTATGTTTTGAATATAATGAGGTATCTTTTGGGATTGAGTAACTAGAGATATCATGTATTATCACATTGTTGTACTTTGTTACCAGATTTACATGTTTATCCATTTCTTAGGGTTTCCACATTACAAGTTATTTTCCTGATTTTCCCTTTATTGAGTTATTAGTTGATTATACTTGATTTCCACGCGAATTTCCTAATAAATATATAATCCAATAACTCACTCGTTTAAATTGATAACTTAAATGATGAATTGAGACTTTGATGCCGACTAAGATGCGTTGATCTCACGAGTATGGACTCAGGGGGTTCACGTAGGCTTAAGTCGGGCGGGACCCAGTTTTATGGGGAATTGGGGCTGTCAAACTGTAGTTCGAAACCCATAGGCGACGAGAACGAAAAAAAATTCAAAACTCCTAAAAGTACATGAAAACGGCCAAAATATTATTGGGTTTTGCTCAGAATCGCTTGATATTCTCTATTCCATTAACATTTTGTCTTAAATGCAAGATTCAACCCCCAAATCGAAGACATAAACCCAACAATACCAAACCAACTAAAAAATGACAAAAAAATCCAAGAAAGCTCTAAAGTGACACAAAAGAGATGAGGAATCGCACTCATGACATCAAATCGATGGGTTTCACTGGACGAGGGCTGAAAGTGGTTGCAATTTAAGAGTGGAGAGATGGTGGTATTGCTAGGGTATGGATAGATGAGATGAGTTGGTGGGGTATGAGAGAGCAAAAATCCTTTTATATTGAGGGTAGTTGTGTAATTTCACATTTTTTTAAAAAAAGTGGGGTATATTTAGCAAAAATCGGAGTCCATTTAGACGCTCCCTTTTTTAAATACCTATAGTAAAGAAAAGGCCGAAAAATCCTCCAAAAATAGCAAAATATCCTCATTAACTACAATAGCACTATGTTTAACAAACCAAAAAACATAACTACCCATGTGCAACGCGTTGGATTGATTTTGTCTTTAATTTTTACTTTATAGTTAGTTTTTTTCCCTAGTTGGAAGTTTTTGATTTGTCTTCTCCTTATTGGGAAGTTTTATTATTCGTTTTGTGGTTTTAGTATTTTTGTGTATTGTCATGAGTTTCAACATTGTAGAGAGCAGTCATTGATTGTCAAATTGTATCAATTTTAAAAAAAAGTCAAACTAATGATAGTTTGTTTGCACAAATAGAATTAGCGATTCAATGTATTTGATTCTATGTCTGGTCTTGTATTGAGCCATGACTGATTAATGAAATTTTGATTTCTCTTCAAAAAATAAAAAAAAACAAAAACAAACCCCAAAGTGAAAATAACCCGAGAAGTCAAAATTCTAATGAATAGGTCATTCTAACTTTGAGTAAGGATTTACATACTAATTAGAATTGTAACACAATTGATACATCAAGCTAGTTGTCTCTAATTGTAACATAATTGCTTTTGCGACACCTGGAATGGACATCCGGCTGTTAGTGTCGATTGATTTTCATATCGATATTTGTTTGACCCCAATTAATTTGGGATTGAGGCTATATTGTTGTTATTTGATTGTGTGCACACAAATCGATGTGTATTGAATGGATATCAATAACTGGGTGTCCTAAAAAGGTCACCCTAGCTTGCATTATCCTTTTATAATTATATTGGATAAATTCATTTAAATTGCATACCTAATGACCCAATTTGTTTAGAAGTCTTCAACATCACCGCATCATTACCGCCTCCAACCTTTTTCTTTGAAGAAGAGAAAGAAAACGGGGGAAAGAAGCAAAAACTACTACACCATAACATTATGATAAAAATTAATTCAAGGCTAAAACGACCACACTCTAACATCATGATAAACTAATTCAAAATATATAGCCATGCATGTACGTTGAGTTAGGACTAAAGACATGCCGATAATGCTTAAAGGATAAGGTTGGACACTCGCCTAGTAATTCTTGCTTACATCCCCGTCAAACTTGGTGGAGGAGGAACTATGTCGAGTTTAGAACACATGAAGCGATCGCGAGCTTTGGGCATTAGTTTTGTCATGCAATCAACAACTTGGTCCTCGAAAGGAACATTACGAATATCTAGTAGCTGTTTGAGATCTCTATCATGGATGAAGTGGAGATCAATTTCAATGTGTTTTGTATGGGCATGAAAGACAAGATTCTTAGCAAGGAAGAATGCACTCTGGTTGTCACATGAAAGGATTGGTTTGGAAGAAGACTAAAAGTGGATGTCGGAGAGGGGAGATTCTATCCACATTTTTTTCAGCTGAAATGTGAGTAAGAGACTTGTATTCACTTTCTGTACTAGATCGAGCAACGACTTATTGTTTCTTGGCTTGCCACAAGATGGGAGTATAGCCAAGATAAATGCAATATCCAGCGACAAATTTCCGATCTTCTGGAGAGGAAGCCCAGTCGGCATCAGAGAAGGCAACAATTTTGAGATTGGAGCAAGCTTGATGTCAAGACACATATTGGAAGTGCCAGTGAGGTAACGTAATATACGCTTAACGGCCTGGCAATGGATGACTCTTGTTTTTTATTGAAATTGGCTGAGCCGATTAATAGCGAAGGAGAAGTTGGGACGAGTGCGGGTGAGGTACTAAAGGCCCCCTATAATTCTGCGATAAAGAGTGCAGTCAGAGTACAAAGGACTAGAAGTAGAAACATTCAATTTTGAAGAGGCGCAAGGAGTGGCCACTGACTTCAGATTAGCAAAGCCGGTACTTTGAATGAGAGTTTGAATGTAAGACTGTTGTGAGAGATAGATGCCTATATGATCTCGTTTGACTTCGATCCTAAGAAAATAATGTAAATCTCCTAAGTCTTTGAGAGCAAATTGGTTGGCAAGAGAAGAGATAAACTTTTTAATGTGAGCCCTACAATTTCTAGCGATGATAATATCATCGACATAAATAAGGATATATGTAACTGAATTGTCATCCTTGTGAATGAATAGAGACGTGTCGGCTATCGAATTACGAAATCCCCAATTTAGTTGAGTAAACCAGTGATGAATTTTACAGTTATTTGTTAGTATTATTGCTCTATTTCCTTTTTTCTGAAATACCATTCCGATTGAGTTGTCTGAGGGCAAGTGAGTCGACGTGATCCATGGAAGGATGGGTTATCTAAGGTAATATGCAAAGGCTAGGAACTTGGGATGCACGATATTGTTTGTTGGTTCTATATGGGGTGAGAGTTCTTTACTGGACTACTAGGAAGTTTCTCATCTGAGTGGATTTTAGGATAGTGTGAATGTACCTAATCATAAACTTCGAGCCTTGTATGTGTTTTTCCTCGCCTCAATGACCATTTAGTCGGGACTACTTGCGCCTCTCTTTTTGATTTCTAGGACAGTCATCTTCGATTGATTCATATTTATTTACAATATTTAATTATTTATGCATTCCCTGTACCTTTCTATCTATCGACATAAATATAGACTACTTATTTATTTCGAAATGCTGTAAACATCCTACTTAGTGTTACGTACCTGTACTTGTCATTCTTGTGTTTGACTGAGTGCAGATCTGTAGCCGAGCAAGATAAAGGCTCCTCAGTTAGGTGACTTACTTTAAGGATACCAGAGCGGTTGTCCCTTTATTTTCGACGTGGGTTTCTCTTACATTTTGTGTTATGTATATATTTGTTTTGTTTCACAATGGGATGTGGGTTTTATGAGATATCTTGAGGCATGTATACGGATAATACTCTCTTGTGACTTGATGTATTTTTTAATGGTATACACATGTAGGGTTTTCACACTCTAGGTTGTTCTGACTAGTGTCTTAGAGATTATTCTATTAGTTTGAGATTTTAATGCTTTTGTTATACTTTGAAAACTCACTATTATGAATAACTCTCATTTAAATTGCTTTGTTAATGGTAAATAAAAAGGAAGGCTGACTAGGCTTGCGTTGAATTCACAAGATTTATTCGGGGGTTCACATAAGTCTAAGCATGGCGGGGCCCAGTTTAGGGTCGTGGGAACCGGGTCACATAGTTGGTATCAAAGCCCAAAGTTTTAAAACTTGACTCTTGATTAACTCACAACCAATTAAGACACAAAGCCATTTATCAGTTAGGACAATAGTTGAATTTAGAATGGAACCCTGTGATCCTGACTTAAGTCTTAGTTGGGAAGTAAGAAGAGTTGGGGAATTTAAAACTGGACTATATGAGCTATTTTATGTATTGTACATACTATTATTGATAGCTATGTTCTGATCGTGTATTCGCATTCTTTTCAAATTGCTATGGTCGGTCAGCCCAAGACTAGTGATGGTGGTTTAGGAGATATTCATGGGAGAATAGATGAGGTGTCTCAGTTAATTGCTTTGCACGGTCACCAGCTTGAGGAAATCCTCTGACTGTTGAGAACTCAGCCTGTACCTTCACCCTCTATGTTTGCAGCACCTGTTACGTAGGCTGGGAGTGCTCCTACAGTGTTGGACACACGTCCCGCAGTACCAGTAGGACCTATAGTAGCCGAGGAGGCATAGATTTAAATCAAGATAGTCCACCTATGTCAGACACACTGGCTGAGGATACGCCGAGTACGCCAGCTGACACAGGTACTGGGGCTATAAATGAGGTGAGGCAGGCTCACGAATTCTTGCGACATCATCTAAAGAAGTTTCACAGGGGTATTGATCTTGAAGCAGCAGAGAAATACATACAAAATCACTCGAAGATTCATGATGTGTTGGCCACACCAAAACATATGAGGCCTAGTATATCATCAACTTCATTGTTGGTAGAGGCTGATGTGTAGTAGCATAGCATGGTGGCTACGAAGGGGAAGCCCAAGGACTGGGCTAAGTTCATAAAGAGGTTTAACGAGAAGTATATTCCTCTTTCGATCCGTAACTTGAAGACGATTAAGTTTAAGAACATCAGACAAGCAAGTAACAAGACAATAACGCAGTGCATAGGCCAGTACCTGCGAGTGATGGATGGTGAGGGCATAGCTGACACCGATGCTGACCGGGCCTAATATTTCATGCATGGTATGTTACACTCTATTGGTTCGATGGTGGTTACTACAATTCCGAGGACATTACAGAAGGCCTACGAGAGAGGTATGACCAATGAGACTTTCTTGATAGCATACGCAGAGTATTGGTTGCGCCATCAGTATCATTATAGATAGTAGTTAGTTCGAGACGTAATAGGATAAAGAAGGTACCTAAATAGTGGATGTGGAGAGACCGAGCACAGAGCGTGGGACCTATTGCATCTCCATATTCTACTGCTGTAGTACCATCTGCTCTAATACAGAGTTATGCTAACACACAACAACAGCTAACATAGTCAAGTCCTTAAAGGCAGCAGTATCAGTAGGCTGAGGGACAAAGTGTTCAATTTGGATTAAGCTCTTTGCTACGAGTGTGGACTGATAGGGCATTTCATTGGTGCTTGTCTATAATTGGGCCGAGGGCAGTTGCAATAGAGCTAAGAGTAGGTTCATACTATTGTCGCACCAGACCAAACTACTACCTGTAACCTGATCGAGTGTATGGTTTATATTTATAGTCATTTTATGCATACCATTTTTGATAATGGTTCTACAATTTCATTTATTTCGAGTCGCATGGTTGATGAGTTGGGTTTGAGACCTACTATACTATAGAGGCCCTTGATCCTTAGCATAACTGCTGGGGATAAGAATTACCCAAACTTGTTGTCTGTTGATTGTTCGATAGAGATAGGGGTTCACATCTTACCTGCAGACCTAAGAGTGTTAGAGTTCCTAGAGTTTGATGCTTTGTATCGCATGGATTGGTTGAGTGCGTATCATGCACTGATCCATTGCTTCAGCAAGAGGATTAAAGTTTAGATTCTTGGGCATCCGAAGTTTAGTTTTTAGGGGACTTCGATTTTGTTACCGATTACTAGAGGCAGGGTAGTTTTTGGCGTAGATGTCGAGACATTTACTAGTGTTTTGGGTACAACGGGAAAGTTGAGAATAGGATGGAGGAGATACTTGTGGGATGTGAGTTTCTAGATGTTTTCCTGCTGAGCTACCAGGTTTACCACCAACTAGGGGGATCGATTTAATTATTGATTTGGTCCCTAGAACCAAAACTATATTCATTCTGCCATGCTATATGGCTCCTAAGGAGCTAGAAGAGCTGAGATCACAACTTGATGAGTTGTTAGAGTTTGGTTTTATCTACCCGAGTATGTGACTTTGGGGTACGCTAGTTTTGTTTGTTAAGAAGAAAGATAGTAGTATGACGTTATGTATTGACTACAGACAATTTAACAGGGTGACAGTGAAGAATAAGTATCCACTTCCTGGCATTGATGACTTGTTCGATCAACTAACAGGAGCACAGTGGATCTCAAAAATTGATTTGAGATATGGGTTACATCAGCTGAGGATTAGAGCAGAGGATAGGGAGAAGACTACTTTTCGCACTCGATATGGGCATTAACAATTCACAGTCATACATTTTGGGTTGACTAACGCTCCAATAATGTTTATGGATTTGATGCATCGAGTGTTGAGAAATCAGATCGTTATTGTGTTTATTGACGACATCCTTATTTACTCTAAGACTCGTGAGGATCATAAGGAACACCTTAGGACAATTTTATAGATACCGAAGGAGTATAAACTGTTTGCCAAGTTTAGTAAGTGTAAATTTTGGCTTGTAAAAGTCAGATTTCTTAGTTACATAATTAGAGTTTGCAAAGTATCTATGGACCCCGCTAAGATCAGAGAAGTTATTGATTGGCCTACATTAAGATCCATGTCAGATATTCACAATTTTCTTGGCTTGGCAGGATATTATATACTCTTTGTTCCAGACTTCTCGAAGATTGCATCACCTATAAAACAATTGATGAAGAAGGATACTAATTTTCAATGGAATGACAGTTGTGAGCAGGCGTTTCTGACATTAAAGGAACATTTGACTATAACACCAGTTTTGGTTTTACCTGAGTCAGGGATGGGTTTTGAGGTGAACATTGATGCTTCTAAGGTCAGTTTAGGCTGTGTATTGATGCATGACAATAGAGTGATTGCTTACACGTCCTAACAGTTGAAGATTCATGAGAAGAATTACGTTACTCATAACTTGGAATTAGTGGCATTGGTCTTTGCATTGAAGATTTAGCATCATTATCTCTACAATGAGAGATTCGTGTTGTTTACTGACTATAAGAGTTTGAAGTACCTCTTCACTCAAAAAGAGTTGAACATAAGACAAAGTCATTGGCTTGAGTTCCTCAAATATTATGATTTTTTTGGAGTATCACACAGGGAAGGCCAATGTTGTTGCATACGTATTGAGCTGCAGAGGGGTTGACTTAAAGATTGTTACTACCCACATGACACATGAGTATGGGTTGCTCGAGGTGGTTGAGTTGATGTATTCTAATGATATCCCAACCAACACCAGATTGTTGATTTGTGGACAGATGATGACTAACAATCTCTATTCATAGTGTACTTGATGGCCAGCAGAAAGATGAGCAATACCAGAGGTTTCTTGGGTTTTCTCATAGTCTGGATCATCCAGATTAGAATCAGTCGACAGATTCACGCTTGAGATTTAGAGGGCAATTTTAGATTCCATCAGTGGCTGAGCTAAGCAATGAAATACTTCATGAGGTACACCGCTCATGTTTTACAATTCATCCAGGCAACATCAAGATGTATGTAGATGTGCTTTGTCTTTTCTGGTGGCCAGAGATGAAAACTGATGTTTCTGATTACGTTCGAGGGTGTGAGATTTGTCAGCAAGTTAAGGTTGGGCATGGCAGACCCAATGGGTTATTACAGCCACTTCCCATTCCTTGGTAGAAGTGGGAGCATATTGCCATAGATTTTATCAGTGGTGTACCTCGATCTCAGTGCGGACATGATAACATCTGGGTGATTGTGGACAAAGTTGACATATTCTGCGCAATTTATACCGATCTCGACCACACATCGGGTGGATAAATTTGGTGACGGTGTATGAACGATAGATAGTTCGACTGCATGGTGTTCTGTTATCGATTGTGTCGGACAAATGGCCATAGTTTACATCTCATATTTGGCAGAGTATGCAGACACAGTTCGGCACACGGTTGGATCTTAGTACCGTCTTTTAGACTAATAGAAAATTAGAGAGATTGATTCAGATTCTCGAGGATATGGCTAGGATGTGTGTGTTGGAGTACGGTGGATCATGGGTGGAGTATCTTCACTTGTGTGTAAGTTCGCCTACAATAAAAATTATCAGACCAAAATTTGGTATCGTTTGAGACATTATACGGGAGGTCGTGCACATCTCCATCTTGTTGGGTAGAGCCCGAGGATGTGGCAGTTTTTAGGTCAGAGATTGTAGTAGATCACATAGAGAAGATACGCTTGATTAAATTGAGATTAAAAGGTGCGCAGTAGAGGAAGAAGAAGTATAATGATATATGTCACGGAGAGTTAGAGTATCAGGTCGAAGACTATGTTTATCTGAAAGTTTCTCCGATGAAAGGTGACAAGAAGTTTAAGATTAGAGGGAAGCTTGTGCTGAGGTTTTTTGGTCCTTTCATAGTTGGGAAGTGGATAGACAGAGTTGCGTATGAGTTGGAGTTGCCACCTCAGTTATCTGGGATCCACCCCGTATTTCATGTTTCAATGATTTGACTAGATAAGTTGAGAGAAGGCAGACGACAGACGGTGGACTTGAGCCAGATAGACTCAAGGGAGGACATGACTCATGATGAGCAACCTATTCAGATTTTGGACTGTAAGGTGAAGATTATGAGGAACAAGGATATCTCATCATTCCTTGTCAAATGGCAACACCACGGGGGCAAGCAACTGGTGTGGGAGCTCGAGTCTTACATGCATAAGTATTTTCCCTACCTCTTTTGAGTTCGGCAAGTCTTTCCTTTAGTTTGTTTTAAATTTTGATGACAAAATTTCAATTAGTTGGGAAGACTATAACGACCCTAAAAATCTAACTCGTGCCACATGTAGTTTTAAGTCGTACGTAAGCCACTTGCTGTAATACTTGTGTCCAGTTTTTGGTCGTCGACACTGAGGTATGTTATTATGAATTCGATGCTTGTATTATTTATTTATTTAACCCAATGTAAATTCCAATGTCCTTCAGCTCGAAAAAATATGCATTACGGGTAATAGGCAAACAATTGTTGGATAATTAGTTGTTCGAGGGAATAGTTGAATTAAAACACTAACAAAATACAATAAAATATAATAATTAAAGGTTGTGTGACACGTCCAGTACATTCGTACGCCCATGAGCACGCGGTGGTGCGAGTTGTAGTGCAGTCTATGTGCGAAAATAGCCAAGAAAGCTTTGGTTTTAAGTTAGAAATAAATAAGAGTCAAAAGGAGTCCCTAAATGTGTCAATTTTAGAGTATGAGTTGGGTGGCTGGTTTGAGTATAGGCTAATGGATGAGCCTTAAGATACGAGTGTGGAAAAAGATGAGGACATAGATATATTTAAAACCTTAATCAAATTTTCTCTCTCATCGTTTCTCTCTTATTCTCTCACACTAACGAGAAAACGAAAAGAAGCTTGGGGTTTGACGGATTTTGAGCTCAGAACGATGTCGAAGATCGACCAACAATGCAAGAAAAAGTGAGATCCCGACTTATTACGTGATTCTCTACATTTTGACTCATGTTTTGCGAGTTTTCGTCACAATATTTTCAGACATTATGTTGGAGTTTCAATTTTCTTGACATTTTGTATTGTTGTGTGGGTGATTTGATGATGAAGGAGCTTGATTCTGGTGTTGTTATGATTGTTGTTGATGAATTCAAATTTTTAGAATTTTTGTTAACTTTTGGTTTAATTTTCATATCAAAAATTTTGTGGACATTCTGATGAGCTTTGGTAATGGTTTTGGGTTTGTATGGACATCCCTATGAGTTTGGGATAGGCTCGGAATGTGGCGACACGTGTCGGGGTGTGAAAAAACCAAGGATTCACATTCAGGTGTTGAAGTCAGGAGGGACACAGTGGAGCTTTAAGCCCCACGACGTCGATCACGACGACCAGGGTAGAGGGCCCTGTGAGGGCATGCTTTAAGTGACGCCGTGGAGGGTTGTACCCCACGACACCACTCATGACGTTTGGGGTAGAGGGCAGCCCAGACCTACTGTCACGGCCCAAATCTCTAACCTCATTTTAATTCCTTAATTAGGTTCACCGACCCATTGCATGGGACGCACACCATGATGCGCACGTCGACTGAGGTACGTGGCTGAGGTATATGGTATTTTTGTATTTATTGAATGCTTAATGTTATATAGTGTGTAGACTTACTAAGTTAGTTTATACTATATAGGCGTCGAGACGAGAGCGGGGACATGCCTCGAGTTGCATGCGAGCAGGAGAATCGGGTAGCTAGACTATGTAAGTCTTATTTAATATTAATATGAAGTTGTGGAATATTCATATGCATGATGGAATAAATTTTTAAGCCTATGGTTGTATATATATTATTGCAAATCAAAAAGAAACCATATAGTTTTGGTTTATAAGTCTATAACTATTGAACTTACTATTGGACTTACCTCGGGATGCACACTAGCACATACTCCTATACACTTGTGTCACACATGTGTGTCCCTTCGCTGAATTTTAGTGGGTTGATCATTGGATCAACCTAGAATTTTGGGAATGCAAACTAGATTTGGCATCCATTATATATACCGCCCTTTGTCTCCTTTGCTTCTTCTTGCATGCTGGTTTAAACACACATCCAGAGCTGATGAAAAATTTGGAAAACAAATTACAAGAGAGTGAAAACATCACTAAACAAGGGGAATCAAGCTAGGAAATTCAACACAAAAATGGGGTAAATAGGTTGTAAGGCTTACTAATACATAGTTAAGACCTACGAGGCAAGGATTAGGGCTTAATTACTAGATTAGGCTGGGTGGTGCCCTAGATTAAGGGTGAGGTCGTCACACCTACGCTTTAAGTGATGCTGTCGGGTTCTGATCCCTAGGGCGTCACCTGCGACATGACATTGTTTATCAGACAAATTTTAGGAAAATTTTTAAAAAATTTTGGGGATCTCTCGAGTATCCAAATGGGTTCAAATACGACCCAATTCCCGGGTAATTGACCCAATTACACAAACGGTTAAAATTATGTAAATATGGATAAATTGGGGTTAATTAATGAAGAATTTCAACCAAATGATTAACATGGGATTTTAGTCAATGACAGACATACGAGGGATTTATAGGGGACGAGTCAGAGTCATGTGAGTGTGTAATAGTTGCGGATATAGGTAAGTAAACCAATAAGAAATTTTACAGTTACTTCATTAAGTTTTAATTGTTGTTATTATTGCTCTGTTTCCTTTTTTTTTTAAATTCCATTCTGATTGAGTTGTCCGAGGGCAAGTGAGTCAACGTGATCCTCAGGAAGACGGGTTATCTGGGGTAATATGCCAGAACTAGAAACTCGGGATGCATAATATTGTTTGTTGGTTCTATACAGGGTGAGAGTTCTTTGCTGAACTACTAGGAAGTCTCCCATCCGCATGAATTTTAGGATGGTGTAAGTTTACCATGTCCTGAACCCGAGTCTTGTAGGTATTTTTTCTCGACTCAACGAACATTTAGTCGGGACTACTTGCGCCTCTCTGTTTGATTTCCTGGACACTCATCTTCGATTGATTCATATTTATTTACAGTCTTTATTTATTCATGCATTCCCTGTACCTTTCTATCAGCATGAATATAGACTGCTTATTTATTTCGAAATCTTTGTAAATATCTGTTTAGCGTTGTTTACTTCGGCTCATCATTCTTGTGTTTGACTGAGCGTATATCTGCATTCAAGCAAGGGAAAGGCTCCTTAGTTAGGTTACTTGCTTTAAGGATACCGGAGTGGTTCTCCCTTTTTCATCGACATAGGTTTTTATTACATTTTGTATTATGTATATGTTTGTTTTGTTTCACAATGGAATATGAGTTTTATGAGAGATCTTGGGGCATGTATATAGAAAATACTCTCTGTGACTTGATGTATTTGTTAATGGCATACATATAAAGGGTTTCCACACTCTAGGTTATCTTGACTTGTGTCTTAGAGATTATTCTATTAGTTTGAGACTTTAATACTTCCATTATACTTAGAGATTATTCTATTAGTTATTGGATTAAAAACTCGCTTAGTTAATAGTAAATGGTAAGGAAGGGCCGACTAGGCTTGCGTTAACTTTACGAGATTTATTTGAGGGTTCACGTAAGTCTAGGCCAGGTGGGGCTCAGTTTAGGGTTGTGGAACTGGCGACGTAACAATAGCCCTTCGATTGAAGAAACAATAGTTCAAAGATCAAAACAAATCAATGCGGACAACACTCCAACAAGGGCGAACCAAAAAATGAACATGCCAACAAGGGCGAGATCATTGCTAATATTAGTTTTTCTTTTTAAGATTCATGGCCAAGAAAGATTTTGAATTGTTTGATTGATTAAGATAGATAAATCTATCCATTACAACTAATCAAGAAAAGTTGTGGTCCATCCCCTTTATTGCTTTAATTTGTTGCCAATTATTCTCAAGTCGATATTAAGATGCTCTTTTAACTCCTCCATGACTCCTATCTTGTGAGGAACATGTCATATTAATTAATCATGGGGAAAAGAGTTTGGTAGAAAAGAGTTTGGTTGCTTGCAATATAAGGTTGCACATGATACTCTTGGTTGCTTATAATATAAGGCTGCACATGATACTCTTTGATGCATACTATGGATTCTTTTAAGTAAAATAAATTCTTGATATACTAAATAGTTTTTGATATTTGTGGATTTATGAACCTTTTTCGCTCCATCTTACTTCCATTTGACTAATCATGTAGGAGTTAATCGAATGCCCCTATCCCATAATGCAGAGAAACTAATAAGATATAATATAGCCACCGTGATGTCTCAATCGGATATATGGTGCTCGTCATTTGCACCTCAATCCTTGGGGATGGAATCATTTTTATTTTATAATCATATAATCCAACTTCTTTTTAGTTTAATAATTATTAACAAGGCTGCTTTAGGATAATGTGATTATTTTATGCAATCAAGTTTATATTAATTAAGATCATGAATGTATACTTCTTATATCTTTAGTTTCATGAAAGTAGCTAGCTAGAGAAGATGTATATACAAGATCTTTTCCGTGTTTGTCTTTACAATTCCTAGATTCTTCATGGAAATGGTGACGAGAGAATCAAATGCTTTTCTTCTATAATTTTCTTTATAACAAATAACAACAACAACAACGAGAACAACATCAACAACAAAGCCTCGATCTCAATTAGTCAACATGAATCAAACTAAAATTTCTACTTCACATGATTTTATGCAGTTGATGGCATGCATTCAAAACCCTCTAAATCTTTTGTCATCCATGCATTTTTAATTATTTTTCGCTATCCTATTTTGTATCGAATTGCTTTAATTTTCATTCTATCGAGTTTTCTAACTAGCGAATTTCTTATAAGGTCTAACCTTTTAGTTTGTGTCTTTTAGCATTATGTTGTATACATGGGAGGAAGTGATCATCATGAAGATGAAGGTGGCGATGAAGCTGCAAAGTGATTGATTTTTGTTTGATGTGAATTACATCAGTTAAGAAGTTGGATTCGATACCGGAGAATTACATTATTGAAAGAATGCAAATGCCCAAGTACATCAATTCCGCCAAGTATGCATTGTAGTTGTTATTATTAATCCTTCAACGAATCCCTTTTCTCTCATTTTAGGACAACTTTGTTCTTCTATATTTGAACAATATATGTTTATTTTTAGGAATCCTATAAAAACCATTCTTCCAACAATGGACACAAAAAGGTTCAAACTGGCCCTTGTCGTTTCTTCCTTTTCATCTTGAGGCCCTGAGCAACTCACCGAAACGATTCTTAAGGTTTGTGCAATCTACTTTGTCGTTAAAAATATCTCTTCCATTTGCTTCTCTTCTAATAAAAATCTCTCTTCCATTTGCTTCTCTTCTAATTGTTTTATAAACAATTTGCACTCAGTTCAAACTGTGTTTACATGAATCAAATTATATTTTGTGAGGAATGTGCATTCATCTCATTTGTTTGTTGAGCAGACTTTCTATTTTTGTTTGTAACATATATAAGATGTTGCATCAACAAAATCATCATCTTTTTGTGACTATTGAAAGTTTTAAGTCCCATAATGATTTGATACTTTTAGCCTTAATTCTATTAAAAAACTACATGAAACTACAACTTAATAGATTATACTTAAATTTTTCTTAATGCCCCTATAAATTCATAACATATAATAAGATGTATAATCTTATTTACCATTATGCATAGAAGTGTGATGAATAAAAGTTGATTCCTGGGGTCGAACCTGGCTTTTTGGAGGCCTTAGGCATAACCTTTTTGCCACTCTTGGCATGCTTTCATCAAAATTACTTTATTTTCACCTTATATACCGCCATTGTACGTTAAAAACTATTTAAAGATTTTTCCCCTTCCTTTCTCTAGACCTGAGATCGACAGTGAAAAGTGTAAGAATCTCTTTATCATCGGTGGAGTTAAAAAGGGGTAGAGGGTGCGAGGTGAGAAATTAAAGAAAGTTGAAAAAACCTATTCCTTTAGCTAGACTAAAAACTTCTAAAATAGTGATGTTTAACCTGGCAATGTGTACTTGACTATTAGTAGTTTACCAATAAAATCAACTGTTGAAAAAAAAACCAAACCTCAACAAAAAAGTAGTAATTAAAAAATCGACAAAAACATTTTTGGTGAGATGATAGGCGTGTCACTTGCCAAAAGTTAATGATGAGTGCTTATTTATGTACGATTCAGTATAGGATATTAGGAGTTAATGGACTATATTTATCTTGTTTTAGAGTGACAAATGCTTATTTTATGTGTTCCAGGGATTTTATTTTTATTGGGCAGTTTTGGGACCGAAGGCCTGTGTTGAGCTTAATTGACGATGTTCAGTTCAAAGGGCATAACTTTCACATCTGAAAATGGAACGACTCGCCGTTAGTCTTGTTGGAAAGAAGACTTTGAGGCAAACATTTTCAACTTTCGTAAGAATCATGAGATGTGGATTTGAAGTGGCTCAAAAGAACACATATAATTTGAAAAGTTTGGCTAAGTTCCTTAATGATCCCTTTTCAGTATAAAGGCCATAACATTCTCATCTCAAATCCAAATGACTTTCTCTTTCCTTCTTAGAAAGTAGACTCCAAGATGAACATTTTCATGTCTCCCAAGCCTTTTCGGATTCGACATCTAGGTGGTCCAAAATCACATTGTAATGCAGAGAATAAAAACACGACATGAGGATGCAGTGATAAAAAATTCTCACGGCGTGACTCACATAAGAGTTAACCAGAGAGCTAAAAAAGGATGCCGTGTTTCACATATTCTCACGGCACCGCCACGGCATCGATACTTGAAGACTCAAAATTTTAGGAATTTTACCTATTTCGAGATTTTTAGGTTTTTAACCCACTTTGGAGTCTTCTTATAAATACTAATAGACTATAATTTGAAAAGAACTCTTGTTTTTACTTTCGTTTTGCATTAGAACTAGATTTTTGGCTTGATTATGTCTAGCTAATCTCCTTCCTCTAGGTTAAAGGTGGATTGGTCAAGCTTTGCGACTTGGGATTCTGTTATGAGGTTTATTTATATTTAATTATCTTGATTCTTTTTTATGGTTTATTCTCTTTGGTATTGTTTTTAATAATAGGGTTAGATTTGATTGTATGTATAGCGTTGTGCATGCATATTTGGTTAACTATCCTTACTCGTTAAAGTTGAAATGTCCGGCCTTACGTGGTAGACTCAAACTTGTGACAGTTAGCCAACTGGTTAAGTACCTTAAGGATATAGATTAAATCGGGAGCACTAGCGATCCAATTGTATAGGTGTAGTGCCTTCATAGACCGAGGTAATATGTCCAATACATTAAATCTAGAGCACTAGCAATCAGATTGCGTGTTTGGTTAGGGAAGTAGTCAATGGTCCTACCTAGGCTGTTGACATTAGGAAGTGCGAGGAACTGAGTGCATCACTGGGTCTATAGCTGCACAAGATCATAGAGGTTAGTCTCATATCATTTATAAACCAAGAATTAATGGAATCAATCCCAAGTTGTATTTTGAAGACCATGAAGCTGAATACCTAGATTTTTTCCATTGCATTACTTCAATTCTAAATTTTTCAAAGCTTCCAAAAGTTTTACAAAAGCCCCTGTTTTCTCTTCTCCCTTAGACACATAAGTCAGTTACCCAGTGCTTGAGGTTTGACCCCGTGCTTACCACTACTACAGTCTTCTGTAGTTTTTAGTCTAGGAATCAAGAATTATATTTCAAGTTTTACGACGCACATCATATTTTGGCGCTGTTACCGAAAACTAGGTCCTACTTGATTTAGGTTTTTCTTTTCTTTCTCTTATGCAAAGGAGTCTTCGTCGATCACATTCCACCGGATCCTCTCTACTCTTTAATCCGGGTATAGAGAAGGCTTTCCGACGAAACGCGAGAGAAGCGTGCCAATGGAAGCAAGATTCTGAAGCTACTCCTAGTGTTTCATATTCTCTAGAAATGGAGGATAACGAGCAAAATCCTCCCCGAGATGAGGGAACAATCAGAATCAAGGGGATAATCAGGATAGGGCACCATTAGGATCAAGGGGACATCTAATTCCCCAATTTTAGCCACACACACCTAATGTGTTAAACCCTGCACGTGCACCTTGCATATCAGCCTCATTGCATTGTATATCCTGTACATAGGGGTGACTTTGAGCTTAAGTCCGATTTCCTAAACCTTTTACCCTCCTTCCATTGCTTGGATCGTAAAGGTCCGATGACTTTCATCAAAGATTTTGACTCCAAATGTTTATTGATGAAGCGACCTAGAGTACAATAAGATGAAGTCAAATTGTTGGCTTTCCCATTCTGTCTTAAAGATAGAGCGCAAGAGTGGTTGTTTTACCTTCCCTCGGGATCTATCACTAGTTGGAATGACTTGATTTCAACATTCTTAAGGGAATACTTTCCCGAATCCTGGTCATCTCAACTTATCTTAGAGATAATATCAAGATGAAAAAAGGAGAGACCTTCAATGACTGTTAGGGCAGATTCAAATGACTAATTGCACTGTGTCCCCAACATGGTCAGAGTAAAACCTCTCTTGTCCAATTCCTCTACAAGGGTCTTAGGTCCCTTGAGAAGTGCATGATTGACAACACTTATGGTGGAGCCAATAAGAAGAGAACAACTGATGAGATGTTCAAGTTGTTTGAATCTATGGCTAGTCAGTCCTGTCAATATATTGACGACGATAAGGATGAGGATCTTTCTAGACATATCTTCAGTAGAAGTAGGTCAAGTGACACTGATAAGAAGCTTGACAAACACACTGATCTCATGGAGCGTTTCCTTACTTCCAGGAAAGCTCAGGCCAAGAATTGCAGCTTTTATGATGCTTCTGGCCATACTATTGATTCTGGTCCCACCATGTTTGGAGAACAAGCTAACGCTTTAGGTTGCAGATTCCAAGGTCCTCCTAGGAATCAATACAGCAACACTAATGGTAATACATATAATCAAGTTGTTAATAGCCCTTATTTGAGTTATGGTTCACAGAATTAGAACTTCTTTCAGTTTGTTCCAAGGGGATAACAACTCCCTCCATAGCCCCAACCTGTTCAGACTACCGGACCCTTAGAGGATATGATGAGGACACTCATCACTAAGGTGGACAACCTTGTAGTCGACATGACACGGTACAAAACAACTAATGATGCTACTGTACGTGACTTGACAGTTCAGGTGAATCAAATAGCTAGAGAGCTAGGTAAACTTACGGACTAAGGAAGATTGCCCGCCCAACCCACCCCTAACCCTAAGGCGTATGTAAATGTCGTATCATTAGTTGTTAAGAGTGAGCCTAGGGAGACTAAGGTAGTCCGTAGAGAGCATCACACTATACCTAAACAGGAAGAGGAGGCTGAGGCCAGGTGGCGACGTGAAATCTTAAAGCGATCTCTTTTCCCACAGTGATTCTTTCTGGAGTTATTCCAGAAACACAGAGATCCTGAGATACTGGTAGACATCTCTCTACTTCCCCAGTTGAGCAGATTTTAGATATTCAGGAGAAGGTTGAGGAGGTTGCACAGGTCATTGAGATCGAGGATACCCTAGAGCAGGTATGCGCATACGTGGACAAGGTAAGTTTGGGGGTACATGAAGTACCAGAGGAGCAGATTAAGAGAAAGCTACCACCCAAATGCCTAGACCTTGGTATATTTACTCTTTCTTGTAAGGTAGGTAATATTACTATTGAGAGTGCCATGTGTAATCATGGCGCATCCACAAATGTCATGTCCTGTTCATTATATGAGTCTCTTCATGATGGTCCTCTTAAGGATACTCTGGTTACAATCCACCTAGCTAATAGGTCGGTTGTACACTCGGTTGGGTTCATCGAGGATGTCCCAATCAAGATTCATGATTTTATATTCCTGAAGACTTTTATGTAATGGATATGGGAGAAGATTCTCTCAATGAGTTACCTTCTATTCTTTTGGGTCGACCTTTCCTATGGACTGTTAGGAGTAAGGTTGATATGTTTGATGGGACCATGACTATCGGGTTTGATGGTAAGATCGTTACATTTGATATTTTTAACACTATTAAATCTCCTACTGATGTTTCTTGCTTGTTTGCTATGCATGTTTCTGACCCACTATTTCAGGATGAGATTAGGTTGGACAAGCAAGACGGCCATCAAGAACCTAGAGTTGGTGAGACTTTTCCACCACCCCATGCTGACATATAGTGTTTCCTTATCCCACGGTGGAGCTGTGCATACGAGAACCACTTGAGACATGCTCGAGTGGGATAACATGACCTAGCACGCATGATTCTGAAGTCGAGCTAATGACTCTAACCAAAAGCACTCTTGGGAGGTAGCCCAAGTTTCTATCCTTTTTCTTTTCAGTTTCTTGTTCTTATATTATTTTGTGAACTAATCTTATATCATTTGTGACTGTTTGCAGGTGTCTGATACTTATTTGTTGAAGCACCAGAGTTGAGAGCCCGATATCACTGCTGAGTTTCTTTGGTATATATAGTTAGTCTATTTTGGATTTGGTAAGTTCTTGTGTTTAGTTTATTAGGATTAGTTTTTGAGTCTGCTGGAGGTATTGATATGTATATTCCCGTAATTTCCTGAGTTGAGCATTTTTGTCACCGTGCTTTATATTTTATGAGATATTATAGTGCAATAGGTTTTGCATATTCATTTTAGCATGTCATTTCTCCATTACTTGTTTCGTTCACTTCCATGTTCTTTTCACTTATTTTCTCTTCATTTTATAGTTTGATAGCCTCATTCTTATTTTAAACCTTGAGGACAAGGTTTGAGATAAGTTTGGGGGGTGTTTCATGTATAGTTCAGTTTTGGATGAATGGATTAGCGAATGACAGGTATAACAATTTTATTATTTTTATGCATATTCCATGGGTTTGGTAAGTTATGGTGATTTTTTCTTTTCTTTTCACCTTTTTTCTTGTTATGACATGCTATGCATTGCATTATTTAAGTTAGTAGTAGTTTGTATTAGTTCATGCATTTTTGTAGTTATTTAGTTGCATTATTAAGTCTATGCATGTTTAGAGTCATTTTGTTACATATAAAGTTGCTTAAACCTTGTTGAGTGTTTTTTATTGTGGATATGAGTTCGAATTACGCTACTTTTGAGACTTAAACCTTTTTAAATATTAGGAGTTGTACTTAATTTAGAGTATTATCCAATATCTTTGAGGTGGCTTATTAGAGAACTAGTATGAAGTTTAGGCATTGTGCTAGATACCAAAGAGGCAAACGGTCCTATTTTGCAAGTTTTTAGATTTCTAAGGATGCTAGAATTAGAATGTAGCTCACTTGAGACATCAATTACTATGACTTGATTACTTATTGGGAATGATTTGCCTTGAACGAACATTGAATGACTCATTTGATTATAATGAAAGTGAGAAGGGTCAACAAGACTTTTCTTAAAAATCTTATAGAGTCCCACAGATTCCAAAGGAAAAGGAGCATAGAATCTTATGGTGGAAAAAAGTGAGAAAAACGGATTCCACTGGACATGGAGCAGGGACCGCACTACTTTTAAAACATTTGGGGGAAAATAGAGTGTATATACGCATAAAGGCGGAAGTTTATGAAAACTCTTTTGAATAAAAAGATATGACCGAGTGCTTATAGCTAGATCAATTAAGTTATTCCAATGTGTTGTTCCACATTTTCATATTTAAGTCTGATTGTCTTTCTTTGGTGTGTTTAGTCAACATTTATGGATAGTATGTTGCACTTTTCATTCATAGTCCCTTTTTCGGTGTTGATACACTATTTATAGGAAATTCTGAACTTGTATGCTTTAATGTAGTAGCTCTAATCTTGAGTAGTTGAAGGCCTTTGTTTGGATTGATTCTAGTTTTTGAAAGAGTGATTTTCACTGATGTTTGGATTCCGTTTTCTCACTATTTGGCTCAGAACTTCTTTTAGGTGATGGTTACTTGAGTGACAGATTTAAATAAAAAAGGAATTCAAACTTGACTTGGTAATTGGCATAGGTTTGTTAGGATTAGTCATTGTAGTATAGAAGTAGAGTATATGTTTTCATTCACTCATTCGCTCGGGACGAGCAAAGTCTAAGTTTGGGGGTGTTTAATGAGTGTTCATTTACGCATAATTTAGTATAGGATATTAGGAGTTAATGGACTATATTTATCTTTTTTTAAAGTGATAAATGCTTGTTTTATGTGTTTCAGGAATTTTATATTACTAGGGCGTTTTTGGGACTAAAGGCATGTGTTGAGCTTAATTGACAATGTTCAGTTCAGAGGGCATAACTTTCACATCAGAAGTCTAAACGACTCACCGTTGGTCTTGTTGGAAATAAGACTTCGAGACGGATATTTTCAACTCTCATAAGTGTCATTAGATATGCATTTAAAGTGGCTCACAAGAACACACACAGTTGGTAAAGTTTGGCTATGTTCCTTAATGACTTACCGTTTCTTTTATAAAGGCCATAAGTTTCTCATCTCAAATCTAAATGACTTCAGTATAAAGACCATAAGTTTCTCATCTCAAATCCAAATGACTTATTGGAAAGTAGACTTCAAGCTAAATATTTTTATATATCACAAGCCTCAGATTCGGCTTCTAAGAGGTCCCAAATCGCGTTACAAGGCATAGAAGAAAAACATACCATGAGGATGCGGTGATGAACAAATTCTCACGGCGTGACTCACATACGAGTTAACCAAAGAACTAAAAGAGGACGCCGTGAGGATGCCTTATTTCACAAATTCTCATGGTGAAACCACGACGTCGATATCTGAAGACTCAAAATTTTGGGAATTTTACGTATTTTTCGGGATTTTTAGGTTTTCAACCCACTTTGCAGTCTTCCTATAAATACCAATAGACTCTAATTCGAAAAGAACTCTTGTTTTTACTTCTATTTTGCATTAGAACTAGGTTTTTAGCTTGATTATGTCTAGCTAATCTCCTCCCTCTAGGTTGAAGGTTGCACATCAGCCTCATTGCATTGCATATCCTGCACATAGGGATGACTTTGAGCTTAAGTCCGATTTTCTAAACCTTTTGCCCTCCTTCCATTGATTGGATCGTAAAGGTCCAATGACTTTCATCAAACATTTCAACTCCAAATGTTTAATGATGAAGCGACCTAGAGTACAGGAAAATGAAGTCAAATTATTGGCTTTCCCGTTCTGTCTTAAAGATAGAGCGCAAGAGTGGTGGTTTTACCTTCCCCCGGGATCTATCACTGGCTAGAATGACTTGATTTTAACATCCTTAAGGGAATACTTTCCCGAATCTGGGTCGTCTCAGCTTATCTCAGAGATATGTAATATCAAGATGAAAAAAGTAGAGACCTTCAATGACTGTTGGGGCAGATTCAAAAGACTAATTATACTGTGTCCCCAACATGGTCAGAGTAAAACCTTTCTTGTCTGATTCCACTATAAGGGTTTTAGGTTCCTTGAGAAGTGTATGATTGACAACACTTGTGGTGGAGCCTATAAGAAGAGAACAACCGATGAGATGTTCGAGTTATTTGAATCTATGGATAGTCAGTCTCGTCAATATGTTGACGACGATAAGGATGAGGATCCTTCTTGACACATCTTCAGTGGAAGTGGGTCAAGCAACACTGATAGGAAGATTGACAAACTCACTGATCTCATGGAGCGTTTCCTTACTTTCAGGAATGCTCAGGCCAAGACTTGCGGCTTTTGTGACGCTTCTGGCCATACTACTAATTCTTGTCCCACCATGTTCAGAGAATAAGCTAACGCTTTAGGTGGCAGATTCCATGGTCTTCCTAGGAATCAATACGGCAACACTAATGGTAATACATATAATCAAGCCGTTAATAACCCCTATTTGAGATATGGGTGACATAATCAGAACTTCCCTCAGTTTGTTCCAAAGGGACAATAACTCCCTCCACAGCCCCAACCTGTTCATACTACTGGACCCTTAGAGGATATGATGGGGACACTCATCACTAAGGTGGACAACCTCATAGCCGACATGACATAGTACAAAGCAACTAATGATGCCACTGTGCATGACTTGGCAGTTCAAGTGAATCAAATAGCTAGAGAGCTAGGTAAACTTATGGACTAGGGTAGATTGCACGCCCAACCCACCCCTAACCCTAAGGAGCATGTAAATGTCATATCATTAGTTGTTGAGAGCGAGCCTAGGGAGGCTAAGGTAGTTCGTAGAGAGCATCACACTATACCTGAGCAGGATGAGGAGGCAGACTCAAACTTGTGACAGTTTGCTAACCGGTGTATGTACAGCGCAGTGCATGTATATTAGGTTGATTACCCTTAGTAATTGAAGTCGAAACGTCCGTCCTCACGTGGTAGAGTCAAACTTATGACAGTTGGCCAACCGGTCAAGTACCTTAGGGATCTAAGCTAAATCAGGAGCACTAGCGATCTGGTTATCTAGGTATAGTGTCTTCACAAACTGAGGTAATGCATCCAACGTGTTAAATCTAGAGCACTAACGATGAGGTTGCGTGTTTGGTTAAGGGAGTAATCAACGATCGTACCTTGGTTGTCGACATCAAGAAGTGCGAGGAACTGAGTGCGTTACCGGGTCTATAGCTGCATTGGATCATAGGTTAGTCTCATATCATTTATAAACTAAGGATTAATGGAATCAATCCCAAGTTGTATCGCGAAAACCGTGAAGCTGTATACGTAGATTTTCTTCCATTGCATTACTTCAACTCCAAAGTTTTCAACATTTCCAAAAGTTTTACAAAATACCCTATTTTCTCTTCTCCCTTAGAAACCTAAGTTAGTAACCCAGTCCTTGTGGTTCGACCCCGAGCTTACCACTACTACAGTCTTTTATAGTTTTCGGTATAGGAATCGGGAATGATATTTGACGTGTTACAACACATAACAGGCAAGATTTTTGAAGGTCGAGAGTTCCATTCCCCATAAAAAAAAATGCTAGAGCGACACCCCTAAAATGTACATCAGAATGCACAACACCCCTATCCAATCGTGTTTTGAACATCAGAATACGTAAGCTCTCATCTGAAGGTAAAAAGGATGGGATAAGATATGGAATTGTCTATTTAGGATTCAATAAAATAAAATAAAATAAAAATGGGTTGCGTGAAAGTTCTTTGGCTCCCATAACAAGTTTACAACAACAAAATTCTCAATCCCAAAATAATCGGGTGCGGCTATGTATATTAAATATTCCATTCTTTTTGATTCAATGCATTCTAAGCTATCTTAAGTCTGCCTTTATTTTGTCAAATTTCTTCAAGTTTTATTTATTAAGTTTAGTTTTCAATATGAGGATCATAACACAATTTTTCATTAGCTAACAGAGTCGAACCGTTTTCCATAGAAGGGAAAAGTTGGGAAGAAAAAAGGAGTAAGCTACATCAACATTGATTAGATCTTTATATAGTGACTAAACCCTAACGAACTATATAGAAATTACTATATAACCATTGCACTACAATTCCTATATTTTATAATATACTATTACATGCAAGCATCAATATTGTACACTTAACTCAGCTTATACAAAATATGTCATTAAAATCTGGCGTTAATTTAGTTATATCGCACAAATTTTTTTCACTTTCAAAACATATTTTTCCTCATTTTGTGTTGTATAAACATTTAATGTTTGCATGTGCCTATGTTTGTGGCTAACTCGCTTATATGAATAAGTCAATTTTCCTAATAAAAAAAAAGTCAATTCTCCCTTCAAAATCTTTTTTTTTCTTAAGAGAAAGAGAATGTCACTAAATCTATTTTTTTTCTATCATATATGTTTCTACCAAGTGATTTAATATAATTTTCAAAAATTAATATTCTTTAGGTAGCAAATTTGTGAATGCATGATCCTAATCACTATTTTTTTGATAACTATGAAAATAGAACATAGATGCTCAGAACATAATTCATGATATTTACTTTTGTCAGAGTAATAATGCTCATTTCTTTGCCACTATACCACACCTTTGAAATATCTCTTCTCAATATATTTCGTAATTAATTTATGAGGGTTGCTACCTTATTGTTGCCAAAGATAACTTCAATATTTAATTTCAAACTCCATTGTCATTGCGTGTGGTCATGTTGTTTTGAAGTTGAATATATAGTTTTTAAAAATATGTAAACAAGAAGATCTTATATAATAAGTACATTATAGTTTTCCTTTAGAGCAGAACATTTGTTAAATCTACACTATATATAATGTCAATCCTCCCAAGGATCCAATTAATTTCAAATTTATACTTATTCTATATTTTTCCTTCATTTCTTTTTACTTATTAGTTTAAAAAGAAGTTAACTAATAATCATTGGGGGCATTTGTGGAAAATAAACACACTTCTAGTCAGTTTTCTAACCGAACCTTTATTAACTTTTCCTAAATTATCGCCATTTCTCTCTCATATCCACGTATCTCTCCACAACCGTTCTCCTCCCTTGCGGTTTGCAAAGTTAAAAATTCAAACACAATTTCTGCCATTTATTATTTATTTATTTTTTAAAGATTTTGCATATCATCCATGGATAGAGATTAACATTTATTACAAGATTTACAATTTGACAACAAAGGGGTTGGGCATGTAGTGATGATTTTATGCAATTAGTTGCATCAACGTACATTCATGGCAAGATGCACCATCATGATTTGATTTTGACTAATTGTGATAATTTTTAGTTTTTTCATTATTTTATATATATATATGGTGGTTGATAATATTGGTCAGTTTTATTTTTCTTTTTTGGATGTGGAGGACTATATACTCCTAATTAAGTTCGAAGGCTAATTGATCGATTTGGAAACTTCTCATCTCTATCCATGCGTGATAATTTAATGGGCAGATCACAATTCTTCACGAGTGTGGAGATGCAGAGAAGTTAATTTTCCTATTTACTTTCACTGTATATTGACAATCATTTCTATATTAACATAAGTTGTCGATTAATTACTTTTATATATCTTTGAATAATTACACTCTCTGAAGGGCAATTTTTGTGACAGATGGATTGCATAGATAGATATCTATATATGGAGCAAAACCATAGATTTGGACACATTAATTAACTAATTGACTTTTGAAAGAAATGGATGGGTCTTCAATGAAATGGAAGGACAACGAGAGGAAAATTGTAAGAGTGGGATGGTTAATTAAGGGTGATTAGACAAAATATAATGTAAATTGATGCATAGGGTTTAGGTTCCATTTTTTTTTACAAGGTAAAAAATCGAGGTAGCTTTATTTTGGGTTCATGAAGCAACAAAAAATGTTAATGGTGGAATAAAACCACATGATATGCTAGAGATCCTGATCCAGTATTCAGTCTAGGCACATGATCCATTTGTTAGATACTCAACAAATCAAAATGCTTCATATATATAGTTGAGATAATTATCATTATTTTTTAAAACTCAATTATAGATGCTCAAATTTGGTTTTTTTTTGTTTTTTTTTCCATTCTGTGTTATTATAATTTTTTTTAAAAAAATTTATACTATAATATTGTTGATTTAGACGTATCTCCTATGGAAAAAGATTGGCTGACCCTCTTTGGACATCGAGAAATGCGCACCTACCATGTTGGCATTATCCGATGGAAATGTAATGTACATCTCAAGGTGCATAGTTTGGGGTCCTTCGGGTAGATGTACCTATAAATTTTATTTAGACATTCATCATTTAGTCCAAACACTTGCATAGAATTGACAATGTTATAAAAATAAATTTTGAATCTATAAATTTCTCAATTGTGACTTTCCGCAAAAAAAAAATCTCAAAATTTGATCCAAACATATCTATATGTTTCGTGCTCATCGACTAGTGTAATTAAATGTAATTCTCTTTAGTCCCATATCACTAAATGAAAAATATGTATGATATGAGACTAGTATAAAATAAGAGGTTAGAAAACCCTCCAAACTCATACCTAAGTTTAATTTAATATCTAGATTCTAGAAACAATCCCTAGGGTCCTCCTCCCCACCCATCTCCCTACTCCCCATTCCTCCCGATCTCCTCTTCTCCTCCTATCTCCCATCTTTTCTCCACTCTCCTCTCTCCTTCCAACCTACTTCCCCTCCTCGCTCTCACCTTCCCCTTCCCATTCCCCTTTCCTGTCCCCTTCGCTCTAGATATTAAATTAATCTTATCTTTTTCAAGGGGCGTGCCACCTTTCAAAATAAATAAAAAAAGGCTTGGCGCACCTCGCAAAAACTAAACAAAAATCTTGACTAAAATTATTCACTCTTTTCAATCTTCTTGCTCATTATTTTTATGCTAAGGCAGCACCGACGGGTGTGACGCTTTTGAAATTTTTTTTCCTTGCTTGTTGTTACTACTACTGCTAAGGCTTCTTCATTTTTTATTATAATTTTCTTTTCAATCTTGTCTTTTTGACATTCTTGGCAACTATATATCCATAATTGCGTCTTTATGTCTTTTAGGCTTACCGATGGTATATTAGTTTCATCTTTTAGAATTTAGCCATTTAAAACATGTTTGTTTCTGCCACTACCGCCCATTCCATGTTTAAAATACTGAAAAATATGCACACTCATCTCATCTCTACAATACCTTTTAGGTTTTATTCTAAAGTCTATTCTTTTTATCAAACTTGAATTTACCTCATTAACTGGTTGTTGTCCAAATTACTGGTATGCTTTTCCATCCTATTTTCCCTTATAATTTCTCAATTTTATGCCCTAGTGTAATTTTATTCATCTTTTGTTGTATGATTATTTGCTAAACCTACTTATTAATTATAATTGACTACGGTTGTTCTATTAGTGGCTAATCCGGTAGTCTTTCAACCTTGATTTGGTACTTTGTGCATGTAGATGGACAGGAAATCCAGGGGTTTTATGTCCAGTCATATGATGGAGACAGGATAAAAAAATTTTGATTTTTCCTTGTAATTCGCTCTCTTGAAAAATGTAATAATTCTGGAAATGTAATTCGACATGGAGGATTTTTGTGAAAATTTGCTAATTTGGAGAAGTTTGGGAAACATTCTCTTAGATGGTGAAAAGATTCAAATTGCTATTTAGGGATGTCAAAGTAAGCACAATTATGCATTATAGCATTCAAAAATACTAATCTAATGGTTTGGAGCATTTCTAATGATACAAACTACGGATACTACAAAGAAGTTACAAAGAAAAAAATCATGCATAGGAAATAAAATCAATTCTACTAAAAAAATAGATACGTAACTCTACATAATGGTATTATATTATGCATAAACTAAGCTATTACTTAATGATTTGTAGTTAAAATGTGTCTCTAAATGTAACTACCCAAATCTTTTCCGATCCAACTTAGGGGCAATTTAGTAATTTAAATATTAAATGTGAGTTGAATTTTCTTAAAATTGGATTATTAGTGAAATGGTATAATATCCTACACCTTGAGATGCGCATTTTATTTGGTTTGAAGATATTTCATAATATACTCTCGTTCTCATTAAGGAAACTCATAAGAGAATAAGTTCTCAAAAACTTTTCTTATATATGAAGAAAGTTATATTTGGGGGTGAGATCTCCAGATTTATGAGATCCCACTAACTAGGGAAATAAATGTGGGAACTTTTCTAGTCAAAAGGGGTGAAATATTCAAATTTATGAGATCTCATTAATTAGAAAAAGATTTTGTGAGAACTTTCCTGGTCAAAAGGGACATGATCTCTAAATTCATGAGATAACATTAATTAGGAAATGATTTATGGAAAACTTTCTTGGTCAAAAAGCTAATTAAGTAGACTAATGAAAAAGGGCCAAAAACATATTAGAGTTAGACTTAAAGTCCAAATGAGAGGGCAGTTTAGTCTTTAACAATGGTAGATTGCTTACCCTTTTTCATCTTCCAATGTCACTGTATAGTTGTTATTGTTTGAATGATTTGGTAAAAAAATATTGGATGTTTTATATGGAGACATCAAGATCGTTTGGGATAGCTTTGAGGAAAACTTCAAATTTATGATTCTCTGGGAAAGGAAAGGAAAAACTCAACTGGCAGGATACCATCTTATAATGATTCATAGAAATATCTTTGTGTAAGCTCCATCATGAAAATCTTAATGGACAGACATTGTGACGACTGCATACAGCTCAAAGTAGATCTTGTTAAATTGATCACGATATCATGTTTCTTTCAAAATTTCATCCATCTAGAATAGAGGTCATACACTAATTTTTAAACGACTGATATAAGGTTTATGGAAAAAGCAAAAGATGAAATTCGTACAAATTTTTGAACTCGATTATAGTAATTCAAAGTTACAAGGTTAGACCTAACATTTTTGGAATGACATTTGAGAAATGTTGGACCCATGTAGCAGACCCCTACTAATTTAGGACTGAGGCGTTGATGTTGCATACTTGAACTGTTGAAGATGGTCTCAATTATTTCTCTTCCTTTTGATCAGTGCAGTGACGAATTTATTTCATTTCCATTCATCAATAAACTAGTAGCATCCTGCGCATAGCACAGGCAAGACTAAATGTTAATAATATCAAATAAAAATAAATTTGATAAGAAAAACCTCTAAACCTAATTTCCAATAAAAATCACTAAATTGATTCAATCACCTCCAAAACTGTCAAAAATGACACAAATAACAATTCGTAACATACAATTCACATGATTAATTAGAACAAAAGCATGTAAGAACAAAAAACTACCAGTACTAATAAATTTGATCGTATAAAACAAAAGCATGTAAGAAAAACTTAGTATAAATTTGATCGTATTAGTTAAAAATCATCATATTTATAATACTAGTAAACTTACATTACTTACATATATTCAATATTAGTCATCATTTTAAAGTCTTTAGATTCTAATGTGTTCAATTTGGTTATTAAGAAAGCAATTTGTAATTTCATTATTATTGAACTCTTAAGTACTTAGAAATTACATTTTTTTAAAATTGAAGGATATAATATTCCATTGGTAATATCCTCAAATGTATATATTTTTCGATTTATCTGGTATTCTATTAACAATATCCTCATATATATGTACTTTTCGATCTCTGCAATTGATTAAATTTATGGCTTTTGGGCTTAACAAATTCCTAATTAATGCAACACAGATAATAAATTGGTCATCAATTTGTTAATGACAACATTCCTATACTTTGATCATATTAGATTTTTTTTCAAAGATCATATTAGATTTAACTGTTAAAGCATAAACCCCAGAAAAATAGCAAAATAACCTTGCTAACTACAGTTACACTATAAACAACACAAACAAACAAAAAACCGAAAGCAAAAATAGCCGGAAAAGCCAAAATTCTAATTAATTGGCCATTCTAACTTTCAATTAAAAAAGGATGTGGCTAAACGGACCCCAATTTTTGCTAAACATACCTCGTTTACTCACCATACCCCAGTTTTTTATTCTAATTAATAAATGTACCCTACTTTTAAAAAAAACCTCCGAAATACCCTTACTAAATGTACCAACTTTTTACTAAATATACCTCATTATTCAAACATACCTTTGTCTCATCGGCCTGTGGATTTCGGTCATACAGGATCGAGACCTCTTTAGAGGTTTTGACCGGCTTCATCTAAATCCCAACGGGATCTTTAAAGGGGTATCAGCCTTGTTAGAAGGCAACTGGGTATCGACTGACTGCCACCGAGATCTCTTTATAGGTCTAAGTGGAAACCGACCAAGACCTTTAAAGAAGTCTCAAACCTATGTGTAACGACCCTCAAATTTAATTGGTGACACGTATTGTGTTTCAGGATCGTGATCTGACAGTCGTGACTTGTCACATTGCTTAAGCCTTGGAAGTCGATAATGAGGTGTATTTTATTTTTCTGTGATGTTTGTACTATTATTTATACCTTAATGTGAACTTTGTATGTCCTAGTGCGTGATTTTATTTTGTTTATCGCCTCGGATTTGTGTGTGAGGTTCGCCTATGAAGAACGAGAATTTTAGGGCAAAAGGGTATAATTCAGGTATTTAAACACCGAAAATGATAATTAGAGAATTATCAGAATATAATAAATAATTAATGAATATGCGAGTGTATTGTTGTGTACGAGAATGAAAGACGTGCAAGTCGTGAGGTAGTACAGGTCTGATAACGCGAGGTGTGAGCGCATATTGGTTAAGTTGTGAGGTAAGAGTCACCAAGTGAAGTCACACAGGTGAGTTAGAGTTGTTGGCTGGATTGAATAGAGACCACAAGATGTGCCTCGAGATACGTGTGTGAGGGAAGATGAGCGAGCATAAATATCACTTTTTCTTTCTCCTCCCTATCTCATTTCTCTTTCACTCAAATAAATGAACGAAATTAGGAATGTTGGGTTCAGTGATTTCAAGCTCGAAATGATGTAGGGGATCGGCTGACTACGCGTAATAAGGTAAGATCCTGACTCCTCTTGTGGATGTCTACGATTTAACGTCAATTTTGTGAGTTTTCGTCGTGATGAATTCGGACGATATTTTTGGGTTTTGGTTTTAATGAGTTTGGGTGATGATTTGATGTGGGTGTTGTCGTTGTGGTTGTTTTTGAGATTTGTTGTCGAGGTTGTTGTTAAGGGGATGGTGGATTTAAATGGTGAAAATGATGGTAATGATGGTGGGGAAGTGAGTGTGTGATTGTTGTTGTGTTGTTGTGTTTTAAAAAAAAAAAATGGTCACATCATTGTTTATTGGAAAAACAGCAAACGAAAAAAAAAAGCAACGAAGAAAAAGAGAACTTGCCTACCCGGGTGGACCGGGTCTGACCCGGGTGGACCGGGTTTGACCGGTCAGACCCGGTCAAGTCGATCCTAACTCGACCCAGCCGGGTGGGGTCAGACCCGACCCGCAACCCACCCATATATTATATTAATAAAAATTATTTATTTCAATTAAATATATTAAAATTGATTTTAATTGAAATAAATTCTAGAAAAATAGAAAAAAATTCAGGAAAAATTTTGGAAAATTCTAGAAAATTATATTTTCATCAAATAAAGAGATTTGGGAATTTCTACGAAAAGTGAAATATTTGAAATTTTTGCGAGACGTTTTGTCGGGGTTTTTGCCTTGGAAAACATGAAATTTGGCAAAAATGGCTAAAAATTTGGAAAAATCATAGGAAATTAAGGAAATTGATATAAATTGCATTATCAGGATTATTGTATACACGGAGACCGTACATGACGTGTCGGAGTCCGTGCTAGTGCGAATTAGCTTGGATCGATGTAAGTAAACCAGTGAAGAACACTACAGTTATTTCTCGAGCTTTAAATTATTTATTGATATTGTTCAATGCTCTCTTATTATTCTATTCATATGAGTTGTCCTAAGGTAAGTGTATCAAGCGTGATCCTTGCAAAATTCCGGGCTCGCGGTATATTATACCGGGGTTTACGGCTGAGGATACGTGATTGGTTGTAATGACATGTACGGGGTGAGAGTTCTCCACCAGATTGTCGGGGACTCGCACTAGCGTAGGGTCTTAGAGGAGATTCTCGTCCTCGACTCCTAGCCTTTGAGGAGATTTTGTCCTCGCTTAACGAATTTAATTGGTCGGGACCACTTGTGCCTTTCCCTTGTATTCCGGGACACTCAATTTTGATTGCTTACTTAATTGTTCACAGTTTCTATATATTCATGCGCTCCCTGTCCTTTTCTTTCTATCGGCATGAATTGACTGTTCATTTATTAAATTCGAAATACTTTGTATTTATTGTTGTTCCGCTTGGCGCTTACCCGGGCTCGTAATTCTCGTGTTTGACTCGAGTGCGAGATCTAATCCAAAGAAAGGAAAGGTCGTGCAGTTAGGTGATATACTTTGAGCGGCCCTCCTCTGCTAATATAGGTGACATTTTTTGTTGTATTAGTTACTTATATTGTTTTTTTGTGCATGGGGTTATGGGTTGAGAGATTTTTTGGACATTATGACTTCGATGATACTCTCTTTGCTATACATGATATATATGATATGTGGGGTTCCCACACCCTAGGTTTTTGTCCTAACTTAGAGCTTTCGAAGTTGATTTATTAGTTGAGATTAATTGCTTCCGCTTATTACTTTGATAACTCACTAATTAATTGACTTCACTTTCAAATAATTAACAAATGATTGAATGGTAAGGATAGGCTCACTGGCCCCGCGCGACTCGGCGGGATTGGCTCAGGGGTTCGCGAGGGTCCAGGCCGGGCGGCGCTCGATTCCAAGGTTGTGGAATTTGAGGCCGTCACAATAATCTTATTGATTTCTCTACTATCCACACATATCTCCTAGGAACCATCTTTCTTTGGTGTAAGGAGGGCTGGCACTGCACATGGACTCAGACTTTCACGGATGAATCCCTTCGCCAATAACTCTTCAACTTGTCTGCGCAACTCCTCATGCTCACTGGGACTCATTCGGTAGTGTGGTCTATTAGGTAGTGATGTACCAGGTTCAAGGTCTATATGATGTTGAATATCATGCAATGGTGGCAGTCCTTCTAGCATCTCATTGTTGGAAAATGTGCCATAGGTCAATCCATTAACGGTCTTTATGAATACATTTTGGTTAATAAAATAGAGGATTTCATTTGCTGTTTATTATAATTGATTTGCATGTTTACATTATAATAAGATCCATGGGTATTTATAGAAATATCCTAAATGTCCCTAGTCGATTATTATACTGGGAACTATAATGAATTAAGACTAGTGTGAGTCTTGATTGATGATCATACGATGATCACATGTATATGAATACGAATCAAGATCATGAGTACTTGTTAGGGAACAAAGTACTGAACCGACCCGCTATGAGAACATCACATGGATTAAGTCATAGTTGTTTCTCATGATAGGTATATTTTTTAGTCCTCGACTTGAGATTACTAGAGACTTCAACATTAGGAATACAAGTGATTTTGACGCAATCAAACGTTGTCTTTAACTTAGGACGATTATAAAGGTTGTGATTGGTTATCTTGTGTGAATAATGTGGTGAAGTTGTGTAATCGAGATAGAATTTGTCCCTCTCATATAAAGAGAGATATCCAAAGTGGATCCTCGATATGTTAGATGTTAAAAGGCCTAGTCTAAGTAAATTGATATTGATCAATGTCACTTAGATGTTTTCAAACCTACCTAGAAATCGAGACTAGTACGATTGAACATGTTGGATGACAATTCCATGCCTTATGTTTGATCAAAAAGATATCGTGTGACAAAAGGATGTTATATACACTACTGATTAGGTTATATCGATTTGATATTCGTACAACTTGGGAACTCATAATGTCTTGCTAGAGGCCGCTTATGAATTGTATACCAAAATGTATTTTGGTACACTGCCAACGTTGTATGAGCCTATTGGGTCGCACACTGAGAATGGTTTGCGAGATTTTAAGATGGTTCAGAAAAATGAATTTTATATGATAAAATTCATGACAGAAACGTCCTTGTAGTGTATTACACTTATACTTCTTTAAGTAGGGGTATATGTGTAATTTACTTAACCGTCTATATACAAGGGTTGTAGAAATAGACGCTTTGAGTTAGAATACAAGTATGAAAGATTTTAAAAGGGCCGAAACTCTATTTTAGTTTTAAGAAATGAATTAGAGTTTTTTTTGGTATCCTCTGGATCGTTTTGAAGAGAAATAAAATGTTTGGTATTCTATCGAAGCTAGCACTTTGAATCTCGGCCGCTGTTCGTGTGTGGACAGCTAGTAGAGGGCGTTCGTCATTGGCACTGCCTTAGAGATCGATTAACCTTCAGAGAGGTATTGCGACTGAGGTATGATTAAGTTTTCATAGTTTAAACATGTTTTAATGGAATCAGATTCGGATCCTGTTGGGGTTTTTCTCAAAATTGTTTTGTAATCTCCGCTGCGCATGAACCCCAAAACCCAACAGTGGTATCAAAGCCTTCGAGTTTGATTCCATTAAACGCATTGCATGTTTTTATGATATATGATTGAAAGCATGTTCATAGTTGATGTATATGTGATATACATAAGTTTTCTATGAGATTTATTATCATGTTTTGTGTATATGATGTTGGACTAAGTGGTTAGTCACTCTAACTCCGACCGGAATTTTGATGGAAACAAACAAGGTGAAAATATACTAATAAGTTTTATCAAGTGTATTTCAGTTCCGTCAAAGGTTGCGAAACATCACATCATGGGTATTCAAGCATTCAAGCTATACAAGTTCAAGACTCGGCATACAAAAAGGAATGAAGACGAAAGATCAAGGCCAAAAGTTGTAAAATTAATGTAAGGTATTCAAGTTCACTTAAGCAAGCCTATTGCATTACTTCATGCATATCGTGATTTTAAAATGGATTTTCAAATGTCAAGTGATTACTCGAAGATTTCAGTCTTATAAGTCTAAACTATGTTAAACTATATGTGTATGTTAATATCGCATTTTGAAAATCATTGTGAAAGCTTTTGAAAAAGAAAAACTTGTTTTTGAAAGATCTTTGAAAAGAAAACTGTATATTTGCAGAAAAGTCCCTCGCAAATCATGAAACCGAGATTTTCCATTTTCGGGATTTGTGAAAATATCCGGACCATCCAAATAGGCCATATGACCCATAACAAACATGTATAATATGTTATATGAGGGTTTATTGGGTCTAGGACGTGTTAAAGGGTCGCTAACACAAGGGACATAATTAATTATTTTGAGGTCCCTGCAGTTAGCGCGCTAATACTGTTATTAGCGCGCTATGTGCAGAGTTAGCGCGCTAGGTCATAAAATTAGCGCGCTAATTAAAATCTCCCGATGACTTTTTATAAAGCTGAAAAATTCACTTTAATTCGAATTTTTGATTAAATCTCGGCCCTTGGATGCCCACAACGGTCATATATGGGTCTATAAATATATACAACACTCCCAAACACACAAGACACAAAAAATTAGGTTTTAAAATCAAGGAAAAACATTTGTGCTCAAATTTTTCAAGAGAAGGAGCTTGGGGTTTTCATGCTACACTTAGAGGTGTTCCTTCAACTTCAAAACCCAAGCATTCTTGGGGCACTCTAAGGAGTACAACAACCTCTCCGAACTGATTTTCAAGTCATCTTCTTGGGGTTGTAAGAAAGTCCATTCCCTAGCTTTTCTTGTGCTTAAATTATATACTCTTGTGTGATTGATTTGAGAAATTACTTGTTGTGTTGTTAAACACACTTGTATTGGGTTTTGCTCTTAAACTTGATTTATTAAACCCTTGGACTGATTTGAACAAGAGTTTGTGCTTAAACTCGATTTTTATCAAACTTCTTGTTCTTTGGATTTGAAACCGGTTTTGTTCTCATTAATCTATTTGAAACGGTTTCAGTTTTGAGTTTTGCATAAAATCAGTTTTATAATTGCATTTCTCAATTGTTTTCATACTTGCATGCATAAGAGTGGTTAGGCTCTAGGAGGCTTGCTTGTATTTGAACTTGATACCATTTTACTTTGTAAAGTGTAATTTCAATTGTATTAATCAAATCTTGATTGTAAGACTTAGTGGGATCTAAGTCAAAAGGGAAGACCTAGTTGAGGCTAGGCATATATCCTAGTTGCGGCTAGGTGGGAAAAGTCCTAGGTGGGTCTAGGTGGGAAAATCCTAGTTGCGGCTAGGTGGTTGTATAAGACCTTATTGCGATAAGGCATCGTGTAAAAGACCTAGTTGAGGCTAGGCATTCACTAGGCTAATTGGCTTAGGGTGTAACACTTATCAATAATATAAGTGGGGTTTGAAAATCCTAACTGGGAGGTTAGGTAGTGGATGTAGATCGGTTGGATCGAACCACTATAAATCACGTGTCTTATTTCCATCTCTTCTACCCCTTCTTGATTGCATAGCATTGACATTTATCATTGGTGTATGCATTATTGTTATTACTTGTGCATAAAGTTTTAAAAAGGCGATAAACTCTCGGTAACCCAATTCACCCCCCTCTTGGGTGACCTTCAATTGGTATCAGAGCGGGTTATTGCTCAAAGTGTTACTAACGTATCTTTGAGTGTTTTTGTGCAAGGATGCAATCTCTAGATTTCTCTCGCCTTAGGGAAGGCAACTTATCCGTCCGACCTCCCTACTTTGATGGAACAAATTATGCTCATTGGAAAGTTCGAATGAAGTTTTACATTAGAGCACAAGGGAGACATTTGTGGGACACAATTGAAAATGGCTACTCTCCACCGAACAAGTCCTTAAAAGAATACAACGCCGAGGAGATCAAGATCGAGCTCTCAAATGATCAAGCCATGAATCATTTGTTTTGTGCACTAAGTGAGAACGAATTCAACCGAGTTAGCGCTTGTCAAACGGCCAAGGAAGTATGGGAAAAACTTGAAGTGCATTATGAAGGTACACAACAAGTCAAGAACACTAAGTTGAGGATTCTTGAAGAACATTATGAGACCTTTCGAGTGGAGCCCCACGAAGACATAGCCACGGCCATTACAAGGTTCACGAAGCTCTTGAATGAAATCAAAAACCTTGGCAAACATTATGATCAAGAGAATTCGGTGTACAAGTTCCTTAGAGGCTTGCCTAAGGAATGGGATGCAAAGAAATATGCTATTCAATCGGCTCAAAACCTTGGAAATTATACTTTTGATGCATTATGCGGAGAATTGACGGTTCATGAATTTGAGCTAAGAGACCGTGCTAGATTGGAAGCACTTAGTGGTTCGACCAAGAAAGAGTTAAAGAAGGAGCATGCCTTGAAAGTTACTTGTCTATCGGCCGAAGATGATGTGAGCTCAAGTGAAAGTGATTCTATTGAACAAGAAGTGGCCATGCTATCAAGAAAGCTCAAGAAGGCAACATACAAAAGAGACAAGTACAAGAAGAAGTACAAAGGTGCAAACAACGCAAGCAAATCACGCGAGATGATTTGCTATAAGTGCGGCAAACCGGGACATAAAGCATCGGAATGCAAGTACTTGAGAAGAAGCAAGAGACATGAATCATCATCATCATCCTCATCATCTAGCTCCGACTCCGAGTCGGAAAATGAGAAGGCCATCCTTTGCCTTATGGCAAGGAGTGAGGTAAGTGACTCTTCATCTTTTAATTATGATGATGTAAATGCATTGGATGATATGTCTATTATTCATGACCTTAGGAATGAATTAGAAAAGGAGGTCAAAAAGACCAAACAACTCAAAAAGAGTTTGATCAAAGCCATTAATGAGATTGAATCTCAAAATGAGATTATTGATGATCTCCAACAAGACTTAGAATTGGCCATAAATGAGAAAATAGGCTTAGCAAAAGAAATAGAGGACTTGACCACTACGGTGACCAAGTTTACAAGTGGCACCAAAATGTTTGACATGATGTTGGGCGCACAACGACGTGCACTCAACAAGAGAGGCATAGGCTATGGTGCAAGCCTATTGAGCTATGGAAAGCTTTTGGCCGAGTCTAAGAGATGTTTAAAATGCAATAGATCTCATAATGTTGGCAAATGTGTCCTAAATAGGACCAATAGAGGTAAACTTGCATGGGTAAAAAAGAATATATGTGATACACATGTTAGGGAATACAAAGGTGTATGGGTACCAAAGTCCATGATTCATAGAGTAAATTAGATTCACTTTGGAACATGAATGTGCTAAAACGACACATTGATATATAGGAGTTAAGCATTATAGGCCTTGCTTTAGTCACATACACATAGCATGCATACACTGTTATTTTTGATGTCATGACTGTATTTCACATACATTTTATGTAGGACCATGATGAATTAATACAATGTAGCCAAGCACTTTTAGGCTAAATTCATTGACACGGCATGAGTTAGGCATTTCTCATAAATCGGACCTTCTACACATGTTTTAAGTATTTTAATCATCTTTATATGGTGTTAATGAAGTGTCCATGAAGTTTGAGGTAAATTGGAGTTGTGCGTCAAAAACTCAAAAATTTTAATTCCAAAATTCCAGAGAGGAATTAGCACGCTAGGTATTTCCATTAGCGCGCTAGGTCTAGCAATTAGCGCGCTAGGTCAATAAATTAGTGCGCTAATACCCCCTGACCAGACAAACTTCACATTCACCATGTTTTAAAGTCATGTGTTGAAGCCATTGTTTTAAATTGGGGGAGACCTTTAGATAATGTGAATGACATTGATAAGGGAAAACTTTATACCCATTCTTTGTTGGCATTTTTTTTTGGGGGAGCAAGACATGTACATAAAATGAGAAATTTGTTGGTATCACAAACTGAAACATGTATGTTGATAGGGGGAGCCTAGATTCTCGATTATTTCCTTAAGCTTTCATCTGATGCATATCGATAGGGGGAGCACTTATTTGTTATCATTCTCATAAAATGGGGGAGCCTTTCTAATGATATTATGATCTTTCCGTGCCCCACTTTTTGATGGTATCAAACGGGGGAGAAAAAGTGTTGAACTTGAGAGAGTATAAATTTTATCCATTATTGTGATGTTCATACACTTGTATTATATTTTATGCTTGTCAAGTTCACATTGTTTGTTATCATCAAAAAGGGGGAGATTGTTGGACTAAGTGGTTAGTCACTCTAACTCCGACCGAAATTTTGATGGAAACAAACAAGGTGAAAATATACTAATAAGTTTTATCAAGTGTATTTCAGTTTCGTCAAAGGTTGCGAAACATCACATCATGGGTATTCAAGCATTCAAGCTATACAAGTTCAAGACTCGGCATACAAAAAGCAATGAAGACGAAAGATCAAGGCCAAGAGTTGTAAAATTAATGTAAGGTATTCAAGTTCACTTAAGCAAGCCTATTGCATTAGTTCATGCATATCGTGATTTTAAAATGGATTTTCAAATGTCAAGTGATTACTCGAAGATTTCGGTCTTATAAGTCTAAACTATGTTAAACTATATGTGTATTTTAATATCGCATTTTGAAAATCATTGTGAAAGCTTTTGAAAAAGAAAAACTTGTTTTTGAAAGATCTTTGAAAAGAAAACTGTATATTTGCAGAAAAGTCCCTCGCAAATCATGAAACCGAGATTTTCCATTTTCGGGATTTGTAAAAATATCCGGACCATCCAAATAGGCCATATGACCCATAACAAACATGTATAATATGTTATATGAGGGTTTATTGGGTCTAGGGCGTGTTAAAGGGTCACTAACACAAGGGACGAGAATTAATTATTTTGAGGTCCCCTGCAGGTTAGCGCGCTAATATCGTTATTAGCGCGCTATGTGCAGAGTTAGCGCGCTAGGTCATAAAATTAGCGCGCTAATTGCAGTCCTGACAGCTTTTTTATAAAGCTGAAAAATTCACTTTGATTCGAATTTTTGATTAAATCTCGGCCCTTGGATGCACACAACGGTCATATATGGGTCTATAAATATATACAACACTCCCAAACACACAAGACACAAAAAATTAATTTTTAAAATCAAGGAAAAACATTTGTGCTCAAATTGTTCAAGAGAAGGAGCTTAGGGTTATCAAGCTACACTTAGAGGCTGTTCCTTCAACTTCAAAACCAGCATTCTTGGGGCACTCTAAGGAGTACAACAACCTCTCCAGAACTGATTTTCAAGTCATCTTCTTGGGGTGTTAAGAAAGTCCATTCCCTAGCTTTTCTTGTGCTTAAATTATATACTTTTGTGTGATTGATTTGAGAAATTACTTGTTGTGTTGTTAAACACACTTGTATTGGGTTTTGCTCTTAAACTTGATTTATTAAACCCTTGGACTGATTTGAACAAGAGTTTGTGCTTAAACTCGATTTTTATCAAACTTCTTGTTCTTTGGATTTGAAACCGGTTTTGTTCTCATTAATCTATTTGAAACGGTTTCAGTTTTGAGTTTTGCATAAAATCAGTTTTATAATTGCATTTCTCAATTGTTTTCATAGTTGCATGCATAAGAGTGGTTAGGCTTTAGAAGGCTTGCTTGTATTTGAACTTGATACCACTTTACTTTGTAAAGTGTAATTTCAATTGTATTAATCAAATCTTGATTGTAAGACATAGTGGGATCTAAGTCGAAAGGGAAGACCTAGTTGAGGCTAGGCATATATCCTAGTTGCGGCTAGGTGGGAAAAGTCCTAGGTGGGTCTAGGTGGGAAAATCCTAGTTGCGGCTAGGTGGTTGTATAAGACCTTATTGCGATAAGGCATCGTGTAAAAGACCTAGTTGAGGCTAGGCATTCACTAGGCTAATTGGCTTAGGGTGTAACACTTATCAATAATATAAGTGGGGTTTGAAAATCCTAACCGGGGACGTTAGGTAGTGGATGTAGATCGGTTGGATCGAACCACTATAAATCACGTGTCTTATTTCCATCTCATCTACCCCCTTCTTGATTGCATAGCATTGACATTTATCATTGGTGTATGCATTATTGTTATTACTTGTGCATAAAGTTTTGAAACGGCGATAAACTCTCGGTAACCCAATTCACCCCCCCTCTTGGGTGACCTTCATATGATACATATATTCATGATTTAGTTGAAATTAGTTTCGTACATGCAAGTAACCATGTTAGGTTCGAATAATTTTAATGAATTGAATTTTGTATTTTGTGATCCATGACACCATTAGGTATAATCTTTATTTTTGTGTATTGATGTATGAATGAAATCTCTGTAATTCAGTATGCATATTTAGGTTACATTAATTGAAGTTTCTTAAATTGTATAAGTCTGAATGTTAATTCGAAACTAATATGATTAGGTTCGATTAAGATAGTAATTCATGATCCAACTACATATTTGTGATTATTTGGATGAAGATCGAAATTGCAAATAATTAATTTTCAAAATTATTTATTTATCTTGTTATATCTATGTTGTTATGAAGTTTCTATTTCATAAAGATAGATAACAATTAGATTAGGAGATATATGCAAAATCAGCTTAATTATCCCTATTGGATAGGAGATAAATATGGAGAAGTTTGTTATTTGTGATATGCTAGGATTCAAATATCTAAAGTCCTAATTGGATTAGGATAAGATGATTAGTTAGATGTGGGCCCGAGTTAATTAAAACGTTTTAATTGACTTAATTTTGGATAAACTAAGGTGTAAATTTGGTATAGTAAAATCAGCGAAAAATATGATTTTCTATAGCGAATTTCAATTTTCGGAATTGAGATTTGTCTTAAAAAAAAAAAAAAAAAAAAACGGGCGCGCCCTGTTCCCAAATCATTGATCGGCTAATGAGACCGCTTGCTATTGACTGCAAAGGAATGGGACCGCTGTCTAACTAATCTAGCGCACGGAAATTCTTCTATTAGTGAATAGCATAAAAATTTCCAAAATTGTTTAGTGGTTCTACAAATCAATAAAATATATGATATTTCATTGTTTACTTAAAAATCACTAAAACTTAATAAAATCCCTCTATTAAATCTTAAGTCTTGTGCCATCCAATTTTAAACACTTATCAAGGCCTCGATCGCACTAATATAGTTTCAGCTATAGTTGGGTGTATTGTGTTATCTTGGTGAGATAAGTTGGGTAAGAGTTACCTAAATGTTTAAATTGATCCGACTTAATAAAGCTATCAAAATAGTTTTGGACTTTAGGCATATGATGAGATAAAAACATGCTAAGACATAAGATGTCCTGTATCTCATAAAAGTATCTAAAATTACATAAGATGTAATTGGTAAATTACCTACCTAAATAATCTAGTTCGTGTTTCATGCCATATTTGTCATAGAATTAGGTGAAATATGGATTTAGTCCCTAAATAAATAGTATGTTTTAGGAGGGTTGTTAATTTAGTGGGAGTCTATTCCTTTACACTAAAATAAACTCTGCATAATCTTTATTGTAGATCAATGGCCTCTTCAAGTAACAATAATCCCCTGTCACTGCGATCTATCCTTGAGAAGGATAAGCTATCTGGGACTAACTTTCTTCATTGGTTCAGAAACTTGAGAATCGTTCTCAAGCATGAACGCAAGTTGTATGTCCTGGATGCTCCGATCCCTGAGGACCCACCAGTCAATGCTACGAAAGCTGTGAAGGATGCGCATAATAAGCATGTCAACGATTCTACTGATGTTGCATGCATTATGTTGGCAACTATGGTTCCTGAACTTCAGAAGGATATGGAACTAATGGAAGCCTACGACATGGCTGTAACGCTGAAGGAAATGTTCTAACAGTAAGCTAGGCAAGAAAGGTTCGAGACAGTCAAGAACCTGCATTCTTGTAAGATGACTGAGGATGCGTCAGTTAGTCCTCATGTTCTGAAGATGAAGGGCTATGTTGACCAACTTGATAGACTTAGATTTCCCATAAGCCAAGAGTTGGCTACGTATTTGATCTTAAATTCATTACCAGAGAGTTACTCACAATTTATGATGAACTACAATATGAATAATATGGAGAAATCAAGAAACCCTCTAGTAATGTGCTAATGGTCCAAAAGGGAAAGGGAATGAAGAAGAAAGGCAAAGGCAAGGCTAAAATTGCCAAGGCTGCTGCTGCAACTATCGCAAAGCCTGTGGAACAAGTCAAGCTCCAGCCTGTTCCTGCTTCAAAGCACCAAAAGGAAAAGGAAGGAAATTGTCATTTCTGCCATGCACCTGGACATTGGTTCAGAAATTGCAAACTCTATCTGGAAGATCTAAAGAAGAAAAAGGGTAGTGCGACTACCACCTCAGGTATTTATGTTATTGAAATTAATTTATCTACTAGTGATTCCCGGGTATTGGATACCGGATGTGGATCTCACATTTGTATAAATGTGCAGGGACTCACCAGAAGTAGAAAGTTGAAGAAAGGAGAAGTCATCCTCCGCGTAGGGAATGGAGCAAGAGTTGCCGCCCTAGCTGTTAGATCATATGACTTAGTTTTATCTAGTGGACTTATTTTAACTTTAAATAATTGTTATTATGTGCCTGCCTTGAGCAGAAACATCATTTCTGTTTCATGTTTGGATATGGATGGTTTTGATTTTATTATTGCGAATAATAGATGTTCAATTTCTCGTAAAGGCATTTTTTATGTAAATGCTAATTTGTGTGATGGTCTTTATATTCTAAGCATGAAAAAGTCCATAGATACTCCAGTCTTTAACATAAATACAAAGAGATCCAAGTCAAATGATTTGAATCAAACCTATCTTTGGCATTGTCGTCTTGGCCACATAAATCGAACGCATAACGAAGCTCCATAAAGATGGACTTCTAGATTCATTTGATTTGGAATCATATGAAACGTGCGTATCTTGTTTACTAGGCAAGATGACTAAAATTCCCTTTCTTGGACACGGTGAAAGGGCAAGTGATTTATTGGGTCTAATACATGCGATGTATGCGGTCCTATAAACACAATGGCTAGAGGAGGTTACCAGTACTTCATTACATTTATCGATGATTTCAGCAGATATGGTTATGTATATCTTATGAAACATAAAGCTGAATCATTTGAGATGTTTCGAATATTTCAAAATGAAGTGCAGAATCAACTTGGTAAAACTATTAAAGCACTTCAATCAGATCGAGGTGGTGAATATTTGAGCCAAGAATTTGATGATCATCTTAGAAATTGTGGGATTGTCTCACAATTAACTCCACCAGCAACTCCACAATGGAATGGAGTTTCTGAAAGGAGAAATCAAACCTTATTAGATATGGTTCGATCTATGATGAGTCATGCGGATCTTCCATTATCCTTTTGGGGTTATGCATTACAAACTGCAGCTTTCACTCTAAATCGAGTTCCTTCTAAAGCGGTTGATAAAACACCATATGAGATATGGTACGGGAAGAGACCTAGTTTGTCTTTTCTTAAGATTTGGGGTTGTGAGGCTTACGTAAAGCGACAAGCCTTAGAAAAACTAGCACCTAAATCTGATAAGTGTTTATTTGTGGGGTATCCTAAGGAAACAAAAGGATATTACTTTTATAATCCCGCTGAGAACAAAGTGTTTGTTGCTCTGTATGGTGCCTTTATGGAAAAACAGTTTATTTCAAAAGACACTAGTGGGAGAGAAATAAATCTTGAAGAAGTTCAAGAATCACAAATAAACACTGAACCGCTACTGGAAGTTTAACAATGTTCTGAACCAGTTGAACCACCGCAAGTGACACAAGGTCCACGTAAATCTGGTAGGGTAAGACATGAGCCAGAGAGATTTAGATTTCTCATTACTGATAGTCGTGATGTGTTGCTTATAGATCAAAATGAGCCCACCACTTATCAGGATGCTATGTCTGGACCAGACTCAGATAAATGGCTAAGTGCCATGAACTCTGAGATGCAATCCATGTATGATAACCAAGTTTGGAACTTGGTTGATTTACTTGAAGGTGGTAAGACCATTAGATGTAAATGGGTTTTCAAGAAGAAAACTGACATGGATGGCAAAGTGCATACTTTCAAAGCAAGACTTGTTGCAAAAGGTTTCAGGCAGACTCAAGGTGTTGATTATGATGAAACTTTTTCGCCAGTAGCCATGCTTAAATCCATAAGAATTTTAATTTCCATTGCTGCATATTATGACTATGAGATATGGCAAATGGATGTAAAAACATCATTTCTTAATGGAAAGCTGCTTGAGGACGTGTATATGACACAACCTGAATGTTTTGTACATCCTGAGAATTCTAGGAAGGTATGCAAGCTTCAAAGATCCATTTATGGATTAAAGCAAGCTTCTCGGAGTTGGAATCTTCGTTTTGATGAAGCAATCAAGGATTTTTGTTTTATTAAGAACGAAGATGAGCCTTGTGTATACAAGAAGGTCAGTGGGAGTGTAGTTGTTTTTACGATGCTTGTATGTTGATGATATATTACTCATTGGAAATGACATCCCAAGATTACAGTGTCAAGTCTTGGTTAGGGAAGTGTTTCTCAATGAAAGACTTAGGAGATGCAGCCTATATCCTAGGGATAAGGATCTATAGGGATAGATCTAAGAGGCTAATCGGTCTAAGTCAGAGTGCTTACATAGACAAGGTGCTGAATAGGTTCAGTTTGCAAGACTCTAAAAGAGGATTGTTGCCAATGTCTCATGGCATAAGTCTTAGCAAGAATCAATGTCCTAGGACAAATGATGAGCGAGACCGTATGAATAAGATTCCATATGCATCTGCTATTGGATCTATCATGTATGCCATGCTATGCACTCGGCCTGATGTATCATATGCTTTGAGCACTACAAGAAGATATCAGTCAGATCCAGGTGAGAGTCACTGGATAGCAGTAAAGAACATCCTTAAGTACTTAAGAAGGACTAAGGAAGTGTTCTTGGTCTATGGAGGTTTTGAAAATTATCTAGTTGTAAATGGTTACACTGATGCAAGTTTTCAAACTGATATAAATGATTTTAGATCGCAGTCTGGATATGTTTTTACTTTGAATGGGGGCGCAGTAAGTTGGAAAAGTTCGAAGCAAGAGACTGTGGCAGATTCTACAATAGAAGCTGAGTATATTGCAGCGTCCGATGCAGCAAAGGAGGCAGTTTGGATCAAAAAGTTCATTTCTGAACTAGGTGTGGTTCCAAGTATTACTAACCCTGTTTGTTCGTATTGTGACAATAACGAAGCAATAGCACAGGCCAAGGAACCTATATCACACCACAGATCCAAACATATACTCAGGCGTTTTCATCTCATCAGAGAAATTATTAAGAGGGGAGACGTAAAGATTTGCAGAGTACCTACTGAAGACAACGTTGCGGATCCATTAACAAACGCTTCCACAAGCAAAACATGATGGTCATGTTAGATCATTAGGCATTAGATGCATGAATGATTGGCCCTAGAGCAAGTGGGAGATGTTAGGAAATGTGCCCTAGGTCAATCCATTAACAGTCTTTATGAATACATTTTAGTTAATAAAATAGAGGATTTCATTTGTTGTTTATTATAATTGATTTGCATGTTTACATTATAATAAGATCCATGAGTATTTACAGAAATATCCTAAATGCCCTTAGTCGATTATTATAGTGGGAACTATAATGAATTAAGACTAGGGTGAGTCTTGATTGATGATCATACGTATATGAATACGAATCAAGATCATGAGTACTTGTTAGGGAACAAAGTACTGGACCGACCCGCTATGAGAACGTCACATGGATTAAGTCATAGTTGTTTCTCATGATAGGTATATTTTTCAGTCCTCTGACTTGAGATTACCAGAGACTTCAACATTAGGAATACAGTGATTTGATGCAATCAAACGTTGTCTTTAACCGGACGATTATAAAGGTTGTGATTGGTTACTGTGTGAATAATGTGGTGAAGTTGTGTAATCGAGATAGAATTTGTCCCTCTCATATAAAGAGAGATATCTAGTGGATCCTCGATATGTTAGGATTTGTTAAAAGGCCTAGTCTAAGTAAATTGATATTGATCAATGTCACTTAGATGTTTCGATCTACCTAGAAATCGAGACTAGTACGATTGAACATGTTGGATGACAATTCCATGCCTTATGTTTGATCAAAAGGATATCGTGTGACAAAAGGATGTTATATACACTATTGATTAGGTTATATCGATTTGATATTCGTACAACTTGGGTAGTCATAATGTCTTGCTAAAGGCCGCTTATGACTTGTATACCAAAATATGTTTTGGTACACTGCCAACGTTGTATGAGCCTATTGGATCGCACACTGAGAATGGTTTTGCGAGATTTTAAGATGGTTCAGAAAAATAAATTTTATACGATAAAATTCATGACAGAAACGTCCTTGTAGTGTATTACACTTATACTTCTTTAAGTAAGGGTATATGTGTAATTTACTTAACCGTCTATATACAAGGGTTGTATAAATAGACGCTTTGAGTTAGAATACAAATACGAAAGATTTTAAAAGGGCCGAAACTCTATTTTCGTTTTAAGAAACGAATTAGAGTTTTTTTTGGTATCCTCTGGATCGTTTTGGAGAGAAACAAAAGGTTTGGTATTCTCTCGAAGCTAGCACTTTGAATCTCGGCCGCCGTTCATGTGTGGACAGCTAGTAGAGGGCGTTCGTCATTGGCAGCGCCTTAGAGATCGATTAACCTTCAGAGAGGTATTGCGACTGAGGTATAATTAAGTTTTCATAGTTTAAACATGTTTTAATGGAATCAGATTCGGATCCTGTTGGGGTTTTTCTCAAAATTGTTTTGTAATCTCCGCTGCGCATGAACCCCAAAACCCAACACTTATCAGGGAAAACATTACAAAACTCCTTCACAATAGGAATTGCAGCTTCAGGAACATCAACATCTCTATCTACCTCCTTTCCCATCAAGATGTAAATGACCTCAGAATTCTGTAATTCATCTTCAAATCTTGCCAAAGACAGCAAACTGCTAAATTCTTTAGTAGGCTTAACTTCCTCTGGGTCCTTGGCGGGTACTAGCACAATCTTCACTCCCTTGAACATAAGGGTGTATTTATTGGTTCTGCCATCATGCAAAACTCCCCTATCAAACTGCCAAGGACGTCCTAGTAATAAGTGGCAAGCATCCATAGCCACAACATCACAACAGACTGAATCCTTGTAGTTAGCACTAATAGAAAAAGTCACCAAGGCGCGCTTCGACACCTTCACCTCACCACCCTTCTTCAGCCAAGCTAGCTTGTAGGGTTTGGGGTGTTGTTCAGTTGCAAGGCCCAACTTCTGAACCACTTCAACAGAGATGATATTCTCGCAACTGGCTACATCAATCATGAACCTGCACACCTTGTCTAAGATGGTACACTTGGACTGAAAGATGTTATTCCGCAGTCACTCATCATTAGCGACAGCTCTAGGAGTCATACACGAACGCCTTACAACTAAGGCCCAGTCACGACCTCCTCTTTTGTGTTGTCAGAAGTATCAAATGCTGGTTCTGCAGTGATGTTGGCCTCTTCCCTTTTGTCTTCCTCTTCGTTCTCAATAAAGAGAGCCTTCTTCCCTCTACATTCTGACTTCCTGTGACTAAATTCACCATAACCGAAGCATTTAATCCCACTAGTGCTAGGTCTATTTGTATGACTAGCAGAGTTAATTGCAACGATATTACCTCTAGTATTAGCTGCCCAACACTAACATTACTGGAAGCATTACTTACACCCCAACGTTGTTATTTCTCCACTAACAATGCTCGCTGGTGCGCTGCAGATAAGGAAGCCGGATCAAACATGTTGACGGCATCTTGGATCTGCACCCTCACTCTACTAATATACCGCGCCACTAATTGTTCGTTAGTCTCCTGCAATTAGTTTCTAGCGACTAACTGATAAAACTTAGTAGCGTAATCATCTACTAACTTTGCCCGTAAGTATTTTTAATCTTTTCCCACGAGCTGATGTTTGCCTTTTCATTCCTATTCCACATCAACTTTTGTTGTTGCCACTAAGCTGTGGCCCTGTTGCGAATCTGGTCGCAACTAGTTGCACACGCTTATCTTCGGGCACACCTTTGAATTCTAGGACTTCTTCAACTGACGCCAGCCAGTCTAAGAATTCTTCCGGTTGAAGGGTGCCATGGAATTCTGGGACCACCATCTTCATCCCAGACTCCCACCGCCTGCGATCATCCTCAACTGCACGTGGCCTGCAGCGCCTCTTCGGTGCCTCAACATACTCATCCTCCCCTTTAGTAGAAGAATCTCGTACTGGTTCATCACCAACAAGTTCCTTTCGATGGTTATGGGTACGATTCATATTCTGACCTAACAGCTGATCGATTCTGGCAGTTAATTGTTCTACCACCGTGCCTATGCGTTGGTCAATCAATTGACCAATTTGTCGATTCAGATTGTCTCGATCATACACCTCCTCGATACACTACTGGTTCCTCTTCGGCGGCATGACTTCTCCAATCACGTTGAAGCAAGCTCTGATACCAACTGACGCAACGGAGATCTTCTAAACCAGTTGAACGAATCCATGAACAACTCGATCTAGGTCAAAACTTAAGCCAAAGTTTGAAAATTCTTTTATTTCAGCCAAAACTACGAATTACACCCAATAGATCACTTAAATAGCGAAACCCTAAAATTTGCCAAAAATAGTAAAAAGTCCAAAAAGCCTTAAACTGAAAACTAGACGAAAAATAAAAACAAATGCCGCAAACGGCAATAAAAATGGAAATTCCTAATGAAAGTTACAAGCGAAACAAAACTTTCTTTAAATAGCAAAATTGTCGTTTCGGAGGGCGAAACGATGGAATTTCAACGAAAAACATCGTAGTTGCAGCATAGCTGTGAGTTGTGATCTCCATACCGTTTCCAATAAACCCATGCCCTTGGAACGCCAAAAATCAAATGCCCAAACTTCGCCATTTGAATAAATTACTAAAATGCCATTCTGTCATATCTTTCCATCATATTTTTCCAAGAATTTACAAGCTAATTTTTGGACTTCATCACATCTCCTACTTCGTCATCACCGTAACTTCCATATCTACTTCTTTAGTTTCAGAAGAGCCATGGCCTCTTCAACCATGCAATTGCATTATCTCTTCATTCTCTTAAGTCTCCTTATCTTTAATAGCTCTATTGCAACTTAGCCATCGCCAAAGTTAACAAGTGCAAATGAACAAACAACAACAACAACAACAGCAAAACCTCAATCTAAAATGAGTCGACATGAATCAAACTAAATTTTTCGCTTCACTTGATTTAATGCAGTTTGTAGCATGCATTCAAAACCCTTTAAATCTTTTTTCACCTATGCGTTCTTAATTATTTTAGGCTATCCTATTTTGTATCGAATTGCTTTAATTTTTATTCTGTCGAGTTTTCTAACTAGCGAATTGCTTATATGTTCCAACCTTTTAGTTTGTGTCTTTTAGCATTATGTTGTATACATGGGAGGAAGTGATCATCATGAAGATCAAAGTGGTGATAAAGCTGTAGCATTAGCTTATTTGATGTTATCATCCTTTATCATACCAAGGCGATTGATTGTTGTTTAATGTGAATTATATCAGTTAAGAAGTTGCATTGGATATCGGTGAATTACATCATTGAAAGAATGCAAATACTCAAGTACATTAATACCACCAAGTATGCATTGCAGTTGTTATTATTAATCCTTTAACAGATTACTTTTCTCTCATTTCAAGACAACTCTATTCTTCTAGATTTGAACATTATATGTTTGTTTTTAGGAATCCTATGACAACCCATTCTTCCAACAATGGGCATAAAAAGGTTCAAACTAGCCCTTATTGTTGCTTCCTTTTCATCTTGAGGCCTTGGACAACTTACAGATGCCATTCTTAAGGTTTGCGCAATCTACTTTGTCGTTAAGAATCTCTCTTCCATTTGCTTCACTTCAAATAAAAAATACCGCCATACAAACCGATATAGTAGTTCCTGGTGTAGGCATATTGGCATTAATGGCCTCGAAAGAAAAAAAAAAAGAATTCCTTTTGGGAAGAAACCATCAGACTTTGCAATCAAATCTGGAATGTCGATTGCTTGCCCTCACATCGCAGGTATAGCTGCAGTTCTCAAATTGTTTTATCACAATTGGAGTCCTTCAACGATCAAATCTACCCTTATGACCACAGGTACATATTCATTCATCATTTTTTTAAAATCAATTCTTATTGAACTTCATATAGCACAAGTAGTAGCTTTTGCTATTGCTTATCATTGCAACAACCATGTGTAACAATTTGGGGAAGCCAATCACAAATAACAAATACAATCCTGCAAGTCCACTTGAAGTAGGAGTAGGAGAAGTTAGTCCACTTAAAGCCACTAATCGTGGACTAGTGTATGAGACCACACCGAAGGACTATCTCTATTTCCTATGTTACTACGGATACAAATCGAAAGTTATACAATTGGTCGCATGCCCCCAAATTTACATGTCCAAAGAATTCCTTTGAGGATCACATATTCGACATCAACTACCCTTCCATCAACATTAGGAGTCTTCAAGCACGCCTATTTATTCGAACGGTTAGAAGAACTGTAACCAATGTAGGGCATTCAAATGAGATGTATACTATCAATGTGATCTCCACTATTGATTTGGATGTTAAGGTGAGGCCTCAAAAATTAGTATTCAGCGAAAAAACAACAAAAACATTGTTCTAGGTCTCGTTTTCGAGCAATGGTACTGCAAAGGGGTACAACTTTGGATTACTCAGTTGGTCTCATGATTTTGGAGTAAAAGGAATTTTTGACAAGTGGGTCCACGCACGACCTAAAATGACACGTGACATGAGTTAGATTTTAGAGTCATTACAGTTTACACTCAGTCCAAACTGTGTTTGCAGTGAATATTATGTGAGTTTAAAAACTTTATATACCCGAGATAAGATTAAGAAATAAATTGAATACATGAATCAAATTATATTATGTGATTTTATAAACTGTGTTTGCAGTGAATATTATGTGATTTTATATACCTGAGACAAGATTAAGAAATATTATGTGATTTTATAAATAATTTGCACTCAGTCCAAACTGTGTTTACATGAATCAAATTATATTTTGTGAGGAATGTACATTCATCTAATTTGTTTGTTGAGCTGGCTTAATATTTTTGTTTATAACATATATAAGATGTTGCATCAATAACTTCATCATCTTTTTGTGACTGTTGAAGGTTTTTAGTCCCTTAATGATTTGATCTTTTTACCCTTAATTCCATTCAAAAAACTACATGAAACTACAACTTAATAGATTATACTTAAGTTTTTCTTAATGCCCCTATAAATTCATAACATATAATAAGACGTATAATCTTATTTACCATTATGCATAGAAGTGTGATACATAAAAGTTGATTCCCAGGGTCGAACCTGGCATTTTGGGGGCTTAGGCATAACCTTTTTGTCGCTCTTGGCATGCTTTCATCAAAATTACTTTATTTTCACCTTATATACTGTCATTGTACTTTAAAAACTAATTAAAGATTTTTTGCTCTTCCTTTCTCTAGACCTAAGATTGATGGTGAAACGTGTAAGAATCTCTTTATCATCGGTGGAGTTAAAAAGGGGCAGAGGGTGCGAGGCTAGAAATTAAAGAAAGTTGAAAAGACTCATTCCTTTGGCTAGATTAAAAACTTCTAAAATAGTGGTGTTTAACCTAGCAATGTGTACTTGAGTATTAGTAGTTTAGTAATAAAATCAACTTGTTGAAAAAAAACCAAACGTCAACAAAAAAGTAGTAATTAAAAAATCGACAAAAACATCTTTGGTGAGATGATAGGCGTGTCACTTGCAAAAGTTAATGATGAGTGTTTATTTAGGCATGATTTAGTATGGGGTATTAGAAGTTAATGGACTATATTTATCTTGTTTTAGAGTGATAAAAGCTTGTTTTATGTGTTTCAGAGATTTTATATTTATTTGGCAGTTTTGGGACCGAAGGCCTGTGTTGTGCTTAATTGACGATGTTCAGTTCAGAGGGCATAACTTTCACATCCGAAGTCAGAACGACTCGCCGTTAGTCTTGTTGGAAAGAAAACTTCGAGGCAAACATTTTCAATCCTCATAAGCATCATGAGATATGGATTTGAAGTGGCTCAAAAGAACACACACAGTTGGAAAAGTTTGGCTAAGTTCCTTTATGATCCCTTTTCAGTATAAAGGCCATTACATTCTCATCTCAAATCCAAATGACTTTCTATTTCCGTCTTGGAAAATAGACCCCAAGATGAACATTTTCACATCTCATAAGACGTTTCAGATTCGGCCTCTAAGTGGTACAAAATCGCATTGAAAAGCAGAGAATAAAAACACGTCATGAGGACACCTTGATAAACAAATTCTCATGGCGTGACTCACATACGAGTTAAACAGAGAGATAAAAAAGGACGCCGTTAGGACGCCATGTTTCACATATTCTCACTGCACCGACAAAGCATCGATACCTGAAGACTCTTAATTTCAGGAATTTTACCTATTTTGGGATTTTTAAGTTTTCAACCCACTTTAAGGTCTTCCTATAAATACTAATAGACTCTAACTCAAAAAAAAATCTTGTTTTTACTTCCGTTTTGCATTAAAACTTAGTTTTTGGCTTGATTATGTCTAGCAAATCTCCTCCCTCTTTGTTAAAGGTGGATCGGTCAAGCTTTGCGACTTGGGATTCTGTTATGAGGTTTATTTATATTTAATTCTCTTGATTCTTTTCTATGGTTTATTCTCTTTGGTATTATTTTTAATAATAGGGTTAGATTTGATTATATGTATATTATTTGTGTATGCATATTAGGTTGACTATCCTTACTTATTAAAGTCAAAATGTTCGTCCTCACGTGGTAGACTCAAACTTGTAACTAGGGGTGGGCACGGGTCGGGTTTGGGTCAACCCGACCCGTGACCCGATGACCCGACTCATATCGGGTCTTTGTAAAACTGACCCATCACCCGACCCGCCAGGCAGCAGACCTGATATATACCCGACCCGTTTAGGGTCGGGTCGAAAGTCGGGTCATCGGGTAACCTGGTTTCCTTAAAAAAAAAAAAAACAGCAGTCGTCTGGTCGGGTCATCGGGTCATCGGGTGAAGTGAAAAAAAATAGCAGTCGTCAGGTCAGGTCGGGTCGGGTGACCTTTGATCATACTTGAAACCCGACCCGATACCTGACGGGTCGGGTTATTTTGACCCGACTCTTTATTTTTATCCACTCTACCCGACCCGCCACCCGCCACCCGAATCGGGTGACCCGACCCGAGTCGGGTCATCGGGTTTCGTGCCCAGCCCTACTTGTAACAGTTGGCAACTGGTCAAGTACCTTAAGGATCTAGATTAAATCGGGAGAACTAGCGATTCGATTGTATAGGTGTAGTACCTTCAAAGACCGAGGTAGTTAAATCTAGAGCACTAGCGATCAAGTTGCCTGTTTGGTTAGGGAAGTAGTCAACGGTCGTACCTTAGCTGTTGACATTAGAAAGTGCGAGAACTGAGTGCGTCACCGGGTCTATAGCTGCACAAGATCATAGGTTATTCTCATATCTTTTATAAACTAAGAATTAATGGAATTAATCCAAGTTGTATCGCGAAGACCGTGAAGCTGAATACCTAGATTTTCTTCCATTGCATTACTCCAATTCCAAAGTTTTCAAAGTTTTCAAAAGTTTTACAAAATCCCCTGTTTTCTCTTCTCCCTTAGAAACATAAGTCAGTAACCTAGTGCTTGAGGTTTGACCTCGAGCTTATCACTGCTACAGTCTTTTGTAGTTTTTGGTCTAGGAATCGGGAATTATATTTCATGTTTTACAATGCGTGTCAAATTTTGGCGCCGTTACTGGAGACTAGGTCCTACTTGATTTAGGTTTTTCTTTTCTTTCTTTTATGCATAGTAATCTTCGTCGATCACATTCCACCGAATCCTCTCTACCCTTTGATTCGGATATCGAGAAAACTTGCCGATGGAACGTGAGAGAAGCGTGCCAATGGAAGCAAGCTTCTGAAGCTATTCCTAACATTTCATATTCTCTAGAAATGGAGGATAATGAGCACAATCCTCCCCGAGATGAGAGGAACAATCAGAATGAAGGGGATAATTAGGATAGGGCACCATTAGGACTGAGGGGACATCTAATTCTCCAATTTTAACCACACGCACCTAATGTGTAAAACCCTGCTCATGCACCAGCACATGATGAGCCGTGCATCACCATTTAGATAGAAAACAAGGAGATGCAAATTCTCCTTGCACATCAGCCTCATTGCATTGCATATCCTGCACATAGGGATGACTTTGAGCTTAAGTCCAGTTTTCTAAACCTTTTGCCCTCCTTCTATTGCTTGGATCGTAAAGGTCTGATGATTTTCATCAAAGATTTCAACTCCAAATGTTTAATGATGAAGTGAACTAGAGTACAGGAAAATGAAGTCAAATTATTGGCTTTCCCATTCTGTCTTATAGATAGAGCGCAAGAGTGGTGGTTTTACCTTCCGCCGAGATCTATCACTAGCTAGAATGACTTGATTTTAACATTCTTAAGGGAATACTTTCCCGAATCTGGGTCGTCTCAGCTTATCTCAGAGATATGTAATATCAAGATGAAAAAAGTAGAGACCTTCAATGATTTGTTAAAGCGATTCAAAAGACTAATTATACTGTGTCCCCAACATGGTCAGAGTAAAACCTTTCTTGTCTGATTCCTCTATAAGGGTCTTAGGTTCCTTGAGAAGTGCATGATTGACAACACTTGTGGCGGAGCCTATAAGAAGAGAACAACTGATGGGATGTTCGAGTGGTTTGAATCTATGGATAGTTAGTATCGTCAATATGTTGACGACGATAAGGATGAGGATCCTTCTTGACACATCTTCAGTGGAAGTGGGTAAAGCAACACTGATAGGAAGATTGACAAACTCATTGATCTCATGGAGCGTTTTCTTACTTTCGGGAAAGCTCAGGCCAAGACTTGCGGCTTTTGTGACACTTCTGGCCATACTACTAATTCCTGTCCCACCATGTTCAGAGAACAAGCTAACGCTTTAGGTGGCAGATTCCAAGGTCTTCCTAGGAATCAATACGGCAACACTAATGGTAATACATATAATCAAGCTGTTAATGGGTCACATAATCAGAACTTCTCTCAGTTTGTTCCAAGGGGACAATAACTCCCTCCACAGCCCCAACCTGTTCATACTACCGAACCTTAGAGGATATGATGGGGACACTCATCACTAAGGTGGACAACCTTATAGTCGACATGACATAGTACAAAGCACCTAATGATGCCATTGTGCATGACTTGGCAGTTCAAGTGAATCAAATAGCTAGAGAACTAGGTAAACTTATGGACTAGGGTAGATTGCACGCCCAACCCACCCCTAACCCTAAGGCGCATGTAAATGTCATATCATTAGTTGTTGAGAGCGAGCCTAGGGAGGCTAAGGTGAGAGCATCACACTATACCTGAGCAGGATGAGGAGGCAGACTCAAACTTGTGACAGTTGGCTAATCGGTGTATGTATAGCGCAGTGCATGCATATTAAGTTGACTACCCTTAGTAATTGAAGTCGAAACGTCCGTCCTCACATGGTAAAGTCAAACTTATGACAGTTGGCCAACCGGTCAAGTACCTTAGGGATCTAAGCTAAATCAGGAGCACTAGTGATCTCGGTTATCTAGGTGTAGTGTCTTCACAAACCGAGGTAATGCGTCCAACGTGTTAAACTGAGCACTAACGATGAGGTTGCGTGTTTGGTTAGGGAAGTAATCAACGGTCTTACCTTGGTTGTCGACATCAAGAAGTGCGATGAACTGAGTACGTCACCGGGTCTATAGCTGCACTGGATCATAGGTTAGTCTCATATCATTTATAAACCAAGGATTAATGGAATCAATCCCAAGTTGTATCGCGAAAACCGTGAAGCTGTATATGTAGATTTTCTTCCATTGCATTACTTCAACTCCAAAGTTTTCAACGTTTCTAACAGTCTTACAAAATCTCCTATTTTCTCTTCTCCCTTAGAAACCTAAGTTAATAACCCAGTCCTTATGGTTCGACCCCGAGCTTACCACTGCTACAGTCTTTTGTAGTTTTCGGTATAGGAATCGAGAATGATATTTGACGTGTTACAACGCATAGCAGGCAAGATTTTTGAAGGTCGAGAGTTCGACTCCCCATAAAAAAAATGCTAGAGCGACACCCCTATAATGTACATCAGAATGCACAACACCCCTATCCAATCGTGTTTTGAACATCAGAATACGTAAGCTCTCATCTGAACGTAAAACAGATGGGATAAGATATGGAATTTTCTATTTAGGATTCAATAAAATAAAATAAAATAAAAATGGGTTGCGTGAAAGTTCTTTGGCTCTCATAACAAGTTTACAACAACAAAATTCTCATTCCCAAAATAATCGGGTGCGGCTATGTATATTAAATATTCCATTCTTCTTGATTCAATGCATTCTAAGCTATCTTAAGTCTACCTTTATGTTATCAAATTTCTTCAAGTTTTATTTATTATGTTTAGATTTCAACATGAGGATCATAACACAATTTTTCGTTAGCTAACAGAGTCGAACCGTCTTCCATAGAAGGGAAAAGATGGGAAGAAAAAAGGAGTAAGCTACATCAACATTGATTACATCTTTATATAGTGACTAAACCCCAATGAACTATATAGAAATTACTATATAACTATTGAACTACAATTCCTATATTTTATAATGTACTATTACATGTAGGCATCAACATTGCACACTTAACTCAGCTTATACAAAATATTTCTTTAAAATCTGGCGTTGATTTAGTTATATCGCACAAATTTTTTTCACTTTCAAAACATATTTTTCCTCATTTTGTGTTGTATAAACATTTAATGTTTGCATGTGCCTATGTTTGTGGCCAACTCGCTTATATGAATAAGTCAATTCTCCTAAAAAAAAAAAGTCAATTCTCCTTTCAAAATCTTTTTTTTTTCTTAAGAGAAAGAGAATGTCACTAAATCTATTTTTTTCTATCATATATGTTTCTACCAAGTGATTTAATATAATTTTCAAAAATTAATATTCTTTAGGTAGCAAATTTGTGAATTTATGATCTTAATCACTATTTTTTTTTATAACTATGAAAATAGAACATAGATGCTCAGAACATAATTCATGATATTTACTTTTGTCAGAGTAATAATGCTCATTTCTTTGCCACTATACCACACCTTTGAAATATCTTTATCAATATATATTTCGTAATTAATTTATGAGGGTTGCTACCTTATTGTTGCCAAAGATAACTTCAAATATTCAATTTCAAACTTCATTGTCATTGCGAGTGGTCATGTTGTTTTGAAGTTGAATATATAGTCTTTAAAAACATGTAAACATGAAGATCTTATATAATAAGTACGTTATAGTTTTCCTTTAGAGCAGAACATTTGTTAAATCTTTACTATATATAATGTCAATCCTCCTAAGGATCCAATTAATTTCAAATTTATACTTATTCTATATTTGTCCTTCATTTCTTTTTACTTATTGGTTTAAAAAGAAGTTAACTAATAATCATTGGGGGCATTTGTGGAAAACAAACACACTTCTAGTTAGTTTTTTAACCGAACCTTTATTAACTTTTCCTAAATTATCGCCATTTCTCTCTCATATCCACGTATCTCTCGACAACCGTTCTCCTCCTTTGCGGTTTGCAAAGTTAAAAATTCAAACATAATTTCTGCCAATTATTTATTTTTTAAAGATTTTGCATATCATCCATGGATAGAGATTAACATTTATTGTCAGATTTACAGTTTGACAACAAAGGGGTTGGGCATGTAGTGATGATTTTATGCAATTAGTTGCATCAATGTACATTCATGGCAAGACACACCATCATGATTTGATTTTGACTAATTGTGATAATTTTTAGTGTTTTCATTATTTTATATATATATATGGTGGTTGATAATATTGGTCAGTTTTATTTTTCCTTTTTAGATGTGGAGGACGATATACTCCTAATTAAGTTCAAAGGCTAATTGATCGATTTGGAAACTTCTCATCTCTATCCAAGCGTGACAATTTAATGGGCAGATCACAATTCTTCACGGGTGTGGAGATGCAGAGAATTTAATTTTCCTATTTACTTTCACTGTATATTGACAATCATTTCTATATTAACATAAGTTGTCAATTAATTACTTTTATATATCTTTGGATAATTACACTCTCTGAAGGGCAAATTTTGTGACAGATGGATTGCATAGATAGATATTTATATATGGAGCATAACAATAGATTTGGACACATTAATTAACTAATTGACTTTTGAAAGAAATGGATGGGTCTTCAATGAAATGGAAGGACAACGAGAGGAAAATTGTAAGAGTGGGAGGGTTAATTAAGGGTGATTAGACAAAATATAATGTAAATTGATGCATAGGGGTTTCATTTTAGGTTCCATTTTTTTTTACAAAGTAAAAAATCGAGGTAGCTTTATTTTGGGTTCATGAAGCAACAAAAAAAGTTAATGGTGGAATAAAACCACATGATATGCTAGAGATCCTGATCCAGTATTCAGTCTAGGCACATGATCCATTTGTTAGATACTCAATGAATCAAAATACTTCATATATATAGTTCAGAAAATTATCATTATTTTTTAAAATTGAATTATAGATGCTCAATTTGGTTTTTTTTTGTTTTTTTTTTCCATTCTGTGTAATTATAATTTTTTTAAAAAATTTATAATATAATATTTTTGAATTAGACGTCTCTCCTATGGAAAAAGATTGGCTGACCCTCTTTGGACATCGAGAAATGCGCACCTACCATGTTGGCATTATCCGATGCAAATTTAATATACATCTCAAGGTGCATAGTTTGGGGTCCTTTTGGTAGATGTACCTATAAATTTTATTTAGACATTCATCATTTAGTCCAAACACTTGCATAGAATTGACAATGTTATAAAAATAAATTTTGAACCCATAAATTCTCAATTGTGACTTTTCGCAAAAAAAAAAATCTCAAAATTTGATCCAAACATATCTATATGTTTCCTGCTCATCGACTAGTGTAATTAAATATAATTCTCGTTAGTCCCATATCACTAAATGAAAAATATGTATGATATGAGAAGAGTATAAAATAAGAGGTTAGAGAACCCTCCAAACTCATACCTAAGTTTAATTTAATATCTTGATTCTAGAAACAATCCCTAGGGTCCTCCTCCCCACCCATCCCCCTACTCCCCATTCCTCCCGATCTCCTCTTCTTCTCCTATCTCCCATCTCCTTCTCCACTCTCCTCTCTCCTTCCAGCCCTACTCCCTCTCCCTCCTCTCACCTTCCCCTTCCCATTCCCTTTCCCGTCCCCTTCGCTCTAGATATTAAATTAATCTTATCTTTTTCAAGGGGTGTGCCACCTTTCAAAATAAATAAAAAAAGGCTTGGCGCACCTCGCAAAAACTAAACAAAAATCTTTACTAAAATTATTCACTCTTTTCAATCTTCTTGCTCATTATTTTTCTGCTAAGGCAGCACCGACGGGTGTTACGCTTTTGAAATTTTTTTTTCCTTACTTGTTGTTACTACTACTGCTAAAGCTTCCTCATTTTTTATTATAATTTTCTTTTCAATCTTGGCTTTTTGACATTCCTGGCAACTATATATCCATATTTGCGTCTTTGCGTCTTTTAGGCTTGCCGATGGTATACTAGTTTCATATTTTAGAATTTAGCCATTTAAAACATGTTTGTTTCTGGCACTACCGCCCATTCCATGTTTAAAATACTGAAAAATATGCACACTCATCTCATCTCTACAATACCTTTTAGGTTTTATTCTAAAGTCTATTCTTTTTATCAAACTTGAATTTGCCTTATCAACTGGTTGCTGTCCAATTTACTGGTATGCTTTTCCATCCTATTTTCCCTTATAATTTCTCAATTTCATGCCCTATTGTAATTTTATTCATCTTTTGTTGTATGATTATTTGCTAAACCTACTTATTAATTATAATTGATTACGGTAGTTCTATTAGTGGCTAATCTGGTAGTCTTTCGACCTTGATTTGGTACTTTGTGCATGTAGATGGACAGGAAATCCAGGGGTTTTATGTCTAGTCATATGATGGAGATAGGATAAAAAATTTGATTTTTCCTTGTAATTCGCTCTCTTGAAAAATGTAATAATTCTGGAAATGTAATTCGACATGGAGGATTTTTGTGAAAATTTGCCAATTTGGAGAAGTTTGAGAAAATTCTCTTAGATGGTGAAAAGATTCAAATTGCTATTTAGGGATGTCAAAGTAAGCACAATTATGCATTATAGCATTCAAAAATACTAATCTAATGGTTTGGAGCATTTCTAATGATACAAACTACAGATACTACAAAGAAGTTACAAAGAAAAAAAATTCATGCATAGGAAATAAAATCAATTCTACTAAAAAAATTGATACATAACTCTACATAATAGTATCATATTATGCATAAACTAAGCTATTACTTATTGATTTGTAGTTAAAATGTATCTCTAAATGTAATTACCCAAATCTTCCCCGATCCGACTTAGGGGCAATTTAGTAATTTAAATATTAAATGTGTGTTGAATTTTCTTTAAATTGGATTATTAGTGAAATGGTATAATATCCTACACCTTGAGATGCGCATTTTATTTGGTTTGAAGATATTTCATAATATACTCTCATTCTCATTAAGGAAACTCACAAGAGAATAAGTTCTCAAAAACTTTTCTTAAACATAAAGAAAGTTATATTTTGGGGCGAGATCTCCAGATTTATGAGATCCCACTAACTAGAGAAATAAATGTGGGAACTTTTCTAGTCAAAAGTGGTGAAATATCCAAATTTAAGAGATCTCATTAATTAGGAAAAGATTTTGTGAGAACTTTCCTGGTCAAAAGGGACAAGATCTCTAAATTCATGAGATAACATTAATTAGGAAATGATTTATGGAAACCTTTCCTGGTCAAAAGGCTAATTAAGTAGACTAATGAAAAAGGGCCAAAAACATATTAGAGTTAGACTTAAGGCCCAAATGAGAGGGCACTTTAGTCTTTAACAATGGTAGATTGCTTACCCTTTTTCATCTTCCAATGTCACTGTATAGTTGTTATTGTTTGAATGATTTGGTAAACAAATATTGGATGTTTTATATGGAGACATCAAGATCGTTTGGGATAGCTTTGAGGAAAACTTCAAATTTATGATTCTCTGGGAAAGGAAAGGAAAAACTCAACTGGCAGGATACCATCTTATAATGATTCATAGAAATATCTTTGTGTAAGTTCCATCATGAAAATCTTAATGGACAGACATTGTGACGGCCAGACAACTCAAATTAGATCTTGTTAAATTGATCACAATATCATGTTTCTTTCAAAATTTCATCCATCTAGAATAGAGGTCATAGGCACTAATACGAGATTTTAAACGACTGATATAAGGTTTATGGAAAAAGAAAAAGATGAAATTCGCACAAATTTTTGAACTCGATGTGTTAGAAATTATAATAATTCAAAGTTACAAGGTTAGACCTAGCATTTTTGGAATGACATTTGAGAAATGTTGGACCCATGTAGCAGGCCCCTACTAATTTGGGACTGAGGCGTTGATGTTGCATACTTGAACTGTTGAAGATGGTCTCAATTATTTCTCTTCCTTTTGATCAGTGCAGTGACGAATTTATTTCATTTCCATTCATCAATAAACTAGTCAACATCCTGCGCTTCGCGCGAGGGCAAGACTAAATGTTAATAATATCAAATAAAAATAAATTTGATAAGAAAAACCTCTAAACCTAATTTCCAATAAAAAATCACTAAATTGATTCAATCACCTCCAAAACTGTCAAAAATGACACAAATAACAATTCATAACATACAATTCACATGATTAATTAGAACAAAAGCATGTAAGAAAAAAAAACTACCTAATACACAAAGAAAAACTTAGTATAAATTTGATTGTATTAGTCAAAAATCATCATATTTATAATACTAATAAACTTACATTACATACATATATTCAATATTAGTCATCATTTTAAAGTCTTTAGATTCTAATGTGTTCAATTTGGTTATTAAGAAAGCAATTTGTAATTTCATTATTATTGAACTCTTAAGTACTTAGAAATTACATTTTTTTTTAAATGGAAGGATATAATATTCCATTGGTAATATCCTCAAATGTATATACTTTTCGATTTATGTGGTATTCTATTAACAATATCCTCATATATATGTACTTTTTGATCTCTGCAATTGATTGAATTTGTGGCTTTTGGGCTTAACAAATTCCTAATTAATGCAACACAGATAATAAATTGGATAACATTCCTATACTTTGATCATATTAGATTTTTTTTCAAAGATCATATTAGATTTAACTATTAAAGCATAAACACCAGAAAAATAGCAAAATAACCTTGTTAACTACAGTTACACTATAAACAACACAAACAAACAAAAACCGAAAGCAAAAATAGCCGGACAAGCCAAAATTCTAATTAATTGGCCATTCTAACTTTCAATTAAAAAAGGATGTGGCTAAACGGACCCCAATTTTTGCTAAACATACCTCGTTTACTCATCATACCCCAGTTTTTTATTCTAATTACTAAATGTACCCCACTTTTAAAAAAAAACCTCCGAAATACCCTTACTAAATGTACCAACGTTTTACTAAATATACTCCATTATTCAAACATACGTTTGTCTCCTCGGCCTGTGGATTTTGGTCATACAAGATCGAGACCTCTTCAGAGGTTTCGACCGGCTTCATCTAAATCCCACCGAGATCTTTAAAGGGGTATCAGCCTTGTTAGAAGGCAACCGGGTATCGACTGACTGCCACCGAGATCTCTTTATATGTCTAAGTGGGAACCGACCAAGACCTTTAAAGAAGTCTCAGACCTATGTGTAACGACCCTCAAATTTAATTAGTGACACGTATTGTGTTTCAGGATCGTAATCTGACAGTCGTAACTTGTCACATTGCTTAAGCCTTGGAAGTTGATACTGAGGTGTACTTTATTTTTCTGTGATGTTTGTACTATTATTTATACCTTAATGTGAACATTGTATTTCCTAGTGCGTGATTTTTTTTTGTTTATCGCCTCGGATTTGTGTGTGAGGTTCCCCTACGAAGAACGAGAATTTTAGGGCAAAAAGGGTATAATTCGGGTATTTAAACACCGAAAATGATAATTAGAGAATTATCGAATATAATAAAAAATTAATGAATATGCGAGTGTATTGTTGTGTACGAGAATGAAAGACGTGCAAGTCGTGAGGTAGTACAGGTCCGATAACGCGAGGTGTGAGCGCGTATTGGTTAAGTGGTGAGGTAAGAGTCACCAAGTGAAGTCACACAGGTGAGTTAGAGTTGTTGGCTGGATTGAATAGAGACCACAAGATGTGCCTCGAGATACGTGTGTGAAAGAAGATGAGCGAGACATTAATATCACTTTTTCTCTCTCCTCCTTATCTCATTTCTTTTTCACTCAAACAAATGAACGAAATTGGGAATGTTGGGTTCGGTGATTTCAAGCTCGAAACAATGTAGGGGATCGGCTGACTACGCGTAATAAGGTAAGATCCTGACTCCTCTTGTAGATGTCAACGATTTGACGTCAATTTTGTGAGTTTTCGTCGTGATGAATTCAGACGATATTTTTAGGTTTTAGTTTTAATAAGTTTAGGTGATGATTTGATGATCAAAGGGTTGATCAAATGAGATTTTATTGTTGAGTTGATGATTTTGAAGAGTTTGGTATTTTAGGAAATTTTTGGTAATTTTCGGTGTAATTTTTTAATCGGGCATTTATCAGAGTTTTGACACATGGCGAAGTGGTTTTTGTAAAGTTTTGGACGTTCCTAAAAGTTTAGGATAGGCTCGAAACAGCGCGTAATAAGGTAAGATCCCGACTTCTCTCGTGGATGTCTATGATTTGACGTCAATTTTGTGGGTTTTCTTCGTGACGAATTCAGACGATATTTTCATGTTTCGGTTTTAATGAGTTTGGGTGATAGATTGATGATAAAAGGGTTGATCAAATTGGGTTTTGTTGGTTGAGTTGATGATTTTGAAGAGTTGGGTATTTTAGAGAATTTTTGGTGTAATTTTTGAATCATATATTTGTTGGGGTTTCGACACAAGGCGAAGTAGTTTTATATAGTTTTGGTCGTCCCTAAGAGTTTGGGATAGTCTCAAAACTCAACGACGTGAGGCTGAATTCTGAAAAACCCCATAAACGAGTTCAGGGTGTCATGCCATGAGGGATGTCGTGGAGAGTTTTCTCCCACAGCGTCGATCACGCCGTGAAAACCAGAGGCGAATATGAGATTGACGCTTTATATGATGCCGTGGGCAAAAACCCTCGCGGCGACCAAACCTGGGACTCAATAAACATACGTTTTATGTGACGCTGTTGGATTTATACCATTGTGGCATTTGGAACAGTAAAAAAAAATTTCAAATATTTTTCAAAAGTTTTAGGAAAATTTTAGGGGTTTATTTAGGGTCACGGAATGACTCTAATATATAAAAAAAATTGGGCTTAAATGATTGTCAAGCTTTGAGAATTCAAATTGTGCGAGTTAGATAATTGTGTGAGAATCGGTATTTCACGATTTCTTTAGGACACGTTAGTAAGCCAGTAAGAAGGTGCACATTAATTCATTTTCCATTATTATTTTTTCTATCGAATTAAGCTATTTGTTAGAATTTCATTCTTATATTCCTTAATTAAGTGTCTTTGGTGTAAGTGTGTCATGAAGGTACTCCTAGGTTCATATTAGTTGGGTTAACATAAACACTTCTGCAGAAATGTTGTCCACCCACCTAATTTTGAGTTTCACCCTGAGTAATGAATTGTTGTGGATGTGGATGTGGATGTGATTGTGGTTGTGGGTGTGGTTGGGGATGGATGTGGTTGTGGATTGTTGTGGGTATTTACCACTTATGGGCCTCTATTGACTTGATAAACACTCAAATATCATTGTTATACTTACCAGTTTGTTTATCATGTAATTTGTGTTATTTTCTGCCTTTCAATACCGCATGATTTTTAAACTATTTTATTGGTTATTTATGAATCACTGTTTATATTCTTCTGGCTATAATTTCAATTTTATCACATACTTATTGTCTAGTTTGTGTTGGTGGGTGAAGATACGGCTGAGACGAACAAAGGAAAGGAGCTAGTCGATGCTAGGTGACTTCCTCTTAGGACTCTCGGAGCGGTTCTTTCTTTTACTCCACTGTAGGTGTTGTTTTTTATTATAAATATTGTATATTATATTTTGAATATAATGACGTACCTTTTGGGATTGAGTGATTAGAGATATCATGTATTATCGCATTGTTGTACTTTGTTACCAGATTTGCATGTTTATCCATTTCTTAGGGTTTCCACATTACAAGTTATTTTCCTGATTTTCCCTTTATTGAGTTATTAGTTGATTATACTTGATTTCCGCTGCGAATTTCCTAATAAATATATAATCCAATAACTCACACGTTTAAATTGATAACTTAAATGATGAATTGAGACTTTGATGTTGACTAAGATGCGTTGATCTCACGAGTGTGGACTCAAGGGGTTCACGTAGGTCTAGGCCGGGCGGGACCCAGTTTTATGGGGAATTGGGGCTGTCACACTGTTGTTCGAAACCCATAGGCGACGAGAACGAAAAAAAATTCAAAACTCCTAAGAGTACATGAAAACGGCCAAAATATTATTGGGTTTTGCACAGAATCGCTTGATATTCTCGATTCCATTAACATTTTTCTTAAATGCAAGATTCAACCCCCAAATCGAAGACTTAAACCCAACAACACCAAACCAACTAAAAAATGACAAAAAAAATCCAAGAAAGCTCTAAAGCGACCCAAAAGAGATGAGGAATCGCACTCACGACGTCAAATCGATGGGTTTCACCGGTTGAGGGCCGAAGGTGGTTGCAATTTGAGAGTGGAGAGATGGTGGTGTGGCTGGGGTATGGATAGATGAGATTTGTTAGTGGGGTATGAGAGAGCAAAAATCCTTTTATATTGAGGGTAGTTGTGTAATTTCACATTTTTTAAAAAAAGTGGGGTGTATTTAGCAAAAATCAGAGTTCATTTAGACGCTCCCTTTTTTAAATACCTATAGTAAAGAAAAGGCTGAAAAATCCTCCAAAAATAGCAAAATATCCTCATTAACTACAATAGCACTATGTTTAACAAACCAAAAAACATAACTACCCCTGTGCAGCGCGTTGGATTTATTTGTCTTTAATTTTTACTTTATAATTAGTTTTTTTCCCTAGTTGGAAGTCTTTGATTTGTCTTCTCCTTATTGGAAAGTTTTATTATTCATTTTGTGGTTTTAGTATTTTTGTGTATTGTCATGAGTTTTAACATTGTAGAGAGCAGTCACTGATTGTCAAATTGTATCAATTTCGAAAAAAAGTCAAATTAGTTGACAGTTTGTTTGCACAAATTGAATTAGCGATTCAATGTATTTGATTCTATATCTGGTCTTGTGTTGAGCCATGAGTGATTAATGAAACTTTGATTTCTCTTCAAAAAACAAAAAAACAAAAACAAACCCCAAAGTGAAAATAACCCAAGAAGTCAAAATTCTAATGAATAGGTCATTCTAACTTTAAGTAAGGACTTACATACTAATTAGAATTGTAACACAATTGATACATCAAGCTAGTTGTCTCTAATTGTAACATAATTGCTTTTGCGACACCTGAAATGGACATCCGACTGTTAGTGTCGATTGATTTTCGTATCGATGTTTGTTTGACCCCAATTAATTTGGGATTGAGGCTATGTTGTTGTTGTTATTTGATTGTGCACACACAAATCGATGTGTATTGAATGGATATCAATAACTGGGTGTCCTAAAAAGGCCACCCTAGCTTGCATTATCCTTTTATAATTATATTGGATAAATTCATTTAAATTGCATACCTAATGACCCAATTTGTTTAGAAGTCTTCAACATCACTGCACCGCCTCCAACCTTTTCTTTGAAGAAGAGAAAGAAAACGGGGGAAAGAAGCAAAAACTACTACACCATAACATTATGATAAAAATTAATTCAAGGCTAAAACGACCACACTCTAACATCATGATAAACTAATTCAAAATATATAGCCATGCATGTATGTTTAGTTTGGACCAAAGACGTGCTGATGATGCTTAAAGGATAAGGTTGGACACTCGCCTAGTGATTCTTGCTTACATCCCCATCAAACTTGGCGGAGGAGGAACTATGTCGAGTTTAGAACACATGAAGCGATGGCGAGCTTTGGTCATTGGTTTTGTCATGCAATCAACAACTTGGTCCTCGGAAGGAACATTACGAATATCTAGTAGCTGTTTGAGAACTCTATCATGGATGAAGTAGAGATCAATTTCAATGTGTTTTGTATGGGCATGAAAGACCAGATTCTTAGCAAGGAAGAATGCACTCTGGTTGTCACACCAAAGGATTGGTTTGGAAGAAGACTAAAAGTGGATGTCAGAGAGGGGAGATTCTATCCACATTATTTCAGCTGAAATGTGAGCAAGAGACTTGTATTCACTTTCTGTACTAGATCAAGCAACGACTTGTTGTTTCTTGGCTTGCCACAAGATGAGAGTGAAGCCCAGTCGGCATCAGAGAAGGCAACAATTTTGAGATTGGAGCAAGGCCTAATTTGAAGACACATATTAGAAGTGCCAGTGAGGTAACATAATATACGCTTAACGGCCTGGCAATGGATGACTCTTGTTTTTTTATTGAAATTGGCTGAGCCGATTAATAGCGAAGGAGATGTTGGGACGAGTGTGGGTGAGGTATTGAAGGCCCCCTATAATTCTGCGATAAAGAGTGCAGTCTGAGAACAAAGGACTAGAAGTAGAAACATTCAATTTTGAAGAGGCGCAAGGAATGGCAACTGAGTTCAGATTAGCAAAGCCGGCACTTTGAATGAGAGTTTGAATGTAAGACTGTTGCGAGAGATAGATGACTGTATGATCTCGTTTGACTTCGATCCCAAGAAAATAATGGAAATCTCCTAAGTTTTTGAGAGCAAATTGGTTGGCAAGAGAAGAGATAAACTTTTTAATGTGAGCCCCGAAATTTCTGGTGATGATAATATCATCGACATAAATAAGGATATATGTAACTGAATTGCCATCCTTATGAATGAATAGAGACGTGTCGGCTATCGAATTGCGAAATCCCCAATTTAGTAGAGTAAACCAGTGATGAATTTTACAGTTATTTGTTACTATTGTTGCTCTATTTCCTTTTTTTTGAAATTCCATTTCGATTGAGTTGTCCGAGGGCAAGTGAGTCGACGTGATCCATGGAAGGATGGTTATCTAAGGTAATATGCAAGAGCTAGGAACTTGGGATGCACGATATTGTTTGTTGGTTCTATATGGGGTGAGAGTTCTTTACTGGACTACTAGGAAGTTTCTTATCTGAGTGGATTTTAGGATGGTGTGAATGTACCTAATCATAAACTTCGAGCCTTGTATTTGTTTTTCCTCACCCCAACGGCCATTTAGTCGGGACTACTTGCGCCTCTCTTTTTGAATTCTAGGACAGTCATCTTCGATTGATTTATATTTATTTACAATATTTATTTATTTACGCATTCCCTGTACCTTTCTATCTATCGACATAAATATAGACTACTTATTTATTTCGAAATGTTGTAAACATCCTACTTAGTGTTACGTACCTGGGCTTGTCATTCTTGTCTTTGACTGAGTGCAGATCTGCAGCCGAGCAAGAGAAAGGCTCTTCAGTTAGGTGACTTACTTTAAGGATACCAGAGCGGTTGTCCCTTTGTTTTCGACGTGGGTTTTTCTTACATTTTGTGTTATGTATATATTTGTTTTGTTTCACAATGGGATATGGGTTTTATGAGATATCTTGGGGCATGTATACGGATAATACTCTCTTGTGACTTGATGTATTTTTTAATGGTATACACATGTAGGGTTTTCACACTCTAGGTTGTTCTGACTATTGTCTTAGAGATTATTCTATTAGTTTCAGATTTTAATGCTTCTGCTATACTTTGAAAACTCACTATTATGAATAACTCTCATTTAAATTGCTTTGTTAATGGTAAATAAAAAGGAAGGCTGACTAGGCTTGCGTTGAATTCACAATATTTATTCGGGGGTTCACATAAGTCTAAGCATGGCGAAGCCCAGTTTAGGGTTGTGGAATTGGGTCGTTACAGTTGGTATCAAAGCTCTAAGTTTTAAAACTTGACTCTTGATTAACTCACAACCAATTAAGACACAAACCCATTTATCGATTAAGACAATAGTTGAATTTAGAATGGAACCCTGTGATCCTGACTTAAGTCTTAGTTGGGAAGTAAGAAGAGTTGGGGAATTTAAAACTGGACTATATGAGCTATTTGATGTATTGTACATACTATTATTGATAGCTATGTTCTGATCGTTTATTCACATTCTTTTCAAATTGCGATGGTCGGTCAACCCAAGACTAGTGATGGTGGTTTAGGAGATATTCATGGGAGAATAGATGAGGTGTCTCAGTTAATTGCTTCGCACGGTCACCAGCTTAAGGAAATCCTCTAACTGTTGAGAACTCAGCCTGCACCTTCACCCTCTATGTTTGCAGCACCTGTTATGTAGGCTGGGAGTGCTCATACAGTGCTGGACACACTTGCAGCTCCCGCAGTACCAGTAGGACCTACAGTAGCCGAGGAGGCAAAGATTTAAATCAAGATAGTCCACCTATGTCCGATACTCTGGCTGAAGATACGCCGAGTACGCCAACTGACACAGGTACTGGGGCTATAACTGAGGTGAGGCAGGCTCACGAATTCTTGCGACATCATCTTAAGAAGTTTCACAGGGGTATTGATCTTGAGGCAACAGAGAAATACATACAAAGTCACTCGAAGATTCATGATGTGCTGGCCACACCGAAACATATGAGGCCTAGTATATCATCAACTTCATTGTTGGTAGAGGCTGATGTATAGTAGCGTAGCATGGTGGCTACGAAGGGGAAGCCCAAGGACTGGGCTAAGTTCATAAAGTGGTTTAACGAGAAGTACATTCCTCTTTCGATCCGTAACTTGAAGACGATTAAGTTTAAGAACATCAGACAAGCAAGTAAAAAGACAGTAATGCAGTGCGTAGGCCAGTACCTGCGAGTGATGGATGGTGAGGGCATAGCTGACACCGATGCTGACTGGGCCTATTATTTTATGCATGGTATGTTACACTCTATTAGTTCGATGGTGGTTACTACAATTCCGAGGACATTACAGAAGGCCTACGAGAGAGGTATGACCAATGAGACTTTCTTGATAGCATACGCAGAGTATTCGTTGCGCCATCAGTATCATTATAGATAGTAGTCAGTTCGAGAGGTAATAGGATAAAGAAGGTACCTAAATAATAGATGTGGAGAGACCGAGCACAGAGCGTGGGACCTGTTGCATCTCCATCTTCTACCGCTGTAGTACCATCTGCTCTAATACAAAGTTATGCTAGCACACAACAATAGCTAACATAGTCAGGTCCTTAAAGGTAGCAGTATCAGCAGGTTGAGGGACAAAGTGTTCAATTTGGATTAAGCTCTCTGCTACGAGTGTGGATAGATAGGGCATTTCATTGGTGCTTGTCTATAATTGGGCCGAGGGCAGCCGCAATAGAGCTAAGAGTAGGTTCATACTATTGTCGCACCAGACCAAACTACTACCCGTAACCTGATCGAGTGTATGGCTTATATTTATAGTCATTTTATGCATACCATGTTTGATAATGGTTCTACAATTTCATTTATTTCGAGTCGCATGGTTGATGAGTTGGGTTTGAGACCTATTATACTACAGAGACCCATGATCCTTATCATAACTGCTGGGGATAAGAATTACCCGAACTTGTTGTCTGCTGATTGTTCGATAGAGATAGGGGGTCACATCTTACCTGCAGACCTAAGAGTGTTAGAGTTCCTAGAGTTATGCTTTGTATGGCATGGATTGGTTGGGTGCGTATCATGCAATGATCCATTGCTTCAAAGAAGAGGATCAAAGTTTGGATTCTTGGGCATCCGAAGTTTAGTTTTTAGGGGACTTCGATTTTGTTATTGATTACTAGAGGCAGGGTAGCTTCTGGCATAGATGTCGAGACATTCACTAGTGTTTTGGGTACAACGGGAAAGTTGAGACTAGGATGGAGGAGATACTTGTGGGATGTAAGTTTCTAGATGTTTTCCTGCTGAGCTACCAGGTTTACCACCACCTAGGGGGATCGATTTCATTATTGATTTGGTCCCTAGAACCAAACCTATATTCATTCGGCCATGCCGTATGGCTCCTAAGGAGCTAGAAGAGCTGAGATCACAACTTGATGAGTTGTTAGAGTTTGGTTTTATCTACCTGAGCATGTGATTTTGGGGCACAGTAGTTTTGTTTTTTAAGAAGAAAGATAGTAGTATGACGTTATGTATTGACTACAGACAATTTAACAAGGTGACAGTGAAGAATAAGTATCCACTTCCTGGCATTAATGACTTGTTCGATCAACTAACAGGAGCACAGTGGTTCTCAAAAATTGATTTGAGATATGGGTAACATCAGCTGAGGATTAGAGCAGAGGATAGGGAGAAGACTACTTTTCGAACTCGATATGGGCATTAACAATTCACAGTCATGCATTTTGGGTTGACTAACGCTCCAATAATGTTTATGGATTTGATGCATCGAGTGTTGAGAAATCAGATCGTTATTGTGTTTATTGATGACATCCTTATTTACTCTAAGACTCGTGAGGATCATAAGGAGCACCTAAGGATAATTTTATAGATACCGAAGGAGCATAAACTGTTTGCCAAGTTTAGTAAGTGTAAATTTTTGCTTGTAAAAGTCAAATTTCTTAGTTACACAATTAGAGTTTGCAAAGTATCTATGGACCCCACTAAGGTCAGAGAAGTTATTGATTGGCCTACATTAAGATCCGTGTTAGATATTCACAATTTTCTTGGCTTGGCAGGATATTATTTACTCATTGTTCCAGACTTCTTGAAGATTGCATCACCTATGAAACAATTGATGAAGAAGGATACTAACTTTCAATGGAATGACAGTTGTAAGCAGGTGTTTCTAACATCAAAATAACATTTGACTGCAACACCAGTTTTGGTTTTACCTGAGTCAGGGATGGGATTTGAGGTGAACATTGATGCTTCTAAGGTTGATTTGGGTTGTGTATTGATACATGACGATAGAGTGATTGCTTACACGTCCTAACGGTTGAAGATTCACGAGAAGAATTACGTTACTCATAACTTGGAATTATTGGCATTGGTCTTTGCATTGAGGATTTAGCATCATTATCTCTACAATGAGAGATTCGTGTTGTTTACTGACTATAAGAGTTTGAAGTACCTCTTCACTCAAAAAGAGTTGAACATAAGACAAAGACGTTGGCTTGAGTTCCTCAAATATTATGATTTTTTTGGAGTATCACACAGGGAAGGCCAATGTTGTTGCATACGTATTGAGCCACAGAGGGGTTGACTTAGAGATTGTTACTACCCACATGACACATGAGTATGTGTTGCTCGAGGTAGTTGAGTTAATGTATTCTATTGATATCCCGACCAACACCAGATTGTTGATTTGTTGACAGATGATGACTAACAATCACTATTCATAGTGTACTTTATGGTCAGCAGAAAGATGAGCAATACCAGAGGTTTCTTAGGTTTTCTCATAGTCTGGATCATCCAGATTAGAATCAGTCGACAGATTCATGCTTGAGATTTAGAGGGCAATTTTTTATTCCATCAGTGGCTGAGCTAAGCAATGAAATACTTCATGAGGTACACTGCTCACGTTTTACGATTCATCCGGGCAACATCAAGATGTATGTAGATGTGCATTGTCTTTTCTGGTGGCCAGAGATGAAGACCGATGTTTCTGATTATGTTCGAGGGTGTGAGATTTTTCAGCGAGTTCAGGTTGAGCATCGCAGACCCAATGGGTTATTACAACCACTTCCCATTCCTCGGTAGAAGTGGGAGCATATTGCCATAGATTTTATCAGTGGTGTACCTCGATCTCAGTGCGGACATGATAACATCTGGGTGATTGTGGACAGGTTGACATAGTCTGCGCAATTTGTACCGATCTCGACCACACATCAGGTGGATAGGCTGGTGACGGTGTATGAACGATAGATAGTTTGACTGTATGGTGTTCTGTTATCGATTGTGTCGGACAAATGGCCATAGTTTACATCTCATATTTGGCAGAGTATGTAGACACAATTTAGCAAACGGTTGGATCTCAGTACCGTCTTTCAGACTAACAGACAATTAGAGAGATTGATTCAGATTCTCGAGGATATTGCTAGGATGTGTGTGTTGGAGTACGGTGGATCATGGGTGGAGTATCTTCACTTGTGTGTAATTTCGACTACAATAAAAATTATTAGACCAAAATTGGGTACCGTTTGAGACATTATACGGGAGGTCGTGCACATCTCCATCTTGTTGGGTAGAGCCCGAAGATGTGGCAGTTTTTGGGTCAAAGATTGTAGTGGATCACATAGAGAAGATACGCTTGATTAAATTGAGATTAAAAGGTGCGCAGTAGAGGCAAAAGAAGTATAATGATATATGTCACGGGGAGTTAGAGTATCAGGTCGAAGACTATGTTTATCTGAAAGTTTCTCCAATGAAAGGTTACAAGAAGTTTAAGATTAGAGGGAAGCTTGCGCTGAGGTTTATTGGTCCATTCATAGTTGGGAAGTGGATAGACAGAGTTGCATATGAGTTGGAGTTGCCACCTCAGTTATCTGGGATCCACCTCGTATTTCATGTTTCAATGTTTTGACTAGATAAGTTGAGAGAAGGCAGACGACAGACGGTGGACTTGAGCCGGATAGACTCAAGGGAGGACATGACTTTTGATGAGCAACTTATTCATATTTTGGACTGTAAGGTGAAGATCATGGGGAACAAGGAGATCTCATCATTCCTTGTCAAATGGCAACACCACGGGGGCGAGGAACTGGTGTGGGAGCTTGAATCTTACATGCACAAGTATTTTCCCTACCTCTTTTGAGTTCGGCAAGTCTTTCCTTTAGTTTGTTTTAAATTTTGATGATAAAATTCCAATTAGTTGGGAAGACTATAACGACCCTAAAAATCTAACTCGTGCCACATGTATTTTTAAGTTGTACGTAAGCCACTTGCTGTAATACTTGTGTTCAGTTTTTGGTCGTCGACACCGAGGTATGTTATTATGAATTCGATGCTTGTATTATTTATTTATTTAACCCAATGTAAATTCCAATGTCCTTCGGCTCGAAAAAATATGCATTACGGGTAACAGGCAAACAGTTGTTGGGTAATTAGTTGTTCAGGGAAATAGTTGAATTAAAACACAAACAAAATACAATAAAATATAATAATTAAAGGTTGTATGACACGTCTAGTACGTTTGTAAGCCCGTGAGCACGCAGCGGTGCGAGTTGTAGTGCAGTCCAGGTGCAAAAACACCCAAGAAAGCTTTGGTTTTAAGTTAGAAATAAATAAGAGTCAAAAGGAGTCCCCAAATGTGTCGATTTTAGAGTATGAGTTGGGTGGCTGGTTTGAGTATAGGCTAATGGATGAGCCTTAAGATACGAGTGTGGAAAAAGATGAGGACATAGATATATTTAAAACCTTAATCAAATTTTCTCTCTCATTGTTTCTCTCTTATTCTCTCACACTCACTAGAAAACCAAAAGAAGCTTGGGGTTTGAACGATTTTGAGCTCGGAACGATGTCGAAAATCGACCAACAATGCAAGAAAAGGTGAGATCCCGACTTATTACGCGATTCTCTACGTTTTGACTCATGTTTTGCGAGTTTTCGTCACAATATTTTCAGACGTTATGTTGGAGTTTCAATTTTCTGGGCATTTTGTATTGTCGTGTGGGTGATTTGATGATGAAGGAGCTTGATTCTGTGTTGTTATGGTTGTTGTTGATGAATTCAAATTTTTTAGAATTTTTGTTAACTTTTGGTTTAATTTTCATATCAAAATTTTTGTGGACATTCTGATGAGCTTTGGTAATGGTTTTGGGTTTGTATGGACATCCCTATGAGTTTGGGATAGGCTCGGAATGTGGCGACACGTGTCGGGGTGTGAAAAAACCACGGATTCACATTCAGGTGTTGAAGCCAGGAGGGACACGGTGGAGCCTTAAGCCCACGACGTCGATCACGACGACCAGGGTAGAGGGCCCTGAGAGGGCATGCTTTAAGTGACGCCGTGGAGGGTTGTACCCCACGACACCACTCATGACGTCTGGGGTAGAGGGCAGCCCAGACCTACTGTCACGACCCAAATCTCTAACCTCATTTTAATTCCTTAATTAGGTTCATCGACCCATCGCATGGGACCCACACCATGATGCGCACGTCGACTGAGGTAGGTAGCCGAGGTATATGGTATTTTTGTATCTATTGAATGCTTAATGTTATATAGTGTGAAGACTTACTAAGTTAGTTTATACTTTATAGGCATCGAGACGAGAGCGGGGACATGCCTCGAGTTGTGTGTGAGCAGGAGAATCGGGTAGCTAGACTATGTAAGTCTTATTTAATATTAATATGAAGTTATGGAATATTCATATGCATGATGGAATAAATTTTTAAGCCTATGGGTGTATATATATTAATGCAAATAAAAAAGAAACCTTATAGTTTTGGTTTATAAGTCTACAACTATTGGACTTACTATTGGACTTACCTCGGGATGCACACTAGCACATACTCCAATACACTTGTGTCACACATGTGTGTCCATTAGCTGAATTGTAGTTGGTTGATCATTGGATCAACCTAGAATTTTGGGAATGCAAACTAGATTTGGCATCCACTATATATACCGCCCTTTGTCTCCTTTGCTTATTCTTGCATCTTTGGTTTAAACACACATCCAGCATTTGGAAAATTTGGAAAACGAATTACAAGAGAGTGAAGACATCACTAAACAAGGGAATCAAGCTAGGAAATTCAACACAAAAATGGGGTAAATAGGTTGTAAGGCTTACTAATACATAGTTAAGTCCTACGAGGCAAGGATTAGGGCTTAATTACTAGATTAGGCCGGGTGGTGCCCTATATTAAGGGTGAGGTCGTCACACTTACGCTTTAAGTGATGCTGCCGGGTTCTGATCCCTAGGGGGTCACCTGCGACATTGTTGGGAAATGTGCCCTAGGTCAATCCATTAACAGTCTTTATGAATACATTTTAGTTAATAAAATAGAGGATTTCATTTGTTGTTTATTATAATTGATTTGCATGTTTACATTATAATAAGATCCATAGGTATTTATAGAAATATCCTAAATGTCCCTAGTCAATTATTATACTGGGAACTATAATGAATTAAGACTAGTGTGAGTCTTGATTGATGATCATACGATGATCATACGTATAGGAATACGAATCAAGATCATGAGTACTTGTCGGGGAACAAATCTTGGACCGACCCGCTATGAGAACATCACATGGATTAAGTCATAGTTGTTTTTCATGATAGGTATATTTTTCAGTCATCTGACTTGAGATTACCAGAGACTTCAACATTAGGAATACAGTGATTTGACGCAATCAAACGTTGTCTTTAACCGAATGATTTTAAAGGTTGTGATTGGTTACTGTGTGAATAATGTGGTGAAGTTGTGTAATCGAGATAGAATTTGTCCCTCTTATATAAAGAGAGATATCCAGTGGATCCCTCGATGTGTTAGACTGTTAAAAGGCCTAGTCTAAGTGAATTGATATTGATCAATGTCACTTAGATGTTTTCAGTCTACCTAGAAATCGAGACTAGTACGATTGAACATGTTGGATGACAATTCCATGCCTTATGTTTGATCAAAAGGATATCGTGTGACAAAAGGATGTTATATACACTATTGATTAGGTTATATCGATTTGATATTCGTACAACTTGGGTAGTCATAATGTCTTGCTAGAGGCCGCTTATGACTTGTATACCAAAATGTGTTTTGGTACACTGCCAACGTTGTATGAGCCTATTGGGTCGCACACTGAGAATAGTTTTGCGAGATTTTAAGATGGTTCAGAAAATGAATTTTATATGATAAAATTCATGACAGAAACGTCCTTGTAGTGTATTACACTTATACTTCTTTAAGTAGGGGTATATGTGTAATTTACTTAACCGTCTATATACAAGGATTGTATAAATAGACGCTTTGAGTGAGAATACAAGTACGAAAGATTTTAAAAGGGTCGAAACTCTATTTTCGTTTTAAGAAATGATTTAGAGTTTTTGGTATCCTCTGGATCGTTTTGGAGAGAAACAAAAAGGTTTGGTATTCTCTCGAAGCTAGCACTTTGAATCTCGGACGCCGTTCGTGTGTGGACAGCTAGTAGAGGGCGTTCGTTGTTGGCAGCGCCTTAAAGATCGATTAACATTCAGAAAGGTATTTGCGACTGAGGTATGATTAAGTTTTCATAGTTTAAACATGTTTTAATGGAATCAGATTCGGATCCTGTTGCGGTTTTTCTCAAAATTGTTTTTGTAATCTCCGCTGCGCATGAACCCCAAAACCCATCAGACATGACATTCTTCATCAGACCAATTTTAGGAAAATTTTTAAAAAATTTTGGGGATCTCTCGAATATCCAAATGAGTTCAAATACGACCCAATACCCGGGTAATTGACCCAATTATACAAACGGTTAAAATTATGGAAATATGGATAAATTGGGGTTAATTAATGGAGAATTTCAACCAAATGATTAACATGGGATTTTAGTCGATGACAGACAAACGAGGGATTTGTAGGGGACGAGTTAGAGTCATGTGAGTGTGTAATAGCTACGGATATAGGTAAGTATACCAATAAGAAATTTTACAGTTACTTCATTTAGTTTTAATTGTTGTTATTATTGCTCTGTTTCCTTTTTTTTAAAATTCCATTATGATTGAGTTGTCCGAGGGCAAGTAAGTAAACATGATCCTCAGGAAAACGGGTTATCTGGGGTAATATGCCAAAACCAGAAACTCGGGATGCATAATATTGTTTGTTGGTTCTATACAGGGTGAGAGTTCTTTGCTGAACTACTAGGAAGTCTCCCATCTGCATGAATTTTAGGATGGTGTAAGTTTACCATGTCCTGAACCCGAGTCTTGTAGGTATTTTTCCTCGACTCAACGAACATTTAGTCGGGACTACTTGCGCCTCTCTGTTTGATTTCCTGGACACTCATCTTCGATTGATTCAAATTTATTTACAGTCTTTATTTATTCATGCATTCCCTGTACCTTTCTATCAGCATGAATATAGACTGCTTATTTATTTCGAAATGCTGTAAATATCCTGTTTAGCGTTATTTACTTCGGCTCATCATTCTTGTGTTGACTGAGCGTATATCCGCATTCAAGCAAGGGAAAGGCTCCTTAGTTAGGTGACTTGCTTTAAGGATACCGTAGTGGTTCTCCCTTTGTCATCGACGTAGGTTTTTATTACATTTCGTATTATGTATATGTCTGTTTTGTTTCACAATGGGATATGAGTTTTATGAGAGATCTTGGGGCATGTATATGGAAAATACTCTCCTGTGACTTGATGTATTTGTTAATGGCATACATATAAAGGGTTTCCATACTATAGGTTATCCTGACTTGTGTCTTAGAGATTATTCTATTAGTTTGAGACTTTAATACTTCCATTATACTTGGAGATTATTCTATTAGTTAATGGATTAAAAAAACTGCTTAGTTAATGGTAAATGGTAAGGAAGGCTGACTAGGCTTGCGTTGACTTTACGAGATTTATTTGAGGGTTCACATAAGTCTAGGCCAGGTGGGGCTCAGTTTAGGGTTGTGGAACTGGCGACGTAACAATAGCCCTTCGATTGAAGAAACAATAGTTCAAAGATCAAAACAAATCAATGCGGACAACACTCCAACAAGGGCGAACCAAAAAATGAACACGCCAAGAAGGGCGAGATCATTGCTAATATTAGTTTTTCTTTTTAAGATTCATGGCCTAGAAAGATTTTGAATTGTTTGATTGATTAAGATAGATAAATCTATCCATTACAACTAATCAAGAAAAGTTGTGGTCCATCCCCTTTATTACTTTAATTTGTTGCCAATTATTCTCCAGTCGATATTAAGATGCTCTTTTAACTCCTCCATGACTCCTATCTTGTGAGGAACATGTCATATTAATTAATCATGTGGAAAAGAGTTCGGTTGCTTGCAATATAAGGCTGCACATGATACTCTTGGTTGCTTACAATATAAGGCTGCACATGATACTCTTTGACGCATACTATGGATTCTTCTAAGTAAAATAAATTCTTGATATACTAAATTGTTTTTGATATTTGTGGATTTCTGAACCTTTTTCACTCCATCTTACTTCCATTTGACTAATCATATAGGAGTTAATCGAATGCCCCTATCCCATAATGCAGAGAAACTAATAAGATATAATATAGCCACCGTGATGTCTCAATTAGATATATGGTGCTCGTCGCTGCACCTCAATCCTTGGGGATGGAATCATTATTATTTTATAATCATATAATCCAACTTCTTTTTAGTTTAATAATTATTAACAAGGCTGCTTTAGGATATTGTGATTATTTTATGCAATCAAGTTTATATTAATTAAGATCATGAATGTATACTTCTTATATCTTTAGTTTCATGAAAGTAGCTAGCTAGAGAAGATGTATATACAAGAATTTTTCCTTGTTTGTCTTTACACTTCCTAGATTCTTCATGGAAATGGTGACTGGAGAATCAAATGCTTTTCTTCTATAATTTTCTTTATAACAAATAACAACGACAACAACGACAACAACATCAATAACAAAGCCTCGATCTCAATTAGTCAACACGAATCAAACTAAAATTTCTACTTCACATGATTTAATGCAGTTGATGGCATGCATTCAAAACCCTCTAAATCTTTTGTCATCCATGCATTTTTAATTATTTTTGGCTATCCTATTTTGTATCGAATTGCTTTCATTTTCATTATATCGAGTTTTCTAACTAGTGAATTTCTTATAAGGTCTAACCTTTTAGTTTGTGTCTTTTAGCATTATGTTGTATACATGGGAGGAAGTGATCATCATGAAGATGAAGGTGGCGATGAAGCTGCAAAGTGATTGATTTTTGTTTGATGTGAATTACATCAGTTAAAAAGTTGCATTCGATACCGGAGAATTACATCATTGAAAGAATGCAAATACTCAAGTACATCAATTCCGCCAAGTATGCATTGTAGTTGTTATTATTAATCCTTCAACGAATCACTTTTCTCTCATTTCAGGAGAACTCTGTTCTTCCATATTTGAACATTATATGTTTATTTTTAGGAATCCTATAGAAACCATTCTTCCAACAATGGACATAAAAAGGTTCAAACTGGCCCGTGTCGTTGCTTCCTTTTCATCTTGAGGCCCTGAGCAACTCACCGAAACGATTCTTAAGGTTTGTGCAATCTACTTTGTCATTAAAAATATCTCTTCCATTTGCTTCTCTTGTAATAAAAATCTCTCTTCCATTTGCTTCTCTTCTAATTGTTTTATAAACAATTTGTACTCAATTCAAACTGTGTTTACATGAATCAAATTATATTTTGTGAGGAATGTACATTCATCTCATTTGTTTGTTGAGCAGGCTTTATATTTTTGTATATAACATATATAAGATGTTGCATCAACAAAATCATCATCTTTTTGTGACTGTTGAAAGTTTTAAGTCCCATAATGATTTGATACTTTTAGCCTTAATTTTATTAAAAAACTACATGAAACTACAACTTAATAGATTATACTTAAATTTTTCTTAATGCCCCTATAAATTCATAACATATAATAAGATGTATAATCTTATTTATCATTATGCATAGAAGTGTGATGAGTAAAAGTTGATTCCTGGGGTCGAACCTGGCATTTTGGAGGCCTTAGGCATAACCTTTTTGCCGCTCTCAGCATGCTTTCATTAAAATTATTTTATTTTCACCTTATATACCGCCATTGTACTTTAAAAACTATTTAAAGATTTTTTTCCCTTCCTTTCTCTAGACCTGAGATCGGCGGTGAAAAGTGTAAGAATCTCTTTATCATCGGTGGAGTTAAAAAGGGGTAGAGGGTGCGAGATGAGAAATTAAAGAAAGTTGAAAAAACTTATTCCTTTAGCTAGACTAAAAACTTCTAAAATAGTGATGTTTAACCTGGCAATGTGTACTTGACTATTAGTAGTTTAGCAATAAAATCAACTTGTTGAAAAAAAAAACCAAACCTCAACAAAAAGTAGTAATTAAAAAATCGACAAAAACATTTTTGGTGAGATGATAGGCATGTCACTTGCCAAAAGTTAATGATGAGTGTTCATTTAGGTATGATTTAGTATAGGATATTAGGAGTTAATGGACTATATTTATCTTGTTTTAGAGTGACAAATGCTTGTTTTATGTGTTTCAGGGATTTTATTTTTATTGGACAGTTTTGGGACCGAAGGCCTATGTTTAGCTTAATTGACGATGTTTAGTTCAAAGGGCATAACTTTCACATCCGAAATTGGAACGACTCACCGTTAGTCTTGTTGGAAAGAAGACTTTGAGGCAAACATTTTCAACTTTCGTAAGAATCATGAGATATGGATTTGAAGTGGCTCAAAAGAACACACACAATTCAAAAAGTTTGGCTAAGTTCCTTAATGATCCCTTTTCAGTATAAAGGCCATAACATTCTCATCTCAAATTCAAATGACTTTCTTTTTCCTTCTTAGAAAGTAGACTCCAAGATGAACATTTTCATGTCTCCCAAGCCTTTTCAGATTCGACTTCTAGGTGGTCCAAAATCGCGTTGTAATGCAGAGAATAAAAACACGACGTGAAGATGCCGTAATAAAAAATTCTCACGGCGTGACTCACATAAAAGTTAACCAGAGAGCTAAAAAAGGATGCCGTGTTTCACATATTCTCACGGCACCGCCACAGCATTGATACCTGAAGACTTGAAATTTTAGGAATTTTACCTATTTCGAGATTTTTAGGTTTTTAACCCACTTTGGAGTCTTCTTATAAATACTAATAGACTATAATTTGAAAAGAACTCTTGTTTTTATTTTCGTTTTGCATTAGAACTAGATTTTTGGCTTGATTATGTCTAGCTAATCTCCTTCCTTTAGGTTAAAGGTAGATTGGTCAAGCTTTGCGACTTGGGATTCTGTTATGAGGTTTATTTGTATTTAATTATCTTGATTCTTTTCAATGGTTTATTCTCTTTGGTATTGTTTTTAATAATAGGGTTAGATTTGATTATATGTATAGCGATGTGCATGCATATTAGGTTGACTATCCTTACTCGTTAAAGTTGAAATGTCCGGCCTTACGTGGTAGACTCAAACTTGTGACAGTTAGCCAACCGGTTAAGTACCCTAAGGATATAGATTAAATTGGGAGCACTAGCAATCCGATTGTATAGGTGTAGTGCCTTCATAGACCGTGGTAATACGTCCAATGCGTTAAATCTAGAGCACTAGCAATCTGATTGCGTGTTTGGTTAGGGAAGTAGTCAATGGTCCTACCTAGGCTGTTGACATTAGGAAGTGCGAGGAACTGAGTGCATCACTGGGTCTATAGCTGCACAAGATCATAGGTTAGTCTCATATCATTTATAAACCAAGAATTAATAGAATCAATCCCAAGTTGTATTGTGAAGACCGTGAAGCTGAATACCTAGATTTTCTTCCATTGCATTACTTCAATTCTAAATTTTTTAAGGTTTCCAAAAGTTTTACAAAAAGCCCCTGTTTTCTCTTCTCCCTTAGACATATAAGTCAGTAACCCAGTGCTTGAGGTTTGACCCCGAGCTTACCACTGCTACAGTCTTTTGTAGTTTTTAGTCTAGGAATCGAGAATTATATTTCACGTTTTACGACGCACGTCTTATTTTGGCGTTGTTACCGAAGACTAGGTACTACTTAATTTAGGTTTTTCTTTTCTTTCTTTTATGCAAAGGAGTCTTCGTCGATATCGAGAAGGCTTGCCGACGGAACGCGAGAGAAGCGCGCAAATGGAAGCAAGATTCTGAAGCTACTCCTAATGTTTCATATTCTCTAGAAATGGAGGATAACAAGCACAATCCTCCCCGAGATGAGGGAACAATCAGAATCAAGGGGATAATCAGGATAAGGCACCATTAGGATCGAGGGGACATCTAATTCCCCAATTTTAGCCACACACACCAAATGTGTTAAACCCTGCACGTGCACTAGCACATGATGAGCTCCGCATCACAATTGAGATGGAAAACCAAGAGATGCAAATTCTCCTTGCATATCAGCCTCATTGCATTGTATATCCTGTACATAGGGGTGACTTTGAGCTTAAGTCCGGTTTCCTAAACCTTTTACCCTCCTTCCATTGCTTGGATCGTAAAGGTCCGATGACTTTCATCAAAGATTTTGACTCCAAATGTTTAATGATGAAGCGACCTAGAGTACAGTAAGATGAAGTCAAATTGTTGGCTTTCCCGTTCTGTCTTAAAGATAGAGCGCTAGAGTGGTTGTTTTACCTTCCCTCGGGATCTATGACTAGTTGGAATGACTTGATTTCAACATTCTTAAGGGAATACTTTCCCGAATCCCAGTCATCTCAGCTTATCTTAGAGATATATAATATCAAGATGAAAAAGGAGAGACCTTCAATGACTGTTGGGGCCGATTCAAATGACTAATTACACTGTGTCCCCAACATGGTCAAAGTAAAACCTCTCTTGTCCAATTCCTCTACAAGGGTCTTAGGTCCCTTGAGAAGTGCATGATTGACAACACTTATGGTGGAGCCTATAAGAAGAGAACAACTGATGAGATGTTCAAGTTGTTTGAATCTATGGCTAGTCAGTCCTGTCAATATGTTGATGACGATAAGGATGAGGATCCTTCTAGACATATCTTCAATAGAAGTAGGTCAAGCGACACTGATAAGAAGCTTGACAAACTCACTGATCTCATGGAGCATTTCTTTACTTCCTGGAAAGCTCAGGCCAAGACTTGCGGCTTTTGCGAAGCTTCTGGTCATACTATTGATTCTTGTCCCACCATGTTCAGAGAACAAGCTAACGCTTTAGGTGGCAGATTCCAAGGTCCTCCTAGGAATCAATACGGCAACACTAATGGTAATATATATAATCAAGCCGTTAATAGCCCCTATTTGAATTATGGTTCACAGAATCAGAACTTCTTTCAGTTTGTTCCAAGGGGATAACAACTCCCTCCGCAGCCCCAACCTGTTCAGACTACCGGACCCTTAGAGGATATGATGAGGACACTCATCACTAAGGTGGACAACCTTGTAGTCAACAAGACATAGTACAAAGCAACTAATGATGCTACTGTACGTGACTTGACAGTTCAGGTGAATCAAATAGCTAGAGAGCTAGGTAAACTTACGGACTAAGGTAGATTGCCTGCCCAACCTACCCCTAACCCTAAGGCGCATGTAAATGTCATATCATTAGTTGTTGAGAGCGAGCCTAGGGAGACTAAGGTAGTCTATAGAGAGCATCACACTATACCTAAACAGGATGAGGAGGCAGAGGCCAGGAGGTGATGTGAGATCTTAATGCGATCTCCTTTCCCACAGAGATTCTTTCCGGAGTTATTCCAGAAACACAAAGATCCTGAGATACTGGCAGACATCCCTCAACTTCCCCAGTTGAGCAGATTTTAGATATTCAGGAGAAGGTTGAGGAGGTTGCACAGGTCATTGAGATCGAGGATTCCCTAGAGCAGGTATGCGCAGACGTGGACAAGGTAAGTTTGGGGGTACATGAAGTACCAGAGGAGCAGATCGAGAGAAAGCTACTACCCAAATGCCTAGACCTTGGTATATTTACTCTTTCTTGTAAGGTAGGTAATATTACTATTGAGAGTGCCATGTGTAATCATGGCGCATCCATAAATGTCATGTCCAATTCATTATATAAGTCTCTTCATGATGGTCCTCTTAAGGATACTCAGGTTGCAATCCACCTATCTAATAGGTCGGTTGTACACTCGGTTGGGTTCATCGAGGATGTCCCAATCAAGATTCATGATTTTATATTCCTGAAGACTTTTATGTAATGGATATTGGAGAAGATTCTCTCAATGAGTTACCTTCTATTCTTTTGGGTCAACCTTTCCTATGGACTGTTAGGAGTACGGTTGATGTGTTTGATGGGACCATGACTATCGGGTTTGATGGTAAGATCGTTACATTTGATATTTTTAACACTATTAAATCTCCTACTTATGTTTCTTGCTTGTTTGCTATGCATGTTTCTGACCTACTATTTCAGTATGAGATTAGGTTGGACAAGCAAGACAGCCGTCAAGAACCTAGATTTGGTGAGACTTTTCCACCACCCCATGCTGACATATAGTGTTTCCTTCTCCCACGGTGGAGCTGTGCGTACGAGAACCACTCGAGACATGCTCGAGTGGGACAACATGACCTAGCACGCATGATTCTGAAGTCGGGCTAATGACTCTAACCAAAAGTGCTCTTGGGAGGTAGCCCAAGTTTCTATCCTTTTTTTTTTCAGTTTCTTGTTCTTATATTATTTTTTGAACTAATCTTATCTCATTTGTGACTATTTGCAGGTGTCTGATACTTGTTTGTTGAATCACTAGAGTTGAGAGCCCAATATCACTGCTGAGTTTCTTTGGTATATATAGTTAGTCTATTTTGGATTTGGTAAGTTCTTGTGTTTAGTTTATTAGAATTAGTTTTTGAGTCTGGTGGAGGTATTGATATGTATATTCCCGTAATTTCCTGAGTTGAGCATTTTTGTCACCGTGCTTTATATTTTATGAGATATTATAGTGCAATAGGTTTTGCATATTCATTTTAGCATGTCATTTCTCCATTACTTGTTTCTTTCACTTCCATGTTCTTTTTGCTTATTTTCTCTTCATTTTATAGTTTGATAGCCTCATTCTTATTTTAAACCTTGAGGACAAGGTTTGGGATAAGTTTGGGGGGTGTTTTAGGTATAGTTGAGTGTTGGATGAATGGATTAGCGCATGATAGGTATAACCATTTTATTATTTTTATGCATATTCCATGGGTTTGGTAAGTTATGGTGGTTTTTTCTTTTCTTTTCACCTTTTTTCTTGTTATGACATGCTATGCATTGCATCATTTAGGTTAGTAGTAGTTTGTATTAGTTCATGCATTTTTGTAGTTATTTAGTTGCATTATTAAGTCTATGCATGTTTAGAGTCATTTTGTTACATATAGAGTTGCCTAAAACCTTGTTGAGTGTTTTTTATTGTGGATATGAGTTCGAATTATGCTACTTTTGAGACTTAAACCTTTTTAAATATTAGGAGTTGTACTTAATTTAGAGTATTATCCAATATCTTTGAGGTTGCTTATTAGAGAACTAGTATGAAGTTTAGGCATTGTGCTAGATAACAAAGAGGCAAACTGTCCTATTTTGCAAGTTTTTAGATTTCTAAGGATGCTAGAATTAGAATGTAGCTCACTTGAGACATCAATTACTATGACTTGATCACTTATTGGGAATGATTAGACTTGAACGAACATTGAATGACTCATTTGATTATAATGAAAGTGAGAAGGGTCAACAAGAGTTTTCTTAAAAATTTTATAGAGTGCCACAGATTCCAAAGGAAAAGGAGCATAGAATCTTATGGTGGGAAAAAGTGAGAAAAACGGATTCCACTGGACATGGAGCAGGGACCGCACTACTTTTAAAACATTTGGGGGAAAATAGAGTGTATATATGCATAAAGGCGGAAGTTTATGAAAACTCTTTTGAATAAAAAGATATGACCGAGTGCTTATAGCTAGATCAATTGAGTTATTCCAATGTGTTGTTCCACATTTTCATATTTAAGTCTGATTGTCTCTTTTTGGTGTGTTTAGTCAACATTTATGGATAGTATGTTGCACTTTTCGTTCATAGTCCCTTTTTCAGTGTTGATACACTATTTATAGAAAATTCTAAACTTGTATGCTTTAATGTAGTGGCTCTAATCTTGAGTAGTTGAAGGCCTTTGTTTGGATTGATTCTAGTTTTTGAAAGAGTGATTTTCATGGATGTTTGAATTCCGTTTTCACACTATTTGGCTCAGAACTTCTTTTAGGTGATGGTTACTTGAGTGACAGATTTAAATAAAAAGGAAGTCAAAGTTGACTTGGTGATTGGCATAGGTTTATTAGGATTAGTCATTGTAGTATAGAAGTAGAGTATATGTTTTCATTCACTTATTCACTCGGGACGAGCAAAGTCTAAATTTGGGGGTGTTTAATGAGTGTTCATTTAGGCATAATTTAGTATAGGATATTAGGAGGACTATATTTATCTTTTTTCAAAGTGATAAATGCTTATTTTATGTGTTTCAGGAATTTTATATGAGTAGGGCGTTTTTGGGACTGAAGGCGTGTGTTGAGCTTTAATTGACAATGTTCAGTTCAGAGGGCATAACTTTCACATCAGAAGTCTAAACGACTCGCCGTTGGTCTTGTTGCATATAAGACTTCGAGACGGATATTTTCAACTCTCATAAGCACCATTAGATATGAATTTAAAGTGGCTCACAAGAACACACACAGTTGGTAAAGTTTGGCTATGTTCCTTAATGACTTACCGTTTCTTTTATAAAGGCCATAAGTTTCTCATCTCAAATCTAAATGACTTCAGTATAAAGGCCATAAGTTTCTCATCTCAAATCCAAATGACTTAAACTTTCTTATTGGAATGTAGACTTCAAGCTAAATATTTTTATATATCACAAGCCTCAGATTCGGCTTCTAAGTGGTCCCAAATCGCGTTGCAAGGCAGAGAAGAAAAACACACCATGAGGATGTCGTGATGAACAAATTCTCATGGCATAACTCACATACGAGTTAACCAAAGAACTAAAAGAGGACGCCATGTGGATGCCTTATTTCACAAATTCTCATGGTGCAACCACGATGTCAATATCTGAAGACTCAAAATTTCGAGAATTTTACATATTTTTCGAGATTTTAAGGTTTTCAACCCACTTTGCAGTCTTCCTATAAATACCAATAGACTCTAATTCGAAAAGAACTCTTGTTTTTACTTCTATTTTGTATTAGAACTAGGTTTTTGGCTTGATTATGTCTAGCTAATCTCCTCCCTCTAGGTTGAAGGTTGCACATCAGCCTCATTGCATTGCATATCCTGCACATAGGGATGACTTTGAGCTTAAGTCCGTTTTTCTAAACCTTTTGCTCTCCTTCCATTGCTTGGATCGTAAAGGTCCGGTGGCTTTCATCAAAGATTTTAACTCCAAATGTTTAATGATGAAGCGACGTAAAGTACAGGAAAATGAAGTCAAATTATTGGCTTTTCCATTCTGTCTTAAAGATAGAGCGCAATAGTGGTGGTTTTACCTTCCCCTGGGATCTATCACTAGCTAGAATGACTTGATTTTAACATTCTTAAGGGAATACTTTCCCGAATCTGGGTCGTCTCAGCTTATCTTAGAGATATGTAATATCAAGATGAAAAACGTAAAGACCTTCAATGACTGTTGGGGCCGATTGAAAAGACTAATTATACTGTGTCCCCAACATGGTCAGAGTAAAACCTTTCTTGTCCGATTCCTCTATAAGGGTCTTAGGTTCCTTGAGAAGTGCATGATTGACAACACTTGTGGTGGAGCCTATAAGAAGAGAACAACCGATGAGATGTTCGAGTTGTTTGAATCTATGGATAGTCAGTCTCGTCAATATGTTGACGACGATAAGGATGAGGATCCTTCTTGACACATCTTCAGTGGAAGTGGGTCAAGCAACACTGATAGGAAGATTGACAAACTCACTGATCTCATGGAGCGTTTCCTTACTTTTGGGAAAGCTCAGGACAAGACTTGCGGCTTTTGTGACGCTTCTGGCCATACTACTAATTCTTGTCCCACCATGTTCAGAGAACAAGCTAACGCTTTAGTTGGCGGATTCCAAGGTCTTCCTAGGAATCAATACGGCAACACTAATGGTAATACATATAATCAAGCCGTTAATAACCCCTATTTGAGATATGGGTCACAAAATCAGAACTTCTCTAAGTTTGTTCTAAGGGGACAATAACTCCCTCCACAGCCCCAACCTGTTCATACTACCGGACCCTTAGAGGATATGATGGGGACACTCATCACTAAGGTGGACAACCTCATAGTCGACATGACATAGTACAAAGTAACTAATGATGCCACTGTGCGTGACTTGGCAGTTCAAGTGAATCAAATAGCTAGAGAGCTAGGTAAACTTATGGACTAGGGTAGATTGCACGCCCAACCCACCCCTAACGCTAAGGCGCATGTAAATGTCATATCATTAGTTGTTGAGAGCGAGCCTAGGGAGGCTAAGGTAGTTCATAGAGAGCATCACACTATACCTGAGCAGGATGAGGAGGCAGACTTAAACTTGTGACAGTTGGCTAACCGGTGTATGTATATCACAGTGCATGCATATTAGGTTGACTACCCTTAGTAATTGAAGTCGAAACGTCCATCCTCACGTGGTAGAGTCAAACTTATGATAGTTGGCCAACCGGTCAAGTACCTTAGGGATCTAAGCTAAATCAGGAGCACTAGCGATCTGGTTATTTAGGTGTAGTGTCTTCACAAACTGAGGTAATGTGTCCAACGTGTTAAATCTGGAGTACTAACGATGAGGTTGCGTGTTTGGTTAGGGAAGTAATCAACGGTCTTACCTTGGTTGTCGACATCAAGAAGTGCGAGGAACTGAGTGTGTCACCGGGTCTATAGCTGCACTGGATCATAGGTTAGTCTCATATCATTTATAAACCAAGGATTAATGGAATCAATCCCAAGTTGTATCGCGAAAATCGTGAAGCTGTATATGTAGATTTTCTTCCATTGCATTACTTCAACTCCAAAGTTTTCAATGTTTCTAAAAGTTTTACAAAATCCCCTATTTTCTCTTCCCCCTTAGAAACCTAAGTTAGTAACCCAGTCCTTGTGGTTCGACCCTGAGCTTACCACTGCTACAGTCTTTTGTAGTTTTTGGTATAGGAATTGGGACTGATATTTGACGTGTTACAATGCATAGCAGGCAAGATTTTTGAAGGTCGAGAGTTCGACTCCCCATAAAAAAAATGCTAGAGCGACACTCCTAAAATGTACATCATAATGCACAACACCCGTATCCAATCGTGTTTTGAACATCAGAATACGTAAGCTCTCATCTGAAGGTAAAACGGATGGGATAAGATATGGAATTGTCTATTTAGGATTCAATAAAATAAAATAAAATAAAAATGAGTTGCTTGAAAGTTCTTTGGCTCTCATAACAAGTTTACAACAACAAAATTCTCAATCCCAAAATAATCAGGTGCGGCTATGTATATTAAATATTCCATTCTTCTTGATTCAATGCATTCTAAGCTATCTTAAGTCTGCCATTACGTTATCAAATTTCTTCAAGTTTTATTTATTATGTTTAGTTTCCAATATGAGGATCATAACACAATTTTTCGTTAGCTAACAGAGTCGAACTGTCTTCCATAGAAGGGAAAAGTTGGGAAGAAAAAAGGAGTAAGCTACATCAACATTGATTACATCTTTATATAGTGACTAAACCCCAATGAACTATATAGAAATTACTATATAACCATTGCACTACAATTCCTATATTTTATAATATACTATTACATGTAGGCATCAACATTGTACACTTAACTCAACTTATACAAAATATTTCTTTAAAATCTGGCGTTGATTTAGTTATATCGCACAAATTTTTTTCACTTTCAAACCATATTTTTCCTCATTTTGTGTTGTATGAACATTTAATGTTTGCATGTGCCTATGTTTGTGGCTAACTCGCTTATACGAATAAGTCAATTCTCCTAATAAAAAAAAAGTCAATTCTCCCTTCAAAATCTTTTTTTTTCTTAAGAGAAAGAGAATGTCACTAAATCTATTTTTTTTCTATCATATATGTTTCTACCAAGTGATTTAATATAACTTTCAAAAATTAATATTCTTTAGGTAGCAAATTTGTGAATGCATGATCTTAATCACTATTTTTTTGATAACTATGAAGATAGAACATAGATGCTCAGAACAAAATTCATGATATTTACTTTTGTCAGAGTAATAATGCTCATTTCTTTGCCACTATACCACACCTTTGAAATATCTCTCTCAATATATTTTGTAATTAATTTGTGAGGGTTGCTACCTTATTGTTGCTAAAGATAACTTCAAATATTCAATTTCAAACATCATTATCATTGCGAGTGGTCATGTTGTTTTGAAGTTGAATATATAGATTTTAAAAATATGTAAACATGAAGATCTTATATAATAAGTACGTTATAGTTTTCCTTTAAAGCAGAACATTTGTTAAATCTATACTATATATAATGTCAATCCTCCCAAGGATCCAATTAATTTTAAATTTATACTTATTCTATATTTGTCCTTCATTTCTTTTTACTTATTGGTTTAAAAAGAAGTTAACTAATAAACATTGGGGGCATTTGTGGAAAACAAACCCACTTCTAGTTAGTTTTCTAACCAAACCTTTATTAACTTTTCCTAAATTATCGCCATTTCTCTCTCATATCTACGTATCTCTCCACAACCGTTCTCCTCCCTTGCGGTTTGCAAAATTAAAAATTAAAACACAATTACTGCCATTTATTTATTTATTTATTTTTTAAAGATTTTGCATATCATCCATGGATAGAGATTAACATTTATTGCTAGATTTACAGTTTGACAACAAAGGGGTTGGGCATGTAGTGATGATTTTATGCAATTAGTTGCATCAACGTACATTCATGGCAAGACGCACCATCATGATTTGATTTTGACTAATTGTGATAATTTTTAGTGTTTTCATTATTTTATATATATATATATATGGTGGTTGATAATATTGGTCAGTTTTATTTTTCTTTTTTGGATGTGGAGGACGATATACTCCTAATTAAGTTCAAAGTCTAATTGATCGATTTGAAAACTTCTCATCTCTATCCATGCGTGATAATTTAATGGGCAGATCACAATTCTTCACGAGTGTGGAGATGCAAAGAAGTTAATTTTCCTATTTACTTTCACTGTATATTGACAATCATTTCTATATTAACATAAGTTGTCAATTAATTACTTTTATATATCTTTGGATAATTACACTCTCTGAAGGGCAAATTTTGTGACTGATAGATTGCATAGATAGATATCTATATATGGAGCAAAACCATAGATTTGGACACATTAATTAACTAATTAACTTTTGAAAGAAATGGATGGGTCTTCAATGAAATGGAAGGACAACGAGAGGAAAATTGTAAGAGTGGGAGAGTTAATTAAGGGTGATTAGACAAAATATAATGTAAATTGATGCATAGTGGTTTCATTTTAGGTTCCATTTTTTTTTACAAGGTAAAAAATCAAGGTAGCTTTATTTTGGGTTCATGAAGCAACAAAAAATGTTAATGGTGGAATAAAACCACATGATATGCTAGAGATCCTGATCCAGTATTCAGTCTAGGCACATGATCCATTTGTTAGATACTCAACAAATCAAAATGCTTCATATATATAGTTGAGATAATTATCATTATTTTTTAAAATTCAATTATAGATGCTCAAATTTGGTTTTATTTTATTTTTTTTTCCATTCTATGTTATTATAATTTTTTTAAAAAAAATTTATACTATAATATTGTTGATTTAGATGTCTCTCCTATGGAAAAAGATTGGCTGACCCTCTTTGGACATCGAGAAATGCGCACCTACCATGTTGGCATTATCCGATGCAAATGTAATGTACATGTCAAGGTGCATAGTTTGGGGTCCTTCTGATAGATGTACCTATAAATTTTATTTAGACATTCATCATTTAGTCCAAACAATTGCATAGAATTGACAATGTTATAAAAATAAATTTTGAAACTATAAATTTCTCAACTGTGACTTTTCGCAAAAAAAAAATCTCAAAATTTGATCCAAACATATCTATATGTTTCGTGCTCATCGACTAGTGTAATTAAATGTAATTCTCTTTAGTCCCATATCACTAAATGAAAAATATGTATGATATGAGACTAGTATAAAATGAGAGGTTAGAGAACCCTCCAAACTCATACCTAAGTTTAATTTAATATCTAGATTCTAGAAACAATCCCTAGGGTCCTCCTCCCCACCCATCCCCTTACTCCCCATTCCTCCCGATCTCCTCTTCTCCTCCTATCTCCCATCTTCTTCTCCACTCTCCTCTCTCCTTCCAGCCTACTCCCCCTCCCTCATCTCACCTTCCCCTTCCCGTTCCCCTTTCTCGTCCCCTTCGCTCTAGATATTAAATTAATCTTATCTTTTTCAAGGGGCGTGCCACCTTTCAAAATAAATAAAAAAAAGGCTTGGTGCACCTCGCAAAAGCTAAACAAAAATCTTTACTAAAATTATTCACTCTTTTTAATCTTCTTGCTCATTATTTTTCTGCTAAGGCAGCACGACGGGTGTGACGCTTTTGAAAAAAAATTTTCCTTGCTTGTTGTTACTACTACTGCTAAGGCTTCTTCATTTTTTATTATAATTTTCTTTTCAATCTTGTCTTTTTGACATTCTTGGCAACTATATATACATATTTGCGTCTTTGCGTCTTTTAGGCTTGCCGATGGTATATTAGTTTCATCTTTTAGAATTTAGCCATTTAAAACATGTTTGTTTCTGCCACTACCACCGATTCCATGTTTAAAATACTAAAAAATATGCACACTCATATCATCTCTACAATACCTTTTAGGTTTTATTCTAAAGTCTATTCTTTTTATCAAACTTGAATTTGCCTCATCAACTGGTTGTTGTCCAAATTACTGGTATGCTTTTCCATCCTATTTTCCCTTATAATTTCTCAATTTTATGCCCTAGTGTAATTTTATTCATCTTTTGTTGTATAATTATTTGCTAAACCTACTTATTAATTATAATTAATTATGGTTGTTCTATTAGTGGCTATTCTGGTAGTCTTTCGACCTTGATTTGGTGCTTTGTGCATGTAGATGGACAGGAAATCCAGGGGTTTTATGTCCAGTCAAATGATGGAGACAGGATAAAAAAATTTTGATTTTTTCTTGTAATTCGCTCTCTTGAAAAATGTAATAATTCTGGAAATGTAATACGACATGGAGGATTTTTGTGAAAATTTGCCAATTTGGAGAAGTTTGGGAAACATTCTCTTAGATGGTGAAAAGATTCAAATTGCTATTTAGGGATGTCAAAGTAAGCACAATTATGCATTATAGCATTCAAAAATACTAATCTAATGGTTTGGAGCATTTCTAATGATACAAACTACAGATACTACAAAGAAGTTACAAAGAAAAAAAAATCATGCATAGGAAATAAAATCAATTCTTATAAAAAAATTGATACATAACTCTACATAATGGTATCATATTATGCATAAACTAAGCTATTACGTATTGATTTGTAGTTAAAATGTGTCTCTAAATGTAACTACCCAAATCTTCCCCAATTCGACTTAGGGGCAATTTAGTAATTTAAATATTAAATGTGTGTTGAATTTTCTATAAATTGGATTATTAGGGAAATGGTATAATAAACACCATAAGATGCGCATTTTATTTGGTTTGAAGATATTTCATTATATACTCTCGTTCTCATTAAGGAAACTCACAAGAGAATAAGTTCTCAAAAACTTTTCTTAAACATGAAGAAAGTTATATTTGGGGGCGAGATCTCCAGATTTATGAGATCCCACTAACTAGGGAAATAAATATGGGAACTTTTCTAGTCAAAAGGGGTGAAATATCCAAATTTATGAGATCTCATTAATTAGGAAAATATTTTGTGAGAACTTTCCTGGTCAAAAGGGACAAGATCTCTAAATTCATGAGATAACATTAATTAGGAAATGATTTATGGAAAACTTTCCTGGTCAAAAGGCTAATTAAGTAGACTAATGAAAAAGGGCAAAAAACATATTAGAGTTAGACTTAAGGCCCAAATGAGAGGGCACTTTAGTCTTTAACAATGGTAGATTGCTTATCCTTTTTCATCTTCCAATGTCACTGTATAGTTGTTATTGTTTGAATGATTTGGTAAACAAATATTGGATGTTTTATATGGAAACATCAAGATCGTTTGGGATAGCTTTGAGGAAAACTTCAAATTTATGATTCTCTGGGAAAGGAAAGGAAAAGCTCAACTGGCAGGATACCTTCTTATAATGATTCATAGAAATATCTTTGTGTAAGTTCCATCATGAAAATCTTAATGGATGAGACATTGTGACGGCAGAGACATTACTCAAATTAGATCTTGTTAAATTGATCACGATATCATGTTTCTTTCAAAATTTCATCCATCTAGAATAGAGGTCATAGGCACTAATACGAGATTTTAAACGACTGATATAAGGTTTATGGAAAAAGAAAAAGATGAAATTTGTACAAATTTTTGAACTCGACGTGTTAGAAATTATAGTAATTCAAAGTTACAAGGTTAGACCTAACATTTTTGGAATGGCATTTGAGAAATGTTGGACCCATGTAGCAGGCCCCTACTAATTTGGGACTGAGGCGTTGATGTTGCATACTTGAACTGTTGAAGATGGTCTCAATTATTTCTCTTCCTTTTGATCAGTGCAGTGACGAATTTATTTCATTTCCAATCATCAATAAACTAGTCAGCACCCTGCGCTTCGCGTGCGGGCAAGACTAAATGTTAATAATATCAAATAAAAATAAATTTGATAAGAAAAACCTCTAAACCTAATTTCCAATAAAAAATCACTAAATTGATTCAATCACCTCCAAAACCGTCAAAAACGACACAAATAACAATTCATAACATACAATTCACATGATTAATTAGAACAAAAGCATGTAAGAAAAAAAAAACTACCTAATACACAAAGAAAAACTTAGTATAAATTTGATCGTATTAGTCAAAAATCATCATATTTATAATACTAATAAACTTACATTACTTACATATATACAATATTAGTCATCATTTTAAAGTCTTTAGATTCTAATGTGTTCAATTTGGTTATTAAGAAAGCAATTTGTAATTTCATTATTATTGAACTCTTAAGTACTTAGAAATTACATTTTTTTAAAATGGAAGGATATAATATTCCATTGGTAATATCCTCAAATGTATATACTTTTTCGATTTATGTGGTATTCTATTAACAATATCCTCATATATATGTACTTTTCGATCTCTGCAATTGATAGAATTTGTGGCTTTTGGGCTTAACAAATTCCTAATTAATGCAACACAGATAATAAATTGGTCATCAGTTTGTTAATGACAACATTCCTATACTTTGATCATATTAGATTTCTTTTTCAAAGATCATATTAGATTTAACTATTAAAGCATAAACCCCAGAAAAATAGCAAAATAACCTTGTTAAATACAGTTACACTATAAACAACACAAACAAACAAAAAACCGAAAGCAAAAATAGTCGGACAAGCCAAAATTCTAATTAATTGGCCATTCTAACTTTCAATTAAAAAAGGATGTGGCTAAACGGACCCCAATTTTTGCTAAACATACCTCGTTTACTCACCATACCCCAGTTTTTTATTCTAATTACTAAATATACCCCACTTTTAAAAAAAACCACCGAAATACCCTTACTAAATGTACCAACTTTTTAATAAATATACCCCATTATTCAAACATACCTTTGTCTCCTCGGCCTGTGGATTTCGGTCATACAGAATCGAGACCACTTTAGAGGTTTCAACCGGCTTTATCTAAATCCCACCGGGATCTTTAAAGGGGTATCAGCCTTGTTAGAAGGCAACTGGGCATCGACTGACTGCCACCGAGATCTCTTTATAGGTCTAAGTGGGAACCGACCAAGACCTTTAAAGAAGTCTCAGACCTATGTGTAACGACCCTCAAATTTAATTGGTGACACGTATTGTATTTCAGGATCGTGATCTGACAGTCGTGACTTGTCACATTGCTTAAGCCTTGGAAGTCGATACTGAGGTATATTTTATTTTTCTGTGATGTTTGTAAAATTATTTATACCTTAATGTGAACTTTGTATGTCCTAGTGCGTGATTTTGTTTTGTTTATCGCCTCGGATTGTGTGTGAGGTTCGCCTACGAAGAATGAGAATTTTTGGGCAAAAAGGGCATAATTCAGGTATTTAAACACCAAAATTGATAATTAAAGAATTATCAGAATATAATAAATAATTAATGAATATGCGAGTGTATTGTTGTGTACGAGAATGAAAGATGTGCAAGTCGTGAGATAGTACAGGTTCGATAACACGTGGTGTGAGCACGTATTGGTTAAGTGGTGAGGTAAGAGTCACCAAGTGAAGTCACACAGGTGAGTTAGAGTTGTTGGCTGGATTGAATAGAGACCACAAGATGTGCCTCGAGATACGTGTGTGAGGGAAGATGAGCGAGACATAAATATCACTTTTTTCTCTCTCCTCCCTATCTCATTTCTCTTTCACTCAAATAAATGAACGAAATTGGGAATGTTGGGTTCGGTGATTTCAAGCTCGAAACGATGTAGAGGATTGGCTGACTACGCGTAATAAGGTAAGATCCTGACTCCTCTTGTGTATGTCTATGATTTGACGTCAATTTTATAAGTTTTCGTCGTGATGAATTCGGACGATATTTTTGGGTTTTGGTTTTAATGAGTTTGGGTGATGATTTGATGATCAAAGGGTTGATCAAATGAGATTTTATTATTGAGTTGATGATTTTGAAGAGTTTGGTATTTTAGAAAATTTTTGGTAATTTTCGGTGTAATTTTTGAATCGGGCATTTATCAGAGTTTTGACACATGGCGAAGTGGTTTTTGTAAAGTTTTGGACGTTCCTAAGAGTTTAGGATAGGCTCGAAACTACGCGTAATAAGGTAAGATCCCGACTTCTCTCGTGGATGTCTATGATTTGACGTCAATTTTGTGGATTTTCGTCGTGACAAATTCAGACGATATTTTCATGTTTCAGTTTTAATGAGTTTGGGTGATAGATTGATGATAAAAGGGTTGATCAAATTGGGTTTTGTTGGTTGAGTTGATGATTTTGAAGAGTTGGGTATTTTAGAGAATTTTTGGTGTAATTTTTAAATCATACATTTGTCGGGGTTTCGACACAAGGCGAAGTAGTTTTATATAGTTTTGGTCGTCCCTAAGAGTTTGGGATAGTCTCAAAACTCAGCGACGTGAGGCTGAATTTCGAAAAACCCCAGAAACGAGTTCAGGGTGTCATGCCATGAGGGATGTCGTGGAGAGTTTTCTCCCATAGTGTCGATCACGCTGTGAAAACCAGAGGCGAATATGAGATTGACACTTTATATGATGCGGTGGGCAAAAACCCTAGCAGCGACCAAACCAGGGACTCAATAAACATACGTTTTATGTGACGTTATTGGATTTATACCCTTGTGGCTTCTGGAACAGTAAAAAAAAAATTCAAATATTTTTCAAAAGTTTTGGGAAAACTTTAGGGGTTTATTTAGGGTCAAGAAATGACTCTAATATATAAAAAATTGGGCTTAAATGATTGTCAAGCTTTAAGAATTCAAATTGTACGAGTTAGATAATTGCGTGAGAATCGGTATTTCGCGATTTCTTTAAGATACGTTAGTAAGTCAGTAAGAAGGTGCACATTAATTCATTTTCCATTATTATTTTTTCTATCGAATTAAGGTATTTGTTAGAATTTCATTCTTAAATTCCTTAATTAAGTGTCTTTGGTGTAAGTGTATCGTGAAGGTACTCCTAGGTTCATATTAGCTAGGTTAACATAAACACTTCTGCAGAAAATTTGTCCACCCACCTAATTTTGAGTTTCACCCTGAGTAATGGATTGATGTGGATGTGGATGTGGATGTGGATGTGGATGTAGATGTGGATGTTGTTGTTGTTGTGGGTGTAGTTGTGGATGGAAGTGGTTGTGGATTGTTGTGGGTATTGATCACTTATGGGCTCTATTGACTAGATAAACACTCAACTATCATTGTTATACTTACTAGTTTGTTTATCATGTAATTTGTGTTATTTTCTGCCTTTCAATACCGCATGATTTTTAAACTATTTTATTGGTTATTTATTAATCACTGTTTATATTCTTCTGGCTATAATTTCAATTTTATCACATACTCATTGTCTAGTTTGTGTTGGTGGGTGAAGATACGTCTGAGACAAACAAAGGAAAGGAGCTAGTCGATGCTAGGTGACTTCCTCCGAGGACTCTCAGAGCGGTTCTTTCTTTTACTCCACTGTAGGTGTTGTTTTTTTATTATAAATATTGTATATTATGTTTTGAATATAATGAGGTACCTTTTGGGATTGAGTGACTAGAGATATCATGTATTATCGCATTGTTGTACTTTGTTACCTGATTTTCATGTTTATCCATTTCTTAGGGTTTCCACATTACAAGTTATTTTCCTGATTTTTCCTTTATTGAGTTATTAGTTGATTATACTTGATTTCCGCTGCGAATTTCATAATAAATATATAATCCAATAACTCACACATTTAAATTGATAACTTAAATGATGAATCGAGACTTTGATGGTGACTAAGATGCGTTGATCTCATGAGTGTGGACTCAGGGGGTTCACGTAGGCCTAGGCCGGGCGGGACCCAGTTTTATGGGGAATTAGGGCTGTCACACTGTGGTTTGAAACCCATAGGCGACAAGAACGAAAAAAAATTCAAAACTCCTAAAAGTACATGAAAACGGTCAAAATATTATTGGGTTTTGCTCAGAATCGCTTGATATTCTCGATTCCATTAACATTTTGTCTTAAATGCAAGATTCAACCCCCAAATCGAAGACTTAAACCCAACAACACCAAACCAACTAAAAATGACAAAAAAATCCAAGAAAGCTCTAAAGCGACACAAAAGAGATGAGGAATCGCACTCACGACGTCAAATCGATGGATTTCACCTGATGAGGGCCGAAGGTGGTTGCAATTTGAGAGTGGAGAGATGGTGGTGTGGCTAGGGTATGGATAGCTGAGATGAGTTAGTGGGGTATAAGAGAGCAAAAATCCTTTTATATTGAGGGTAGTTGTGTAATTTCACATTTTTTTAAAAAAAGTGGGGTATATTTAGCAAAAATCGGAGTCCATTTAGACGCTCCCTTTTTTAAATACCTATAGTAAAGAAAAGGCCGAAAAATCCTCCAAAAAAAGCAAAATATCCTCATTAACTACAATAGCACTATGTTTAACAAACCAAAAAACATAACTACCCCTGTGCAGCGCGTTGGATTGATTTGTCTTTAATTTTTACTTTATAGTTAGTTTTTTTTCCTAGTTGGAAGTTTTTGATTTGTCTTCTCCTTATTGGGAAGCTTTATTACTCGTTTTGTGGTTTTAGTATTTTTGTGTATTGTCTTGAGTTTCAACATTGTAGAGAGCAGTGACTGATTGTCAAATTGTATCAATTTCGAAAAAAGTCAAATTAATGACAGTTTGTTTGCACAAATAGAATTATCGATTCAATGTATTTGATTCTATGTCTGGTCTTGTATTGAGCAATGACTGCTTAATGAAATTTTTTTTTCTCTTCAAAAAACAAAAAAAAACAAAAACAAACCCCAAAGTGAAAATAACCCAAGAAGTCAAAATTCTAATGAATAGGTCATTCTAACTTTGAGTAAGGACTTACATACTAATTAGAATTGTAACACAATTGACACATCATGCTAGTTGTCTCTAATTGTAACATAATTGCTTTTGCGACACCTGGAATGGACATCCAGCTGTTAGTGTCGATTGATTTTCATATCGATGTTTGTTTGACCCCGATTAATTTGGGATTGAGGCTATGTTGTTGTTGTTATTCGATTGTGCGCACACAAATCGATGTGTATTGAATGGATAAATTCCTTTAAATTGCATACCTAATGACCCAATTTGTTTAGAAGTCTTTAACATCACCGCATCATTACTGCCTCCAATCTTTTTCTTTAAAGAAGAGAAAGAAAATGGGGGAAAGAAGCAAAAACTAATACACCATAACATTATGATAAAAATTAATTCAAGGCTAAAACGACCACACTCTAACATCATGATAAACTAATTCAAAATATATAGCCATGCATGTACGTTGAGTTGGGACCAAAGACATGCTGATGATGCTTAAAGGATAAGGTTGGACACTCGCCTAGTGATTCTTGCTTACATCCCCGTCAAACTTGGCGGAGGAGGAAGTATGTCGAGTTTAGAACACATGAAGCGATGGCGAGCTTTGGGCATTAGTTTTGTCATGCAATCAACAACTTGGTCCTCGGAAGGAACATTACGAATATCTAGTAGCTGTTTGAGAACTCTATCATGGATGAAGTGGAGATTAATTTCAATGTGTTTTGTATGGGCATGAAAGACCAGATTCTTAGAAAGGAAGAATGCACTCTGGTTGTCACACCAAAGGATTGGTTTAGAAGAAGACTAAAAGTGGATGTCGGAGAGGGGAGATTCTATCCACATTATTTCAGCTGAAATGTGAGTAAGAGACTTGTATTTGCTTTCTGTACTACATCGAGCAACGACTTGTTGTTTCTTGGCTTGCCACAAGATGAGAGTATAGCCAAGATAAATGCAATATCCTGCGACAAATTTTCGATCTTCTGGAGAGGAAGCCCAGTCGGCATCAGAAAAGGTAACAATTTTGCGATTGGAGCAAGGCTTGATGTGAAGACACATATTGGAAGTGCCAGTGAGGTAACGTAATATACACTTAACGTCCTGGCAATGGATGACTCTTGGCTTTTATTGAAATTGGATGAACCGATTAATAGCGAAGGAGATGTTGGGACGAGTGTGGGTGAGGTACTGAAGGCCCCCTATAATTCTGCGATAAAGAGTGCAGTCTGAGAACAAAGGACTAGAAATAGAAACATTCAATTTTGAAGAGGCGCAAGGAGTGGCAACTGACTTCAGATTAGCAAAGCCAGCACTTTGAATGAGAGTTTGAATGTAAGACTGTTGCGAGAGATAGATGCCTGTATGATCTTATTTGACTTCGATCCTAAGAAAATAATGTAAATCTCCTAAGTCTTTGAGAGCAAATTGGTTGGCAAGAGAAGAGATAAACTTTTTAATGTGAGCCCCAAAATTTCTGGTGATGATAATATCATCGACATAAATAAGGATATATGTAACTGAATTGTCATCCTTGTGAATGAAAAGAGACGTGTCGGCAATCGAATTGCGAAATCCCCAATTTAGTAGAGTAAACCAGTGATGAATTTTACAGTTATTTGTTACTATTATTGCTCTATTTCCTTTTTTTTTAAATTCTATTACGATTGAGTTGTCCGAGGGCAAGTGAGTCAACGTGATCCATGGAAGAATGGGTTATCTAAGGTCATATGCAAGAGCTAGGAACTTAGGATGCACGATATTGTTTGTTGGTTCTATATGGGGTGAGAGTTCTTTACTGGACTACTAGGAAGTTTTTCATCTGAGTGGATTTTAGGATGGTGTGAATGTACCTAATCATATACTTCGAGCCTTGTATGTGTTTTTCCTTGCCTCAACAACCATTTAGTCGGGACTATTTGCACCTCTCTTTTTGATTTCTAGGACAATCATCTACGATTGATTCATATTTATTTACAATATTTATTTATTTATGCATTCCTTGTACCTTTCTATCTACCGACATAAATATAGACTACTTATTTATTTCGAAATGCTGTAAACATCCTACTTAGTGTTACGTACCTGGCTTGTCATTCTTTTATTTGACTGAGCGCAGATTTGCAGCCGAGCAAGAGAAAGGCTCCTCAGTTAGGTGACTTACTTTAAGGATACCAGAGCGGTTGTCCCTTTGTTTTTGACGTGGGTTTTTCTTACATTTTGTGTTATGTATATATTTGTTTTGTTTCACAATAGGATATGGGTTTTATGAGATATCTTGGGGCATGTATACGGATAATACTCTCTTGTGACTTGATGTATTTTTTAATGGTATACACATGTAGGGTTTTCACACTCTAGGTTGTTCTGACTAGTGTCTTAGAGATTATTCTATTAGTTTGAGATTTTAATGCTTCTGCTATACTTTGAAAACTCACTATTATGAATAACTCTCATTTAAATTGCTTTGTTAATGGTAAATAAAAAGGAAGGCTGACTAGGCTTGCGTTGAATTCACAAGATTTATTCGGGGGTTCACTTAAGTCTAAGCATGGTGGGGCCCAGTTTAGGGTTGTGGAACTGGGTCGTTACAGTTGGTATCAAAGCCCAAAGTTTTAAAACTTGACTCTTGATTAACTCACAACCAATTAAGACACAAACCCATTTATCAGTTAGGACAATAGTTGAATTTAGAATGGAACCCTGTGATCCTGACTTAAGTCTTAGTTGGGAAGTAAGAAGAGTTGGGGAATTTAAAACTGGAATATATGAGCTATTTGATGTATTGTACATACTATTATTGATAGCTATGTTCTGATCGTGTATTCACATTCTTTTCAAATTGCGATGGTCGGTCAGCCCAAGACTAGTGATAGTGGTTTGGTAGATATTCATGGGAGAATAGATGAGGTGTCTCAGTTAATTGCTTCGCACGGTCACCAGCTTGAGGAAATCCTCTAACTGTTGAGAACTCAGCCTGCACCTTCACCCTCTACGTTTGCAGCAACTGTTACGTAGGCTGGGAGTGCTCCTACAGTGCTGGACACACTTGCAGCTCCCGCAGTAACGGTAGGACCTACAGTAGCTGAGGAGGCATAAATTTAAATCAAGATAGTCCACCTATGTCAGATACACTGACTGAGGATACGCCGAGTACGCCAACTGACACAGGTACTGGGGCGATAACTGAGGTGAGGCAGGCTCACGAATTCTGGCAACATCATCTAAAGAAGTTTCACAGGGGTATTGATCTTGAGCAGCAGAGAAATACATATAAAGTCACTCGAAGATTCATGATGTGTTGGCCACACCGAAACATATGAGGCCTAGTATATCATCAACTTCATTGTTGGTAGAGGCTGATATGTAATAGCGTAGCATGGTGGCTACGAAGGGGAAGCCCAAGGACTGGGCTAAGTTCATAAAGAGGTTTAACGAGAAGTACATTCCTCTTTCGATCCGCAACTTGAAGATCATTAAGTTTAAGAACATCAGACAAGCAAGTAACAAGACTGTAATGCAGTGCATAGGCCAGTACCTACGATTGATGGATGGTGAGGGCATAGCTGACACCGATGCTGACCGGGCCTATTATTTCATGCATGGTATGTTACACTCTATTGGTTCGATGGTGGTTACTACAATTTCGAGGACATTACAGAAGGCCTACGAGAGAGGTATGACCAACGAGACTTTCTTGATAGCTTACGCAGAGTATTGGTTGCACCATCAGTATCATTATAGATAGTAGTCAGTTCGAGAGGTAATAGGATAAAGAAGGTACCTAAATAGTGGATATGGAGAGACCGAGCACGGAGCGTGGGACTGTTGCATCTCCATCTTCTACCGCTGTAGTACCATCTGCTCTAATACAGAGTTATGCTAGCACACAACAACAGCTAACATAGTCAGGTCCTTAAAGGCAGCAGTATCAACAGGCTGAGGGACAAAGTGTTCAATTTGGATTAAGCTCTCTGCTACGAGTGTGGACAGATATGGCATTTCATTGGTGCTTGTCTATAATTGGGCCGAGGGCAGCCGCAATAGGGCTAAGAGTATGTAACGGCCCAGCCCAGTCCACCAGCCGCGAGTGGATCCATCGGCCGCAACCACGGCAGCGGCTCCCCGGGGGCGCACCCCGGGCACCGCCGCTAGTCACGAGTGCAGTGGTACCAAGCCCTACCCCATCCGTGTCCCCCCGCACGGTTTTCGCCTCCTCGACTCAAACCTGGGTCCTGAGGAATAAGATTCCAGATTTCACGAGTCGAGTACCACTGAGCTGGGAGGACTTCCCAAGAGGTTACCCATCCTGGTACTACTCTCGCTCAGGCACGCTTAACTACGGAGTTCTGATTGGATCCGGTGCCTTCGTGCTGAACCAGCTCAGTGGTACTCGACTCGTGAAATCTGGAATCTTATCCCTCAGGACCCAGGTTTGAGTCGAGGGAGGCGAAAGACCGTGTGGGGGGACACGGATGGGGTAGGATTTGGTACCACCCTGACTGTGACTAGCGGTGCCAGTGGGGTGCGCCCCCATGGAGCCAGTGCCAATGGTTGCGGCCAATGGATCCACCTGCGGGTGGGCTGGACTGGGCTAGGCCGTTACATAAAAGGCAGATTCAGAGGCCAATAACTAACGTTAGCTACACAAGCAAAGAGTATGAGCAGCCATAAAACCTTGCATGTGTAGGTAACAAGCATGCAAGATGATCAACGAATAATCATAATGTCAACAATATGCTCCACAACAATTACGATAAAACCAGACAAAAGTAGAATGCAATCTCACATACTAGATCATACTTCGTAGATTCAGATGACCCTGAATGAGCACATCAAGTCTAAACCACATCCGAACTACTAATGGTGACCGGAACAAATCACAAACCCACCTAACACGTGCACCCCGCGGCTCGGGTCACAATCCACCGGCGGCGCAAGTACACGTGCTACAATCTAGCATGCTTGATCATGTGCCACAATCGTCCTGAATAAACTTCGATAGTGAAAACAAATCCAACACCAACCAATAACTAGACCAACACATGATCACAATGTATATGAATTTCAAGAATAATAAACGTAAGAATTTAAATAATTAAATACTCCAGATGTGTTTCTGTTGGGGTTTACGCACTGGACTCGTCATCTACTTCTTATGATGATTGAGTGCAGGATCTACTACGACTAGGGGCAAGGAGACTCTCATGAGACTACTTATGACCTTGTATTGACGAAGTTTGACTTGTATGTTTTTATTTTTCTTTGTATTGACTTATTTTTGGGTTTATGGGATCTGTTTAAGATACTAGTACATGTATGTATCACATTTTGTTATGTTATATACAAAGTGTACTTTAGGGTTTTCCACATAGGTTTAATGCTCTGTAATTTGAGGAATTTACATATTTTAAAGCTTCCATTTGTTTACAAATATTAAAATATTAATTATTGACTAACTTAGGCTAAATTAATTGATAATGATGCTTAGTTGGGCGTGGGACACAGCTGGCAGTTACATGGCCAGTTGTGGGCCTGCGTGGCCTCCCGTGGCGGACCAATGTGGAAATTGGGGCCGCCACAGAGTAGGTTCATACTATTGTCGCACCAGACCAAACTACTACCCGTAACCTGATCGAGTCTATGGTTTATATTTATAGTCATTTTATGCATACCATGTTTGATAATGGTTCTACTATTTCATTTATTTCGAGTCGCATGGTTGATGAGTTGGGTTTGAAACCTACTATACTACAGAGACCCTTGATCCTTAGCATAACTACTAGGGATAAGAATTACCCGAACTTGTTGTCTGCTGATTGTTCGATAGAGATAGGGGGTCACATCATTCCTGCAGACCTAAGAGTGTTAGAGTTCCTAGAGTTTGATGCTTTGTATGGCATGGATTGGTTGGGTACGTATCATGCACTGATCCATTGCTTCAGCAAGAGGATCAAATTTTAGACTCTTAGGCATCCGAAGTTTATTTTTTAGGGGACTTCGATTTTGTTACCGATTACTAGAGGCAGGGTAGCTTCTGGCGTAGATGTCGAGACATTCACTAGTGTTTTGGGTACAACGGGAAAGTTGAGACTAGGATGGAGGAGATACTTGTGGGATGTGAGTTTCTAGATGTTTTCCTGCTGAGCTACCAGGTTTACCACCACCTAGGGGGATCGATTTCATTATTGATTTGGTCCCCAGAACCAAACCTATATTCATTCTGCCGTGCCGTATGGCTCCTAAGGAGCTAGAAGAGCTGAGATCACAACTTGATGAGTTGTTAAAGTTTGGTTTTATCTACCCGAGCATGTGACTTTGGGGCACGCTAGTTTTGTTTGTTAAGAAGACAGATAGTAGTATGACGTTATGTATTGACTACAGACAATTTAACAGGGTGATAGTGAAGAATAAGTATCCACTTCCTGGCATTGATGACTTGTTCGATCAACTAACAGGAGCACAGTGGTTTTCAAAAATTGATTTGAGATATGGGTAACATTAGTTGAGGATTAGAGCAGAGGATAGGGAGAAGACTGCTTTTCGCACTTGATATGGGCATTAACAATTCACAGTCATGCATTTTGGGTTGACTAACGCTCCAATAATGTTTATGGATTTGATGCATCTAGTGTTGAGAAATCAGATCGTTATTGTGTTTATTGACGACATCCTTATTTACTCTAAGACTCGTGAGGATCATGAGGAGCACCTCAGGACAATTTTATAGATACCGAAGGAGCATAAACTGTTTGCCAAGTTTAGTAAGTGTAAATTTTGGCTTGTAAAAGTTAGATTTCTTAGTTACACAATTAGAGTTTGCAAAGTATCTATGGACCCCGCTAAGGCCAGAGAAGTTATTGATTGGCCTACATTAAGATCATTGTCAGATATTCACAATTTTCTTGGCTTGGCAGGATATTATATACTCTTTATTCCAGACTTCTCGAAGATTGCATTACCTATGAAACAACTGATGAAGAAGGATACTAATTTTCAATGGAATGATAGTTGTGAGCAGGCGTTTCTAACATTAAAGGAACATTTGACTACAACACCAGTTTTAGTTTTACCTAAGTCAGGGACAGGTTTTGAGGTGAACATCGATGCTTCTAAGGTCGGTTTGGGCTGTGTATTGATGCATAACGATAGAGTGATTGCTTACACATCCTAACAGTTGAAGATTCACGAGAAGAATTACGTTACTCATGACTTGGAATTAGTGGCATTGGTTTTTGCATTGAAGATTTAGCATCATTATCTCTACAATGAGAGATTCGTGTTGTTTACTGACTATAAGAGTTTGAAGTACCTCTTCACTCAAAAAGAGTTGAACATAAGACAAAGACGTTGGCTTGAGTTCCTCAAATATTATGATTTTTTGGAGTATCACATGGGGAAGGCCAATGTTGTTGCATACGCATTGAGCCGCAGAGGGTTGACTCAGAAATTGTTACTACCAACATGACACATGAGTATGGGTTGTTCGAGGTGGTTGAGTTGATGTATTCTATTGATATCCCGACCAACACCAGATTGTTGATTTGTGGACAGATGATGACTAACAGTCTCTATTCATAGTGTACTTGATGGTCAGCAGAAAGATGAGAAATACCCGAGGTTTCTTGGGTTTTCTCATAGTCTGGATCATCCAGATTAGAATCAGTCGACAGATTCATGCTTGAGATTTAGAGGGCAATTTTAGATTCCATCAGTGGCTGAGCTAAGCAATGAAATACTTCATGAGGTACATCGCTCACGTTTTACGATTCATCCGGGCAAGATCAAGATGTATGCAGATGTGCATTGTCTTTTCTGGTGGCCAGAGATGAAGACTGATGTTTCTGATTACGTTTAAGGGTGTGAGATTTGTCAGCGAGTTAAGGTTGAGCATCGCAGACCCAATGGGTTATTACAGCCACTTCCCATTCCTCGGTAGAAGTGGGAGCATATTGCCATATATTTTATCAGTGGTGTACCTCGATCTCAATGAGGACATGATAACATCTGGGTGATTGTGGATAGGTTGACATGGTCTACGCAATTTATACCGATCTCGACTACACATCGGGAAGATAGGCTGGTGATGGTGTATGAACGATAGATAGTTCGACTGCATGGTGTTCTGTTATCGATTGTGTCGGACAAATGGCCATAGTTTACATCTCATATTTGGCAGAGTATGCAGACACAGTTCGGCACACGGTTGGATCTCGATGCGTCTTTCGGACTAATGACAATTAGAGAGATTGATTCAGATTCTCGAGGATATGGCTAGGATGTGTGTGTTGGAGTACGGTGGATTATGGGTGGAGTATCTTCACTTGTGTGTAAGTTCGCCTACAATAAAAATTATCAGACCAAAATTGGGTACCGTTTGAGACATTATACGGGAGGTCGTGCACATCTCCATCTTGTTGGGTAGAGCCCGAAGATGTGGCAGTTTTTGGGTCAGAGATTGTAGTGGATCACATAGAGAAGATATGCTTGATTAAATTGAGATTAAAAGGTGCGCAGTAGAGGCAGAAGAAGTATAATGATATATGTCACGGGGAGTTAGAGTATCAGGTCAAAAACTATGTTTATCTGAAAGTTTCTCTGATGAAAGGTTACAAGAAGTTTAAGATTAGAGGGAAGCTTGCGCTGAGGTTTATTGGTCCATTCATTGTTGGGAAGTGGATAGACAGAGTTGCGTATGAGTTGGAATTGCCACCTCAGTTATCTGGGATCCACCCTTTATTTCATGTTTCAATGCTTTGACTAGATAAGTTGAGAGAAGGCAGACGACAGACGGTGGACTTGAGCTAGATAGACTTAAGGGAGGACATGACTTATGATGAGCAACCTATTCAGATTTTGGATTGTAAGGTGAAGATTATGAGGAACAAGGACATCTCATCATTCCTTGTCAAATGGCAACACCACGGGGGCGAGGAACTGGTGTGGGAGCTCGAGTCTTACATGCACAAGTATTTTTCCTACCTCTTTTGAGTTCGGCAAGTCTTTCCTTTAGTTTGTTTTAAATTTTGATGACAAAATTCCAATTAGTTGGGAAGACTATAATGACCCTAAAAATCTAACTCGTGCCACATGTAGTTTTAAGTCGTACGTAAGCCACTTGTTGTAATATTAATGTCCAGTTTTTGGTCATCGACACCGAGGTATGTTATTATGAATTCGATGCTTGTATTATTTATTTATTTAACCCAATATAAATTCCAATGTCCTTCGGCTCGAAAAAATATGCATTACGGGTAACAGGCAAAAAGTTGTTGGGTAATTAGTTGTTCTGGGGAATAGATGAATTAAAACACTAACAAAATATAATAAAATATAATAATTAAAGGTTGTGTGACACATCCAGTACGTTTGTACGCCCGTAAGCACGCGGCGGTGCGAGTTGTAGTGCAGTCCAAGTGCGAAAACACCCAAGAAAGCTTTGATTTAAATTAGAAATAAATAAGAGTCAAAAGGAGTCCCCAAATGTGTCAATTTTAGAGTTTGAGTTGGGTGGCTGGTTTGAGTATAGGCTAATGGATGAGCCTTAAGATACGAGTGTGGAAAAAGATGAGGACATAGATATATTTAAAACCTTAATCAAATTTCCTCTCTCATCGTTTCTCTCTTCTTCTCTTATACTCACGAGATAACGAAAAGAAGGTTGGGGTTTGACCGATTTTAAGCTCGGAACGATGTCGAAAATCGACCAACAATGCAAGAAAAGGTGAGATCCCGACTTATTACGCGATTCTCTACGTTTTGACTCATGTTTTGCGAGTTTTCGTCAAAATATTTTCAGACGTTACGTTGGAGTTTCAATTTTCTGGGCATTTTGTATTATTGTGTGGGTGATTTGATGATGAAGGAGCTTGATTCTGGTGTTGTTATGGTTGTTGTTGATGAATTCAAATTTTTTAGAATTTTTGTTAACTTTTGGTTTAATTTTCATATCAAAAATTTTGTGGACATTCTGATGAGTTTTTGTAATGTTTTGGGTTTGTATGGACATCCCTATGAGTTTGGGATAGGCTCGGAATGTGGCGACACATGTCGGGGTGTGAAAAAACCACGGATTCACATTCAGGTGTTGAAGCCAGGAGGGACACGGAGGAGCCTTAAGCCCCACGACGTCGATCACGACGACCAGGGTAGAGGGCCCTGAGAGGGCATGCTTTAAGTGACGCCGTGGAGGGTTGTACCCCACGACACCACTCATGACGTCGGGGGCAGAGGGCAGCCCAGACCTACTGTCACGGCCCAAATCTCTAACCTCATTTTAATTCCTTAATTAAGTTCACCTACCCATCACATGGGACCCACACCATGATGCGCACGTCGACTGAGGTACGTGGCCGAGGTATATGGTATTTTTGTATTTATTGAATGCTTAATGTTATATAGTGTGTAGACTTACTAAGTTAGTTTATACTATATAGGCGTCGAGACGAGAGCGGGGACACGCCTAGAGTTGCGTGCGAGCAGGAGAATCGGGTAGCTAGACTATGTAAGTCTTATTTAATATTAATATGAAGTTATGGAATATTCATATGCATGATGGAATAAATTTTTAAGCCTATGGTTGTATATATATTAATGCAAATCAAGAAGAAACCTTATAGTTTTGGTTTATAAGTCTACAACTATTGGACTTTCTATTGGACTTACCTCGGGATGCACACTAGCACAAATTCCTATACAGTTGTGTCACACATGTGTGTCCCTTAACTGAATTTTAGTGGGTTGATCATTGGATCAACCTTGAATTTTGGGAATGCAAACTAGATTTGGCATCCACTATATATACCGCCCTTTGTCTCCTTTGCTTCTTCTTGCATGCTGGTTTAAACACACATCCAAAGCTGCTGGAAAATTTGGAAAACAAATTACAAGAGAGTGAAGACATCACTAAACAAGGGGAATCAAGCTAGGAAATTCAACACAAAAATGGGGTAAATAGGTTGTAAGGCTTACTAATACATAGTTAAGTCCTACGAGGCAAGGATTAGGGCTTAATTACTAGATTAGGCCGGGTGGTGCCCTAGATTAAGGGTGAGGTCGTCACACCTATGCTTTAAGTGATGCTGCCGGGTTTTGATCCCTAGGCGTCACCTGCAACATGACATTGTTCATCAGACCAATTTTAGGAAAATTTTTAAAAAATTTTGGGGATCTCTCGAGTATCCAAATGGGTACAAATACGACCCAATACTCGGGTAATTGACCCAATTACACAAACGGTTAAAATTATGGAAATATGGATAAATTGGGGTTAATTAATGGAGAATTTCAAACAAATGATTAACATGGGATTTTAGTCGATGACAGACATACGAGGGATTTGTAGGGGACGAGTCAGAGTCATGTGAGTGTGTAATAGCTACGGATATACGTAAGTAAACCAATAAGAAATTTTACAGTTACTTCATTTAGTTTTAATTGTTGTTATTATTGCTCTCTTTCCTATTTTTTTTTAAAATTTCATTCTGATTGAGTTGTCCGAGGGCAAGTAAGTCAACGTGATCCTCGGGAAGACAGGTTATCTGGGGTAATATGCCTGAACCAGAAACTCAGGATGCATAATATTGTTTGTTGGTTCTATAAAGGGTGAGTATTCTTTGCTGAACTACTAGGAAGTCTCCCATCCGCATTAATTTTAGGATGGTGTAAGTTTATCATGTCCTGAACTCGAGTCTTGTAGGTATTTTTCCTCGACTCAACGAACATTTAGTTGGGACTACTTACGCCTCTCTGTTTGATTTCCTGGACACTCATATTTGATTGATTCATATTTATTTACAGTCTTTATTTATTCATGCATTCCATGTACCTTTCTATCAGCATGAATATAGACTCCTTATTTATTTCGAAATGCTGTAAATATCCTGTTTAGTGTTATTTACTTCGGCTCGTCATTCTTTTGTTTGACTGAGCGTATATCCGCATTCAAGCAAGGGAAAGGCTCCCTAGTTAGGTGACTTTCTTTAAGGATACCATAGTGGTTCTCCCTTTGTCATCGACGTAGGTTTTTTTTACATTTCGTATTATGTATATGTTTGTTTTGTTTCACAATGGGATATGAGTTTTATGAGAGATCTTGGGGCATGTATATGGAAAATACTCTCCTGTGACTTTATGTATTTGTTAATGGCATACATATAAAGGGTTTCCACACTCTAGGTTATCCTGACTTGTTTCTTAGAGATTATTCTATTAGTTTGAGACTTTAATACTTCCATTATACTTAGAGATTATTCTATTAGTTAATGGATTAAAAAAACTGCTTAGTTAATGGTAAATGGTAAGGAAGGCTGACTAGGCTTGCGTTGATTTTACGAGATTTATTTGAGGGTTCACGTAAGTCTAGGCCAGGTGGGGCTCCGTTTAGGGTTGTGGAACTGGCGACGTAACAATAGCCCTTCGATTGAAGAAACAATAGTTCAAAGATCAAATCAAATCAATGCGGACAACACTCCAACAAGGGCAAACCAAAAAATGAACACGCCAACAAGGGCGAGATCATTGCTAATATTAGTTTTTCTTTTTAAGATTCATGGCCAAGAAAGATTTTGAATTGTTTGATTGATTAAGATAGATAAATCTATCCATTACAACTAATCAAGAAAAGTTGTGGTCCATCCCCGTTATTGCTTTAATTTGTTGCCAATTATTCTCCAGTCGATATTAAGTTTCACTTTAAAAACTATTTAAAGATTTTTCCCCTTCCTTTCTCTAGACCTGAGATCGACGGTGAAAAGTGTAAGAATCTCTTTATCATTAATGGAGTTAAAAAGGGGTAGAGGGTGCGAGGTGAGAAATTAAAGAAAGTTGAAAAAACCTATTCCTTTAGCTAGACTAAAAACTTCTAAATAGTGATGTTTAACCTGGCAATGTGTACTTGACTATTAGTAGTTTAGCAATAAAATCAACTTGTTGAAAAAAAAAAACCAAACCTCAACAAAAAAGTAGTAATTAAAAAATTGACAAAAACATTTTTGGTGAGATGATAGGCGTATCACTTGCCAAAAGTAAATGATAAGTGTTCATTTAGGTATGATTTAGTATAGGATATTAGGAGTTAATGGACTATATTTATCTTGTTTTAGAGTGACAAATGCTTGTTTTATGTGTTTCGGGGATTTTATTTTTATTGGGCAGTTTTGGGACCGAAGGCTTGTGTTAAGCTTAATTGACAATGTTCAGTTCAGAGGGCATAACTTTCACATTCGAAATTGGAACGACTCGCCGTTAGTCTTGTTGGAAAGAAGACTTTGAGGCAAACATTTTCAACTTTCGTAATAATCATGAGATGTGGATTTGAAGTGGCTCAAAAGAACACACACAATTCGAAAAAGTTTGGCTAAGTTCCTTAATGATCCCTTTTCAGTATAAAGGCCATAACATTCTTATCTCAAATCCAAATGACTTTCTCTTTCCTTCTTAGAAAGTTGACTCCAAGATGAACATTTTCATGAATCCCAAGCCTTTTCAGATTCGACATCTAACTAGTCCAAAATCGCGTTGTAAAGCAGAGAATAAAAACACGACGTGAGGATGTCGTGATAAAAAAATTCTCACGGCGTGACTCACATAAGAGTTAACCAGAGAGCTAAAAAAGGATGCCGTGTTTCACATATTCTCACGGCACCGCCACGGCATCGATACCTGAAGACTCGAAATTTTAGGAATTTTACCTATTTCAAGATTTTTAGGTTTTTAACCCACTTTTGAGTCTTCCTAAAAATACTAATAGACTATAATTCGAAAAGAACTCTTGTTTTTACTTTCGTTTTGCATTAGAACTAGATTTTTGGCTTGACTATGTCTAGCTAATCTCCTTCCTCTAGGTTAAAGGTGGATTGGTCAAGCTTTGTGACTTGGGATTCTGTTATGAGGTTTATTTATATTTAATTATCTTGATTCTTTTCTATGGTTTATTCACTTTGGTATTGTTTTTAATAATAGGGTTAGATTTGATTGTATGTATAGCGTTGTGCATGCATATTAGGTTGACTATCCTTACTCGTTAAAGTCGAAACGTCCGTCCTTACGTGGTAGACTCAAACTTGTGACAGTTGGCCAACCAGTTAAGTACCTTAAGGATATAAATTAAATCGGGAGCACTAGCGTTCTGATTGTATAGGTGTAGTGCCTTCATAGACCGAGGTAATACGTCCAATGTGTTAAATCTAGAGCACTAGCAATCAAATTTCGTGTTTGGTTAGGGAAGTAGTCAACGGTCGTACCTAGGTTGTTGACATTAGGAAGTGCGAGGAACCGAGTGCGTCACTGGGTCTATAGCTGCACAAGATCACAGGTTAGTCTCATATCATTTATAAACCAAGAATTAATGGAATCAATCCCAAGTTGTATTGTGAAGACCGTGAAGCTGAATACCTAGATTTTCTTCCATTGCATTACTTCAATTCTAAATTTTTTAAAGTTTCCAAAAGTTTTACAAAATCCCCTGTTTTCTCTTCTCCCTTAAACACATAAGTCAGTAACCCAGTGCTTGAGGTTTGACCCCGAGCTTACCACTGCTACAGTCTTTTGTAGTTTTTAGTCTAGGAATCGAGAATTATATTTCACGTTTTACGACGCACGTCATATTTTGGCGCTGTTACCGAAGACTAGGTCCTACTTGATTTAGGTTTTTCTTTTCTTTCTTTTATGCATAGGAGTCTTCTTCGATCACATTCCACCGGATCCTCTCTACTCTTTGATCTGGATATCGATAAGGCTTGCCGACGGAACGCGAGAGAAGCGCACCAATGGAAGCAAGATTCTGAAGCTACTCCTAATGTTTCATATTCTCTAGAAATGGAGGATAACGAGCATAATCCTCCCCGAGATGAGGAAACAATCAGAATCAAGGGGATAATCAGGATAGGGCACCATTAGGATCGAGGGGACATCTAATTCCCCAATTTTAGCCATACACACCTAATGTGTTAAACCCTGCACATGATGAGCTCCACATTACAATTGAGATGGAAAACCAGGAGATGCAAATTCTCCTTGCATATTAGCCTCATTGCATTGTATATCCTGTACATAGGGGTGACTTTGAGCTTAAATCCGATTTTCGAAACCTTTTACCCTCCTTCCATTGCTTGGATCATAAAGGTCCGATGACTTTCATCAAAGATTTCGACTCCAAATGTTTAATGATGAAGCGACCTAGAGTACAGTAAGATGAAGTAAAATTGTTGGCTTTCCCGTTCTGTCTTAAAGATAGAGCGCAAGAGTGGTTGTTTTACCTTCCCTCAGGATCTATCACTAGTTGGAATGACTTAATTTCAACATTCTTAAGGGAATACTTTCCCGAATCCCAGTCATCTCAGCTTATCTTAGAGATATATAATATCAAGATGAAAAAAGGAGAGAGCTTCAATGACTGTTGGGGCAGATTCAAATGACTAATTGCACTATGTCCCCAACATGGTCAGAGTAAAACCTCTCTTGTCCAATTCCTCTATAAGGGTCTTTGGTCCCTTGAGAGGTGCATGATTGACAACACTTGTGGTGGAGCCTATAAGAAGAGAACAACTGATGAGATGTTCAAGTTGTTTGATTCTATTGCTAGTCAATCCTGTCAATATGTTGACGACGATAAGGATGAGGATCCTTCTAGACATATCTTCAGTAGAAGTAGGTCAAGCGACACTGATAAGAAGCTTGACAAACTCACTGATCTCATGGAGCGTTTCCTTACTTCCGGGAAAGCTCAGGCCAAGACTTGCGGCTTTTGTGACGCTTCTGGCCATACTATTGATTCTTGTCCCACCATGTTTGGAAAACAAGCTAAAAGGTCCTCCTAGGAATCAATACAGAAACACTAATGGTAATACATATAATCAAGCCGTTAATAGCCCCTATTTGAGTTATGGTTCACAAAATCAGAACTTCTTTCAGTTTGTTCCAAGGGGATAACAACTCCCTCCACAGCCCCAACCTATTCAGACTACCGGACCCTTAGAGGATATGATGAGGACACTCATCACTAAGGTGGACAACCTTGTAGTCAACATGACACAGTACAAAGCAACTAATGATGCTACAGTACATGACTTGACAGTTCAGGTGAATCAAATAGCTAGAGAGCTAGGTAAACTTACGGACTAAGGTAGATTGCCCGCCCAACCCACCCCTAACACTAAGGCGCATGTAAATGTCATATGATTAGTTGTTGAGAGCGAGCCTAGGGAGACTAAGGTAGTCCGTAAAGAGCATCACACTATACCTAAACAGGATGAGGAGGTAGAGGCTAGGAGGCGACGTGAGATCTTAATGCGATCTCCTTTCCCACAGAGATTCTTTCTGGAGTTATTCCAGAAACACAGAGATCCTGAGATACTGGCAGACATCCCTCAACTTCCCCAGTTGAGCAGATTTTAGATATTCAGGGGAAGGTTGAGGAGGTTGCACAGGTTATTGAGATCGAGGATAACCTAGAGCAGGTATGCGCAAACATAGACAAGGTAAGTTTGGGGGTACATGAAGTACCAAAGGAGCAGATCGAGAGAAAGCTACCACCCAAATGCCTAGACCTTAGTATATTTACACTTTCTTGTAAGGTAGGTAATATTACTATTGAGAGTGCCATGTGCAATCATGGCGCATCCATAAATGTCATGTCCAGTTCATTTTATGAGTCTCTTCATGATGGTCCTCTTAAGGATACTCAGGTTGCAATCCACCGTGCTAATAGGTCGGTTGTACACTCGGTTGGGTTCATCGAGGATGTCCCAATCAAGATTCATGATTTTATATTCCTGAAGACTTTTATGTAATGGATATGGGAGAAGATTCTCTCAATGAGTTACCTTCTATTATTTTGGGTTGACCTTTCCTATGGACTGTTAGGAGTAAGGTTGATGTGTTTGATGGGACCATGACTATCGGGTATGATGGTAAGATCGTTACATTTGATATTTTTAACACTATTAAATCTCCTACTGATGTTTCTTGCTTGTTTGCTATGCATGTTTCTGACCCACTATTTCAGGATGAGATTAGGTTGGACAAGCAAGACGGTCGTCAAGAACCTAGAGTTGGTGAGACTTTTCCACCACCCCATGCTGACATATAGTGTTTCCTTCTCCCACGGTGGAGCTGTGCGTACGAGAACCACTCAAGACATGCTCGAGTGGGACAACATGACCTATTACACATGATTCTGAAGTCGAGCTAATGACTCTAACCAAAAGCGCTCTTGGGAGGTAGCCCAAGTTTCTATCCTTTTTCTTTCCAGTTTCTTGTTCTTATATTATTTTGTGAACTAATCTTATCTCGTTTGTGACTATTTGCAGGTGTCTGATACTTGTTTGTTGAAGCACCAGAGTTGAGAGCCCGATATCACTGCTGAGTTTTTCTGGTATATATAGTTAGTCTATTTTGGATTTGGTAAGTTCTTGTGTTTAGTTTATTAGGATTAGTTTTTGAGTCTGCAGAAGGTATTAATATGTATATTCCCGTAATTTCCTGAGTTGAGCATTTTTGTCACCGTGCTTTATATTTTATGAGATATTATAGTGCAATAGGTTTTGCATATTCATTTTAGCATGTCATTTCTCCATTACTTGTTTCTTTCACTTCCATGTTTTTTCACTTATTTTCTCTTAATTTTTTAGTTTGATAGCTTCATTCTTATTTTAAACCTTGAGGACAAGGTTTGGGATAAGTTTGGGGGGTGTTTCAGGTATAGTTGAGTGTTGGATGAATGGATTAGCGCATGACAGGTATAACCATTTTATTATTTTTATGCATATTCCATGGGTTTGGTAAGTTATGGTGGTTTTTTCTTTTCTTTTAACCTTTTTTCTTGTTATGACATGCAATGCATTGCATCATTTAGGTTAGTAGTAGTTTGTATTATTTCATGGATTTTTGTAGTTATTTAGTTGCATTATTAAGTCTATGCATGTTTAGAGTCATTTTGTTACATATAGAGTTGCCTAAAACCTTATTGAGTGTTTTTTATTGTGGATATTAGTTCGAATTACGCTACTTTTGAGACTTAAACCTTTTTAAATATTAGGAGTTGTACTTAATTTAGAGTATTATCCAATATCTTTGAGGTTGCTTATTAGAGAACTATTATGAAGCTTAGGTATTGTGCTAGATACCAAAGAGGCAAACGGTCCTATTTTGCAAGTTTTTAGATTTCTAAGGATGCTAGAATTAGAATGTAGCTCACTTGAGACATCAATTACTATGACTTGATCACTTATTGGGAATGATTAGACTTGAACGAACATTGAATGACTCATTTGGGGGAAAATAGAGTGTAGAATCTTATGGTCGGAAAAAGTGAGAAACAGATTCCACTGGACATGAAGCAGGGACCGCACTACTTTTAAAACATTTGGGGGAAAATAGATTGTATATACGCATAAAGGCGGAAGTTTATGAAAACTCTTTTGAATAAAAGGGTATGACCAAGTGCTTATACCTAGATCAATTGAGTTATTCCAATGTATTGTTTCACATTTTCATATTTAAGTCTGATTGTCTCTCTTTGGTGTGTTTAGTCAACATTTATGGATAGTATGTTTATGGATAGTATGTTGCACTTTTCGTTCATAGTCCCTTTTTCAGTGTTGATACGCAATTTATAAGAAATTCTGAACTTGTATGGTTTAATGTAGTGGCTTTAATCTTGAGTAGTTGAAGGCCTTTGTTTGGATTGATTCTAGTTTTTGAAAGAGTGATTTTCACTGATGTTTGGATTCCGTTTTCACACTATTTGGCTCAGAACTTCTTTTAGGTGATGGTTACTTGAGTGACAGATATAAATAATAAAGGAAGTCAAACTTGGCTTGGTGATTGGCATAGGTTTGTTAGGATTAGTCATTGTAGTATAAAAGTTGAGTATATGTTTTCATTCACTCATTCACTCGGGACGAGCAAAGTCTATGTTTGGGGGTGTTTAATGAGTGTTCATTTAGGCATAATTTAGTATAGGATATTAGGAGTTAAGGGACTATATTTATCTTTTTTTAAAGTGATAAATGCTTGTTTTATGTGTTTCAGGAATTTTATATGAGTAGGGCGTTTATGGGACTGAAGGCGTGTGTTGAGCTTAATTGACAATGTTCAGTTCAGAGGGCATAACTTTCACATCAGAAGTCTAAACGACTCGGCGTTGGTCTTGTTGGAAACAAGACTTCGAGACAAATATTTTCAACTCTCATATTCATCAATAGATATGGATTTAAAGTGGCTCACAAGAACACACACAGTTGGTAAAGTTTGGCTATGTTCCTTAATGACTTACCGTTTCTTTTATAAAGGCCATAAGTTTCTCATCTCAAATCTAAATGACTTCAGTATAAAGGTCATAAGTTTCTCATCTCAAATCCAAATGACTTACCCTTTCCTTTATTGGAAAGTAGACTTCTAGCTGAATATTTTTATATATCACAAGCCTCAGATTCGGCTTCTAAGTGGTCCCAAATCGCGTTGCAAGGCAGAGAAGAAAAAGACACTATGAGGATGCCGTGATGAATAAATTCTCATGACGTGACTCACATACGTGTTAACCAAAGAACTAAAAGAGGACGCCGTGAGGATGCCTTATTTCACAAATTCTCATGGTGCAACCACGACGTCGATATCTGAAGACTCAAAATTTTGGGAATTTTACGTATTTTTTGGGATTTTTAGGTTTTCAACCCACTTTGCAGTCTTCCTATAAATACCAATAGACTCTAATTCGAAAAGAACTCTTATTTTTACTTCGATTTTGCATTAGAACTAGGTTTTTGGCTTGATTATGTCTAGCTAATCTCCTCCCTCTAGGTTAAAGGTTGCACATCAGTATCATTGCATTGCATATCCTGCACATAGGGATGACTTTGAGCTTAAGTCCGGTTTTCTAAACCTTTTGCCCTCCTTCCATTGCTTGGATCGTAAAGGTCCGGTGACTTTCATCAAAGATTTCAACTCCAAATGTTTAATGATGAAGCGACCTAGAGTGCAGGAAAATGAAGTCAAATTATTAGCCTTCCCATTCTGTCTTAAAGATAGAGCGCAAGAGTGGTGGTTTTACCTTTCCCCAGGATCTATCACTAGCTAGAATGACTTGATTTTAACATTCTTAAGGGAATACTTTCCCGAATCTGGGTCGTCTCAGCTTATCTCAGAGATATGTAATATCAAGATGAAAAAAGTAGAGACCTTCAATGACTGTTGAGGCAGATTCAAAAGACTAATTATACAGTGTCCCCAACATGGTCAGAGTAAAACCTTGCTTGTCCGATTCCTCTATAAGGGTCTTAGGTTCCTTGAGAAGTGCATGATTAACAACACTTGTAGTGGAGCGTATAAGAAGAGAACAACCGATGAGATGTTCGAGTTGTTTGAATCTATGGATAGTCAGTCTCGTCAATATGTTGACGACGATAAGGATGAGGATCCTTCTTGACACATCTTCAGTGGAAGTGGGTCAAGCAACACTGATAGGAAGATTGACAAACTCACTGATCTTATGGAGTGTTTCCTTACTTTCGGGAAAGCTCAGGCCAAGAATTGCGGCTTTTGTGACGCTTCTGGTCATACTGCTAATTCTTGTCCCACCATGTTCAGAGAACAAGCTAACGCTCTAAGTGGCGGATTCCAAGGCCTTCCTAGGAATCAATACGGCAACAGTAATGGTAATACATATAATCAAGCCGTTAATAACCCCTATTTAAGATATGGGTCAAATAATCAGAACTTCTCTCAGTTTGTTCCAAGGGGACAATAGCTCCCTCCCCAGCCCCAACCTATTCATACTACCGGACCCTTATAGGATATGATGGAGACACTCATCACTAAGGTGGACAACCTCATAGTCGACATGACATAGTACAAAGCAACTAATGATGCCACTGTGCGTGAGTTGGCAGTTCAAGTGAATCAAATAGCTATAGAGCTAGGTAAACTTATGGACTAGGGTAGATTGCATGCCCAACCTACCCCTAACCGTAAGGAGCATGTAAATGTCATATCATTAGTTGTTGAGAGCGAGCCTAGGGAGGCTAAGGTAGTTCGTAGAGAGCATCACACTATACCCGAGAAAGCAGCGGGATGAGGAGCGAGACTCAAACTTGTGACAGCTTGGCTAACCGGTGTATGTATAGCGCAGTGCATGCATATTAGGTTGACTACCCTTAGTAATTGAAGTCGAAACGTCCATCCTCACGTGGTAGAGTCAAACTTATGACAGTTGGCCAACTGGTCAAGTACCTTAGGGATCTAAGCTAAATCAGGAGCACTAGCGATCTAGTTATCTAGGTGTAGTTTCTTCACAAACTGAGGTAATGCATCCAATGTGTTAAATTTGGAGCACTAACGATGAGATTACGTGTTTGGTTGGGGAAGTAATCAATGGTCGTACCTTGGTTGTCGACATCAAGAAGTGCAAGGAACTGAGTGCGTCACCGGCTCTATAGCTGCATTGGATCATAGGTTAGTCTCATAATATTTATAAATCAAGGATTAATGGAATCAATCCTACGTTGTATCACAAAAACCGTGAAGCTGTATACGTAGATTTTCTTCCATTGCATTACTTCATCTCCAAAGTTTTCAACGTTTCCAAAAGTTTTAGAAAATCCCATGCTTTCTCTTCTCCCTTAGAAACCTAAGTTAGTAACCCAGTCCTTGTGGTTCGACCCCGAGCTTACCACTGCTATAGTCTTTTGTAGTTTTCGGTATAGGAATCGGGAATGATATTTGACGTGTTACAATGCATAGCAGGCAAGATTTTTGAAGGTCGAGAGTTCAATTCCCCATAAAAAAATGCTAGAGCAACACCCCTAAAATGTACATCAGAATGCACAACACCCCTATCCAATCGTGTTTTTAACATCAGAATACGTAAGCTCTGATCTGAAGGTAAAACGGATGGGATAAGATATGGAATTGTCTATTTAGGATTCAATAAAATAAAATAAAATAAAAATGGGCTGCGTGAAAGTTCTTTGGCTCTTATAACAAGTTTACAACAACAAAATTCTCAATCCCAAAATAATCGGGTGCGGCTATGTATATTAAATATTCCATTCTTCTTGATTCAATGCATTCTAAGCTATCTTAAGTCTGCCTTTATGTTGTCAAATTTCTTCAAGTTTTATTTATTACGTTTAGTTTTCAATATGAGGATCATAAAACAATTTTTCGTTAGCTAACAGAGTCGAACCGTCTTCCATAGAAGGGAAAAGTTGGGAAGAAAAAAGGAATAAGCTACATCAACATTGATTACATCTTTATATAGTGACTGAACCCCAACGAACTATATAGAAATTACTATATAACCATTGCACTACAATTCCTATATTTTATAATATATTATTACATGTAAGCATCAACATTGTGTTAATGATTGCATGTGCCTATGTTTAGTTATATCACACAAATTTTTTTCACTTTCAAAACATATTTTTCCTCATTTTGTGTTAATGATTGCATGTGCCTATGTTTGTGGCTAACTCGCTTATATGAATAAGTCAATTCTCCTAATAAAAAAAAAGTCAATTCTCCCTTCAAAATCTTTTTTTTTCTTAAGAGAAAGAGAATGTCACTAAATCTATTTTTTTTCTATCATATATGTTTCTACCAAGTGATTTAATATAACTTTCAAAAATTAATATTCTTTAGGTAGCAAATTTGTGAATGCATGATCTTAATCACTATTTTTTTGATAACTATGAAAATAGAACATAGATGCTCAGAACATAATTCATGATATTTACTTTTGTCAGAGTAATAATGCTCATTTCTTTGCCACTATACCACACCTTTGAAATATCTCTCTCAATATATTTCGTAATTAATTTGTGAGGGTTGCTACCTTATTGTTGCCAAAGATAACTTCAAATATTCAATTTCAAACATCATTATCATTGCGAGTGGTCATGTTGTTTTGAAGTTGAATATATAGATTTAAAAAATATGTAAACATGAAGATCTTATATAATAAGTACGTTATAGTTTTCCTTTAGAGCAGAACATTTGTTAAATCTATACTATATATAATGTCAATCCTCCCAAGGATCCAATTAATTTTAAATTTATACTTATTCTATATTTGTCCTTCATTTCTTTTTACTTATTAGTTTAAAAAGAAGTTAACTAATAATCATTGGGGGCATTTGTGGAAAACAAACACACTTCTAGTTAGTTTTCTAACCGAACCTTTATTAACTTTTCCTAAATTATCGCCATTTCTCTCTCATATCCACGTATCTCTCCACAACCGTTCTCCTCCCTTGCGGTTTGCAAAGTTAAAAACTCAAATACAATTTTTGCCATTTATTTATTTATTTATGTTTTAAAGATTTTGCATATCATCCATGGATTGAGATTAACATTTATTGCTAGATTTACAGTTTGAAAACAAAGGGGTTGGGCATGTAGTGATGATTTTATGCAAGTAGTTGCATCAACGTACATTCATGGCAAGACGCACCATCATGATTTGATTTTGACTAATTGTGATAATTTTTTGTGTTTTCATTATTTTATATATATATATATATGGTGGTTGATAATATTGGTCAGTTTTATTTTTCTTTTTTGGATGTGGAGGACGATATACTCCTAATTAAGTTCAAAGGCTAATTGATCGATTTGGAAACTTCTCATCTCTATCCATGCGTGATAATTTAATGGGCAGATCACAATTCTTCACGAGTGTGGAGATGCAGAGAAGTTAATTTTCCTATTTACTTTCACTGTGTATTGACAATCATTTCTATATTAACATAAGTTGTCAATTAATTAGTTTTATATATCTTTGGATAATTACACTCTCTGAAGGGCAAATTTTGTGACAGATGGATTGCATAGATAGATATCTATACATGGAGCAAAACCATAGATTTGAACACATTAATTAACTAATTGACTTTTGAAAGAAATGGATGGGTCTTAAATGAAATGGAAGGACAACGAGAGGAAAATGGTAAGAGTGGGAGGATTAATTAAGGGTGATTAGACAAAATATAATGTAAATTGATGCATAGGGGTTTCATTTTAGGTTCCATTTTTTTTTACAAGGTCAAAAATCGAGGTAGCTTTATTTTGGGTTCATGAAGCAACAAAAAATATTAATGGTGGAATAAAACCACATGATATGCTAGAGATCCTGATCCAGTATTCAGTCTAGGCACATGATCCATTTGTAGATACTCAACAAATCAAAATGCTTCATATATATAGTTGAGATAATTATCATTATTTTTTAAAATTCAATTATAGATGCTCAAATTTGTTTTTTTTTTTTGTTTTTTTTCCATTCTGTGTTATTATAATTTTTTTTAAAAAAATTTATACTATAATATTGTTGATTTAGACGTTTCTCCTATGGAAAAAGATTGGCCGACCCTCTTTGGACATCGAGAAATGCGCACCTACCATGTTGGCATTATCCGATGCAAATGTAATGTACATCTCAAGGTGTATAGTTTGGGGTCCTTCTGGTAGATGTACCTATAAATTTTATTTAGACATTCATCATTTAGTCCAAACACTTGCATAGAATTGACAATGTTATAAAAATAAAATTTGAACCTATAAATGTCTCAATTGTGACTCTCCGCAAAAAAAAAAAAAATCTCAAAATTTGATCCAAACATATCTATATGTTTCGTGCTCATCGACTAGTGTAATTAAATGTAATTCTCTTTAGTCTCATATCACTAAATGAAAAATATGTATGATATAAGACTAGTATAAAATAAGAGGTTAGATAACCCTCCAAACTCATACCTAAGTTTAATTTAATATCTAGATTCTAGAAACAACCCCTAGGGTCCTCCTCCCCACCCATCTCCCTACTCCCCATTCCTCCCGATCTCCTCTTCTCCTCCTATCTCCCATCTTCTTCTCCACTCTCCTCTCTCCTTCCAAAGACCCTACTCCCCCTCCCCCTCCCTCCTCTCACCTTCCCCTTCCTATTCCCCTTTCCCGTCCCCTTCGCTCTAGATATTAAATTAATCTTATCTTTTTTCAAGGGGCGTGCCACCTTTCAAAATAAATAAAAAAAAGGCTTGGCGCACCTCGTAAAAACTAAATAAAAATATTTACTAAAATTATTCACTCTTTTCAATCTTCTTGCTCATTATTTTTTTGCTAAGGCAGCACCGACGGGTGTGACGCTTTTGAAAATTTTTTTTCCTTGCTTGTTGTTACTACTACTGCTAAGGCTTCTTCACTTTTTATTATAATTTTCTTTTCAATCTTGTCTTTTTGACATTCTTGGCAACTATATATCCATATTTGCGTCTTTGCATCTTTTAGGCTTGCCGATGGTATATTAGTTTCATCTTTTAGAATTTAGCCATTTAAAACATGTTTGTTTCTGCCACTACCGCCCATTCCATGTTTAAAATACTGAAAAATATGCACACTCATCTCATCTCTGCAATACCTTTTAGGTTTTATTATGAAGTCTATTCTTTTTATCAAACTTGAATTTGCCTCATCAACTGGTTGTTGTCCAAATTACTGGTATGCTTTTCCATCCTATTTTTCCTTATAATTTCTCAATTTTATGCCCTAGTGTAATTTTATTCATCTTTTCTTATATGATTATTTGCTAAACCTACTTATTAATTATAATTGATTACGGTTGTTCTATTAGTGGCTAATCTGGTAGTCTTTCGACCTTGATTTGGTGCTTTGTGCATGTAGATGGACAGGAAATCCTGGGGTTTTATGTCCAGTCATATGATGGAGACAGGATAAAAAATTTGATTTTTCCTTGTAATTCGCTCTCTTGAAAAATGTAATAATTCTGGAAATGTAATTCGACATGGAGGATTTTTGTGAAAATTCGCCAATTTGGAGAAGATTGGAAAACATTCTTTTAGATGGTGAAAAGATTCAAATTGCTATTTAGGGATGTCAAAGTAAGCACAATTATGCATTATAGCATTCAAAAATACTAATCTAATGGTTTGGAGCATTTCTAATGATACAAACTACGGATACTACAAAGAAGTTACAAAGAAAAAAAATCATGCATAGGAAATAAAATCAATTCTACTAACTAGGGAAATAAATGTGGGAACTTTTCTAGTCAAAAGGGGTGAAATATCCAAATTTATGAGATCTCATTAATTAGGAAAAGATTTTGTGAGAACTTTCCTGGTCAAAAAGGACAAGATCTCTAAATTCATGAGATAACATTAATTAGGAAATGATTTATGGAAAACTTTCCTAGTCAAAAGGCTAATTAAGTAGACTAATGAAAAAGGGCCAAAAACATAATAGAGTTAAACTTAAGGCCCAAATGAGAGGGCACTTTAGTCTTTAACAATGGTAGATTGCTTACCCTTTTTCATCTTCCAATGCCACTGTATAGTTGTTATTGTTTTAATGATTTGGTAAACAAATATTGGATGTTTTATATGGAGACATCAAGATCGTTTGGGATAGCTTTTAGGAAAACTTCAAATTTATGATTCTCTGGGAAAGGAAAGGAAAAACTCAACTGGTAGGATACTATCTTATAATGATTCATAGAAATATCTTTGTGTACGTTTCATCATGAAAATCTTAGTGGACAGACATTGTGACGGCCAGACAGCTCAAAGTAGATCTTGTTAAATTGATCACGATTTCATGTTTCGTTCAAAATCTCATCCATCTAGAATAGAGGTCATAGGCACTAATACGAGATTTTAAACGACTGATATAAGGTTTATGGAAAAAGAAAAAGACGAAATTCGTACAAATTTTTGAACTGGACGTGTTAGAAATTATAGTAATTCAAAGTTACAAGGTTAGACCTAACATTTTTGGAATGACATTTGAGAAATGTTGGACCCATGTAGCAGGCCCCTACTAATTTGGTACTGAGGCGTTGATGTTGCATACTTGAACTGTTGAAGATGGTCTCAATTATTTCTCTTCCTTTTGATCAGTGCAGTGACGAATTTATTTCATTTCCATTCATCAATAAACTAGTCAGCATCCTGCGCTTCGCGTGCGGGCAAGACTAAATGTTAATAATATCAAATAAAAATAAATTAGATAAGAAAAACCTCTAAACCTAATTTCCAATAAAAAATCACTAAATTGATTCAATCACCTCCAAAACCGTCAAAAACGACACAAATAACAATTCATAACATATAATTCACTTGATTAATTAGAACAAAAGCATGTAAGAAAAAAAAACTACCTAATACACAAAGAAAAACTTAGTATAAATTTGATCGTATTAGTCAAAAATCATCATATTTATAATACTAATAAACTTACATTACTTACATATATTCAATATTAGTCATCATTTTAAAGTCTTTAGATTCTAATGTGTTCAATTTGGTTATTAAGAAAGCAATTTGTAATTTCATTATTATTGAACTCTTAAGTACTTAGAAATTACATTTTTTTTAAATGGAAGGATATAATATTCCATTGGTAATATCCTCAAATGTATATACTTTTCGATTTATGTGGTATTCTATTAACGATAACCTCATATATATGTACTTTTCGATCTCTGCAATTGATTGAATTTGTGGCTTTTGGGCTTAACAAATTCCTAATTAATGCAACACAGATAATAAATTGGTCATCAGTTTGTTAATGACAACATTCCTATACTTTGATCATATTAGATTTTTTTTTCAAAGATCATATAAGATTTAACTATTAAATCATAAACACTAGAAAAATAGCAAAATAACCTTGTTAGCTACAGTTACACTATAAACAACACAAACAAACAAAAAACCAAAAGCAAAAATAGTCGGACAAGCCAAAATTCTAATTAATTGGCCATTCTAACTTTCAATTAAAAAAGGATGTGGCTAAACGGACTGCAATTTTTGCTAAACATACCTTGTTTACTCACCATACCCCTGTTTTTTATTCTAATTACTAAATGTACCCCATTTTTTTAAAAAAAAACCTCCGAAATACCCTTACTAAATGTACCAACTTTTTACTAAATATACCCCATTATTCAAACATACCTTTGTCTCCTCGGCCTGTGGATTTCGGTCATACAGGATCGAGACCTCTTTAGAGGTTTCGACCGGCTTCATCTAAATCCCACTGGGATCTTTAAAGGGGTATCAGCCTTGTTAGAAGGAAACTGGGTATCGACTGACTGCCACCGAGATCTCATTATAGGTCTAAATGGGAACCGACCAAGACCTTTAAAGAAGTCTCAGACCTATGTGTAAGGACCCTCAAATTTAATTGGTCACATTGCTTAAGCCTTGGAAGTCGATACTGAGGTGTATTTTATTTTTCTGTGATGTTTGTACTATTATTTATACCTTAATGTGAACTTTGTATGTCCTAGTGCGTGATTTTGTTTTTTTTATCGCCTCAGATTTGTGTGTGAGGTTCGCCTAAGAAGAATGAGAATTTTAGGGCAAAAAGGGTATAATTTAGGTATTTACACACCGAAAATCATAATTAGAGAATTATCAGAATATAATAAATAATTAATGAATATGCGAGTGTATTGTTGCATACGAGAATGAAAGACATGCAAGTCGTGAGGTAGTACAGGTCCTATAATGTGAGGTGCGAGCGCGTATTGGTTAAGTGGTGAGGTAAGAGTCACCAAGTGAAGTCACACAGGTGAGTTAGAGTTGTTGGCTGGATTGAATAGAGACCACAAGATGTGCCTCGAGATACGTGTGTGAGGGAAGATGAGCGAGACATAAATATCACTTTTTCTCTCTCCTCCCTATCTCATTTCTCTTTCACTCAAACAAATGAACGAAATTGGAAATGTTGGGCTCGGTGATTTCAAGCTCGAAACGATGTAGGGGGTCGGCTGACTACGCGTAATAAGGTTTGATCCTGACTCCTCTTGTGGATGTCTATGATTTGACGTCAATTTTGTGAGTTTTCGTCGTGATGAATTCGGACGATATTTTTGGGTTCTGATTTTAATGAGTTTGGGTGATGATTTGATGATCAAAGGGTTGATCAAATGAGATTTTACTGTTGAGTTGATGATTTTGAAGGGTTTGGTATTTTAGAAATTTTTTGGTAATTTTTGGTGTAATTTTTGAATCGGGCATTTATCGGAGTTTTGACACATGGCGAAGTAGTTTTTGTAAAGTTTTGGATGTTCCTAAGAGTTTAGGATAGGCTCGAAACTAAGCATAATAACGTAAGATCCGAACTTCTCTCGTGGATTTCTATGATTTTTTGACGTCAATTTTGTGGGTTTTCGTCTTGACGAATTTAGACGATATTTTCATGCTTCGGTTTTAATGAGTTTGGGTGATAGATTGATGATAAAAGGGTTGATCAAATTTGGTTTTGTTGGTGGAGTTGATGATTTTGAAGAGTTGGGTATTTTAGAGAATTTTTGGTGTAATTTTTGAATCATGCATTTATCGGGGTTTCGACACAAGTCAGAGTAGTTTTATATAGTTTTGGTCGTCCCTAAGAGTTTGGGATAGTCTCAAAACTCAGCGACGTGAGGCTGAATTCCGAAAAACCCCAGAAACGAGTTCAGGGTGTCATGCCATGAGGGATGTCGTGGAGAGTTTTCTCCCACAACGTCGATCACGCCGTGAAAACCAGAGGCGAATATGAGATTGACGCTTTATATGATGCCGTGGGCAAAAACCCTAGCGGCGACCAAACCTGGGACTCAATAAACATTCGTTTTATGTGACGCTGTTGGATTTATACTCTTGTGGCGTCTGGAACAGTAAAAAAAAATTTCAAATATTTTTCAAAAGTTTTGGGAAAACTTTAGGGGTTTATTTAGGGTCCGAAATGACTCTAATATATAAAAAAATTGGGCTTAAATGATTGTCAAGCTTTGAGAATTCAAATTGTACAGTTAGATAATTGTGTGAGAATCGGTATTTCGCGATTTCTTTAAGATACGTTAGTAAGCCAGTAAGAAGGTGCACATTAATTCATTTTCCATTATTATTTTTTCTATCGAATTAAGCTATTTGTTAGAATTTCATTCTTAAATTCCTTAATTAAGTGTCTTTGGTGTAAGTGTGTCGTGAAGGTACTCCTAGGTTCATATTAGCTGGGTTAACATAAACACTTCTGCAGAAATGTTGTCCACCCACCTAATTTTGAGTTTCACCCTGAGTAATGGATTATTGTGGATGTAAATGTGGATGTGATTGTGGTTGTGGGTGTGGTTGTGGATGGATGTGGTTGTGGATTGTTGTGGGTATTGACCACTTATGGGCCTCTATTGACTAGATAAACACTCAAATATCATTGTTATACTTACCAGTTTGTTTATCATGTAATTTGTGTTATTTTCTGCCTATACCGCATGATTTTTAAACTATTTTATTGGTTATTTATGAATCACTGTTTATATTCTTCTGGCTATAGTTTCAATTTTATCACATACTCATTTTCTAGTTTGTGTCGGTGGGTGAAGATACGGCTGAGACGAACAAAGGAAAGGAGCTAGCCGATGCTAGGTGACTTCCTCTGAGGACTCTCGGAGCGGTTCTTTCTTTTACTCCACTGTAGGTGTTGTTTTTTTACTATAAATATTGTATATTATGTTTTGAATATAATGAGGTACCTTTTGGGATTGAGTGACTAGAGATATCATGTATTATCGCATTGTTGTACTTTGTTACCAGATTTGCATGTTTATCCATTTCTTAGGGTTTCCACATTATAAGTTATTTTCCTGATTTTCCATTTATTGAGTTATTAGTTGATTATACTTGATTTCCGCTGCGAATTTCCTAATAAATATATAATCCAATAACTCACACGTTTAAATTGATAACTTAAATGATGAATTGAGACTTTGATGCTGACTAAGATGTGTTGATCTCACGAGTGGACTCAGGGGGTTCACGTAGGCCTAGGCCGGGCGGGACCCAGTTTTATAAGGAATTGGGGCTGCCACAATGTGGTTCGAAACCCATAGGTGACAAGAACGAAAAAAAATTCAAAACTCCTAAAAGTACATGAAAACGGCAAAAATATTATTGGGTTTTGCTCAGAATCGCTTGATATTCTCGATTCCATTAACATTTTGTCTTAAATGCAAGATTCAACCCCCAAATCGAAGACTTAAACCCAACAACACCAAACCAACTAAAAAATGACAAAAAAATCCAAGAAAGCTCTAAAGCGACATAAAAGAGATGAGGAATCGCACTCACGACTTCAAATCGATGGGTTTAACCGGATGAGGGCTGAAGGTGGTTGCAATTTGAGAGTGGAGAAATGGTGGTGTTGCTGGGGTATGGATAGATGAGATGAGTTAGTGGGGTATGAGAGAGCAAAAATCCTTTTATATTGAGGGTAGTTGTGTAATTTCACATTTTTTTAAAAAAAGTGGGGTATATTTAGCAAAAATCGGAGTCCATTTAGACGCTCCCTTTTTTAAATACCTATAGTAAAGAAAAGGTCGAAAAATCCTCCAAAAATAGCAAAATATCCTCATTAACTACAATAGCACTATGTTTAACAAACTAAAAAACATAACTACCCCTGTGCAGTGCGTTGGATTGATTTGTCTTTAATTTTACTTTATAGTTAGTTTTTTCCCGAGTTGGAAGTCTTTGAATTGTCTTCTCCTTGTTGGGAAGTTTTATTATTCGTTTTGTGGTTTTAGTATTTTTGCGTATTGTTATGAGTTTCAACATTGTAGAGAGCAGTCACTGATTGTCAAATTGTATCAACATTGTTAATGATAGTTTGTTTGCACAAATAGAATTAGCGATTCAATGTATTTGATTTGATGTCTGGTCTTGTATTGAGCCATGATTGATTAATGAAATTTTGATTTCTCTTCAAAAAACAAAAAAAAACAAAAACAAACCCCAAAGTGAAAATAACCCGAGAATTGTAACACAATTGATACATCAAGCTAGTTGTCTCTAATTGTAACATAATTGCTTTTGCGACACCTGGAATGGACATCCGGCTATTAGTGTCGATTGATTTTCGTATCGATGTTTGTTTGACCCCAATTAATTTGGGATTGAGGCTTTGTTGTTGTTGTTATTTGATTGTGCGCACACAAATCAATGTGTATTGAATGGATATCAATAACTGGGTGTCCTAAAAAGGTCACCCTAGCTTGCATTATCCTTTTATAATTATATTGGATAAATTCATTTAAATTGCATACCTATTGACCCAATTTGTTTAGAAGTCTTCAACATCACCGCATCATTAACGCCTCCAACCTTTTTCTTTGAAGAAGAGAAAGAAAACGGGGGAAAGAAGCAAAAACTACTACACCATAACATTATGATAAAAATTAATTCAAGGCTAAAATGGCCACACTCTAACATAATGATAAACTAATTCAAAATATATAGCCATGCATGTACGTTGAGTTGGGACCAAAGACATGCTGATGATGCTTAAAGGATAAGGTTGGACACTCGCCTAGTGATTCTTGCTTACATCCCCGTCAAACTTGGCACAGAGGAGGAACTATGTCGAGTTTAGAACACATAAAGCGATGGTGAGCTTTGGGCATTTGTTTTGTCATGGAATCAACAACTTGGTCCTCGGAAAGATCATTACGAATATCTAGTAGCTGTTTGAGAACTCTATCATGGATGAAGTGGAGATCAATTTCAATGTGTTTTGTATGGGCATGAAAGACCAGATTCTTAGCAAGGAAGAATGCACTCTGGTTGTCACACCAAAGGATTGGTTTGGAAGAAGACTAAAAGTGGATGTCGGAGAGGAGAGATTCTATCCACATTATTTCAGCTGAAATGTGAGTAAGAGACTTGTATTCGCTTTTTGTACTAGATCGAGCAACGACTTGTTGTTTCTTGGCTTGCCACAAGATGAGAGTATAGCCAAGATAAATGCAATATCCACAAATTTCCGATCTTCTGGAGAGGAAGCCCAGTCGGCATCAAAGAAGGCAACAATTTTGAGATTGGAGCAAGGCTTGATGTGAAGACACAAATTGGAAGTGCCAGTGAGGTAATGTAATATACGCTTAAGGGCCTGGCAATGGATGACTCTTGTTTTTTATTGAAATTGGCTGAGCCGATTAATAAAGGAGATGTTGGGACGAGTGTGGGTGAGGTACTGAAGGCCCCCTACAATTCTGCGATAAAGAGTGCAGTCTGAGAACAAAGGACTAGAAGTAGAAACATTCAATTTTGAAGAGGCGCAAGGAGTGGCAACTGACTTCAGATTAGCAAAGCCGGCACTTTGAATGAGAGTTTGAATGTAAGACTGTTGCGAGAGATAGATGCCTGTATGATCTCGTTTGACTTCGATCCCAAGAAAATAATGTAAATCTCCTAAGTCTTTGAGAGCAAATTGGTTGGCAAGAGAAGAGATAAACTTTTTAATGTGAGCCCTGAAATTTCTGGTGATGATAATATCATCGACATAAATAAGGATACATGTAACTGAATTATCATCCTTGTGAATGAATAGAGACGTGTCGGCTATCGAATTGCGAAATCCCCAATTTAGTAGAGTAAATCAGTGATGAATTTTACAGTTATTTGTTACAATTATTGCTCTATTTCCTTTTTTTTGAAATTCCATTCCGATTGTCCGAGGGCAAGTGAGTCGACGTGATCCATGGAAGGATGTGTTATCTAAGGTAATATGCAAGTGCTAGGAACTTGGGATGCACAATATTGTTTGTTGGTTCTATATGGGGTGAGAGTTCTTTATTGGACTACTAGGAAGTTTCTTATCTGAGTGTATTTTAGGATGGTGTGAATGTACCTAATCATAAACTTCGAGCCTTGTATGTGTTTTTCCTCGCCTCAACGACCATTTAGTCGGGACTACTTGCGCCTCTCTTTTTGATTTCTAGGACAGTCATCTTCGATTGATTCATATTTATTTACAATATTTACTTATTTACGCATTCCCTGTACCTTTCTATCTATCGACATAAATATAGACTACTTATATCTTTCGAAATGTTGTAAACATCCTACTTAGTGTTACGTACCTGGGCTTGTCATTCTTGTACTTGACTGAGAGCAGATCTGCAGCCGAGCAAGAGAAAGGCTCCTCAGTTAGGTGACTTACTTTAAGGATACCAGAGCGGTTGTCCCTTTGTTTTCGACGTGGGTTTTTCTTACATTTTGTGTTATGTATATATTTGTTTTGTTTCACAATGGGATATGGGTTTTATGAGATATCTTGGGGCATGTATACGGATAATACTTTCTTATGACTTGATGTATTTTTTAATGGTATACACATATAGGGTTTTCACACTCTAGGTTGTTCTGACTAGTGTCTTAGAGATTATTCTATTAGTTTGAGATTTTAATGCTTCTGCTATACTTTGAAAACTCACTATTATGAATAATTTTCATTTAAATTGCTTTGTTAATAGTAAATAAAAAGGAAGGCTGACTAATCTTGCGTTGAATTCACAAGATTTATTCGGGGGTTCACATAAGTCTAAGTATGGCGGGGCCCAGTTTAGGGTTGTGGAACTGGGTCGTTACAGTTGGTATCAAAGCCCAAAGTTTTAAAACTAGACTCTTGATTAACTCACAACCAATTAAGGCACAAACCCATTTATCAGTTAGGACAATAGTTGAATTTAGAATGGAACCCTATGATCCTGACTTAAGTCTTAGTTGGGAAGTAAGAAGAGTTGGGGAATTTAAAACTGGACTATATGAGCTATTTGATGTATTGTACATACTATTATTGATAGCTATGTTCTGATCGTGTATTCACATTCTTTTCAAATTGCGATGGTCGGTCAGCCCAAGACTAGTGATAGTGGTTTAGGAGATATTCATGGGAGAATAGATGAGGTGTCTTAGTTAATTGCTTCGCACGGTCACCAGCTTGAGGAATTCCTCTGACTGTTGAGAACTCAGCCTGCACCTTCACCCTCTACATTTGCAGCACCTGTTACGTAGGCTGGGAGTGCTCCTACAGTGCTGGACACACTTGAAGCTCCCGCAGTACCGGTAGGACCTACAGTAACCGAGGAGACATAGATTTAAATCAAGATAGTCCACCTATGTCAGATACACTGGCTGAGGATATGCCGAGTACGCCAACTGACACAGGTATTGGGGCTATAACTGAGGTGAGGCAGGCTCACGAATTCTTGCGACATCATTTAAAGAAGTTTCACAGGGGTATTGATCTTGAGGCATCAGAGAAATACATACAAAGTCACTCGAAGATTCATGATGTATTGGCCACACCGAAACATATGAGGACTAGTATATCATCAACATCATTGTTGGTAGAGGCTGATGTGTAGTAGTGTAGCATGGTGGCTACGAAGGGGAAGCCCAAGGACTGGGCTAAGTTCATAAAGAGGTTTAACAAGAAGTACATTCCTCTTTCGATCCGTAACTTGAAGATGATTAAGTTTAAGAACATCAGACAAGCAAGTAACAAGACAGTAATGCAGTGCATAGGCCAGTACCTAGGAGTGATGAATGGTGAGGGCATGGCTGACACCGATGCTGACCGGGCCTATTATTTCATGCATGGTATGTTACACTCTATTAGTTCGATGGTGGTTACTACAATTCCGAGGACATTACAGAAGGCCTACGAGAGAGGTATGACCAATGAGACTTTCTTGATAGCACACGCAGAGTATTGGTTGCGCCATCAGTATCATTATAGATAGTATTCAGTTTGAGAGGTAATAGGATAAAGAAGGTACCTAAATAGTGGATGTGGAGAGACCGAGCACAGAGCGTGGGACCTGTTGCATCTCCATCTTCTACCATTGTGTAGTACCATCTCGCTCTAATACAGAGTTATGCTAGCACACAACAACAGCTAACATAGTCAGGTCCTTAGAGCAGCAGTATCAGCAGGCTGAGGACAAAGTGTTCAATTTGGATTAAGCTCTCTGCTATGAGTGTGGACCGATAGGGCATTTTATTGGTGCTTGTCTATAATTGGGCCGAGGGTAGCCGTAATAGAGCTAAGAGTAGGTTCATACTATTGTCGCACCAGACCAAACTACTACCTGTAACCTGATCGAGTGTATGGTTTATATTTATAGTCATTTTATGCATACCATGTTTGATAATGGTTCTACAATTTCATTTATTTCGAGTCGCATGGTTGATGAGTTGGGTTTGAGACCTTCTATACTACAGAGACCCTTGATCCTTAGCATAACTGCTGGGGATAAGAATCACCCGAACTTGTTGTCTGCTGATTGTTCGATAGAAATAGGGGGTCACATCTTACCTACAGACCTAAGAGTGTTAGAGTTCCTAGAGTTTGATGCTTTGTATGGAATGGATTGCTTGGGTACGTATCATGCACTGATCCATTGCTTCAGCAAGAGGATCAAAGTTTAGATTCTTGGGCATCCGAAGTTTAGTTTTTAGGGGACTTCGATTTTGTTACTGATTACTAGAGGCAGGGTAGCTTCTGGCATAGATGTCGAGACATTCACTAGTGTTTTGGGTACAACGGGAAAGTTGAGACTAGGATGGAGGAGATACTTGTGGGATGTGAGATTCTAGATGTTTTCCTGCTGAGCTACCAGGTTTACCACCACCTAGGGGGATCGATTTCATTATTGATTTGGTCCCTAGAACCAAACCTATATTCATTATGCCGTGCTGTATGGCTCCTAAGGAGCTAGAAGAGCTGAGATCACAACTTGATGAGTTGTTAGAGTTTGGTTTTATCTACCCAAGCATGTGACTTTTGGGCACGCTAGTATTGTTTGTTTAGAAGAAAGATAGTAGTATGACGTTATGTATTGACTACAGACAATTTAATAGGGTGACAGTGAAGAATAAGTATCCACTTCCTGGCATTGATGACTTGTTCGATCAACTAACAGGAGCACAGTGGTTCTCAAAAATTGATTTGAGATATGGGTAACATCAGTTGAGGATTAGAGCAGAGGATAGGGAGAAGACTGTTTTTCGCACTCGATATGGGCATTAACAATTCACAGTCATGCATTTTGGGTTGACTAACGCTCCAATAATGTTTATGGATTTGATGCATCGAGTGTTGAGAAATCAGATCGTTATTGTGCTTCTTGACGACATCCTTATTTACTGTAAGACTCGTGAGGATCATAAGGAGCACCTCAGGACAATTTTATAGATAACGAAGGAGCATAAACTGTTGCCAAGTTTAGTAAGTGTAAATTTTGGCTTGTAAAAGTCAGATTTCTTAGTTACACAATTAGAGTTTGCAAAGTATCTATGGACCCCGCTAAGGCCAGAGAAGTTATTGATTGGCCTACATTAAGATCCGTGTCAGATATTCACAATTTTCTTGGCTTGGCAGGATATTATATACTCTTTGTTCCAGACTTCTCGAAGATTGCATCACCTATGAAACAATTGATGAAGAAGGATACTAATTTTCAATGGAATAACAGTTGTGAGCATGCGTTTTTGACATTAAAGGAACATTTGACTACAACACCAGTTTAGGTTTTACCTGAGTCAGGGATGGGTTTTGAGGTGAACATCGATGCTTCTAAGGTCGGTTTGGGCTGTGTATTGATGCATGACGATAGAGTGATTGCTTACACGTCCTAACAGTTGAAGATTCACGAGAAGAATTACGTTACTCATGACTTGGAATTAGTGGCATTGGTTTTTGCATTGAAGATTTAGCATCATTATCTCTACAATAAGAGATTCGTGTTATTTACTGACTATAAGAGTTTGAAGTACCTCTTCACTCAAAAAGAGTTGAACATAAGACAAAGATGTTGGCTTGAGTTCCTCAAATATTATGATTTTTTTGGAGTATCACACGGGGAAGGCCAATGTTGTTGCATACGTATTAAGCTGCAAAGGGGTTAACTCAGAGATTGTTACTACCCACATGACACATGAGTATGGGTTGCTCGAGGTGGTTGAGTTGATGTATTCTATTGATATCCCGACCAACACCAGATTGTTGATTTGCGGACAGATGATGACTAACAGTCTCTATTCATAGTGTACTTGATGGTCAGCAGAAAGATGAGCAATACCAGAGGTTTCTTGGGTTTTCTCATTGTCAGCGAGTTAAGGTTGAGCATCGCAGACCCAATGGGTTATTACAGTCACTTCCCATTCCTTGGTAGAAGTGGGAGCATATTGCCATAGATTTTATCAGTTGTGTACCTCGATCTCAGTGCGGACATGATAACATCTAGGTGATTGTGGACAGGTTAAAATAGTCTGCGCAATTTATACCAATCTCGACCACACATCGGGTGGATAGGCTGGTGACGGTGTATGAACGATAGATAGTTCGGCGCATGTTGTTCGTTATTGATTGTGTCGGACAAATGGCCATAGTTTACATCTCATATTGGCAAAGTATGCGCACACGATTCGGCACACGGTTGGATCTCGCATGCGTCTTTCGGACTAATGAGACAATTAGAGAGATTGATTTAGATTCTCGAGGATATGGCTAGGATGTGTGTGTTAGAGTACGGTGGATCATGGGTGGAGTACCTTCACTTATGTGTGAGTTCGCCTACAATAAAAATTATCAGACCAAAATTAGGTACCGTTTGAGACATTATACGGGAGGTCGTGCGCATCTCCATCTTGTTGGGTAGAGCCCGAGGATGTGGCAGTTTTTGGGTCAGAGATTGTAGTGGATCACATAGAGAAGATACACTTGATTAAATTAAGATTAAAAGGTGTGCAGTAGAGGCAAAAGAAGTATAATGATGCCGTGGAAGGTTGTACCCCACGACACCACTCATGACGTCTGGGGCAGAGGGCAGCCCAGACCTACTGTCACGGCCCAAATCTCTAACCTCATTTTAATTCCTTAATTAGGTTCACCGACCCATCGCATGGGACCCACACCATGATGCGCACGTCGACTAAGGTACGTGGCCGAGGTATATGGTATTTTTGTATTTATTGAATGCTTAATGTTATATAATGTGTAGACTTACTAAGTTAGTTTATACTATATAGGCATCGAGACGAGAGAGGGGACACGCCTCGAGTTTCGTGCGAGCAGGAGAATCGGGTAGCTAGACTATGTAAGTCTTATTTAATATTAATATGAATTTATGGAATATTCATATGCATGATGGAATAAATTTTTAAGCCTATGGTTGTTTATATATTAATGCAAATAAAAAATAAACCTTATAGTTTTGGTTTATAAGTCTACAACTATTGGACTTACTATTGGACTTATCTCGGGATGCCCACTAGCACATACTCCTATACACTTGTGTCACACATGTGTGTCCCTTAGCTGAATTTTAGTGGGTTGATCATTGGATCAACCTAGAATTTTGGGAATGCAAACTAGATTTGGCATCCACTATACATACCGCCCTTTGTCTCCTTTGCTTCTTCTTGCATGCTGGTTTAAACACACATCCAGAGCTGCTGGAAAATTTGGAAAACAAATTACAAGAGAGTGAAGACATCACTAAACAAGGGGAATCAAGCTAGGAAATTCAACACAAAAATGGGGTAAATAGGATGTAAGGCTTACTAATACATAGTTAAGTCCTACGAGGCAAGGATTAGGGCTTAATTACTTGATTAGGCCGGGTGGTGCCTTAGATTAAGGGTGAGATCGTCACACCTATGCTTTAAGTGATGCTGCCGGGTTCTGATCCCTAGGGCGTCACCTGCGACATGACATTGTGCATCATACCAATTTTAGGAAAATTTTAAAAAAAATTTGGGGATCTCTCTAGTATCCAAATGGGTTCAAATATGACCCAATACCCGGGTAATTGACCCAATTACACAAACGGTTAAAATTATGGAAATATGGATAAATTGGGGTTAATTAATGGAGAATTTCAACCAAATGATTAACATGGGATTTTAGTCGATAATAGACATACGAGGGATTTGTAGGGGACGAGTCAGAGTCATGTGAGTGTGTAATAGCTACGGATATAGGTTAGTAAACCAATAAGAAATTTTACAGTTACTTCATTTAGTTTTAATTGTTGTTATTATTGCTCTGTTTCCTATTTTTTTTTTAAATTCCATTCTGATTGAGTTGTCCGAGGGCAAGTGATTCAACATGATCCTCAGGAAGACGGGTTATCTGGGGTAATATGCCAGAACCAGAAACTCGGGATGCATAATATTGTTTGTTGGTTCTATACAGGGTGAGAGTTCTTTGTTGAACTACTAGGAAGTCTCCCATCTGCATGAATTTTAGGATGGTGTAAGTTTACCATGTCCTGAACTTGAGTCTTGTAGGTATTTTTCCTCGACTCAACGAACATTTAGTCGGGACTACTTGTGCCTCTCTGTTTGATTTCCTGGACACTTATCTTCGATTGATTCATATTTATTTACAGTCTTTATTTATTCATGTATTCCCTGTACCATTCTATCAGCATGAATATAGACTGCTTATTTATTTCGAAATGCTGTAAATATCCTGTTTGGCGTTATTTACTTCGGTTCGTCATTCTTGTGTTTGACTGAGCGTATATCTGCATTCAAGCAAAGGAATGGCTCCTTAGTTAGGTGACTTGCTTTAAGGATACCGGAGTGGTTCTCCCTTTGTCATTGACGTAGGTTTTTATTACATTTCGTATTATGTATATGTTTGTTTTGTTTCACAATGGGATATGAGTTTTATGAGAGATCTTGGGGCATGTATATGGAAAATACTCTCCTGTGACTTGATGTATTTGTTAATGGATACATATCAAGGGTTTCCACACTCGAGGTTATCCTGACTTGTGTCTTAGAGATTATTCTATTAGTTTGAGACTTTAATACTTCCATTATACTTAGAGATTATTCTATTAGTTAATGGATTAAAAAAACTGCTTAGTTAATGGTAAATAGTAAGGAAGGCTGACTAGGCTTGTGTTGACTTTACGAGATTTATTTGAGGGTTCACGTAATTCTAGGCCAGGTGGGGCTCAGTTTAGGGTTGTGGAACTGGGATGTAACAATAGCCCTTTGATTGAAGAAACAATAGTTCAAAGATCAAAACAAATCAATGCGGACAACACTTCAACAAGGGCGAACCAAAAAATGAACATGCCAACAAGGGCAAGATCATTGCTAATATTAGTTTTTCTTTTTAAGATTCATGGCCAAGAAAGATTTTGAATTGTTTGATTGATTAAGATAGATAAATCTATCCATTACAACGAATCAAGAAAAGTTGTGGTCAATCCCCTTTATTGCTTTAATTTGTTGCTAATTATTCTCCAGTTGATATTAAGATGCTCTTTTAACTCCTCCATGACTCCTATCTTGTGAGGAACATGTCATATTAATTAATCATGTGGAAAAGAGTTTGGTTGCTTGCAATATAAGGCTGCACATGATACTCTTAGTTGCTTACAATATAAGGCTGCACATGATACTCTTTGACGCATACTATGAATTCTTCTAAGTAAAATAAATTCTTGATATACTAAATTGTTTTTGATATTTGTGGACTTCTGAACCTTTTTCGCTTCATCTTAATTCCATTTGACTAATCATGTAGGAGTTAATCGAATGCCCCTATCCCATAATGCAGAGAAACTAATAAGATATAATATAGCCACCGTGATGTCTCAATCGGATATATGGTGCTCGTCGCCGTCGCCGCACCTCAATCCTTGGGGATGGAATCATTATTATTTTATAATCATATAATCCAACTTCTTTCTAGTTTAATAATTATTAACAAGGCTGCTTTAAGATAATGTGATTATTTTATGCATCAAGTTTATATTAATTAAGATCATGAATGTATACTTCTTATATCTTTAGTTTCATGAAAGTAGCTAGCTAGAGAAGATGTATATACAAGATCTTTTCCTTGTTTGTCTTTACACTTCCTAGATTCTTTATGGAAATGGTGACTGGAGAATCAAATGCTTTTCTTCTATAATTTTCTTTATAACAAATAACAACAACAACAACAGCAACAACAACAACATCAACAACAAAGCCTTGATCTAAATTAGTCAACATGAATCAAACTAAAATTTCTACTTCACATGATTTAATGCAGTTGATGGCATGCATTCAAAACCCTCTAAATCTTTTGTCATCCATGCATTTTTAATTATTTTTGGCTATCCTATTTCATATCGAATTGCTTTAATTTTCATTCTATCGAGTTTTCTAACTAGCAAATTTCTTATATGGTCTAACCTTTTAGTTTGTGTCTTTTAGCATTATGTTGTATACATGGGAGGAAGTGATCATTATGAAGATGAAGGTGGCGATGAAGTTGCAAAGTGATTGATTTTTGTTTGATGTGAATTACATCAGTTAAGAAGTTGCATTCGATACCGGAGAATTACATCATTAAAAGAATGCAAATACTCAAGTACATCAATTCTGGCAAGTATGCATTGTAGTTGTTATTATTAATCCTTCAACGAATCACTTTTCTCTCATTTCAGGACAACTCTATTCTTCTATATTTGAAAATTATATGTTTATTTTTAGGAATCCTATAGAAACCATTCTTCCAATAATGGACATAAAAAGATTCAAATTGGCCCTTATCGTTGCTTCCTTTTCATCTTGAGGCCCTGAGCAACTCACTGAAACGATTCTTAAGGTTTGTGCAATCTACTTTGTCATTAAAAATATCTCTTCCATTTGCTTCTCTTCTAATAAAAATCTCTCTTCCATTTGCTTCTCTTCTAATTGTTTTATAAACAATTTGCACTCAGTTCAAACTGTGTTTACATGAATCAAATTATATTTTGTGAGGAATGTACATTCATCTCATTTGTTTGTTGAGCAGGCTTTATATTTTTGTTTATAACAAATATAAGATGTTGCATCAACAAAATCATCATCTTTTTGTGACTGTTGAAAGTTTTAATTCCCATAATGATTTGATACTTTTCGCCTTAATTCTATTAAAAAACTACAAGAAACTACAACTTAATAGATTATACTTAATTTTTTCTTAATGCCCCTATAAATTCATAACATATAATAAGATGTATAATCTTATTTACCATTATGCATAGAAGTGTGATAAATAAAAGTTGATTCCCGGGGTCGAACCTGGCATTTTGGAGGCCTTAGGCATAACATTTTTGCCGCTCTTGGCATGCTTTCATCAAAATTAATTTATTTTCACCTTATATACCGCCATTGTACTTTAAAAACTATTTAAAGATTTTTCTCCTTCCTTTCTCTAGACCTGAGATCGACAGTGAAAAGTGTAAGAGTCTCTTTATCATCGGTGGAGTTAAAAGGGGTAGAGGGTGCGAGGTGAGAAATTAAAAAAAGTTGAAAAAACCAATTCCTTTATCTAGACTAAAAACTTCTAAAATAGTGATGTTTAACCTAGCAATGTGTACTTGACTATTAGTAGTTTGGCAATAAAATCAACTTGTTGAAAAAAAAAACCAAACCTCAACAAAAAAGTAGTAATTAAAAAATCGACAAAAATATTTTTGGTGAGATGATAGGCGTGTCACTTGCCAAAATTTAATGATGAGTGCTTATTTATGTATGATTCAGTATAGGATATTAGGAGTTAATGGACTATATTTATTTTGTTTTAGAGTCACAAATGCATGTTTTATATGTTTCAGGGATTTTATTTTTATTGGGCAGTTTTGGGACAGAAGGCCTGTGTTGAGCTTAATTGACGATGTTCAGTTCAGAGGGCATAACTTTCACATCCGAAATTGGAACGACTCGCCGTTAGTCTTGTTGGAAAGAAGACTTTGAGGCAAACATTTTCAACTTTCGTAAGAATCATGAGATGTGGGTTTGGAGTGGCTCAAAAGAACACACACAATTCGAAAAGTTTGGCTAAGTTCCTTAATGATCCCTTTTCAGTATAAAGGCCATAACATTCTCATCTCAAATCCAAATGACTTTCTCTTTCCTTCTTAGAAAGTAGACTCCAAGATGAACATTTTCATGTCTCCCAAGCCTTTTCAGATTCGACATCTAAGTGGTCCAAAATCGCGTTGTAAGGCAAAGAATAAAAAAAACGACGTGAGGATGCCGTGATAAAAAAATTCTCACGACGTGACTCACATAAGAGTTAACCAGAGAGCTAAAAAAGGATGCCGTGTTTCACATATTCTCACGGTACTACCACGGCATCGATACCTGAAGACTCGAAATTTTAGAAATTTTACCTATTTCGAGATTTTTAGTCTTTTAACCCACTTTGGAGTCTTCTTATAAATACTAATAGACTGTAATTCGAAAAGAACTCTTGTTTTTACTTTCGTTTTGCATTATAACTAGATTTTTGGCTTGATTATGTCTAGCTAATCTCCTTCTTCTAGGTTAAAGATGGATTGGTCAAGCTTTACGACTTGGGATTCTGTTATGAGGTTTATTTATATTTAATTATCTTGATTCTTTTCTATGGTTTATTCTCTTTGGTATTATTTTTAATAATAGGGTTAGATTTGATTATATGTATAGCGCTGTGCATGCATATTACGTTGACTATCCTTACTCATTAAAGTCGAAACGTCCGTCCTTACGTGGTAGACTCAAACTTGTGACAGTTGGCCAACTGGTTAAGTACCTTAAGGATATAGATTAAATCGGGAGCACTAGTGATCCGATTGTATAGGTGTAGTGCCTTCATAGACCGAGGTAATACGTCCAATGCGTTAAATCTAGAGCACTAGCAATCAGATTGCGTGTTTCGTTAGGGAAGTAGTCAACGGTCGTACCTAGGCTATTGACATTCGGAAGTTTGAGGAACCGAGTGCGTCACTGGGTCTATAGCTGCACAAGATCATAGGTTAGTCTCATATCATTTATAAACCAAGAATTAATGGAATCAATCCCAAGTTGTATTGTGAAGACCGTGAAGCTGAATACCTAGATTTTCTTCCATTGCATTACTTCAATTCTAAATTTTTCAATGTTTCCAAAAGTTTTACAAAATCCCCTATTTTCTCTTCTCCCTTAGACACATAAGTCAGTAACCCAGTGCTTGAGGTTTGACCCCGAGCTTACCACTGCTACAGTCTTTTGTAGTTTTTAGTCTAGGAATCGAGAATTATGTTTCACATTTTACAACGCACGTCATATTTTGACTCTGTTACCGAAGACTAGGTCCTACTTGATTTAGGTTTTTCTTTTCTTTTTTTATGCATAGGAGTCTTCGTCGATCACATTCCAACGGATCCACTCTACTCTTTGATCCGGATATCGAGAAGGCTTGCCGACGGAACGCGAGAGAAGCGCGCCAATGGAAGCAAGATTTTGAAGCTACTCCTAATGTTTCATATTCTCTAGAAATGGAGGATAACGAGCACAATCCTCCCCAAGATGAGGGAACAATAAGAATCAAGGGAATAATCAGGATAGGGCACCATTAGGATCGAGAGGACATTTAATTCCCCAATTTTAGCCACATACACCTAATGTGTTAAACCCTGCACGTGCACCAGCACATGATGAGCTCCGCATCACAATTGAGATAGAAAACCAGGAGATGTAAATTCTCCTTGCATATCAGCCTCATTGCATTGTATATCCTGTACATAGGGGTGACTTTAAGCTTAAGTCCGGTTTTCTAAACCTTTTACCCTCCTTCCATTGCTTGGATCATAAAGGTCCGATGACTTTCATCAAATATTTCGACTCCAAATGTTTAATGATGAAGCGACCTAAAGTACAGTAAGATGAAGTCAAATTGTTGGCTTTCTTGTTCTGTCTTAAAGATAGAGCGCAAGAGTGGTTGTTTTACCTTCCCTCGGGATCTATCACTAGTTGAAATGACTTGATTTCAACATTCTTAAGGGAATACTTTCCTGAATCCCGGTCATCTCAACTTATCTTAGAGATATATAATATCAAGATGAAAAAAGAAGAGACCTTCAATGACTGTTGGGGCAAATTCAAATGACTAATTGCACTGTGTCCCCAACATGGTCAAAGTAAAACCTCTCTTGTCCAACTCCTCTACAAGGGTCTTAGGTCCCTTGAGAAGTGCATGATTGACAACACTTGTGGTGGAGCCTATAAGAAGAGAATAACTGATGAGATGTTCAAGTTGTTTGAATCTATGGCTAGTCAGTCCTATCAATATGTTGATGACGATAAGGATGAGGATCCTTCTAGACATATCTTCAGTAGAAGTAGGTCAAGCGACACTGATAAGAAGCTTGACAAACTCACTGATCTCATGGAGCATTTCCTTACTTCTGGGAAAGCTCAGGCCAAGATTTGCGGCTTTTGTGACACTTCTGGCCATACTATTGATTCTTGTCCCACCATGTTTGGAGAACAAGCTAACGCTTTAGGTTGCAGATTCCAAGGTCCTCCTAGGAATCAATACGGTAACACTAATAATAATATATATAATCAAGCCGTTAATAGCCCCTATTTGAATTATGGTTCACAGAATCAGAACTTCTTTCAGTTTGTTCCAAGGGGATAACAACTCCCTCCATAGCCCCAACCTGTTCAGACTACCAGACGCTTAGAGGATATGATGAGGACACTCGTCACTAAGGTGGACAACCTTGTAGTCGACATGACACAGTACAAAGCAACTAATGATGCTACTGTACGTGACTTGAGAATTCAGGTGAATTAAATAGCTAGAGAGCTAGGTAAACTTACGGACTAAGGTAGATTGCCCGCCCAACCCACCCGTAACCCTAAGGCGCATGTAAATGTCGTATCATTAGTTGTTGAGAGCGAGCCTAGGGAGACTAAGGTAGTTTGTAGAGAGCATCACACTGTACCTAAACAGGATGAGGAGGCAAAGGCCAGGAGGCGACGTGAGATCTTAATGCGATCTCCTTTCCCGCAGAGATTCTTTTCGGAGTTATTCCAGAAACATAGAGATCCTGAGATACTGGCAGACATCCCTCAACTTCCCCAGTTGAGCAGATTTTAGATATTCAGGAGAAGGTTGAGGAGGTTGCACAGGTCATTGAGATCGAGGATACCCTATGGCAGGTATGCGCAGACGTGGACAAGGTAAGTTTGGGGGTACATGAAGTACCAGAGGAATAGATCGCGAGAAAGCTACCACCCAAATGCCTAGACCTTGGTATATTTACTCTTTCTTGTAAGGTAGGTAATATTACTATTGAGAGTGCCATGTGTAATCATGGCGCATCCATAAATGTCATGTCCAGTTCATTATATGAGTCTCTTCATGATGGTCCTCTTAAGGATGCTCAGGTTGCAATCCACCTAGCTAATAGGTCGGTTGTACACTCGGTTGGGTTCATCGAGGATGTCCCAATCAAGATTCATGATTTTATATTCCTGAAGACTTTTATGTAATGGATATGGGAGAAGATTCTCTCAATGAGTTACCTTCTATTCTTTTGGGTCGACCTTTCCTATGGGTCGTTAGGAGTAAGGTTGATGTGTTTGATGGGACCATGACTATCGGGTTTGATGGTAAGATCGTTACATTTGATATTTTTAACACTATTAAATCTCCTACTGATGTTTCTTGCTTGTTTGCTATACATGTTTCTGACCCACTATTTCAGGACGAGATTAGGTTGGACAAGCAAGACGGCCGTCAAGAACCTAGAGTTGGTGAGACTTTTCCACCACCCCATGCTGACATATAGTGTTTCCTTATCCCACGGTCGAAATGTGCGTACGAGAACCACTCGAGACATGCTCGAGTGGGACAACATGACCTAGCACGCATAATTCTGAAGTCGAGCTAATGACTCTAACCAAAAGCACTCTTGGGAGGTAGCCCAAGTTTCTATCCTTTTTCTTTTCATTTTCTTGTTCTTATATTATTTTGTGAACTAATCTTATATTGTTTGTGACTATTTGCAGGTGTCTGATACTTATTTGTTGAAGCACCAGAGTTGAGAGCCCGATATTATTGCTGGGTTTCTCTGGTATATATAGTTAGTCTATTTTGGATTTGGTAAGTTCTTGTGTTTAGTTTATTAGGATTAGTTTTTGAGTCTGCAGGAGGTATTGATATGTATATTCCCGTAATTTCTTGAGTTGAGCATTTTTGTCACCGTGCTTTATATTTTATGAGATATTATAGTGCAATAGGTTTTGCATATTCATTTTAGCATGTCATTTCTCCATTACTTGTTTCTTTCACTTCCATGTTCTTTTCACTTATTTTCTCTTCATTTTATAGTTTGATAGCCTCATTCTTATTTTAAACCTTGAGGACAAGGTTTGGGATAAGTTTAGGGGGTGTTTCAGGTATAGTTGAGTGTTGGATGAATGGATTAGCGCATGACAGGTATAACCATTTTATTATTTTTATGTATATTCCATGGGTTTGGTAAGTTGTGGTGGTTTTTTCTTTTCTTTTCACCTTTTTTCTTGTTATGACATGCTATGCATTGCATCATTTAGGTTAGTAATAGTTTGTATTAGTTCATGCATTTTTGTAGTTATTTAGTTGCATTATTAAGTCTATGCATGTTTAGAGTCATTTTGTTACATATAGAGTTGCCTAAAACCTTGTTGAGTGTTTTTTATTGTGGATATGAGTTCGAATTACGCTACTTTTGAGACTTAAACCTTTTTAAATATTAGGAGTTGTACTTAATTTAGAGTATTATCCAATATCTTTCAGGTTGCTTATTAGAGAACTAGTATGAAGTTTAGGCATTGTGCTAGATACCAAAGAGGCAAACGGTCCTATTTTGCAAGTTTTTAGATTTCTAAGGATGCTAGAATTAGAATGTAGCTCACTTGAGACATCAATTACTATGACTTGATCACTTATTGGGAATGATTAGACTTGAACGAACATTGAATTTCTCATTTGATTATAATGAAAGTGAAAATGGTCAACAAGAGTTTTCTTAAAAATTTTATAGAGTCCCACAGATTGCAAAGGAAAAGGAGCGTAGAATCTTATGGTGGGAAAAAGTGAGAAAAACGGATTCCACTGGACATGGAGCAGGGACCGCACTAATTTTAAAACATTTGGGGAAAAATAAAGTGTATATACTCATAAAGGCGGAAGTTTATGAAAACTCTTTTGAATAAAAAGATATGACCGAGTGCTTATAGCTAGATCAATTGAGTTTTTCCAATGTGTTGTTCCACATTTTCATATATAAGTCTGATTGTCTCTCTTTGGTGTGTTTAGTCAACATTTATGGAAAGTATGTTGCACTTTTCGTTCATAGTCCCTTTTCGGTGTTGATACACTATTTATAGGAAATTCTGAACTTGTATGCTTTAATGTAGTGGTTCTAATCTTAAGTAGTTGAAGGCCTTTGTTTGGATTGATTCTAGTTTTTGAAAGAGTGATTTTCACTGATGTTTGGATTCCGTATTCACATTATTTGGTGATTGGCATAGGTTTGTTAGGATTAGTCATTGTAGTATAGAAGTAGAGCATATGTTTTCATTCACTCATTCGCTCGGGACGAGCAAAGTCTAAGTTTGGGGGTGTTTAATGAGTGTTCATTTAGGCATAATTTAGTATAGGATATTAGGAGTTAATGGACTATATTTATCTTTTTTTTAAAGTGATAAATGCTTGTTTTATGTGTTTCAGGAATTTTATATGAGTAGGACATTTTGGGACTAAAGGCGTGTGTTGAGCTTAATTGACAATGTTCAGTTCAGAGGGCATAACTTTCACATCAGAAGTCTAAACGACTCACCGTTGGTCTTGTTGGAAATAAGACTTCGAGACAGATATTTTCAACTCTCATAAGCATCATTAGATACGGATTTAAAGTGGCTCACAAGAACACACACATTTGGTAAAGTTTGGCTATGTTCCTTAATGACTTACCGTTTCTTTTATAAAGGCCATAAGTTTCTCATCTCAAATCTAAATGACTTCTGTATAAAGGCCATAAGTTTCTCATCTCAAATCCAAATGACTTACCATTTCCTTTATTGGAAAGTAGACTTCAAGCTGAATATTTTTATATATCACAAGCCTCAGATTTGGCTTCTAAGTGGTCCCAAATCGCGTTGCAAGGCAGAGAAGAAAAACACACCATGAGGATGCCGTGATGAACAAATTCTCACGGCGTGACTCACATACGAGTTAACCCAAGAACTAAAAGAGGACGCCGTGAGGATGCCTTATTTCACAAATTCTCATGGTGCAAACACGACGTCGATATCTGAAGACTCAAAATTTCGAGAATTTTATGTATTTCTCGGGATTTTTAGGTTTTCAACCCACTTTGCAGTCTTCCTATAAATACCAATAGACTCTAATTCGAAAAGAACTCTTGTTTTTACTTCTATTTTGCATTAGAACTAAGTTTTTAGCTTGATTATGTCTAGCTAATCTCCTCCCTCTAGGTTGAAAGTTGCACATCAGCCTCATTGCATTGCATATCCTGCACATAGGGATGACTTTGAGCTTAAGTCCGATTTTCTAAACCTTTTGCCCTCCTTCCATTGCTTGGATCGTAAAGGTGCGGTGACTTTCATCAAAGATTTCAACTCCAAATGTTTAATGATGAAGCAACCTAGAGTATAGGAAAATGAAGTCAAATTATTGGTTTTCCCGTTCTGTCTTAAAGATAGAGCGCAAGAGTGGTGGTTTTACCTTCCCCGGGATCTATCACTAGCTAGAATGACTTGATTTTAACATTCTTATGGGAATACTTTCCCGAATCTAGGTCGTCTCAGCTTATCTCAGAGATATGTAATATCAAGATGAAAAAGGTAGAGACCTTCAATGACTGTTGGGGCAAATTCAAAAGACTAATTGTATTGTGTCCCCAACATGGTCAGAGTAAAACCTTTCTTATCCGATTCCTCTATAAGGGTCTTAAGTTCCTTGAGAAGTGCATGATTGACAACACTTGTGGTGGAGCCTATAAGAAAAGAACAACCGATGAGATGTTCGAGTTGTTTGAATCTATGGATAGTCAGTCTCGTCAATATGTTGACGACGATAAGGATGAGGATCCTTCTTGACACATCTTCAGTGGAAGTGGGTCAAGCAACACTGATAGGAAGATTGACAAACTCACTGATCTCATGGAGTGTTTCCTTACTTTCGGGAAAGCTCAGGCCAAGACTTGCGGCTTTTGTGACGCTTCTGGTCATACCGCTAATTCCTGTCCCACCATGTTTAGAGAACAAGCTAACGCTTAAGGTGGCGGATTCCAAGGTTTTCCTAGGAATCAATACGGCAACACTAATGGTAATACATATAATCAAGCCGTTAATAACCCCTATTTGAGATATGGGTCACATAATCAGAACTTCTCTCAGTTTGTTCTAAGGGGACAATAACTCCCTCCACAGCCCCAACCTGTTCATACTACCGGACCCTTAGAGGATATGATGGGGACACTCATCACTAAGGTGGACAACCTCATAGTCGACATGATATAGTACAAAGCAACTAATGATGCCACTGTGCGTGACTTGGCAGCTCAAGTGAATCAAATAGCTAGAGAGCTAGGTAAACTTATGGACTAGGGTAGATTGCAGGCCCAACCCACCCCTAACCTAAGGCGCATGTAAATGTCAAATCATTAGTTGTTGAGAGCGAGCCTAGGGAGGCTAAGGTAGTTCGTAGAGAGCATCACACTATACCTGAGCAGGATGAGGAGGCAGACTCAAACTTGTGACAGTTAGCTAACCGGTGTATGTATAGCGCAATACATGCATAATAGGTTGACTACCTTTAGTAATTGAAGTCGAAACGTCCGTCCTCACGTGGTAGAGTCAAACTTATGACAGTTGGCCAACCAGTCAAGTACCTTAGGGATCTAAGCTAAATCAGGAGCACTAGAGATCTAGTTATCTAGGTGTAGTGTCTTCACAAACTGAGGTAATGCATCCAATGTGTAAAATCTAGAGCACTAATGATGAGGTTTCGTGTTTGGTTAGGGAAGTAATCGACGGTCGTACCTTGTTGTCGACATCAAAAAGTGCGAGAAACTGAGTACGTCACTGGGTCTATAGCTGCATTGGATCATAGGTTAGTCTCATATCATTTATAAACCAAGGATTAATGGAATCAATCCCAAGTTGTATCGCGAAAATCGTGAAGCTGTATACGTAGATTTTCTTCCATTGCATTACTTCAACTCCAAAGTTTTCAACGTTTCCAAAAGTTTTACAAAATCCCCTGTTTTCTCTTCTCCCTTAGAAACCTATGTTAGTAACCCAGTCCATGTGGTTCGACCTTGAGCTTACCACTGCTACAGTCTTTTGTAGTTTTCGGTATAGGAATCGGGAATGATATTTAACGTGTTCCAACGTATAGCAGGCAAGATTTTTGAAGGTCGAGAGTTCGATTCCCCATAAAAAAAATGCTAGAGCGACACCCCTAAAATGTACATCAGAATGCACAACACCCCTATCCAATCGTATTTTGAACATCAGAATACGTAAGCTCTCATCTGAAGGTAAAATGGATGGGATAAGATATGGAATTGTCTATTTAGGATTCAATAAAAATAAAATAAAATAAAAATGGGTTGCGTGAAAGTTCTTTGGCTCTCATAACAAGTTTACAACAACAAAATTCTCAATCCCAAAATAATCGGGTGCGGCTATGTATATTAAATATTCCATTCTTCTTGATTCAATGCATTCTAAGCTATCTTAAGTCTGCCTTTATGTTGTCAAATTTCTTCAAGTTTTATTTATTATGTTTAGTTTTCAATATGAGGATCATAACACAATTTTTCGTTAGCTAACAGAGTCAAACCGTCTTCCATAGAAGGGAAAAGTTGGGAAGAAAAAAGGAGTAAGCTACATCAACATTGATTACATCTTTATATAGTGACTAAACCCCAACGAACTATATAGAAATTACTATATAACCATTGCACTACAATTCCTATATTTTATAATATATTATTACATGTAAGCATCAACATTGTGTTAATGATTGCATGTGCCTATGTTTAGTTATATCACACAAATTTTTTTCACTTTCAAAACATATTTTTCCTCATTTTGTGTTAATGATGGCATGTGCCTATGTTTGTGGCTAACTCGCTTATATGAATAAGTCAATTCTCCTAATAAAAAAAAAGTCAATTCTCCCTTCAAAATCTTTTTTTTCTTAAGAGAAAGAGAATGTCACTAAATCTATTTTTTTTTCTATCATATATGTTTCTACCAAGTGATTTAATATAATTTTCAAAAATTAATATTCTTTAGGTAGCAAATTTTTGAATGCATGATCCTAATCACTATTTTTTTGATAACTATGAAAATAGAACATAGATGCTCAGAACATAATTCATGATATTTACTTTTGTCAGAGTAATAATGCTCATTTCTTTACCACTATGCCACACCTTTGAAGTATCTCTCTCAATATATTTCGTAATTAATTTGTGAGGGTTGCTACCTTATTGTTGCCAAAGATAACTTCAAATATTCAATTTCAAACTTCATTGTCATTGCGAGTGGTCATGTTGTTTTGAAGTTGAATATATAGTTTTTAAAAATATGTAAACATGAAGATCTTATATAATAAGTACGTTATAGTTTTCCTTTAGAGCAGTAACATTTGTTAAATCTATACTATATATAATGTCAATCCTCCCAAGGATCCAATTAATTTTAAATTTATACTTATTCTATATTTGTCCTTCATTTCTTTTTACTTATTGGTTTAAAAAGAAGTTAACTAATAATCATTGGGGGCATTTGTGGAAAACAAACACACTTCTAGTTAGTTTTCTAACCGAACCTTTATTAACTTTTCCTAAATTATCGCCATTTCTCTCTCATATCCACGTATCTCTCCACAATTGTTCTCCTCCCTTACGGTTTGCAAATTTAAAAATTCAAACACAATTTCTGCCATTTAATTATTTATTTATTTTTTAAAGATTTTGCATATCACCCATGGATAGAGATTAACATTTATTGCTAGATTTACAGTTTGACAACAAAGGGGTTGGGCATGTAGTGATGATATTATGCAATTAGTTGCATCAACGTACATTCATGGCAAGACGCACCATCTTGATTTGATTTTGACTAATTGTGATAATTTTTAGTGTTTTCATTATTTTATATATATATATGGCGGTTGATAATATTGGTGAGTTTTATTTTTCTTTTTTGGATGTGGTGGATGATATACTGCTAATTAAGTTCAAAGGCTAGTTGATCGATTTGGAAACTTCGTATCTCTATCCATGCGTGATAATTTAATGGGCAAATCACAATTCTTCACGAGTGTGGAGATGCAGAGAAGTTAATTTTTCTATTTACTTTCACTGTATATTGACAATCATTTCTATATTAACATAAGTTGTCAATTAATTACTTTTATATATCTTTGGATAATTACACTCTCTGAAGGGCAAATTTTAAGACAGATGGATTGCATAAATGGAGCAAAACCATAGATTTGGACACATTAATTAACTAATTGACTTTTGAAAGAAATGGATGGGTCTTCAATGAATTGGAAGGACAACGAGAGGAAAATTGTAAGAGTGGGAGGGTTAATTAAGGGTGATTAGACAAAATATAATGTAAATTGATGCATAGGGGTTTCATTTTAGGTTCCATTTTTTTTACAAGGTAAAAATCAAGGTAGCTTTATTTTGGGTTCATGAAGCAACAAAAAATGTTAATGGTGAAATAAAACCACATGATATGCTAGAGATCCTGATCCAGTATTCAGTCTAGCACATGATCCATTTGTTAGATTATAGATGCTCAAATTTGTTTTTTTTTTTTTTTTTTCCATTCGGTGTAATTATAATTTTTTTTAAAAAAATTTGTACTATAATATTGTTGATTTAGACGTCTCTCCTATGGAAAAAATTGGCTGACCCTCTTTGGACATCGAGAAATGCGTACCTACCATGTTGGCATTATCCGATGCAAATGTAATGTACATCTCAAGGTGCATAGTTTGGGGTCCTTCTGGTAGATGTACCTATAAATTTTATTTAGACATTCATCATTTAGTCCAAACACTTGCATAGAATTGACAATGTTATAAAAATAAATTTTGAACCTGTAAATTTCTCAATTGTGACTTTCCGCAAAAAAAAAATCTCAAAATTTGATCCAAACATATCTATATGTTTCGTGCTCATCGACTAGTGTAATTAAATGTAATTCTCTTTAGTCCCATATCACTAAATGAAAAATATGTATGACATGAGACTAGTATAAAATAAGAGGTTAGAGAACCTTCCAAACTCATACCTAAGTTTAATTTAATATCTAGATTCTAGAAACAATCCCTAGGGTCCTCCTCACCACCCATCCCCCTACTCCCCCTCCCTCCTCTCACCTTCCCCTTCTCATTCCCCTTTCCCGTCCCCTTCGCTCTAGATATTAAATTAATCTTATCTTTTTCAAGGGGCGTGCCACCTTTCCAAATAAATAATAAAAAGGCTTGGCACACCTCGCAAAAACTAAAAAAAAATCTTTACTAAAATTATTCACTCTTTTCAATCTTCTTGCTTATTATTTTTCTGCTAAGGCAGCACCAACGGGTGTGACGCTTTTGAAAAATTTTTTTTCCTTGCTTGTTGTTACTACTACTGCTAAGGCTTCTTCATTTTTTATTATAATTTTCTTTTCAAACTTGTCTTTTTGACATTCTTAGCAACTATATATCCATATTTGCGTCTTTGCGTCTTTTTGGCTTGCCGATGGTATATTAGTTTCATCTTTTAGAATTTAGCCATTTAAAACATGTTTGTTTCTGCCACTACCGCCCATTCCATGTTTAAAATACTGAAAAATATGCACACTCATCTCATCTCTACAATATCTTTTAGGTTTTATTCTAAAGTCTATTCTTTTTATCAAACTTGAATTTGCCTCATCAACTGGTTGTTGTCCAAATTACTGGTATGCTTTTCCATCCTATTTTCCCTTATAATTTCTCAATTTTATGCCCTAGTGTAATTTTATTCATCATTTGTTGTATGATTATTTGCTAAACCTACTTATTAATTATAATTGATTACAGTTGTTCTATTAGTGGCTAATCTGGTAGTCTTTCGACTTTGATTTTGTGCTTTGTGCATGTAGATGGACAGGAAATTCAGGGGTTTTATGTCTAGTCATATATGGAGACAGGATAAAAAATTTGATTTTTCCTTGTAATTCGCACTCTTGAAAAATGTAATAATTCTGGAAATGTAATTCGACATGGAGGATTTTTGTGAAAATTTTCCAATTTGGAGAAGTTTGGGAAACATTCTCTTAGATGGTGAAAAGATTCAAATTGCTATTTAGAGATGTCAAAGTAAGCACAATTATGCATTATAGCACTCAAAAATACTAATCTAATGGTTTGGAGCATTTCTAATGATGCAAACTACGGATACTACAAAGAAGTTACAAAGAAAAAAAAATCATGCATAGGAAATAAAATCAATTCTACTACAAAAATAGATACATAACCCTACATAATGGTATCATATTATGCATAAACTAAGCTATTACTTATTGATTTGTAGTTAAAATGTGTCTTTAAATGTAACTACCTAAATCTTCCCCGATCCGACTTAGGGGCAATTTAGTAATTTAAATATTAAATGTGTGTTGAATTTTCTTTAAATTGGATTATTAGTGAAACCGTATAATATCCTACACCTTGAGATGCGCTTTTTATTTGGTTTGAAGATATTTGATAATATACTCTTGTTCTCATTAAGAAAACTCACAAGAGATAAGTTCTCAAAAACTTTTCTTAAACATGAAGAAAGTTATATTTGGGGGCGAGATCTCCAGATTTATGAGATCCCACTAACTAGGGAAATAAATGTGGGAACTTTTCTAGTCAAAAGGGGTGAAATATCCAAATTTATGAGATCTCATTAATTAGGAAAAGATTTTGTGAGAACTTTCATGGTCAAAAAGGGACAAGATCTCTAAATTCATGAGATAACATTAATTAGGAAATGATTTATGGAAAAATTTCCTGGTCAAAAGGCTAAGTAGACTAATGAAAAAGGGCCAAAAACATATTAGAGTTAGACTTAAGGCCCAAATGAGAGGGCACTTTAGTCTTTAACAATGGTAGATTGCTTACCCTTTTTCAACTTCCAATATCACTGTATAGTTGTTATTGTTTGAATGATTTGGTAAACAAATATTGGATGTTTATATGGAGACATTAAGATCATTTGGGATAACTTTGAGGAAAACTTCAAATTTATGATTCTATGGGAAAGGAAAGGAAAAACTCAATTGGCAGGATACCATCTTATAATGATTCATAGAAATATCTTTGTGTAAGTTCCATCATGAAAATCATGTTAAATTAGATCTTGTTAAATTGATCATGATATCATGTTTCTTTCAAAATTTCATCCATCTAGAATAGAGATAGGCACTAATACGAGATTTTAAACGACTGATATAAGGTTTATGGAAAAAGAAAAAGATGAAATTCGTACAAATTTTTGAACTCGACGTGTTAGAAATTATAGTAATTCAAAGATACAAGGTTAGACCTAGCATTTTTGGAATGACATTTGAGAAATGTTGGACCCATGTAGCAGGCCCCTACTAATTTGGGACTGAGGCGTTGATGTTGCATACTTGAACTGTTGAAGATGGTCTCAATTATTTCTCTTCCTTTTGATCAGTGCAATGATGAATTTATTTCATTTCCATTCATCAATAAACTAGTCAGCATCCTGCGCTTCGCGTGCGGGCAAGACTAAATGTTAATAATATCAAATAAAAATAAATTTGATAAGAAAAACCTCTAAACCTAATTTCCAATAAAAAATCACTAAATTGATTCAATCACCTCCAAAACCGTCAAAAAATGATACAAATAACAATTCATAACATACAATTCACATGATTAATTAGAACAAAAGTATGTAAGAAAAAAAACTACCTAATACACAAAGAAAAACTTAGTATAAATTTGATCGTATTAGTCAAAAATCATCATATTTATAATACTAATAAACTTACATTACTTACATATATTCAATATTAGTCATCATTTTAAAGTCTTTAGATTCTAATGTGTACAATTTGGTTATTAAGAAAGCAATTTGTAATTTCATTATTATTGAACTCTTAAGTACTTATAAATTACATTTTTTTAAAATGGAAGGATATAATATTCCATTGGTAATATCCTCAAATGTATATACTTTTCGATTTATGTGGTATTCTATTTACAATACCCTCATATATATGTACTTTTCGATCTCTGCAATTGATTGAATTTATGGCTTTTGGGCTTAACAAATTCCTAAGTAATGCAACACAGATAATAAATTGCTCATCAGTTTGTTAATGACAACATTCCTATAATTTGATCATATTAGATTTTTTTTTCAAAGATCATATTAGATTTAACTATTAAAGCATAAACCCTAGAAAAATAGCAAAATAACCTTGTTAACTACAGTTACACTATAAACAACACAAACAAACAAAAAACTGAAAGCAAAAATAGCCGGACAAGCCAAAATTCTAATTAATTGGTCATTCTAACTTTCAATTAAAAAAGGATGTGGCTAACGGACCCCAATTTTTGCTAAACATGCCTTGTTTACTCACCATACCCCAGTTTTTTATTCTAATTACTAAATGTACCCCACTTTTTAAAAAAAAACCTCCGAAATACCCTTACTAAATGTACCAACTTTTTACTAAATATACCCCATTATTCAAACATACCTTTGTCTTCTCGGACTGTGGATTTCGGTCATACAGGATCGAGACCTCTTTAGAGGTTTTGATCGACTTCATCTAAATCCCACCGGGATCTTTAAAGGGGTATCAGCCTTGTTAGAAGGCAACTGGGTATCGACTGACTGCCACCGAGATCTCTTTATAGGTCTAAGTGGGAACCGACCAAGACCTTTAAAGAACTCTCAGACCTATGTGTAACGACCCTCAAATTTAATTGGTGACACGTATTGTGTTTCGGGATCGTGATCTGACAGTCGGGACTTGTCACATTGCTTAAGCCTTGGAAGTCGATACTGAGGTGTATTTTATTTTTCTGTAATGTTTGTACTATTATTTATACCTTAATGTGAACTTTGTATGTCCTAGTGCATGATTTTGTTTTGTTTATCGCCTCGGATTTGTGTGTGAGGTTCACCTACGAAGAACGAGAATTTTAGGGCAAAAAGGGTATAATTCAGGTATTTAAACACCGAAAATGATAATTAGAGAATTATCATAATATAATAAATAATTAATGAATATGCGAGTGTATTGTTGTGTACGAGAATGAAAGACGTGCAAGTCGTGAGGTAGTACAGGTCCGATAATGCGAGGTGTGAGCGCGTATTGGTTAAGTGGTGAGGTAAGAGTCACCAAGTGAAGTCACACTGGTGAGTTAGAGTTGTTGGCTGGATTGAATAGAGACCACAAGATGTGCCTCGAGATACATGTGTGAGGGAAGATGAGCGAGACATAAATATCACTTTTTCTCTCTCCTCCCTATCTCATTTCTCTTTCACTCAAACAAATGAATGAAATTGGGAATGTTGGGTTCGGTGATTTCAAGCTCGAAATGATGTAGGGGATCGGCTAACTACGCGTAATAAGGTAAGATCTTGACTCCTCTTGTGGATGTCTACGATTTGACGTCAATTTTGTGAGTTTTCGTCGTGATGAATTCGGACGATATTTTTGGGTTTTAGTTTTAATGAGTTTGGGTGATGATTTGATGATCAAAGGGTTGATCAAATGAGATTTTATTGTTGAGTTGATGATTTTGAACAGTTTGGTATTTTAGGAAATTTTTGGTAATTTTCAGTGTAATTTTTTAATCGGGCATTTATCGGAGTTTTGACACATGGCGAAGTGGTTTTTATAAAGTTTTGGACGTTCCTAAGAGTTTAGGATAGGCTCGAAACTACGCGTAACAAGGTAAGATCCCGACTTCTCTCGTCGATGTCTATGATTTGATGTTAATTTTTTGGGTTTTCGTCGTGATGAATTCAGACGATATTTTCATGTTTCGGTTTTAATGAGTTTGGGTGATAGATTGATGATAAAAGGGTTGATCAAATTGGGTTTTGTTGGTTGAGTTTTAGAGTTCCTAGAGTTTGATGCTTTGTATGGCATGGATTGGTTGGGTGCGTATCATGCACTAATCCATTGCTTCAGCAAGAGGATCAAAGTTTAGATTCTTCGGCATCCGAAGTTTAGTTTTTAGGGACTTCGATTTTGTTACCGATTACTAGAGGCAGGGTAGCTTCTGGCATAGATGTCGAGACATTCACTAATATTTTGGGTACAACGGGAAAGTTGAGACTAGGATGGAGTAGATACTTGTGGGATGTGAGTTTCTAGATGTTTTCCTACTGAGCTACCAGGTTTACCACTACATAGGGGGATCGATTTCATTATTGATTTGGTCCCTAGAACCAAACCTATATTCATTCTGCTGTGCCGTATGGCTCCTAAGGAGCTAGAAAAGTTGAGATCACAACTTGATAAGTTGTTAGAGTTTGGTTTTATCTACCCAAGCATGTGACTTTGGGACACGCTAGTTTTGTTTGTTAAGACGAAAGATAGTAGTATGACATTATGTATTGACTACAGAAAATTTAACAGGGTGATAGTGAAGAATAAGTATCCACTTCCTGGCATTGATGACTTGTTCGATCACCTTACAGGAGCACAGTGGTTCTCAAAAATTGATTTGAGATATGGATAACATCAGCTGAGGATTAGAGTAGAGGATAGGGAGAAGACTGCTTTTCGCACTCGATATGGGCATTAACAATTCACAGTCATGCATTTTGGGTTGACTAACGCTCCAATAATGTTTATGGATTTGATGCATCGAGTGTTGAGAAATCAAATCGTTATTGTGTTTATTGACGACATCCTTATTTACTCTAAGACTCGTGAGGATCATAAGGAGCACCTCAGGACAATTTTATAGATACAGAAGGAGCATAAACTGTTTGCCAAGTTTAGTAAGTGTAACTTTTGTCTTGTAAAAGTCAGATTTCTTAGTTACACAATTAGAGTTTGCAAAGTATCTATGGACCCCGCTAAGGTCAGAGAAGTTATTGATTAGCCTACATTAAGATCCGTGTCAGATATTCATAATTTTCTTGGCTTGGCAGGATATTATATACTCTTTGTTCCAGACTTCTCGAAGATTGCATCACCTATGAAACAATTGATGAAGAAGGATACTAATTTTCAATGGAATGACAATTGTAAGCAGGCGTTTCTGACATTAAAGGAGCATTTGACTACAACACCAGTTTTGGTTTTACCTGAGTCAGGGACGGGTTTTGAGGTGAACATCGATGCTTCTAAGGTCGGTTTGGGCTGTGTATTGATGCATGATGATAGAATGATTGCTTACACATCCTAACAGTTGAAGATTCACGAGAAGAATTACGTTACTCATGACTTGGAATTAGTGGCATTGCTCTTTGCATTGAAGATTTAGCATCATTATCTCTACAATGAGAGATTCGTGTTGTTTACCGACTATAAGAGTTTGAAGTACCTCTTCACTCAAAAAGAGTTGAACATAAGACAAAGACGTTGGCTTGAGTTCCTCAAATATTATGATTTTTTTGGAGTATCACACGGGGAAGGCCAATGTTGTTGCATACGTATTGAGCCGCAGAGGGGTTGACTCAAAGATTGTTACTACCCACATGACACATGAGTATGGGTTGCTCGAGGTGGTTGAGTTGATGTATTCTATTGATATCCCGACCAACACCAGATTGTTGATTTGTGGACAGAGGATGACTAACAGTCTCTATTCATAGTGTAATTGAGATTTAGAGGGCAATTTTAGATTCCATCAGTGGCTGAGCTAAGCAATGAAATACTTCATGAGGTACACCGCTCACATTTTATGATTCATCCGGGCAACATCAAGATGTATGCAGATGTGCATTGTCTTTTCTGGTGGCCAGAGATGAAGACTGATGTTTCTGATTATGTTCAAGGGTGTGAGATTTGTCAGCGAGTTAAGGTTGAGCATCGCAGACCCAATGGGTTATTACAACCACTTCCCATTCCTCGGTTGAAGTGGGAGCATATTGCCATAGATTTTATCAGTGGTGTACCTCGATCTCAGTGCGGACATGATAACATCTGGGTGATTGTGGACAGGTTGACATAGTCTGCGCAACTTATACCGATCTGGACCACACATCGGGTGGATAGGCTGGTGACGGTGTATGAACGATAGATAATTCGACTGCATGATGTTCTGTTATCGATTGTGTCGGATAAATGGCCATAGTTTACATCTCATATTTGGCAGAGTATGCAGACACAGTTCGGCACACGGTTGGATCTCAGTACCGTCTTTCAAACTAACAGACAATTAGAGAGATTGATTCAGATTCACGAGGATATGGCTAGGATGTGTGTGTTAGAGTACAGTGGATCATGGGTGGAGTATCTTCACTTGTGTGTAAGATCGCCTACAATAAAAATTATCAGACCAAAATTGGGTACCGTTTGAGACATTATACGAGAGGTCGTGCACATCTCCATCTTGTTGGGTAGAGCCCGACGATGTGGCAGTTTTTGGATCAGAGATTGTAGTGGATCACATAGAGAAGATACGCTTGATTAAATTGAGATTAAAAAGTGCGCAGTAGAGGCAGAAGAAGTATAATGATATATGTCACGGAGAGTTAGAGTATCAGGTCGAAGACTATGTTTATCTGAAAGTTTCTCCGATGAAAGGTTACAAGAAGTTTAAGATTAGAGGGAAGCTTGCGCTGAGGTTTATTGGTCCATTCACAGTTGGGAAATGCATAAACAGAGTTGCGTATGAGTTGGAGTTGCCACCTCGGTTATTTGGGATCCACCCCGTATTTCATGTTTCAATGCTTTGACTAGATAAGTTGAGAGAAAGCAGACGACAGACGGTGGACTTGAGCCAGATAGACTCAAGGGAGGACATGACTTATGATGAGCAACCTATTCAGATTTTGGACTGTAAGGTGAAGATTATGAGGAACAAGGAGATCTCATCATTCCTTGTCAAATGGCAACACCACGGTGGCGAGGAACTAGTGTGGGAGCTCGAGTCTTACATGCACAAGTATTTTTCCTTCCTCTTTTGAGTTCGGCAAGTCTTTCCTTTAGTTTGTTTTAAATTTTGATGACAAAATTCCAATTAGTTGGGAAGACTATAACGAACCTAAAAATCTAACTTGCGCCACATGTAGTTTTAAGTCGTACATAAGCCACTTGCTGTAATACTTGTGTCCAGTTTTTGGTCGTCAACACCGAGGTATGTTATTATGAATTCAATGCTTGTATTTTTTATTTATTTAACCCCATGTAAATTCCAATGTCCTTTGGCTCGAAAAAATATGCATTACGAGCAACAGGCAAACAGTTGTTGGGTAATTAGTTGTTCGGGGGAATAGTTGAATTAAAACACTAACAAAATACAATAATATATAATAATTAAAGGTTGTGTGACACGTCCACTACGTTTGTACGCCCGTGAACACGCGGCGGTGTGAGTTGTAGTGCAGTCCAAGTGCGAAAACACCCAAGTAAGCTTTGGTTTTAAGTTAGAAATAAATAAGAGTCAAAAGGAGTCCCCAAATGTGTCAATTTTAGAGTATGAGTTGGGTAGCTGGTTTGAGTATAAGCTAATGGATGAGCCTTAAGATACGAGTGTGGAAAAAGATGAGGACATAGATATATTTAAAACCTTAATCCAATTTTCTCTCTCATTGTTTCTCTCTTATTCTCTCACACTCACGAGAAAATGAAAAGAAGCTTGGGGTTTGACCGATTTTGAGCTCGGAACGATGTCAAAAATCGACCCACAATGCATGAAAAGGTGAGATCCCGACTTATTACGCGATTCTCTACGTTTTGACTCATGTTTTGCGAGGTTTCGTCACAATATTTTCAGACGTTATGTTGGAGTTTCAATTTTCTGGGCATTTTGTATTGTTGTGTTGGTGATTTGATGATGAAGGAGCTTGATTCTGGTGTTGTTATGGTTGTTGTTGATGAATTCAAATTTTTAAGAATTTTTGTTAACTTTTGGTTTAATTTTCATATCAAAAATTTTGTGGACATTCTGATGAGCTTTGGTAATGGTTTTGGGTTTGTATGGACATCCCTATGAGTTTGGGATAGGCTCGGAATGTGGTGACACGTGTTGGGGTGTGAAAAAACCACAGATTCACATTTAGGTGTTGAAGCCAGGAGAGACGCGGTGGAGCCTTAAGCCCCACGACGTCGATCACGACGACCAGGGTAGAGGGCCCTGAGAGGGTATGCTTGAAGTGACGCCGTGGAGGGTTGTACCCCACGACACCACTCATGACATCTGGGGCAGAGGGCAGCCCAGACCTACTGTCATGGCCCAAATCTCTAACCTTATTTTAATTCCTTAATTAGGTTCACTGACCCATCGCATGGGACCCACACCATGATGCGCACGTCGACTGAGGTATATGGCCGAGGTATATGGTATTTTGTATTTATTGAATGCTTAATGTTATATAGTGTGTAGACTTACTAAGTTAGTTTATACTATATAGGCGTCAAGACGAAAGCGGGGACACGCCTCGAGTTGCGTGCGACCAGGAGAATCGGGTAGCTAGACTATGTAAGTCTTATTTAATATTAATATGAAGTTACGGAATATTCATATGCATGATGGAATAAATTTTTAAGCCTATGGTTGTATATATATTAATGCAAATCAAGAAGAAACCTTATAGTTTTGGTTTATAAGTCTACAACTATTGGACTTACCTCGGGATGCACACTAGCACATACTCCTATACACTTGTGCCACACATGTGTGTCCCTTAGCTGAATTTTAGTGGGTTGATCATTGGATCAACCTAGAATTTTGGGAATGCAAACTAGATTTGGCATCCACTATATATACCGCCCTTTGTCTCCTTTGCTTCTTCTTGCATGCTGGTTTAAACACACATCCAGGAGATCTTTGGAAAATTTGGAAAACAAATTACAAGAGAGTGAAGACATCACTAAACAAGGGGAATCAAGCTAGGAAATTCAACACAAAAATGGGGTAAATAGGTTGTAAGGCTTACTAATACATAGTTAAGTCCTACGAGGCAAGGATTAGGGCTTAATTACTATATTAGGCCGGGTGGTGCCCTAGATTAAGGGTGAGGTCGTCACACCTACACTTTAAGTGATGCTGCCGGGTTCTGATCTCTAGGGCGTCACTTGCGACATGACATTGTTCATCAAACCAATTTTAAGAAAATTTTTAAAAAATTTTGGGGATCTCTCGAGTATCTAAATGGGTTCAAATACGACCCAATACCTGGGTAATTGACATAATTACACAAACGGTTAAAATTATGGAAATATGGATAAATTGGGGTTAATTAATGGAGAATTTTAACCAAATGATTAACATGGGATTTTAGTCGATGACAGACATACGAGGGATTTGTAGGGATTTTTAGTTTTAATTGTTCTTATTACTGCTCTGTTTCCTATTTTTATTAAAAATTCCATTCTGATTGAGTTGTCCGAGGGCAAGTGAGTCAACGTGATCATCGGGAAGACGGGTTATCTGGGTAATATGCCAGAACCAGAAACTCGGGATGCATAATATTGTTTGTTGGTTCTATACAGGATGAGAGTTCTTTGCTGAACTACTAGGAAGTCTCTCATCCGCATGAATTTTAGGATGGTGTAAGTTTACCATGTCCTGAACCCGAGTCTTGTAGGTATTTTTCCTCGACTCAACGAACATTTAGTCGGGACTACTTGCGCCTCTCTGTTTAATTTCCTGGACACTCATCTTCGATTGATTCATATTTATTTACAGTCTTTATTTATTCATGCATTCCCTGTACCTTTCTATCAGCATGAATATAGACTACTTATTTATTTTGAAATGATGTAAATATCCTGTTTAGCGTTATTTACTTCTGCTCGTCATTCTTGTGTTTGACTGAGCGTATATCCGCATTCAAGCAAGGGAAAGGCTCCTTAGTTAGGTGACTTGCTTTAAGGATACCGGAGTGGTTCTCCCTTTGTCATCGACGTAGGTTTTTATTACATTTCGTATTATGTATATGTTTGTTTTGTTTCACAATGGGATATGAGTTTTATGAGAGATCTTGGGGCATGTATATGGAAAATACTCTCCTGTGACTTGATGTATTTGTTAATGGCATACATATAAAGGGTTTCCACACTCTAGGTTATCCTGACTTGTGTCTTAGACATTATTCTATTAGTTTGAGACTTTAATACTTCCATTATACTTAGAGATTATTCTTTTAGTTAATGGATTAAAAAAACCGCTTAGATAATGGTAAATGGTAATGAAGGCTGACTAGGCTTGCGTTGACTTTACGAGATTTATTTGAGGGTTCACGTAAGTCTAGGCCAGGTGGGGCTCAGTTTAGGGTTGTGGAACTGGTGACGTAACAATAGCCCTTCGATTGAAGAAACAATAGCTCAAAGATCAAAACAAATCAATGCGGACAACACTCCAATAAGGGCGAACCAAAAAATGAACATGCCAACAAGGGCGAGATCATTGCTAATATTAGTTTTTCTTTTTAAGATTCATGGCCAAGAAAGATTTTGAATTGTTTTATTGATTAAGATAGATAAATCTATCCATTACAACTAATCAAGAAAAGTTGTGGTCCATCCCCTTTATTGCTTTAATTTGTTGCCAATTATTTTCCAGTCGATATTAAGATGCTCTCTTAACTCCTCCATGACTCCTATCTTGTGAGGAACATGTCATATTAATTAATCATGTGGAAAAGAGTTTGGTTGCTTGCAATATAAGGCTGCACATGATACTCTTGGTTGCTTACAATATAAGGCTGCACATGATACTCTTTGACGCATACTATGGATTCTTCTAAGTAAAATAAATTCTTGATATACCAAATAGTTTTTGATATTTGTGGATTTCTGAACCTTTTTCGCTCCATCTTACTTTAGACTAATCATGTAGGAGTTAATCGAATGCCCCTATCCCATAATGCAGAGAAACTAATAAGATATAATATAGCCACCGTGATGTCTCAATCAGATATATGCTGCTCGTCGCTGCACCTCAATCCTTGGGGATGGAATCATTATTATTTTATAATTATACAATCTAACTTCTTTTTAGTTTAATAATTATTAACAAGGCTGCTTTAGGATAATGTGATTATTTTATGCAATCAAGTTTATATTAATTAAGATCATGAATGTATACTTCTTGTATCTTTAGTTTCATGAAAGTAGCTAGCTAGAGAAGATGTATATACAAGATCTTTTCTTTGTTTGTCTTTACACTTCCTAGATTCTTCATGGAAATGGTGACTGGAGAATCAAATGCTTTTCTTCTATAATTTTCTTTATAACAAATAACAACAACAACAACAACGACAACAACATCAACAACCAAGCCTCGATCTCAATTAGTCAACATGAATCAAACTAAAATTTCTACTTCACATGATTTAATGCAGTTGATGGCATGCGTTCAAAACCCTCTAAATCTTTTGTCATCCATGCATTTTTAATTATTTTTGGCTATCCTATTTCATATCGAATTGCTTTAATTTTCATTCTATCAAGTTTTCTAACTAGCAAATTTCTTATATGGTCTAACCTTTTAGTTTGTGTCTTTTAGCATTATGTTGTATACATGGGAGGAAGTGATCATCATGAAGATGAAGTTGGCGATGAAGCTGCAAAGTGATTGATTTTGTTTGATGTGAATTACATCAGTTAAGAAGTTGCATTCGATACCGGAGAATTACATCATTGAAAGAATGCAAATACTCAAGTACACCAATTTTGCCAAGTATGCATTGTAGTTGTTATTATTAATCCTTCAACGAATCACTTTTCTCTCATTTCAGGACAACTCTGTTCTTCTATATTTGAACATTATATGTTTATTTTAAGGAATCCTGTAGAAACCATTCTTCCAACAATGGACATAAAAAGGTTCAAACTGGCCCTTGTTGTTGCTTCCTTTTCATCTTGAGGCCCTGAGCAACTCACCAAAACGATTCTTAAGGTTTGTGTAATCTACTTTGTCGTTAAAAATATCTCTTCCATTTGCTTCTCTTCTAATAAAAATCTCTCTTCCATTTGCTTCTCTTCTAATTGTTTTATAAACAATTTGCACTCAGTTCAAACTGTGTTTACATGAATCAAATTATATTTTGTGAGGAATATACATTCATCTCATTTGTTTGTTGAGCAGGCTTTATATTTTGTTTATAACATATATAAGATGTTGCATCAACAAAATCATCAACTTTTTGTGACTGTTGAAAGTTTTAAGTCCCATAATGATTTGATACTTTTAGCCTTAATTCTATTAAAAACTACATGAAACTACAACTTAATAGATTATACTTAAATTTTTCTTAGTGCCCCTATAAATTCATAACATATAATAAGATGTATAATGTTATTTACCATTATGCATAGAAGTGTGATGAATAAAAGTTGATTCCCGGGGTCGAACTTGGAATTTTTGAGGCCTTAGGCATAACCTTTTTGCCGCTCTTGGCATGCTTTCATCAAAATTACTTTATTTTCACCTTATATACCGCCATTGTACTTTAAAAACTATTTAAAGATTTTTCCCCTTCCTTTCTCTAGACCTGAGATCGAGGTGAAAAGTGTAAGAATCTCTTTATCATCGGTAGAGTTAAAAAGGGGTAGAGGGTGCGAGGTGAGAAATTAAAGAAAGTTGAAAAAACCTATTCCTTTAGCTCGACTAAAAACTTCTAAAATAGTGATGTTTAACCTGGCAATATATACTTGACTATTAGTAGTTTAGCAATAAAATCAACTTGTTGAAAAAAAAACACCAAACCTTAACAAAAAAGTAGCAATTAAAAAATCCACAAAAACATTTTTGGTGAGATGATAGGCGTGTCACTTGCCAAAAGTTAATGATGAGTGTTCATTTAGGTATGATTTAGTATAGGATATTAGGAGTTAATGGACTATATTTATCTTGTTTTAGAGTGAAAAATGCTTGTTTTATGTGTTTCTGGGATTTTATTTTTATTGGGCAGTTTTGGGACCGAAGGCCTGTGTTGAGCTTAATTGACGATGTTCAGTTCAGAGGGCGTAACTTTCACATCCGAAATTGGAACGACTCGTCGTTAATCTTGTTGGAAAGAAGACTTTGAGGCAAACATTTTCAACTTTCATAAGAATCATGAGATGTGGATTTGAAGTGGCTCAAAAGAATACACACAATTCGAAAAGTTTGGCTAAGTTCCTTAATGATCCATTTTTAGTATAAAGGCCATAACATTCTCATCTCAAATCCAAATGACTTTCTCCTTCCTTCCTAAAAAGTAAACTCAAAGATGAACATTTTCATGTCTCCTAAGCCTTTTCAGATTCGACATCTAAGTGGTCCAAAATTGCGTTGTAAAGTAGAGAATAAAAACACGATGTGAGGATGCCGTGATAAAAAAATTCTCACGGCGTGACTCACATGAGAGTTAACCAGAGAGCTAAAAAAGGATGCCGTGTTTCACATATTCTCACGGTACCACCACGGCATCGATACCTGAAGACTCGAAATTTTAGAAATTTTACCTATTTCGAGATTTTTAGGTTTTTAACCCACTTTGGAGTCTTCCTATAAATACTAATAGACTATAATTCGAAAATAACTCTTGTTTTTACTTTTGTTTTGCATTAGAACTATATTTTTGGCTTGATTATGTCTAGCTAATCTCCTTCCTCTAGGTTAAAGGTGGATTGGTCAAGCTTTGCGACTTGGGATTCTGTTATGAGGTTTATTTATATTTAATTATCTTGATTCTTTTCTATGGTTTATTCTCTTTGGTATTGTTTTTAATAATAAGGTTAGATTTGATTGTATGCATAGCGCTGTGCATGCATATTAGGTTGATTATCCTTACTCGTTAAAGTCGAAACGTCCGTCCTTAAGTGGTAGACTCAAACTTGTGACAGTTGGCTAACCGGTTAAGTACCTTAAGGATATAGATTAAATCGGGAGCACTAGCGATCCGATTGTATAGGTGTAGTGCCTTCATAGACTGATGTAATACGTCCAATGCGTTAAATCTAGAGCACTAGCAATCAGATTGCGTGTTTGGTTAGGGAAGTAGTCAACGGTCGTACCTATGCTGTTGACATTAGGAAGTGCGAGGAACTAAGTGCGTCACTGGGTCTATAGCTGCACAAGATCATAGGTTAGTCTCATCAATTATAAACCAAGAATTAATGGAATAAATCCCAAGTTGTATTGTGAAGACCGTGAAGCTGAATACCTTGATTTTCTTCCATTGCATTACTTCAATTCTAAATTTTTCAAAGTTTCCAAAAGTTTTACAAAATCCCCTGTTTTCTCTTCTCCCTTAGACACATAAGTCGTAAGAACCTAACCCGGTGCTTGAGGTTTGACCCCGAGCTTACCTTTGCTACGGTCTTTTGTAGTTTTTATTCTAGGAATCGAGAATTATATTTCACGTTTTACGACGCACGTCATATTTTGGCGCTGTTACCGAAGACTAGGTCCTACTTGATTTAGGTTTTTCTTTTCTTTCTTTTATGCATAGGAGTCTTCGTTGATCACATTCCACCAGATCCTCTCTACTATTTAATCCGGATATCGAGAAGGTTTGCCGACGGAACGCGAGAGAAGCGCGCCAATGGAAGCAAGATTCTGAAGCTACTCCTAATGTTTCATATTCTCTAGAAATGGAGGATAACGAGCACAATCCTCCTCGAGATGAGGGAACAATCAGAATCAAGGGGATAATCAGGATAGGGCACCATAAGGATCGAGGGGACATCTAATTCCCCAATTTTAGCCAAACACACCTAATGTATTAAACCCTGCACGTGCACCAACACATCATGAGCTCCGCATCACAATTGAGATGGAAAACCAGGAGATGCAAATTCTCCTTGCATATCAGCCTCATTGCATTGTATATCCTATACATAGGGGTGACTTTGAGCTTAAGTCCGATTTCCTAAACCTTTTACCCTCCTTCTATTGCTTGGATCGTAAAGGTCCGATGACTTTCATCAAAGATTTTGACTCCAAATGTTTAATGATGAAGCGACATCGAGTACAGTAAGATGAAGTCAAATTGTTGGCTTTCCAGTTCTGTCTTAAAGATAGAGCGCAACAATGGTTGTTTTTCCTTCCCTCGGGATCTATCACTAGTTGGAATGACTTGATTTCAAAATTCTTAAGGGAATACTTTCCCGAATCCTGATCATCTCAGCTTATCTTAGAGATATATAATATCAAGATGAAAAAAGGAGAGACCTTCAATATTTGTTAGGGCGATTCAAATGACTAATTGCACTTTGTGTCCCCAACATGGTCAGAGTAAAACCTCTCTTGTCTAATTCCTCTACAAGGGTCTTAGGTCCCTTGAGAAGTGCATGATTGACAACACTTGTGGTAGAGCCTATAAGAAGAGAACAACTGATGTGATGCTCAAGTTGTTTGAATCTATGGCCAGTCAGTCCTGTCAATATGTTGACGATGATAAGGATGGGGATCCTTCTAGACATATCTTCAGTAGAAGTAGGTCTAGCGACACTGATAAGAAGCTTGACAAACTCACTGTTCTCATGGAGCATTTCCTTACTTTCGGGAAAGCTCAGGCCAAGACTTGCGGATTTTGTGACGATTCTGGCCATACTATTGATTCTTGTCCCACCATGTTTGGAGAACAAGCTAACGCTTTAGGTGGCAGATTCCAAGGTCCTCCTAGGAATCAATACGACAACACTAATGGTAATACATATAATCAAGCCGTTAATAGCCCCTATTTGAGTTATGGTTCACAGAATCAAAACTTCTTTCAGTTTGTTCCAAGGGAATAACAACTCCCTCCACAGCCCCAACCTGTTTAGACTACCGGACCCTTAGAGGATATGATGAGGACACTCATCACTAAGGTGGATAACCTTATAGTCGACATGACATAGTACAAAGAAACTAATGATGCTATTGTATGTGACTTGACAGTTCAGGTGAATTAAATAGCTAGAGAGCTAGGTAAACTTACGGACTAAGGTAGATTGCCCTCCCAACCCACCCCTAACCCTAAGGCGCATGTAAATGTTGTATCATTAGTTGTTGAGAGTGAGCCTAGGGAGACTAAGGTAGTCCGTAGAGAGCATCACACTATACCTAAACAGGATGAGGAGGCAGAGGCTAGGAGGCGACGTGAGATCTTAATGCTATCTCCTTTCCCGCAGAGATTCTTTCCGTAGTTATTCCAGAAACACAGAGATCCTGAGATACTGGCAGACATCCCTCAACTCCCCCAGTTGAGCAGATTTTAGATATTTAGGAGAAGGTTGAGGAGGTTGCACAGGTCATTGAGATTGAGGATACCATAGAGCAGGTATGCGCAGGCGTGGACAAGGTAAGTTTGGGGGTACATGAAGTACCAGAGGAGCAGATCGAGAGAAAGCTACCACCCAAATGCCTAGACCTTGGTATATTTACTCTTTCTTGTAAGGTAGGTAATATTACTATTGAGAGTGCCATGTGTAATCATGGCGCATCCATAAATGTCATGTCCAATTCATTATATGAGTCTCTTCATGATGGTCCTCTTAAGGATACTCAGGTTGCAATCAACCTAGCTAATAGGTCGGTTGTACACTCGGTTGGGTTCATCGAGGATGTCCCAATCAAGATTCATGATTTTATATTCCTGAAGACTTTTATGTAATGGATATGGGAGAAGATACTCTCAATAAGTTACCTTCTATTCTTTTGGGTCGACCTTTCCTATAGGCTGTTAGGAGTAAGGTTGATGTGTTTTATGGGACCATGACAATCGGGTTTGATGGTAAGATCGTTACATTTGATATTTTTAACACTATTAAATCTCCTACTGATGTTTCTTGCTTGTTTGCTATGCATGTTTCTGACCCACTATTTTAGGATGAGATTAGGTTAGACAAGCAAGACGGCCGTCAAGAACCTAGAGTTGGTGAAACTTTTCCTCCACCCCATGCTGACATGTAGTGTTTCCTTCTCCCACGGTGGAGCTGTGCGTACGAGAACCACTCGAGACATGCTCGAGTGGGACAACATGACCTAGCACACATGATTCTGAAGTCGAGCTAATGACTCTAACCAAAAGCACTCTTGGGAGGCAGCCCAAGTTTCTATCCTTTTTCTTTTCAGTTTCTTGTTCTTATATTATTTTGTGAACTAATCTTATCTCGTTTGTGACTATTTGCAGGTGTCTGATACTTGTTTGTTGAATCACCAGAGTTGAGAGCCCGATATCACTGCTGAGTTTCTTTTGTATATATAGTTAGTCTATTTTGGATTTGGTAAATTCTTGTGTTTACTTTATTAGGATTAGTTTTTGAGTCTGCTGGAGGTATTGATATGTATATTCCCGTAATTTCCTAAGTTGAGCATTTTTGTCACCATGCTTTATATTTTATGAGATATTATAGTGCAATAGGTTTTGTATATTCATTTTAGCATGTCATTTCTCCATTACTTATTTCTTTCATTTCCATGTTCTTTTCACTTATTTTCTCTTCATTTTATAGTTTGATAGCCTCATTCTTATTTTAAACCTTGAGGACAAGGTTTGGGATAAGTTTAAGGGGTGTTTCAGGTATAGTTGAGTGTTGGATGAATGGATTAGCGCATGACAGGTATAACCATTTTATTATTTTTATGCATATTACATGGGTTTGGTAAGTTATGGTGGTTTTTTCTTTTCTTTTCACCTTTTTTCTTGTTTTGACATGCTATGCATTGCATCATTTAGGTTAGTAGTAGTTTGTATTAGTTCATGCATTTTTGTAGTTATTTAGTTGTATTATTAAGTCTATGCATGTTTAGAGTCATTTTGTTACATATAGAGTTGCCTAAAACCTTATTGAGTGTTTTTTATTGTGGATATGAGTTCGAATTATGCTACTTTTGAGACTAAAACTTTATAAATATTAGGAGTTGTACTTAATTTAGAGTATTATCCAATATCTTTGAGGTTGCTTATTAGAGAACTAGTATGAAGTTTAGGCATTGTGCTAGATACCAAAGAGGCAAACCGTCCTATTTTGCAAGTTTTTAGATTTCTAAGGATGCTAGAATTAGAATGTAGCTTACTTGAGACATCAATTACTATGACTTGATCACTTATTGGGAATGATTAGACTTGAACGAACATTTAATGACTCATTTGATTATAATGAAAGTGAGAAGGGTCAACAAGAGTTTTCTTAAAAAATTTATAAAGTCCCACTGATTCAAAAGGAAAAGGAGCATAGAATCTTATGGTGGGAAAAAGTGAGAAAAACGGATTCCACTGGACATGGAGCAGGGACCGCACTACTTTTAAAACATTTGGGGGAAAATAGAGTTTATATACGCATAAAGGCGGAAGTTTATGAAAACTCTTGAATAAAAAGATATGACTGAGTGCTTATAGCTAGATCAATTGAGTTATTCCAATGTGTTGTTCCACATTTTCATATTTAAGTATGATTGTCTCTATTTGGAATGTTTAGTCAACATTTATGGATAGTATGTTGCACTTTTCATTCATAGTCCCTTTTTCGGTGTTGATACACTATTTATAGGAAATTCTGAACTTGTATGCTTTAATGTAGTGGCTCTAATCTTGAGTAGTTGAAGACCTTTGTTTGGATTGATTCTAGTTTTTGAAAGAGTAATTTTCACTGATGTTTGGATTCCGTATTCACACTATTTGGCTTAGAACTTCTTTTAGGTGATGGTTACTTGAGTGACAGATTTAAATAAAAAAGGAAGTCAAACTTGACTTGGTGATTGGCATAGGTTTGTTAGGATTAGTCATTGTAGTATAGAAGTAGAGTATATGTTTTCATTCACTCATTCGCTCGGGACGAGCAAAGTTTATGTTTGGGGGTGTTTAATGAGTGTTCATTTAGGCATAATTTCGTATAGGATATTAGTAGTTAATGGACTATATTTATCTTTTTTTTAAAGTGATAAATACTTGTTTTATGTGTTTCAGGAATTTTATATGAGTAGGGCGTTTTTGGTACTGAAGGCATGTGTTGAGCTTAATTGACAATGTTCAGTTCAAAGGGCATAACTTTCACATCAGAAATCTAAACGACTCGCCGTTGGTCTTGTTGGAAATAAGACTTCGAGACGGATATTTTCAACTCTCATAAGCATCATTAGATATGGATTTAAAGTGGCTCACAAGAACACACACCGTTGGTAAAGTTTGGCTATGTTCCTTAATGACTTACCGTTTCTTTTATAAAGGCCATAAGTTTCTCATCTCAAATCCAAATGATTTACCCTTTCCTTTATTGGAAAGTAGACTTCAAGCTAAATATTTTTATATATCACAAGCCTCAGATTCGGCTTCTAAGTGGTCCCAAATCGCGTTGCAAGGCAGAGAAGAAAAACACACAATGAGGATGTCGTGATGAACAAATTCTCACAGCGTGACTCACATACGAGTTAACCAAAGAACTAAAAGAGGACGTCGTGAGGATGCCTTATTTCACAAATTCTCATGGTGCAACCACGACGTCGATATCTGAAGACTTAAAATTTTGAGAATTTTACGTATTTTTCGGGATTTTTAGGTTTTCAACCCACTTTACAGTCTTCCTATAAATACCAATAAACTGTAATTCGAAAAGAACTCTTGTTTTTACTTCTATTTTGCATTAGAACTAGGTTTTTGCCTTGATTATGTCTAGCTAATCTCCTCCCTCTAGGTTGAAGGTTGCACATCAGCCTCATTGCATTGCATATCCTGCATAGAGGGATGACTTTGAGCTTATGTCCGGTTTTTTAAACCTTTTGCCCTCCTTCCATTGCTTGGATCGTAAAGGTCCGGTGACTTTCATCAAAGATTTCAACTCCAAATGTTTAATGATGAAGCGACCTAGAGTACAGGAAAATGAAGTCTAATTATTGGCTTTCCCATTCTGTCTTAAAGATAGAGCGCAAGAGTGGTGGTTTTACCTTCCCCCGGGATCTATCACTAGCTAGAATGACTTGATTTTAACATTCTTAAGGGAATACTTTCCCGAATCTGGGTCGTCTCAGCTTATCTCGAGATATGTAATATCAAGATGAAAAAAGTAAAGACCTTCAATGATTTGTTGGGCAGATTCAAAAGACTAATTATACTTGTGTCCCTAACATGGTCGAGTAAAACCTTTCTTCTCCGATTCCTCTACAAGGAGCTTAGGTTCCTTGAGAAGTGCATGATTGACAACACTTGTGGTGGAGCCTATAAGAAGAGAACAACCGATGAGATGTTTGAGTTATTTGAATCTATGGATAGTCAGTCTCGTCAATATGTTGACGATGATAAGGATGAGGATCCTTCTTGACACATCTTCAGTGGAAGTGGGTCAAGCAACACTGATAGGAAGATTGACAAACTCACTGATCTCATGGAACGTTTTCTTACTTTCGGGAAAGCTCAGGCCAAGACTTGCGACTTTTGTGACGCTTCTGGTCATACAACTAATTCTTGTCCCACCATGTTCAAAGAACAAGCTAACGCTTTAGGTGGCGGATTCCAAGGTCTTCCTAGGAATCAATACGGCAGCACTAATGGTAATCCATATAATCAAGTCGTTAATAACCTCTATTTGAGATATGGCTCACATAATCAGAACTTCTCTCATTTTGTTCCAAGGGGACAATAACTCCCTCCACAGCCCCAACATGTTAACCCTTAGAAGATATGATGGGGACACTCATCACTATGGTCGACAACCTCATAGTCGACATGACATAGTACAAAGCAACTAATGATGCCACTGTGCGTGACTTGGTAGTTCAAGTGAATCAAATAGCTAGAGAGCTAGGTAAACTTATGGACTAGGGTAGATTGCATGCCCAACCCACCCCTAACCCTAAGGCGCATGTAAATGTCATATCATTAGTTGTTGAGAGCGAGCCTAGGGAGGCTAAGGTAGTTCGTAGAGAGCATCACACTATACCTGAGCAGGATGAGGAGGCAGACTTAAACTTGTGACAGTTGGCTAACCGGTGTATGTATAGCGCAGTGCATGCATATTAGGCTGACTACCCTTAGTAATTGAAGTCGAAACGTCCGTCCTCACGTGGTAGAGTCAAACTTATGACAGTTGGCCAACCGATCAAGCACCTTAGGGATCTAATCTAAATCAAGAGCACTAGCGATCTGGTTATTTAGGTGTAGTGTCTTTACAAACTGAGTTAATGCATCCAACGTGTTAAATCTGGAGCACTAACGATGAAGTTGCGTGTTTGGTTAGGGAAGTAATCAACGGTCGTACCTTGGTTGTCGACATCAAGAAGTGCGAGGAACTGAGTGCGTCACCGGGTCTATAGCTGCATTGGATCATAGGTTTGTCTCATATCATTTATAAACCAAGGATTAATGGAATCAATCCCAAGTTGTATCGCGAAAACCGTGAAGCTGTATATGTAGATTTTTTTTCCATTGCATTACTTCAACTCCAAAGTTTCCAACGTTTCCAAAAGTTTTACAAAATCCCATGTTTTCTCTTCTCCTTTAGAAACCTAAGTTTGTAACCCAGTCCTTGTGGTTCGACCCCGAGCTTACCACTGCTACAGCCTTTTGTAGTTTTCGGTATAGGAATCGGGACAGATATTTGACATGTTACAACGCATAGTAGGTAAGATTTTTGAAGGTTGAGAGTTCGATTCCCCATAAAAAAATGCTAGAGCGACACCCCTAAAATGTATATCAGAATGCACAACACCCTAATCCAATCGTGTTTTGAACATCAGAATACGTAAGCTCTCATCTGAAGGTAAAACGGATGGGATAAGATATGAAATTGTCTATTTAGGATTCAATAAAATAAAATAAAATAAAAATGGGTTGCTTGAAATTCATTGGCTCTCATAACAAGTTTACAACAACAAAATTCTCAATCTTAAAATAATCGAGTGCGGTTATGGATATTAAATATTCCATTCTTCTTGATTCAATGCATTCTAAGCTATCTTAAGTCTGCCTTTATGTTGTCAAATTTCTTCAAGTTTTATTTATTATGTTTAGTTTTCAATATGAGGATCATAACACAATTTTTTGTTAGCTAACAGAGTCGAACTGTCTTCCATAGAAGGGAAAAGTTGGGAAGAAAAAAGGAGTAAGCTACATCAACATTGATTACATCTTTATATAGTGACTAAACCCCAACGAACTATATAGAAATTACTATATAACCATTGCACTATAATTCCTATATTTTATAATATACTATTACATGTAGGCGTCAACATTGTACACTTAACTCAGATTATACAAAATATTTCTTTAAAATATGGCGTTGATTTAGTTATATCGCATAAATTTTCTTCACTTTCAAAACATATTTTTTTCCTCATTTTGTGTTGTATAAACATTTAATGTTTGCATGTGCCTATGTTTGTGGCTAACTCGCTTATATGAATAAGTCAATTCCCCTAATAAAAAAAAAGTCAATTCTCCCTTCAAAATCTTTTTTTTTCTTAAGAGAAAGAGAATGTCACTAAATCTATTTTTTTTTCTATCATATATGTTTCTACCAAGTGATTTAATATAATTTTCAAAAATTAATATTCTTTAGGTAGCAAATTTGTGAATGCATGATCCTAATCACTATTTTTTTGATAACTATGAAAATAGAACATAGATGCTCAGAACATAATTCATGATATTTACTTTTGTCAGAGTAATAATGCTTATTTCTTTGCCACTATACCACACCTTTGAAATATCTCTCTCAATATATTTCGTAATTAATTTGTGAGGGTTGCTACCTTGTTGTTGCCAAAGATAACTTCAAATATTCAATTTCAAACTTCATTGTCATTGCGAGTGGTCATGTTGTTTTGAAGTTGAATATATAGTTTTTAAAAATATGTAAACATGAAGATCTTATATAATAAGTACGTTATAATTTTTCTTTTGAGCAGAACATTTGTTAAATCTATACTATATATAATGTCAATCCTCCTAAGGATCCAATTAATTTTAAATTTATATTTATTCTATATTTGTCTTTCATTTCTTTTTACTTATTGGTTTAAAAAGAAGTTAACTAATAATCATTGGGGGCATTTGTGGAAAACAAACACACTTCTAGTTAGTTTTTTAACAGAACCTTAATTAACTTTTCCTAAATTATCGCCATTTCTCTCTCATATCCGCGTATCTCTCCACAACCGTTCTCCTCCCTTGCGGTTTGCAAAGTTAAAAATTCAAACACAATTTCTGCCATTTATTTATTTTATTTTTTTTTAAGATTTTGCATATCATCCATGGATAGAGATTAACATTTATTGCTAGATTTACAGTTTGACAATAAAGGGGTTGGGCATGTAGTGATGATTTTATGCAATTAGTTGCATCAACGTACATTCATGGCAAGACGCACCATCATGATTTGATTTTGACTAATTGTGATAATTTTTAGTGTTTTCATTATTTTATATATATATGGTGGTTGATAATATTGGTCAATTTTATTTTTCTTTTTTGGATGTGGAGGACAATATACTCCTAATTAAGTTCAAAGGCTAATTGATCGATTTGAAAACTTCTCATCTCTATCCATGCGTGATAATTTAATGTGCAGATCACAATTCTTCACGAGTGTGGAGATGCAAAGAAGTTAATTTTCCTATTTACTTTCATTGCATATTGACAATCATTTCTATATTAACATAAGTTGTCAATTAATTACTTTTATATATCTTTGGATAATTACACTCTCTGAAGGGCAAATTTTGTGACAGATGGATTGCATAGATAGATATCTATATATGGAGCAAAACCATAGATTTGGAACATTAATTAACTAATTGACTTTTGAAAGAAATGGATGGGTCTTCAATGAAATGGAAGGACAACGAGAGGAAAATTGTATGAGTAGGACCTACTCTAGGGTTCCTCAAGTCCAGCCATTCACATAAAGTCTCTTAGGCAAGGTTCCTTGCCTCTACTGCACTTCGTTCTATCTATACCCACTGTCACAAACTAGACGGTAAGTAATTGAGAGAAATGAAAGTAATGCCAGAAGAATATAACTGTAATTCATGAATTATCAAACAAGGCAGTCCAAATATCATGCAGGAATTTAAAGACAAGAAGTTAAATAAACATGGTGCATGATAGGTAGACTAGAAATAATAACAATCGAAACATGCGTGTTCTACGATTCAAAAGAGACCATAAGTGGTCTAAAATCCACAACAGCGATGTCGCAACATCAAAAACACAACAATATCCACAACAATCCAGTATATGGTATCACACAATCACTAGAGGTGGTCAAACACTAGTGCACACGAGTGCCGCGTTTTATCCCTTCTAGTGCAGGCCGCATGTATCTTTGAAACATACACTAATGCCAAGAACGCACATATAAGGAATATGGAATGGAGATGTCAACAAGTAGATCATAGCAAACATGATAGAATGATAATGAATCACATGGTATTTTCTTAACTGGCTTACTAACGTACACAAGCTTTAGGGCAAATGTACTTACCTAAACTATCGCAACCGCGTACAACTCGTGTTCCTAACACGTATCCCTAAGTTTTCGCTACCTAACAAGGTTGGAAAACTCATATTAATAGGTCAAGTCATCAACTAAAATAGGTCAACCCTAGTGTTCTTCCCAGTGTTTTAAGTATTTACACATCTCATCAAATCATTATGAAAACGTATACTCTCTCGGGTTTGAAAAACCATAACAATAACCACGACTACGATATCACAATGTCTATCCACAATGCATATAAGCCTAATCATGTATCGTAGGCTTGGCTCAGTCGTATATTGGTCACGTCATAGCCTCGATGAGTCGGCGACATGACCACGACGTCATAACCAATTCCCGACCTTCAAACGCAAATCTGTAAAACAACATGACTCAAAATGACCATGCACCAACAATTTTGGGAACCTTGCGGATGTGGTCTAACGTCCGAAGAGTGCCAACACGACATGGGAAGGTTATGTGCATGCCCTACGTCACGTCGACGACTACTCGACGTGATATAAACAACTCACGCATAACTTCGCCATTATGACTCATCACCATTGATATGGACGCTCCGGGGCTGTGAGACTCCATGACGGACATGGTAAGGTCTCCGACAGTCCCCCATGTCATCGTCGAAGATAGTGCCACCACGACGGGTGGTTTCCAACGAGAAGGTTACAACACGCATAGAACACATAAATGACATAATATAACAATAACGCCACTATTTTTAGGCTACTCCGAGAGTCGTGAGACATAAGCATGGACTTAGCTTGGTACCCGACATCCCCAGTCACGGTGGTACAATGGTGGCGTCATCCATGGCTGCGATTCTGCAAGGAGGAGCATAACACACATGAAATGAACATAAACATGAAATTAAGACCAAATAGTTCAAACGCAACTGATTCAGACACACCGAAGGGCAGCGGGGTACCAACAAGGGCAAGCCATGGATCCCGAAAGCCTCTTGGGCATGGTGTCCAGCCCGCAGCGCCGTCAGTTGGGGCGACTTCCGGCGAGACATCAACAATAGAGAAAAACCAAAGAAAACACAACACCTACTACCATCGCTATTATGGACCACTCTGGGAGCCGTGAGACACAAGCATGGGTTTAGTATGGTCTTCGACATTCCTCAAGTCATGGTGGTCCGACCAGCGGCGTCGCCCAAGCTCTGCAACTCCAGCGAGGCATAAAAATCGTCAACACATGTGTAAACATAGTATGGACAACAACTACTCTATGTATCAAACGTTCATAGGTCTCCTGGGGATAAGGGAGCTCGGTGGCTCATGAGGGCCCGTCCCCGACTGTCCTCGACCACTGCCAGTCATCATAGCAGAGGCCAACACACGGCACAACCGCCAATCGAGAATATCATTTGGGTCATCACCACATGTACACCATGAGGTTGGGGAGGAGATCCGCCACTATTGGAACTCCGGTGGGTAGTCCTCAACCAGTTCCTGGTCTAGAAACAGCCCCCCCACAACCCACTGTGTGTGACCGAGAGAAGAGAAAAAATGATAGAGCAGAGAGAAAGAGAGAGAGAGAGAGAGAGAGAGAGAGAGAGAGAGATCACAGACTTCAGATGAGGCCTCCGGTGAGGGTTATGTCCGGTTACAAAGGGAGAGGGGAAGAGGAGAAGGGCGGCGATGAGATGGAATGGGAGGCTCGAGTGTGTGTGTGTGTGGAGAAGATAAGTGAATAGTGGATTGGGAAAATGGAGGTGGGTCCTATTTATATCCTTTTTTCTTACATCTCAAATCCACCACTCATCTCGAGGTCCCTTAGATGGCCCTTAATAACTCCAGTCCCCAATGTGAGTGACCTCCATGTATGACCCATTATCTTGATTTCCTCATGTTATGCATCCCAAAATTCATCCTAAGTCTATTATATTTTTTTCAACTCAACTATAGGCCTCATATTAATTAACTTCAAAATAAATCATATAATTTATGTTAGGCCATTAATTGAACTTTATAAATTAGTACCCAAGGTCATACTAATTCCGTCTATCCGTACTCAGTACCCTGCGTCCGGCATGCTTCTCGAGGTGATCCCACACTTAGTGTTCAAATAAATGATTTATGCCTAAGTTATACTTTATTTGATAAAATCATGTTTCCTCAACTAAGGTCATATCTTTGATTTGACTTAGTTTATCACCTCTAATACCGGTTAAACGACTACCGAAATGTGACGGCCCCAATTTTCGAGGCCGTCCCGTGACCCACGCCCTTCGCCGCAAGTCCCAGCAGCGCCTGTCACGTCACTGGATAGGTTATCACTGCTGCCACGTCCGCAGCTTTGTGAAGTGATTTTAACAACCCCAAATATTTAACTGACTTGTGTTACACGTGTCAGGATTATGACCCAACTACATAGATACTGGATGGTATTTCAATCTTTGATAGTCGACACCGAGGTAATTTTATGATTCTTTAACTTTGTGTATTAGTATTTTAGTATTCTACGGGTCTCGAGCCGTTCGGGCTATATTTTAATTAAGTGAGGTGTCTCCTAGTTAAACGGGGTTTTCAAGAACCATTTTAGTGGACATTATTAGTAAACAAAGTCAAATGAAATATATGACCTTAGTTAAGGAAATGCAATTTTATTAATAAAGTATAACTTAGACATGAGGAAACTTATTTGAATACTAAGCGTGGGACCGCCTCGAGAAGCATGTTAGACGCGGGGCACTGCGTACCGAGTAGGCGAGAATTTGTGTGACCTTATTTATAATTTAATAAAATTAATCTAATGGGTTAATATAGGATAAGATTGTTAAAGTGACACAATATGGTGAGGAGAACCATTGGATGGGCATGAGGATGTGTATATATGTTAAATTAAGATAATGAGCCAAATGACCCATAAGAGTAGCTTTCCAAGGGATGAACAAGTGTGGACTTAAGGGCAAGAGGTCATTTCACATTGTTACATACATAAAAACAAGTTTCAACCTAAACCTTAATTTACACTATTCATCATCCCCTCCAACCCTAGCCGTCACTATTCACCTCCCCACCATTCTCGCCACTGCCGCCACCTCCCACCGGCGACGCTGACCCCGACGAGGTGAGTCTCTCTCTGCAACATCTCTCTCTCTCATTTTCTCACTCACTCACTCACTCTCGGTTTTCCTCTCCATGCTCACGCTCTCGGCTCTCGGCTCTCTCATACCACAGTCCTCCCATCCTCGGCTAGATAACCACCACCGCCACCATCGACGAACCTGACGTCCCGACACCCACCGGCGGAGTTGAGGTGAGCTTCCTCTTCTCCCTCTTTCCTTTCTTTTCTCCCTCTCGGTTTGCACACTCTCTCACTCTAGTCGTCTTCCTCTCTCGTTTTCCAATCACCACCGCCACCCATCATGGTGCTGGAACCACAAACGATCACCGAGAGGTAGCTAGGTGAGCTTCTCTCCCACGGTTCTCTCCCTCTCTCCATTGTTTTGTTCTTCCACATCCCTCACTGTTTTCACCATTTTATGTGGTTTTTGGCGACTATTTTGGTGATGATGTACATCACTATTTAGGTGACCGGTGCTGGTGCCGGTCGAGGCTAACCGGAGGTCAACCTCCGGCGACTCTGCTGGCCGGAGGTGACCCCATGTATGGCTATTTTGGAGTGTGTAGGTATGGTAGTTTGAAGTGTGTGTGGACTGTATTGTAAGTGTGTGTGACGGTTTTGATTTTGGGTTTGGTGTGCATGGGGTGCATGCATGGGTGTGTGTGTGTACACCGATGTGGGGTTTACACAACAACGTGTATGTGTACACCACAGTGGGGCGTACACAATGGTTATAGGTGTGAGAATGATTAGTGTATATGATATAGTTTTAAGTAATAAAGTGACATATTAATGCATGTGAACATGGGGTGTAAATAACAGTGGGGTGCACACAACAACAGGGTGTTTGTGCACAAAAACAGTGAGGTGTGTGTGAAGTGTGAGTGTTCACATCAGTGGGGTGTACACATCAGTTGTGTGTGTGTATGACTATAAAATTAACATGATTTTATGTGACTTTGGATAAATAAAGGAAGAGATGATGGATGGACATTTATTTTTAAAAAATGAGTATAGGCTTGTGTTGAGGCCCAATAAGGGCCCAACATACACCCAACACATATTACAATAAGGGCCCAACACACATTATAATGAGGGCCCAACACACATTACAATAAAAGCCCAATTCAATATGTACAACTTAAAGCCCAAATACATGCATAAAATGAAGGAAATAGCTCATATGTACCTAAGCCCAACAAGTGTCCACATATTAAGCCTACTTAGGTGAATATAGGCTTGACACATGGACCCAACAAAAGCCCAACCAGGGTGTAAAAGGCATCAACTATATTATGGATTACGTTAATTAAATGAATTGAAACCAAGTTTATGGGAATCACCCTAAAACTAAACACGAACTCTAAAACAATATTCGAAGTTTGATTTGTTGTCAGGTAGTCGAGAAACACGGGAAACACGTTAAAGTCTCGGAGTAAATATCGGGTCGCGATTAGTCAGGTAAGTACACTTGCCCTAAAAAGCATTTGTACGTTAGTAGGCCAGTAAGGAAATAACATGTGATTTATACATCCTCTATTCATTGATATTGTTGAATTGATCCCTTGTTTGAAATTCCATTCCATTTTCCTTGGTTGTATGTTCTCGGCATGAGTGTGTGTCTCGAAGGTATCATGTGGTCCCGCACTAGTTAGGACAACAAGGGTGCCCTCTGCAGGGTAACTGACCACCCGTAGTGATGTGCGTACTGGGTACTGGATTCGAGAGGTGTTGTGATGCCTCTTGATTTCACGTTGCGCTAGTGTTGCGACATTGCTCGGAGAGATCTTGCGAGATCTTTGTCGTATTGCTGTGAAATTAGACCACTTATGGGCCTCTTTTGAATCTTAGAACATGCAAATTTCGATTGTTTATCTATCAGTCTATTTATCATGCACTTGATGTATTTACATTCCTGTTGTTTCATTTTCGCATGATATTTATACTGCCTTGTTTTTTAAATCATAAATTATTGTTACATTCTTCTGGCACTACTTTCGATTTCTTCAGTTGCTCACCGTCTAGTTTGTGACGGTGGGTGCAGATAGGGTGGAGAGCAGTAAGGGCAAGGGGCCATGCCTATGAGACCTACTCTGAGGATTTGGAGCGACATAGAGAGACATTATAGTAGGTATTTATGTTTTGTTGATTTGTATATCATTTCATACTTATATTGTTGGGATTATTGAACTTGACATTTTGGTGAAACTGGTATCATGTATATATGTTTATCGAATTGTACATGAATACCCGGGGTTTTCCACACTTATAGAATTCCTATATTTCCTTTGATTGAGTTATTTCCCCTTGTTATTACTGTTTAGCCTTCCACTGTGTATTATTTCAATAACTCTTTCATAAATTACTAAATTGATTAAATAGGAGGCTGACTAGGCTCGTCAGGTTGCCGAGTGATGACTCGGGGCCTACACGACTCTAGGCCGGGCGTACCCAATTGCACTGGGAAATTAGAGCCATCACAGTTGGTATCAGAGCATAAGGTTATAACGACTTGACTCTTGATTTAAAACACAAACCATTAAGACAGCGGAAGTTAGGAATAGTTGAACTTAGAGTGGAAAACCCTACGATCCTAATTAGAACTTTAGTTGAAGGGATGAGTTGGGATAAGTCGGATGTGATATTTGTACATATTATGATTGTTGATTGTAATATATTGTATGTGGTAGCTATCCATTGATCCAAGAAATTCGTTTTCTTATTCAGACGACGATGGTGGATCAATCAGGTCCGAGCGACGATATCGGCATGATTTTGTCACGATGCCTTGAGGAGATACGTACATTATCTCAGAGAGCCGCGACGCAGGACTAGAGGTTTGAGGAGTTAGTGAAGTCATTGAGGACTCCCGCACAGGCTACCACGACACCATTGACTCCGACTATGCCTTTGCCGCCTATTTCTACCACTTCAGGGGATGGAGACTCTAGTAGCTACGACTTCCACAACACCGATTCTGGTTACAGTTGTGCTAGGGACTACAGTTGCATAGATAGTACGAATGAGGGTGCTACACATCTGATTCAGACTGAGGAGACTCCACTGACACCTATAGCTGCTGCAGAGACTACTCTAGTCACTACTCCGATCACTACTCCAGAAAAGAGCCCTAGGGCCACCGTCGAGGCGAGGTAGTGGAGAGAATTTAAGAGGCACGATCCAATTAAGTTTTTCGGTGGTACAGACGTAGCAGCGGCAGAACTTTTCATGAAGAATCACGAGAAAATTCATACTATTATCGCGACAGAGGATCACATGAGAGCGACGATTTCCTTATCTATGCTTTAAGGGGAGGCGGATGATTGGTGGACTACCATTATCACTGCCCGAGGCATTCCGCGGGACTGGATCAATTTTAAGACCCAGTGTAACTAGAAGTATTTCGCACCAATAGTGTTATGGGCGAAGAGGAATGAGTTCACTTCATTACGACAATTAGTAGGAGATCCAGTGATGGATTACATGGGCGCTATCCTTATACGGGAAGATCGTAGTTCGAGGTCGATCGTAATATTTCACTGAGGGTTTTACCTGCCATTGGAGGTTCAGTAGTCTCTACCGAGCTAGAGACTCTTCAGAGGGCATACGAGCGGAGTTTGGCTAGAGAGAGTTACTTGATTTCTCACCCAGAGGAGGTGAGACCGGTCAGACTGGAGACTAGATCAGAGGATCATCAGGACAAGAAACGGAGGAAGAACAGATTTCGTTACCGAGATTCCAGAGCTCGAGTGTAGGATCCATTGCACCACATACTCGACCAGCACGGACGACTCCACCAGTGCTGAGCTTTGCTAGTCATCCTCTATAGACGACGAGACTTGTACAGTAGTCATAGGGATAGCCTACAGCGAAGCCGAGATTCTAGCAGAGGAGGTAGATAGAGACAAACACGAGGTCAGGGCAGACACAAACCCAGAGATCTACACAGAGTCGTAGATAGGGTCAGACTCAGGGTATACAGGATACACGTACATGTTATAGATGCGGCAGAGTGGGCCACATCCAGGCTCAGTATACTTAGCATGAGAGGACACAGGCACAACATCATCAGCACCAAAGGGAACAAGTGCAGGTAGCAGTTGAGCCAGATCCGGGGTGTCCCGAAACCTAGTTGAGGGTATGATTTCTATCTGTAGTACATTCATGCATACCATGTTCGATTCTGGTTCGACTGTTTCGTTTATTTCTGGACGTATGGTAGACATGTTAGGGTTGAGACCCATTAGACTTAGTAGACCCTTGATCCTTAGCACAGCTGCTGGGGACAAGATTTACGCGAACATTCTATTTGTTGAATGTCCGGTAGAGATAGAGGGCTACGAGTTTCATGTTGACTTGAGAGTTCTTGAGTTTCTCGAGTTCGATGCATTGTTGGGCATGGATTGGTTGGGAACATAACATGCTCACATTGGTTGTTACGAGAAAACGATCACGATTCTATTGGCAGATGGTACGAAGATTAGCATTCAGGGTAACGCACCATTACTTCCGATCACCAGAGGTAGAGAGGCCACGAATGGCGATGTCGAGATTGTTGCAAGTGTAATGAATACTGGTGTAAGACAAGAGGTTGACATAGAAGATGTACCGATCGTGTGTGAGTTCACTGACGTATTCCCCGAGGATCTGCCAGGATTACCACCGCTGAGGATGATTGATTTTATCGTTGACTTAGTCCTAGGGACTAGAACGATTTTGATACCACCGTATAGGATGGCACCCCGAGAGCTTGAGGAGCTGAGGAGTCAACTAGATGAGTTGCTAGAGTTGGGCTTCATCAGTCCTAATATGTCACCATGGAGAGCACCAGTGTTGTTCGTCAAGAAAAAGGATGGTAGTTTGAGGCTTTGTATCGACTACAGGTAATTGAACAAGGTTATAGTGAAGAATAAGTATCCGTTACCGTGCATTGATGATTTGTTTGATCAGTTAACCGAAACGTAATGGTTTTCTAAAATAGATCTGAGGTCAGGTTATCACCAGCTCAGGATCAGGGTTGAGGATAAGAGAAGACAACATTCAGCACGAGATACGGTCACTTCCAGTTCATAGTTATGCCATTTGGATTGACTAATGCACCGACGATGTTCATGGACCTGATGCATCGAGTGATGAGGGATTTCTTAGATCGATTCGTGATTGTGTTCATCGATGACATCCTCATCTATTCTAAGACTCGTGAGGAGCACGAAGGATATCTACGAGCAGTATTGCAAACTCTGAGGGACCACCGAATCTACGCTAAATTTAGCAAATGCGAGTTTTGGTTGCCAGAGGTAAGATTTTTAGGGCACGTAGTGGGACTTGATGGTGTTGCCGTTGATCCAGAGAAGATTAGAGTCGTGATTGAGTGGCCTATTCCGACTACCGTGACTCAGATTCGTAGTTTCCTGGGATTAGCAGGTTACTATCGCCAATTTGTGTAAGATTTCTCCAAGATCGTTACACCAATGATGAAACTGACGTAGAAGAATGCGAAGTTTAATTGGAACGAAGAGTGTGAGTAGGCATTCTCTAATATGAAGGAGAAATTGACGATCGTACCTGTCTTATCATTCCCCGAGACCGGGAAAGACTTAGTCGTGTATACCGATGCATCAAAGATTGGTTTGGGTGGTGTGCCGATGCAAGAGGGCCGAGTTATCGTTTATGCATCCCGACAGTTGAAAGTTCATGAGAAGAACTACTCGACCCATGACTTAGAGTTAGAGGCGATCATATTTACATTAAAGATTTGGAGACACCATTTGTATGGCGTGCATTTCGAGTTGTTTACAGACCACAAGAGCTTGAGGTACTTGTTTTCTTAGAAGGAACTCAACCTGAGAAAGAGACGTTGGCTTGAATTCCTGAAGGACTATGATTTCGCATTTGAGTATCATCCGGGGAAAGTCAATGTTGTTGCCGATGCTTTGAGCCGCAGAGGATCTGATGCAGAGGTAGTTGTATGTCGTATGACTCACGAGTATGCATTACTTGAGGCAGCCGAGATGATGAGTTCAGCGGACGTGTCGACGACTACCAAGACATAAATGTGTGGTTAGATGAGATTGTAGACCATTTCACTACAGACTATTCTCGAAGAGGGACAGCAGGGCGATGAGACATACCAGCGTTACAGTGAGATGGCAGATAGTTCAGAGTATCCAGATTGGAGTCGGTCGACAGACTCTTACTTGAGGTATCGTGGGTGACTGTGGATTCCATTGGCGGCTGACTTACGCACCGAGATACTTCAGGAGGCTCACCGCTCCCCTTTTTTCGTGCATCCGGGTCGAACCAAGATGTACGCTGACATGCGACATCTTTTTGGTGGATAAGGATGAAGTCCGATGCGTCGGAGTTTATTCGAGCGTGTGAGATATGCCAGCGTGTGAAGGTTGAGCATCGACGGCCTGGAGGATTGTTATAGCCCCTACCCATTCCTCGGTGGAAGTGGGGGCACATTGCTATGGATTTCGTTAGTGGCTTTCCCCGATCTCCTCTTGGTCACGACAACATCTAGGTAATTATGGATCGATTGACGAAATCTGCTCATCTCATACCGGTATCCACTACACATAGAGTTGACAGACTGAGCATCCTCTATGAGCGCGAGATTATTAGATTGCACGGAGTTTCGTTATCGATTGTCTCAAATCGAGGGGCGCAGTTCACTTCGTTATTATGGGAGAGCATGCAAGCTCAGTTTGGCACTAGACTGGAGTTGAGTACAGCGTTCCATCCACATACAGATGGACAGTTCGAGAGGTTAATCCAGTTGTTGGAAGACATGATCAAGATGTGTGTTTTGGAATACGGCGGGTCATGGGAAGAGTACCTTCATTTATGCGAGTTTTCGTATAACAATAGTTATCATGCGAGTATCGATATGGCACCGTTCGAGGCGCTCTATGGTAGTCCTTGTAGATCACCTTCTTGCTGGGCTGAGCCAGAGGATGTTGTGACGGTTGGTCCTGAAATTGTTGTTGATCATACTGAGAAGGTACGACAGATTCATCAGAAACTTAAGGGTGCCCAAAAGCGGCAGAAGAAATACTACAATCAGTATCACGATGAGCTTTAGTACGACTTGGGAGACTATGTATACCTGAAAGTCTCACCTCTGAAGAATCACAAACGGTTCGGAATCAAAGGGAAGCTCGCTCCGAGGTTTATCGGTCCCTTTAAGATTGTGAAGAGGGTCGATAAGGTTGCATATAAGTTAGAGTTACCGCCAGAGCTCGCTGGTGTTCATCCAGTATTCCACATTTCGATACTTGAACTAGACAATTCAAGTGGAGGGCGATGACCGACGGTAGACTTGAGTTAGATCGAGTTGCAGGACGATACTACATACGAGGAGTAGCAGAACCAGATCATTGACCGCAAAGTTAAGACGTTGAGGAACAAAGAAATTCTTTCAGTGATCGTAAAATGGCAATTTCATGGAGACGAGGAGTTGACCTGAGAGTTAGACTCCTACATGCGCGAGCATTTTCCCTACCTGTTTGATTCGATAAGTTTGTAAATTAGTTTACTTATTAGTTTAAATTTCGGGGATGAAATTCTAATAAGTGGGGAAGACTGTAATAACCCCAAATTTTTAACTGACTTGTGTTACACATGTCAGGATTGTGACCCGGCTACGTAGATACTGGATGTATTTCAATCTTCGGTAGTCGACACCGAGGTAATTTTATGATTCTTTGACTTTGTGTATTAGTATTTTAGTATTCTACGGGTCTCGAGTCATTCGGACTATATTTTAATTGAGTGAGGTGTCGCCTAGTTAAATGGGGTTTTCAAGAACCGTTTTAGTGGACATTATTGGTAAACAAAGTCAAATGAAATATATGACCTTAGTTTAGGAAATACAATTTTATCAATAAAGTATAACTTAGACATGAGGAAACTTATTTGAATACTAAGTGTAGGACCGCCTCGAGAAGCGTGTTGGACACAGGGCACTGTGTACCGAGTAGGTGGAAATTTGTATGGCCTTACTTATAATTTAATAAAATTAATCTAATGGGTTAATATAGGATAAGATTGTTAAAGTGACACAATATGGTGAGGAGAACCATTGGATGGGCATGGGGATGTGTATATGTGTTAAATTAAGATGATGAGCCAAATGACCCATAAGGGTAGCTGTCCAAGGGATGAACAAGTGTGAACTTAAGGGCAAGAGGGTCATTTCACATTGTTACACACATAAAAACAAGTTTCAACCTAAACCCTAATTTACACTATTCATCATCCCCTCCAACCCTAGCCGTCACTATTCACCTCCCCACTATTCTCGCCACTGCCGCTGCCTCCCACCGGCAACGTTGACCCCGACGAGGTGAGTCTCTCTCTCCAACATCTCTCTCTCTCTCGTTTTCTCACTCACTCTCGGTTTTCCTCTCCATGCTCACGTTCTCGGCTCTCTCACACCACAGTCCTCCCATCCTCGGCTAAACAACCATCACCGCCACCATCGACGAACTTGACGTCCCAACACCCACCGACAAAGTTGAGGTGAGCTTCTTCTTCTCACTCTTTCCCTTCTTCTTCTCCCTCTCGGTTTGCACACTCTCTCACTCTCAGCCGTCTTCCTCTCACATTTTCTAGTCACCACCGCCACCCACCATGGTGCTGGAACCACGGACGATCACCGGAGGTAGCTAGGTGAGCTTCTCTCCACGGTTCTCTCCCTCTCTCCATTGTTTTGTTCTTCCACATCCCTCACTATTTTCACGATTTTATGTGGTTTTTGGCGTATGTTTTGGTGATGATGTACATCACTGTTTGGGTGACCAATGCTACTGGCGGTTGAGGCTGATCGGAGGTCAACCTTCGACGACTCTGCTGGCGGGAGGTGACCCCATGTGTGGCTGTTTTGGAGTGTGTAGGTGTGGTAGTTTGAAGTGTGCGTGGACTATTTGTGAGTGTGTGTGACGATTTTGATTTTGGGTTTGGTGTGCATGGGGTGCATGCATGGGTGTGTGTGATGGGTTTTGGGGTTCATGCGCAACGGAGATTACAAAACAATTTTGAGAAAACCCAATAGAATCCGAATCTGATTCCATTAAAACACGTTTAAACTATGAAAACTTAATCATACCTCAATCGCAATGTACCTTTTTGAAGATTAATCGATCTCTAAGGGTGCCTCTCATGCATGGGTGTGTGTGTACACCGATGTGAGGTATACACAACAACGTGTATGTGTACACCACGTTATGAATTTTGGGGCGTACACAATGGTTATGGGTGTGAGAATGGATTAGTGTATATGATATAGTTTTAAGTAATAAAGTGACATATAATGCATGTGAACATGAGGTGTAAATAACGTTATTGTCACAATACAAACAAAACGGGGTTAGGGGTGCACACAACTACGTGGGTGTTGTGTGCACAAAGTAAAAAATAGTGGGGTGTATGTGAAGTGTGAATGTGCACAAAATTCTTATGGATTTAAGCATGGCTACTTCGCGAAAAAGTTTCATCATAATCAACACCTTGAGTCGCTGAAAACTTTTGCTACAAGTCTTGCTTTGAAAGTATGCACTTTGCCATCCATGTCGGTTTTCTTCTTGAAAACCCATTTACATCCAATGGTCTTACCACCTTCAGGTAAATCAACCAAGTTCCAAACTTGGTTATCATACATGGATTGCAACTCGAGTTCATGGCACTTAGCCATTTATCCGAGTCTAGTCCAGACATAGCCTCGATAAGTGGTGGGCTCATTTTGATCTATAAGCAACACATCACGACTATCGGTAATGAGAAATCCGAATCTCTCGGCTCATGTCTTAATCTACCAGATTTACGTGGGCCTTGTGTCACTTTGAGGTTCAACTGGTTCAGAACATTGTTAAACTTCCAGTAGCGGTTCAGTGTTTATTTGTGATTCTTGAACTTCTTCAAGATTTATTTCTTTCCCACTAGTGTCTTTTAAAATAAACTATTTTTCCATAAAGGCACCATACCGAGCAACAAACATTTTGTTCTCAACGGGATTAAAAAAGTAATATCCTTTTGTTTCCTTAGGATACCCCACAAATAAACACTTATCAGATTTAGGTGCTAGTTTTTCTGAGGCTTGTCGCTTTACGTAAGCCTCACAACCCCAAATCTTAAGAAAAGACAAACTAGGTCTCTTCCCGTATCATATCTCATATGGTGTTTTATCAGTCGCTTTAGAAGGAACTCAATTTAGAGTGAAAGTTGCAGTTTGTAATGTATAACCCCAAAAGGATATCGGAAGATCTGCATGACTCATCATAGATCGAACCATATCTAATAAGGTTCGATTTCTCCTTTCAGAAACTCCATGCCTTTTCTTTTGGGTGTTTTAAAGCAGGAACAGGCTGGGGCTTGACTTGTTCTACAGGCTTTGCGACAAGTGCAGCAGCAGCCTTGGCAACTTTAGCCTTGCCTTTGCCTTTCTTCTTCATTCCCTTTCCCTTTTGGATCATTAGCACATTACTAGAGGGTTTCTTGATATTTTGTTCTGTAGTTTTGAGCATCAAATGAAACTCTAAAATTGATTTCTCCATATTATTCATATTGTAGTTCATCACAAATTATGAGTAACTCTCCGGTAATGAATTTAGAATCAAATCCGTAGCCAACTCTTGGCTTATGGGAAATCCAAGTCTATCAAGTTAGTCAACATAGCCCTTCATTTTCAGAACATGAGGACTAACTGACGCACTTCCTTAGTCATCTTACAAGAATGTAGGTTCTTGACTATCTCGAACCTTTCTTGCCTAGCTTGCTGTTGGAACATTTCCTTCAGCGTTACAGCCATGTCGTAGGCTTCCATTAGTTCCATGTCCTTCTGAAGTTCAGGAACCATAGTTGCCAACATAATGCATGCAACATCAGTAGAATCTTGACATGCTTATTATGCGCATCCTTCACAGCTTTTGTCGCGTTGGCTGGTGGGTCCTCAGGGATCAGAGCATCCAGAACATACAACTTGTGTTCATGCTTGAGAATGATTCTCAAGTTCTGAACCAATCAAGAAAGTTAGTCCCAGATAGCTTATCCTTCTCAAGGATAGATCGCAGCGCAGGGGATTATTGTTACTTGAAGAGGCCATTGATCTACAATAAAGATTATACAGAGTTTATTTTAGTATAGAGGAATAGACTCCCGCTAAATTAACAACCCTCCTAAAACATACTGGTTATTTAGGGGACTAAATCCATATTTCACCTAATTCTATGACAACTATGGCATGAAACACAGAACAAGATTATTTAGGTAGGTAACAGTTACCAATTACATCTTATGTGATTTTAGCTACTTTTATGAGATACAGAACATCTTATGTCTTAGCATGTTTTTATCTCATCATATGCCTAAAGTTCAAAACTATTTTGATAGCTTTATTAAGTCGGACCAATTTAAACATTTAGGTAACTCTTACCCAACTTATCTCACCAAGATAACACAATACACCCAACTATGGTTGAAACTATATTAGTGTGATCTAGGCCTTGATAAGTGTTTAAAATTGGATGGCACAAGACTTAAGATTTAATAGAGGGATTTTATTCAGTTTTAGTGATTTTTAAGTAAGCAATGAAATATCATATATTTTATTGATTTGTAGAACCACTAAACAATTTTTTATGCTATTCACTAATAGAAGAATTTTCGTGTGCTAGGATTAGTTAGACGGTGGTCCCGCTGGCCGGTCAGCGCAGCGGAGATTACAAAACAATTTTGAGGAAACCCCAATAGGATCCGAATCTGATTCCATTAAAACACGTTTAAACTATGAAAACTTAATCATACCTCAATCGCAATGTACCTTTTTGAAGATTAATCGATCTCTAAGGCGCTGCCAATGACGAACGCCCTCTATCAGCAGTCCACACATGAACGACGGCCGAGATTTGAAGTGCTAGCTTTGAGAGAATACCAAACCTTTTTGTTTCTCTACAAAATGATCCAAAGCATACCAAAAACCTCTAAGTCGTTTCTTAAAACGAAAATAGAGTTTCAGCCCTTTTTAAATCTTTCGTACTTGTATTCTAACTCAAAGCGTCTATTTATACAACCCTTGTATATAGACAGTTAAGTAAATTACACATATACCCTTATTTAAAGAAGTATAAGTGTAATACACTACAAGGACATTTTTGTCATGAATTTTATCAAATAAAATTCATTTTTCTGAACCATTTTAAAATCTCGCAAAACCATTCTCAATGTGCGACCCAATAGGCTCATACAACGTTGGTAGTGTACCAAAATACATTTTGGTATACAAGTCATAAGCGGCCTCTAGCAAGACATTATGACTACCCAAGTTGTACGAATATCAAATCGATACAACCTAATCAATAGTGTATATAACATCATTTTGTCACACGATATCCTGTTGATCAAACATAAGGCATGGAATTGTCAACCAACATGTTCAATCGTACTAGTCTCGATTTCTAGGTAGACTGAAAACATCTAAGTGACATTGATCAATATCAATTCACTTAGACTAGGCCTTTTAACAGTCTAACATATCGAGGGATCCACTGGATATCTCTATTTATATGAGAGGGACAAATTCTATCTCGATTACACAACTTCACTACATTATTCACACAGTAACCAATCACAACCTTTATAATCGTTCGGTTAAAGACAATGTTTGATTGCGTCAAATCACTGTATTCCTAATATTGAAGTCTCTGGTAATCTCAAGTCAGAGGATTGAAAAATATACCTATTATGAGAAACAACTATGATTAATCCATGTGATGTTCTCATAGCGGAATTCGGTCCAAGTGTTCCCTAACAAGTACTCATGATCTTGATTCGTATTCCTATACGTATGATCATCGTATGATCATCAATCAAGACTCACACTAGTCTTAATTCATTATAGTTCCAGTATAATAATCGACTAGGGACATTTTGAATATTTCAGTAAATATCCATGGATCTTATTATAATGTAAACATGCAAATCAATTATAATAAACAGCAAATGAAATCCCCTATTTTATTAACTAAAATGTATTCATAAAGACTATTAATGGATTGACCTAGGGCACATTTCCCAACAGTGTGTGTGTACACCGATGTGGGATGTACACAACAACGTGTATGTGTACACCACAGTGGGGCGTATACAATGGTTATGGGTGTGAGAATGGATTAGTGTATATGATATAGTTTTAAGTAATAAAGTGACATATTAATGCATGTGAACATGGGGTGTAAATAACAGTGGGGTGCACACAACTGTTAGGTGTTGTGTGCACAAAAATAGTGGGGTGTATGTGAAGTGTGAATGTGCACACCAGTGGGGTGTACACATCAGTTGTGTGTGTGTGTGACTATAAAATTGACATGATTTTATGTGACTTTGGATAAATAAAGGAAGGGATGATAGGATGGACATTTATTTTAAAAAAATGAGTATGGGCTTATGTTGAGGCCCAATAAGGGCCCAATACACATCCAACACATATTACAATAAGGGCCCAACACACATCCAACACACATTACAATAAAAGACAAATACAATAGGTACAATTTAAAGCCCAAAATCATGCATAAAATGAAGGAAATAGCTCATATGTACCTAAGCCCAACAAGTGTCCACATATTAAGCCTACTTATGTGTCTTGACACATGGACCCAACAAGAGCCCAATCAGGGTGTAAAGAGGCATCAATTATAGTATGGATTACGTTAATTAAATGAATTGAAACCAAGTTTATGGGAATCACCCTAAAACTAAACACGAACTCTAAAACAACATTCGGGGTTTGATTCGTTGTCAGGTAGTCGAGAAACACAGGAACACGTTAAGATCTCAAAGTGAATACCAGGTCGCGATTAGTCAGGTAAGTACATTTGCCCTAAAAAGAATTTGTACGTTAGTAGGTCAGTAAGGAAATAACATGGGATTTATACATCCTCTATTCATTGATATTGTTGAATTGATCCCTTGTTTGAAATTCCATTCCATTTTCCTTGGTTGTATGTTCTCAGCATAAGTGTGTGTCTCGAAGGTATCATGTGGTCCCGCACTAGCTGGGTCAATGAGGGTGCCCTCTGCAAGGGTAATTAACCACCCCTAGTGATATGCGTATTGGGTACTAGATTCGAGAGATGTTGCGATGCCTCTCGATTTCACACTACGCTAGTGTTGCGACATTGCCTGGGGAGATCTTGTGTGATCTTTGTCGTATTTCTGTGAAATTAGACCACTCATGGGCCTCTTTTAAATCTTAGAACATGCAAATTTCGATTGTTTATCTATTAGTCTGTTTATCATGCACTTGATGTATTTACATTCATGTTGTTTCATTTCCGCATGATATTTAGACTGCCTTGTTTGTTTAAATCATAAATTACTGTTACATTCTTCGGACTACTTTCGATTTCTTTAGTTGCTCACCGTCTAGTTTGTGATGGTGGGTGCAGATAGGGTGGAGAGCAGTAAGGGCAAGGGGCCCTGCCTATAGGAGACCTACTTATGAGGATTTAGAGCGACATCAGAGAGACATTATAGTAGGTATTTATGTTTTGTTGATTTGAATATCGTTTCATACTTATATTGTTGGGATTATTGAACTTGACATTTTGGTGAGACTGGTATCATGTATATATGCTTATCGAATTGTACATGAATACCGGGGTTTTCCACATTTATAGAATTCCTATATTTCCTTTGATTGAGTTAGTTCCCCTTGTTATTACTATTTAGTCTTCCGTTGTGTATTATTTCAATAACTCTTTCATAAATTACTAAATTGATTAAATAGGAGGCTGACTAGGCTCGTCATGTTGCCGAGTGATGACTCGGCTGCACGGGTCTAAGCCGGATGTAGCCAATTGCACGGAGAAATTGGGGCCGTCACAATGATGCTCCGTGTAACTAGTCCTACTATATTAAGTTGTCTTACACATCTAGTAGGTTAGTTGATAATTACAATAACGTCATTAGCGGAAGTATTTAATTTGTATTTTATGATAATTTATTTAACCTAAATAATGGAAAACCCGAAATAAACACCATGTATATAACTGAGACGAAGTAAACAGAAATCCATATACATGTGATAAAGTTCTAAAGTTCCCAAAACCCAGCAAAATAGTATATACATACATGATATCAAAACACGAGCTATCAGTAGCAATGGCCTCAAATATAGTCGCCTAGTACCTCATTTCCCTTGTTCTTGCTCGTACCAGGATCTGCGCTAGTTGCCCAACACATACAACAACGAGCCCAGTGAGTAAATTCCCAAGAGAAGTCTACACGTTAATCATGAAAACATCGATAACCTGCGAGACATGTGAATATGACCCTGACAACAGGAATCATATTCCTATGGCTGGCAGTAAATAATTCATCACAGCATCACATTATTCACACATCAACTGTAAATGTAAATATCCAAAACCCAACGAATAATCAACTAGATGGCTCGAACGTAAACTCAATAGGTAAATAAATCATCACTCATTTAATCACGATAAAACCATGACCCGCCTGTCATACGATAGCAAAACGGAGTTCTCAGCACAAACTAATGCTTAATAACAAGCTTACAATGATCTACACCTCAACTCAGTAATCGGGCGTACTCCTTTCCAAGCTTTTTAGTTCTAAGAGTACCCTTAATACCCTTGAGACAGTTGTAGATACATTCTACTCCTATTTACACGGTCATCATCGCAGACTAGCCCATGCTCACGCGTGAAGTCATAACCAAGATGAAAAACTATGCGTGACCACCAGCAGTCACCGCATACGATAAGATAATCGAATAAATATACGCCATGAATTTAAAGTGTAACTTTCTCAAAGGTTTTACACACCTAAAATACGCTCTCTAACTTTTCGACCCGCCTAGCTCCCCGTTGCCCGAGCTATGGTTCACTAGTCTCTGAAGTCCATTTATAGTGTTTTATATTATTAATAAAACACATTATCTAATTTTATGATATTATATCATATTTTCAAATTTGAGTTGTGGTACCTCTCCTGGACTATGTTGGGGTTCTAAAAATACCCGAAAAGTTCTGAAACCACTTTTCTACCTTTTTCTTAATTTTCTATATTTTTCTAGAATTTTCTCCAATTTTTTTGATATTTTTCACTATTTTCCCTATTTTCAGAGAATAATAAATATATTTTATTTAATTTTTTTAATTATTTAATTTATTTATTATATTTATTTTTTTATTTTATATTTTTTAAATATGTGGGCACCACTTGAACCGGGTCCAATTCAGGTGGTTGGACCGGTCTGGCCCGGTCCGGTCGGCCCATGGGTCGCACAAGCGCACGAGGGGGGGCGTGTGCACCCTCTACCTATAAACGAAATCGTCTCTCCTCTTTTTTTTCTCCCATGGCTACCTTCTTCTCTCTTCTCCCTTCCTCTTCTCTCTTAACCCATTAAAGACCTCAAAGCATCAAAATTTCATCACAAATCCACCAAAATAACACCAAATTTTCGGATTAACATACATGTATATAAACCCAACAATTTACCAAATTCACCTCAATTTTCCACAAATTCGATTCACAACAATGAGATTCATCAAATTCAACTTCAAGAACCCTGAATTCATCAAAAACCAATGATGAAATTCTTCAAAAATCTAAGTTTTATCTTCAACCCACAAACCACATTTTTTATCAAAAATTTACATTTAAAATGAAAATATTACCTTGAATCCGTTGTTGAATGCCCGAAATCACTCCCCACACCTCGAATTCCTTCTCAAAATCTCCAGTTTCTACCCTTTGATTCTCAGATTTTGTTGAGAAAGTGTTTGTATTTGCATGCATTTGATCGATCAAAGGTATTTATAGCATTTGTTCTAATCTAAAGTGTGTACGCATCCCGATGACGATCTAACGGCCTCTATTCACCATGTGTCATCCAAAACCGTGACACCTTATCCTAACAACACTTGCCTTGATTTACTCTGTTGTGCATCTTGAGGTTTATCCTCTACACCCTGATTTTCCTATTCAAACTATAGGATTTCAATTTATTCATTAATACATTAATTCAACCTTAGATTAGGCCACCTAATAAATCATAAAAATTCATATGTGAGGTCACACTAGCTTCCAACTACCCGGCAACCCATGCCCCGTACCCCAGCTTATCCCGTACCCAATAACCGATCCCCGACATGCACTTCGGGACATATACCCGACTCGTAGCCTTGCCCGATATCAACTTACACACATGTGATGTTTATATAAATATTAAATTCTCACATCACAATAATAGACACACAACATACACAAATAACACAATATAACCTCGGTACTCCTATCCGAGTCAACCTAGCTGTCCACGTAACGCCCGAATTACCCGTTAATCCTCGTGATTAACACTAATCCTGATTAAATTAATTTGGGCCATTACACGAAACCCCCTTACCTAGGCGAAACCTCACTCAGATTAATATTTGCCCAAATGGCTCGTGACTCGTATCATACTACCATACTAATATATGCATCACAAAAGCATAAAATTTACCTCGATGTCGACTACCGAAGTTTGAAATACAGTCCAGTATTACATAGCCGGGTCATGGTCCTGACAAGTGCCATATAAGTTGGTTAAAATTTGAAGGTTGTTACAACGTCCCTACGACGTGACAATCTGAACTCATTCTCAAGGTTTTTCGAAACCCCGGCTAACATCGCCGCGTTCTAAGCCTATCCCAAACTCTTAGGGACGTTCGAAATAACACCAAACCTACTTCGCCTTATGTTGAAATCCCGACACAAGCCACAATTCAAAATTTATTCCAAAATCACCAAAAATTACTAACTTCAAATCACTAAACCAATTCACAAAAACCCAATAGATTATCCATTTGATCAAAAAATCATCACCCAAACTCATTTACAAAATTACCTAAAGATCTCACCCGAATTTGTTGCGACAAAAACCTACAAAATTGACGTCAAAACGTAAAGAATCACGAGAGGAGTCGAGATCCTACCTTTTTACACGTGGTTGGTTGATCCCGACGTCATTCCGAGCTCGAGAACACTGAAACCCACGTTCCTTTGTTCGTTCGTTGAGTGAGTGAGAGAGAAATGAGATAGGGAAGGGAGAGAAAAGGTGGTGTCTTATATATTTCTCATTTCATCAACACATGCACAAATCTCGAGGTGTATCTCATGATCCCCTTTATTCCAGCCACCAACTATAACATACTCTTGTGACTTCGTGTGACGACCCCAAATTCCCAACGCATTTGGGTACGCCCGGCCTAGACCTGTGCGGGTCCCGATTGGATTCTCAACGAACTTAACGAGCCTAGTCAGCCTCAAATCATCAAAATTTCAAGATTTACGAAAGAGTTATTGCAATTATAACACATAGCGGAAGCAAATTACATATTACTCAAATATTGGGAAATAACTCGATCAAAGGGAAATTAGGAATCTATATAAATGTGGAAAACCCTGATATATTTCAACAAAATGGACTAATGGAATCCATCTCAAAATCCTATTCCTAGTTCCAAAACAATCATACATATATATAACGTCGTACAAACAGAAACAAACATGAGCCTACATCTCGATACCTCAAGTCCAACCGTTCATAAAAGGTCTCCTAAGCAAGGTCCCTTGCTCCTACTGCACTCGCTCTATCTGCATCCACCGTCACAAACTAGACGGTGAGTAACAGAGAAAAATCGAAAGTAATGCCATAAGAATATAACAGTAATTCATGAATTCCCAAACAAAGTAATCTAAACATCATGCGGGAAATGAAAGACATGAATTTAAATAAACAAGAATGCATGATAGACAGACTGGAAATGATAACAATCGAAACATGCGTATTCTACGAGTCAAGAGAGGCAATAAGTGGTCTAAATTCCACAACAATTCCACAACAGTGATGTCGCAACACCGAAATCCACAGCAATATCCACAACAATCTAGTACATTGTATCACACAATCACTAGGGGTGGTCAAACACTCGTGTGCAAAAGTGCCCGCGTTTTATCCCTTCCAGTGGAGGCCGCATGTACCTTCGAGACACACACTTATGCCAAGAACACACATACAACGAATATGGAATGGAATGCCAACAAGTAGATAATAACAAGCACAACAGAATGAAAATGAATCACATGGTATTTTCTTAACTGCCTTACTAACGTACATAAGCTTTTAGGGCAAATGTACTTACCAGAAACTATCGCGACTCGTATCCACTCTCGTGAATCCTAACGCGTATCCCCATGTTTCTCGCTACCTGACAAGGTTGGAAACTCAGGTTATTAGGCCAAATCGTTAACTAAACCTAGGTTTTAGCCTTGATATTTTCCCAATGTTTCAAATGACTTGAACAACACGACAATTTAATCGAAAAATGAATACTCTCTCTCGGGTTTTGAAAACACAATATGTATAAGCCTTATCACAAATCATAGGCTCGGCTTAGTTATATGTGGGTCATGTCATGGTCTCGAGGACTGGCGACATGACTACGGCGTCATAACCATTCATCGCCACGCGATGTTTCAATACAAACCAACACTCAACCATAACTCCTTATGAAAACTGAAATGACATGTACTAAAAAACATGGAACCTCGCTAGTGTTGTCTGACGTCGGTGAAGGGTTATCATGGCATGGGAATGCCGGAAAACCCTCCACCAGTTCGAAATTATGTCAACACGTGCAAATATGGACTCGACGTCGACATCACATGAAATCGCGACAAAACACATTAACAACGCTGTTTCGGACATAACCAAGGGTTGCGAGACTTCAACCCATGTTAGGTGAGACCCTCGACCACTTCCACTGGTGGTGGTCCGACCGGTAGCACCACCAAGAGTGGCGGTTTCGGCGAGGCTCCACCACACCTATTCACATGAAATGACAACTTTTTAATGCTAAATAGGGCTATTTTGAAAACTCTAAAGACTGTGGGACCCACGTAGGAGATTGGTGGGGTCCCCAATAGTGTCCGGTCATGGTGGTTCGGCGGTGGTGCCGCTAGTCACGGCAGTTTCTGATGAGAGGGTAAAACCCTTTCTGATGAGAGGGTAAAACCCTATAAAATCAACTCAAATGTGTGTAACACTAGTAAGGACTTTGCATGGGCCATGAGAGGGGGGTGCTCCGGGACTGTTTGGACTTCGGTGAGTCACCGGAGGTCGCCCATAATCGGTCCGCATCACGACATCCACCCAGCAGCCCACATCCATACAAAACATAACAAAAACAGTGAAAAATTGAGAGAGAGAGGACAGCCGAGAGAGGAGAGAGAGAAATGAGAGAACCTCACCTCCGGTCGACAGCAACCTCCAACAGACTGGTTCATTCATCGGCGATGAGCAGGAATGGTGGTGAGGTGGGAGAGTGAGAGAGACCGTAAGTGATGAGCAGAGAGAGCCCGTGAGGAGAGTGAGGAGAGTGAGGAGAGTGAAGAGTGAGAGAGAGAGAGAGAGAGAGAGAGATGAGTGAAAATGAGAGTGTGAGATGAGAGGACGTGAGGTGTGAGTGAGAGGAGTGATATAAGTGTGGTGTGTGTGAGAGAGTGACGTAAGTGATGGGGGTTGGTAGTGAGGAAACGTGAGTGATGGGGTGGGTGGTGAGGTGAGTTAAGTGATGGGAGTGGGTGGGGTGTTTGATTTTTTAAATGGGTATGGTAGTTGTGTCCACCCATTTTTTTTACCCATCCACACATCTCAAAGTTAAACCCAAGGGTTGCCCATTATTTGTTTGTGTCACTTTACAAATTTTTTACCCAACACTCGTATTGTTCCAAACATTTTCCCCGACCCATCTCGCCTCCTCAGTCTTTATTTCCCCATCACATGCATTCTCTTGCCTTTGTCTCACACAAATAAACTATTAAATTATTAAGTAATTCTTTTAATTATGTTTTTAGTCTCCCGTAAACCCGTAACCCAATTGTTGAATCCCGCTCATCCAGTTTTCTTACTCGTTCACCGACTTCATTGTCCGGTCACTCTAATACATGTATAAATACATATTACACATCATCATTCACAAATAGCCAAATTTTCAGGTCGTTACAGTCTCCCCAACTAACAAAAATTTCGTCCTCGAAATTAGCTCTAACTTGAGTGAAATACGGGGTATCAACACCCGTTCACACCTCCTCCAAATTGCGGCTTAGAACCAATTCGGATAGCTTGGATCATTTATCTTGAACTGCGGACTATCTCAAAGTCACTTCAGACAGCTCGTTCCTCCTCGTTGAACTGCGGACCAATGCAAAGTCACTTCAGACAACTCAATAAGCTATGAACAACTGTGGACTCTCGCGAGAGTCACTTCCAACAGCTTGACACTAGATATTGAACTGTGGCCTTGTACAAAGTCTCTTCAAACAGCACAACGTCCTAAATCCACTCCTTTTCTCCACATCTATCAAATTGTGGGCCTCTGCCACTTCAAACAGCTTGATTTCATCTCAGTCTTCAGACTGTGGGTCACCAACCACTTCAAATAGCCTGATGCAACTACGGTCACTCTAGACCTCTTCCATTTGCCCAAAATGGTAGGAATGTCAACGACCCCGTCGCAGACACCTTCCAATACCACAACACAAGTCAGGTAATAATGAAGTAAGACACTACGATCGCAACTCGCACGTCAAACCCGTAATGACCTCCCAACCTATTCTCGTTTCAACGCAAGTTTATTCCTACCCAGGCAGTAAATATGTTCGACAAAGTTGCAACTGTGGCCACCATGTACACTACGTGTCCATGCATCGTAAGATGAATCACAACCCGTTTGGTCCTGCCTTTCTTTAAGTGTACTTGTGGCTAGTTTTGGCAACCCATTGTGCCCAAACTTACCATCTCTTTTGGACCCCAGTCTAAGTTAGGTTTGTCCCACCCTAAACAACTCTACTAAGTTTAAATGGTACTACTCTAGCCAGTCTCAAATTTAACTCTATCACATGACGTTTGACATCGCATTTAAATACCTAAAGTTTTAATTAATTAGTTCCATGCATGTTATATGTTAACCAGAAAGATTCCTCACCTCTAGTAGGATTACGAACCACTGTCAGCTATTGTTTACTTGCCATGTACACGTCCTCAATGGCCTAAGGCTGATCGTCATCCTGCTGGTCATCATACGAGTTTGGACATCGGTTATGGAAATGTCCAGGTTGTCTGCACTGGTAACACACCCTCCGCCCTCGAGAACCACCGTCGTTATTTGGATCCCTCGTTCGTTTCCTGTCTTATTTCTCTGATCGGTACTCTAACTGCAACTCAGACTGGTCAGGCTCAAACTCCTCTGGGTGAGTACTTAGGTAACTTTCCCTAGTCAAGCTTCGCTCATAGGCTTTCTGCAATGTCCCTGGCTCGATCGCAAGGATCGCATCTCCTATCTCGGGTATTCGACCCTCAGTAAAATAGTATACCCGATTTGCCTCCGTGCTAGCTGATCCTCCAGCATATGGTAATAACTGCAGAAATCGTCCCATGTACTCTATAACCGACTCATCCACTAATTGTCTCAGGGAAGTGAACTCATTCCTCTTAGCTCTCATTGCGGTTGAAGGAAAGTACTTCATGTTGAACTGGGTCTTGAACTCTACCCAGTCCCTCGGCACGCCTCTGGTACTCACATAGTAGTCCACCAGTCATCAGCTTCTCCCGTCAACATCGAGGAAGAAATAGTAGCTTTCATGTGCTCCTCAGTAGCTATGATATGGTGTATCTTCTCGTGACTCTTCAGGAACAACTCTGCCACGGTCACGTTAGTGCCTCCATAGAAAATAATAGGGTCGTGCCTCTTAAACTCTCGCCACTGTCTGGCCTCAATAGTCGTCGTAGTGCCATACACTACCAGTGTCGTCGGTGCAATCTCTGTCGGTGTGCGAGGTATAACCGCCATCACTGGTTTCGCTACAGTGGTGGTAGGAAGCATAGTCGTGGTCGTAACCACCGGTGTGTTCACCTTCTAAGTAACGATTATTCTAGCCGTAGATGGTACCGATGCAGCAGCAACTGATGCCCTAAATATTGCCAGAATCTCCTCTCATTTGTAAGCCCCCGAGTGCGACTCTGCGTTAAGGTCTGAAACTCCTCAATACTGACAGCTCGAGGACTCGATGTTCCGCTGTCGTCATTAAGACCCCACTGATCCGTCATCTCTATTTGATAATGAAAGCACATTCTCGGGTCAGTAGATAGCTATCAATACCATATAACACACGCATAAAACATACTTATACAAATAAGTTTTAAGTTTCCATTACCCAACTCATCTTCACTGCCCAACTAGGATTCTAAGTCAGGATCATGGGGTTTCCACTTCTAAGGTCAACCATTCCTAACTTCAGTTGGTTTAATGGCTTGTGTTTTACACATTTAAACCTGATACGCTCTGATACCAACTGTGACGGCCCCAAATTCCCACTGCATTTGGGTACGCCCGGCCTAGACCCGTGCAGGTCCCGAGTTAATTCTCAGCAAACCTGACGAGCCTAGTCAGCCTCAAATCATCAAAATTTCAAGATTTATGAAAGAGTTATTGCAATTATAACACAACAGAAGCAAATTACATATTACTCAAGTATTGGGAAATAACTCGATCAAAGGGAAATTAGGAATCTATATAAATGTGGAAAACCCTGATATATTTCAACAAAATGGACTAATGGATTCCATCTCAAAATCCTATTCCCAGTTCCAAACAATTATACATATATATATCGTCGTACAAACAGAAACAAACATGAGCCTACATCTCGGTACCTCAAGTCCAGTTGCTCACAAAAGGTCTCCTAGGCAAGGTCCCTTGCCCTCGCACTCGCTCTATCTGCACCCACCGTCACAAACTAGAAGGTGAGTAACTGAGAAAAATCGAAAGTAATGCCAGAAGAATATAACAGTAATTCATGAATTCCCAAACAAAGCAGTCTAAATATCATGCGAGAAATAAAAGACATGAATTTAAATAAACAAGAATGCATGATAGATAGACTGGAAATGATAACAATCGAAACATGCGTGTTCTACAAGTCAAGAGAGGCAATAAGTGGTATAAATTCTACAACATTCCACAACAGTGATGTCGCAACACCGAAATTCACAGCAATATCCATAACAATCCAGTACATTGTATCACACAATCACTAAGGGTGGTCAAACACTCGTGTGCAAAAGTGCCCGCGTTTTATCCCTTCCAGTGCAGGCCGCATGTACCTTCGAGACATACACTTATGCCAAGAACACACATACAAGGAATATGGAATGGAATGCCAACAACTAGATAACAAACACAACGGAATGAAAATGAATCACATGGTATTTTCTTAATTGGCTTACTAACGTACATAAGCTTTTAGGGAAAATGTACTTACCTGAAACTATCGCGACTTGTATCCACTCTCATGAATCCTAACGCGTATCCCCAAGTTTCCCACTACCTGACAAGGTTGGAAACTCATGTTATTAGTTCAAATCGTTAACTAAACCTAGGTTTTAGCCTTGATATTTTCCCAATGTTTCAAATGACTTGAACAACACGACAATTTAATCGAAAAATGAATACTCTCTCTCTCTCGGGTTTTGAAAACACAATATGTATAAACCTCATCGCAAATCATAGGCTCGCTTAGTTGTATATGGGTCATGACATGGTCTCGAGGACCGGCGACATGACTACGACGTCATAACCATTCATCGCCACGCGATGTTTCAATACAAACCAACATTCAACCATAACTCCTCATGAAAATTGAAATGACATGTACTAAAGAACATGGAACCTTGCTGAGTGTTGTCCGATGTCGGTGAAGGTTATCATGGCATGGGAATGCTGGAAAACCCTCCACCAGTTCAAAATTACGTCAACATACGCAAATATGGACTCGACGTTGACAACACATGAAATCGTGACAAAACACATTAACAACGCTGTTTCGGACATAACCAAGGGTTGCGAGACTTCAACCCATGTTAGGTGAGACCCTCGACCATTTCCACTGGTTGTGGTCTGACCGGTAGCACCACCAAGAGTGGCGGTTTCTGGCGAGGCTCCACCACACCTATTCACATGAAATGACAATTTTTGAACATTAAATAGGGCTATTTGGACAACTCTGAAGACTGTAGGAACCACGTAGGAGATTGGTGGGGTCCCCAATAGTGTCTCGGTCATGGTGGTCCAGCGGTGGTGCCGCCAGTCAGGGCGACGGTTTCGACGAGAGGGTAAAACCCTATAAAATAAACTCAATGTGTGTAAAACTAGTAGGGACTTTGCATGGGCCATGAGGGGGGTGCTCCGGATGTTCTAAACTCCGGTAAGTCACCGGAGGTCGCCCACAACCGGTCCTCGTCACGACATCCACCCCAACAACCCCCATGCACACAAAACATAACCAAAATAGTGCAAAATTGAGAGATAGAGAGAGAGGACAGCCGAGAGAGGAGAGAGAGAAAGGAGAGAACCTCACCTCCGATCGACAACAACCTCCAACAGACTGGTTCATTCATCGACAACAAGCAGGAATAGTGGAAAGGTGGGAGAGTGAGAGAGACCGTAAATGATGAGCAGAGAGAGCCCGTGAGGAGAGAGGAGAGTGAGGAGAGTGAAGAGTGAGAGAGATGAGTGAAAATGAGAGTGTGAGATGAGAGTGATTGTGAGGTATGAGTGAGAAGAGTGATATAAGTGTGGTGTGTGTGAGAGAGTGACGTTGAGTGATGGGGGTGGGTGGTGAGGTAAGTTGAGTGATGGGAGTGGATGGGGTGTTTGAATTTTTAAATGGGTATGGTAGTTGTGTCCACCCATTTTTTTTACCTACCCACACATCTCAAAATTAAACCCAAGGGTTCCCTATTATTTGTTTGTGCCACTATACAAATTTTTTACCCAACACTCGTATTGTTCCAAACATTTTCTCCGACCCATCTTGCCTCCTCGGTCCGTATTTTCCGTCACATGCATACTCTTGCCTTTGTCTCACACAAATAAACTATTAAATTATTAAATAATTCTTTTAATTATGTTTTTAGTCTCCGTGTACCCGTAATCCAATTGTCGAATCTCGCTCGTCCAGTTTTCCTACTCATTCACCAACTTCACTGTCCGGTCACTCAAATACAAGTATAAATATATATTACACATCATCATTTACAAATAGCCAAATTTTCGGGTCGTTACACTTTGATAGGTGACTACAACTTCATAACTTAATCGTTTCTCACTCACACGTCGCATTCTCAGACTCGTTTCACCTTACGACTCATACGTCATGCATTCTCGGACACAACATCGCTCTCACTTATTAATTAATTATTTATTATTTTATAATAATTTACTAATTATCATTTCTCGGTGTTTAACTACCTGTATTATGTCTTAAAATTCTCATTTTCCTAGGTGAATCTCAAACACAAATCCATGGTGATAAACAAAATGAAATCACACACTTGGACATACAAAGTTCACATTTGGGTATAAATAATAGTACAAACATCATAGGAAAATAAAATATACCTCAGTGTTGACTCCCGAGGCTTGAGTAATATGACAAGTCACGAATTTCAGGTCACGGTCCTGAAACACGACACGTGTCAACAATTAATTTTTTGGGTTGTTACGGATAGTATGAAGTGAAATATTGTAAGTTGTAAACCGTAGATTGACAAAATCTGTAAGTATCAAAGGATGTTGTATAGTCGACCTTGCCATCTACCAAGAGTGGAATGGAGGTAGAAGACACAACACTTGTTGACTTTGCTATTCATTGATAGTGGACAGAAGTAGGAGACATGATTATTGTTGACTTTATTGTTCATTAATAGTGGATAGAGGTAGGAGACTTAATTATTGTAGACCTTTATTATTCTTTAATAATGAACAGGGGTAGGATAAACAAAGATTGTTGACCTTGCCATTCACTAATATGTAAAATGGAGGTAGGAAACATCATAATTATTAATGTTGCCATTCATATACATTGAATGGAGGTAGGAGATATTATGGTTGTTGGCCTTGCCATTCACGGATGAAATGGACGGAGGTAGGAGAAAATTATATTGATACTTAAATAGCAATGCTAGGCTACAACACCATTAAGAAAGAGAAAATTTGATAAATATCATAGGTTACTAGAGTTTTCAGAGGATGATGCAAATCCCTTGAAATTCTTACCTATGAATGGGTTGTATAGATTTGGATTAAGTTAAAATAATAGAGTGATGTTGTTCACATCCATTAAATTTAAAAAGAAGAATGAAACGATAACTTAGTTACATTTATTCTTGTAGCAAAGTTGAAAAAAGCTTTGTTTTGGTAGTAGGGTGGTGTAACCACATACACTGAACAAGCAAAAGAAGAGATAGTTAAGGAACTAGAATTATAATGGAAGAGTAAATTTCATTAATCTTGAAGTTATTGGTGACTTTTACATTATCTTTAATTTCGAGGACGAAATTGTTGCTAAATTGGGGAGACCGTAATAACATGTTACCTTAAACAGGTGATTAGTGTTAATCTGAATTTTAATTAACCCTATTTAGGTTCATGGTTAAACCAATTAGATACTATTAGCGTGTGTGTTGATTTGCGTGTTGCATTGTGTTTGACTAGCATGTATTAATATGTATTGATGGAAATAATATGGTTAACAAACTTATATATGCGAAGATGGACAAATGAGGGAACGCCTAATACCATGTATGGGTCAAGGAGGACACACATGATACGCAGGATAATGTTGACGCCCGAGTGTGTTCATTGGCGCAAATTACATATTGATAGACGTAATGATAGGTGTAAGTATATTTATATATACGGTGATATATAAATATATAATAATTAATGAAAAATGGGTATTAAATGACGAGGAGTAGTCACGAGTGGAACCGCGAGAGTCGCGAGTGCGGGTGCACGCCGAGTGAACTCGGTGGTGTGTAAAAGAATCGAGAAAAACTCGAAATTTATTGTTTGGTTAGTGACCATCGTGCTGGGCATTAGCCCTAGCATGTTGGGTAGTGAGGTTAAAGGATAAGTTTGAGGTCCTCGAGATGACACGATACGTATCTCGAGGTAGTTATTTTATTATATTTTTAACCCCAATTTCTTTTTTGTTTATAAAACGATAAAGATAGAGAGTGAAGACTAGAAAGACGAGGGAGCCAAGAGGGAGAAAGAGAGCTCATGATGGGGAACTCGTGGAGTTGGGGTCGTTGAGACCAAGCGAGGTGAGTTGTGGTTGTTGTTGTCATTGGGTTCGGTTGGGGTGGTGGTGTAGTGATCCATTGTAGTTTGGATCATGCATATATGTTGTAAGTCCTTTTGTGAGACCCCCTTTATGGTTACAGGATGTTTGAACCCCATTTGGGTAAGATTTGGCTAAGTTCATCGTTGTTGGGTTGTAGTTACGCAGTCGACTAGCGCACTAGCCGAGCTGGCATAAAGAGGGAACAAGACCATTAGGTAGCGCGTTAGGCATTGGCCCTTGCGCGCTGACCAGTTTGAACAGTGTCTTAACTATTTTACTTAGGTGGTTTTGTATAAACCTTGAGGCTAGTTTAGAGGGTTTAGACTAGTATACATTGGACCCAGTTTAATGTCAATGGGTATGACATAGGTGTTGAGCTTTGGGAAACATGAAAGAACCCTGGAAAATTAGGAAAATAGGAGAAAACCTTAGGAAAGCTCAGGACAGGTAAGTGAGACTCATATCTTTTATCAATTATGCAATGTAAATTAGTATTATTAGAACACGTAGTGTTCTGGGCTAGAATGGGGCAATGTACCGTGATTTGGCTTTAGTTTTACAAAAATGTTTTTAAATGAAAATGAAATTCGGGAAGAGGTTTGGCGGGACGAATCGACCTGGGGTTTGGAATTGTGTTGGAGCGACCTCCCATCACTGCGCCCCCAGTGACATGGGAATATCCCGATCAATGCTTTCCTATTGAGTTGGCAGCACATCGGTCATAAACCAATCAGATGGTTAGTGATTTGTTTAGTGACGATATGGGAGTGCGACTCTATTTACTTGAGTTGGCGGCACATCAATGAGAATTAGTTAGATGCCTAGTGACTAATTCTTGATGATGTGATAGGGCGACTTTATTGAAATGTTGAAATTAAAAATACAAATCACGAGTATATTGCAATGAACCAATGAACTTGCATCTATTATATATTGATTATATTGATTTAAATGATTCCCTAAATAGGCATTGGATACACATTGTTATATATTATCTTTTGATATTAGTTGATAATTGATGATTGTTATGGGAGTCACTTACTGAGCATGTAGGAGCTCACCCACCTTAACATTTTCAGGAAATGGGCGTGCATTGGAATTCAGGATTTGAGAAGCGTAGGAGTTTAACATCTTCTCTTCATGTAGTGAGTTTCTTGTTATATAATTATTATATTGAATATTATTTTGTAATAATAAAGGTGGAAATATGAGTTTAATACTATGGTTGTATACCGATTTTGTATATCTTATATTTATTGAAAAAGTTTTAAATTTTTTGATGCGTTTTATTTTGATTTGTTTATTCGATATTAAGATATACATGTTATTTTCATAATTAAGTACAAAGCTGTTGGCTCTAATTAGGATTGATCTGGTTTACGGGGGCTTAATTAGTATTTCAGGTCGGATATTCTCTAAATTGGTATAGGGGATGTTACAAGATTCATTGTTTTGGGCATTACTGAAGTTTCGGATGTTTCACAACATGATTTTTGGTTAATGGTTGATGGGTTTTGGTGGCTTGCAAGCGTTTTAATGGTTTGCTAAAAAGCTAAAATGGAATTATAGACATGAAAATTTGTACAAGAAAACATAGAATAACAAATAGAATAAACATTGATTAGCACTTTGGATTGTAGAAAGTAGGTCCACACTTGAATTTCCATGCTTCTAGCTCATAATTTGTGTGCTAAACACCAACATGATCAGTTATGGCGGGAACTTGTATGGCTTCACAAGGATTGCATCCCCCACATTTGTACTCACATTAAGTGGCCTTGACCCAAGTATACTAAGCTCTTTACATACTTTATTCACCTCTCTAGCTAGTTGCATTGTTGCTCTTCAAACCCTTTAAAACAGTTATATCTAAGCAACATTTTAAGCACTCTAGCTTATCACCAAATACATCTAAAAAATGATTAGACAGATAGATATGAGATTTGTTGTTTAAACTCCACTCTTATGTTCAAGTGCTTGCTCTTGCCTGCATTTGATGATTAGCCAAAAAGGTCAATAAATCATGAACATTTGTATGTATATATGAAAAAACAAGATAAAAGAAGTGAAGTTTGTTCAATGAAAAAAAGTTAAATTTCTTTTGTAGAACTAAAGCTAAGTTTTATAGCAACTAACCTTGCAATTGTCCACAATACTCCACAAATACTATACTATTTTTGTGCAAAAGTCCACAAAACTCCACTAATATCCATGAAAGTTAATATTTGATCCATGAGGTTCATTGAAAATCCTTGAAAGTCTTTAAAATAGAAGTCCTTCAGAATCCATAAAAATCCTTGAAAGTCTTTATAAGTTCTTTAAAATCCATACAAATCCACAAAAGAAAGTCCATTAAAATCCATGGATTTCATGAATTGAATACACCCCCGATGTTAGATTTTCATCTTTCAAAACAAATATATTCATGATCAAAATCCACTTTGATTTTGTTGAAAATTCGAATTGTTTAGTGTTCAAATTTGTCACCATCTTGAAGATTAACTTCTTATATAAAGCCTTTTGGAATGTTAAAATGTACATGTAATACAATCCTATTTGATATAATTTGAAAAAATAACGTTGATATCTCAATAAATAATGCAAACTACAAATTATTGTATTTATAGTCGACGTTTGATTGGTCCAGCTCGTCACCGACTTCCAGCTTCGTCTATTCAGCTCGTCACCGACTTCCAGCTCCATCCTAAATTCCTCAAACCTAAGCTCTGATACCAAACTGTGGCGGCCCCAATTTCCACATTGGTCCGCCACGGGAGGCCACGCGGGCCCACAACTGTCCACGTCACCACCAGTTGTGTCCCACGCCCAATTATCCATCATTGATCAATTTATCATTAAATTTAATTCAGTTAATATCATATAACCTCAAAATTAACAGCGGAAGCTTAAATAAACAATATAAAAGTTCATCTTGTGTTTTATTAGCAAAACGCCTAAGTGGAAACCATACCCAAATATACATCATATACATCTCATCTGATCCTCAAAATATCAAAATGTACAACCTATCTCTCTCAAGCCCAAAACCCGACATAAAACGGATAAATATAAACATACGTACGAGTGGGGCTAAAACTGTCAATCGATGTACTCTTCAAGCTTGCCCTTTCCCCGGCTCGTACTAGGCTCTGCACTCAGCCATCACAAAAAGACAGATGACGAGTCCAGAGTGAGTAATCCCAAGGAAATTCACCAAGTAATTACAGAAATAAAAGTCTTGGAATTGAAAATACTATAATTTAAACATGCGGAACAAGCGAAATACAGACAACTGTAAAAAGGAACATCGCATGCATAAATATAGTGATGAAACAAAGTACGTGCACATAAAAATCAGACCAAGTCATACTTGGGGTTTTCTCCCCGGGCACCAACCGTAAACACACCAATGGGTTGGCCCTAACCCTCTAGGTGGCCGGTGTAGACCCACGGCGCACCCACACAAGCCTACCATACCCGGGTAGCCTATTTACCGGTGTATGCCTAGACAAGTGCTATGACCTAGTGAACCCTATGGCCGTAACGAATAAGCACCAGGTGGGGAGTGATCTCAACACCGTAAAGACACCAGGTAGGAGTACCCTCAACTACGAAGTAAAGTCACCAGGTGAGAGTACTCAACCACCGTAAAGCAATAATGAAATGAAGTAGAGAATAAATGGGCGAATTCAAATAAATCAAACGGTAAATACTTAAAGTGAAGTTCAATTGGGATACTACACACCTCAATTCGCACTCCTCGTCCCACAAGTTAATTTCCCAGGTCAAATACCTCCAAATCCCCGATAATACTTAGGTCGATTTCGACTAAACCCCGGCTCCAATTACTATTTCGAGACTCCTGGAATTCATTTATGAGGGTTAATTATCAATTAATAGGTTTAAAATGTTGGTTAGACTCATTTCTTCATTTTCCAATTTTTCACATTCCAGTGAACTATTAGCGCGCTAATCGAGATGAATTAGCGCGCTAATTCATCCAGATCACTTGTTCATCGTTTTTCGAGGGTAATTAGCGCGCTAGGTCCTCCTATTAGCGCGCTAATCGCGCTCTGTCCAGATTTTTACAGTTCAAAAATTCTGAACTCCAATCACCCCATACACTCATTTATTCGACTCCAACACCTCAAAACTCATCATTCACTTTAGAAATACCATTTAAACACAAAATTATCAAATTTAGACATCGAAATCCAAGAATCATCACGAATCACATTTTCAAACCCATTTTTAGAAATCCATCAAATTTCTCTCAAATTACTCAAAAACCACAACCATTTCATGCCATTCTCATACACACTTATCCCCAACAAAACCAAGTGTTTGATCCCTCAACAAATTCGAATTTCACACTTCCTAACCCACATAAAAAAATCTCATAAAAATGCAAGATTGTTGTATCCATACCTCTTGATCTTGTTGTAGGATGCCCAAATCAACCTCTTCACACCTTGTTGGTTGTTTTTCCTCCTCTTCTTCCCACCGATTCTCTCTTCTTCAAGCTCTCTCTCTCAAATCTCACTCTCTTCTCCTTTTGGTCGGTCAAACACACACAACCTATATATATTTGGTTCCCATCAAGTGTGTGCACGAATCTCGAGGAGTATCCAAGGGTTCCTGATCATCCTGTGTCACTCCAACTCCATACAACTTATCATGACACTCATGCACCTGTTGTGCATCTCGAGAAACATCAACTGTTGTTGTTTTATTCAGCCTACTATAGGACTTATTAATTTCCAATTGATTTAGCTCATAAAAATTCCTATTTTATTCAATAAATTTCCAAAATTTATGGGTTAACTCACCGTAGTCTCCTCGACTACCCGGCACCCCGTGCCTCATGTCTCGTGTCCGCACGCACCCCGAGGTCATTCCTCACTCGTCAATAATCTACATTAACATACATATTGCAATGGAATTAGCTAATTTGTACATTTCCATCACAATTTACCACATCAAGCATACAAACGGATTTGTATACCTAGTTCGAGTGCGTTCCGATCTCACATTTGTGGGACCCTCGACCGTCCTCGCTGGCATCCACATCTGCAATGACGTCATAATTAACGGCAATTTTTAAATTGGGCCGTTACAATTCTTCCCAACTAATTTGAAATTTCGTCCCGAAATTTAGGTTCTTACTAACACTCACCAGTGAATAACTGAGGATATTTCTGTCTCATAATCGATTCGAGCTCCCAGGTGAGCCCCTCAGTTCCGTGATGCTGCCATCGTACCAACACTTTCAGAATCTCCCGGTTCCTCAGAATTTGAACTCTACGATCCATAATCTCCACTGGTTGCTCTTCATATGAAACGTCAGGACGCACCTCAATCTGTCTAATATCCACCAAAGGTCACGTTCCTGACTTAGCTAACCTCAACATAGACACGTGAAACACTGGATGAACGCCCGCTAACTCTGCTGGCAACTCCAATCTATATGCCACTGTCCCCACGCGTGCCATAACTCTGAAAGGTCCAATGTACCTTGGTGCTAGTTTCCCCTTGATCCCAAACCTCTGATGACCTTTCCAAGGCGAAACTTTCAAATATACCAAGTCATCCACATTATAACTCAAGCCCTCAAGATACCTATCAGCGTACTTCTTCTGTCTATCTTGAGCTGCTTGCAATCTCATCCTAATTTGTCGAATCTTCTCGGTATGATCAACAACCACTTCAGGTCCAATCATTGCCACGTCTCGAGTCTTTGCCCAACAATTTGGTGACACGCAAGGTCGCCGTATAAAGCCTCAAATGGTGGCACACCAATACTCGCTGATAAATTTGTTGTTGTACGCGAACTCGCACAACGGTAAATACTCTTCCCAAGTACCTCCAAACTGCAAAATGCATGCTCTAAGCATGTCCTCCAATATCCGTATCAATCTCTCTAACTGACCATCTGTCTAGGGATGATAAGCCGTACTAAACTGCAGTCTCGTCCCAAACTGCTCCTGCATGCTCTCCCACAGTTTCGACGTCAACCTGGGGTCTCTGTCAGATACAATAGATAGTGGTACCCCATGTAACCTAACAATCTCTCTCTCAAAAATAATGCTCAACTGAGGAAACGAATACTTCATCGATATAGGGATGAAGTGTGCAGACTTCGTCAATCTATCAATCACAACCCATACAGCATCATGACGTCTCGCAGTCTGTGGCAACCCACTCACAAAATCCATCGTAACAAATTCCATTTCCACTGTGGAATCGGTAGTGGCTGTAACAATCCAGCTGGTCTCCTATGCTCGGCCTTAACCCGCTGACAAATATGACAAGCTCTCACATATGCAACCACATCGGCCTTCATCCCAGGCCACCAAAATAAACGTCGCAAATCATGATACATCTTGGTCCTGCCAGGATGAACTATATACCGCGAACGGTGTGCATCCTCAAGAATACTATCGCGTAGTTCCTGCACCTCAGGTATCCACAACCTGCCTCTGTGTCTCAAGCACTAGTCCGAACCACTAGACCAATCTGTGCAACCCAGATCCTGAGCCAGACAGCTGAAGCGAGCAAAATGTCCGTCAGCCCTTTGCCACTCAGCGACCTCTCTAACGACACCACAGGAACACGCATCTGGCAACAGATATGAACATCAGCAAAAGCATCTGACAAACACAACACCGTCGCGGCCTCCAGCAATCCATGCTCATGTGTCATCTGCCGCAGCACAGTCTGACTCTCTACACCACTCCGGCTCAATGCATCAGCAACTACATTCGCCTTCCCAGGATGGTACTCTATCGCGAAATCGTAGTCTTTCAGCAACTCGAGCCACCGTCTTTGCCGCATATTCAGATCCTTCTGAGTGAACAGATACCTTAAACTCTGGTGATCTGTGAATAACATAAATCGCTCCCCGTAAAGGTAATGTCGCCAAGCCTTGAGCGCAAACACAACTGCAGCTAGCTCTAAATCATGCACCGGATAATTCTCCTCGTGAGGTCTCAACCGCCTCGATAAATATGCAACTGGGTGTCCTTCCTGCATCAACACGCATCCCAACCCAGTCCTGGAAGCATCTGTATAGACCGAGAAGCCTTTCCCTGTCTCAGGTAGAGCCAACACTAGCGCGAAGTCAACCTTCTCTTCAACTCTAAAAATCTTTGCCTCATGACCTTCGGACCATTCAAACTTAACATTCTTCTTGGTCAACCTCGTCATCGGCGCGCAATCAACGAAAAATCTGCACAAATCGCCGGTAATAGCCGCAAGCCCCAAGAAACTACGAATGTCTGCAACTGTCTCGGGTGTCCTCCAATCAATGATCGCTCGAATCTTGTCTCCATCAACGAGATATTCCTTGACTACCAATGACATGTCAGAAATTTCACCTCTTTCAGCCAAAAAGCGCACTTGCTAAACTTAGCATACAATCTATGCTCCCTCGCGTCATCAAAACATCTACGAGGTGTCTCTCGTGCTCCTCACGAGTCTTACTGTATATTAAGATATCATCGATGAACACAATCACATAACGATCCAAAAATGGTCGTAATACTTGGTGCATCAAATCCATAAAGATAGCCGGCGCATTAGTCACCCCAAATGGCATGACTGTGAACTCGAACAATCCATAGCGCGTGCTAAACGCCGTCTTCTCGATATCACTCTCCCGAATCCTCAACTGATGATATCCAGATCGTAAATCAATCTTCGAGAAAAACTTAGCACTCGCCAACTGATCAAATAGATCATCAATCCTAGGAAGTGGATAACGATTTCGAATTGTCACTTGATTCAGCTTCCTGTAGTCAATGCACAACCTCAAAGAACCATCCTTCTTCTTAACAAATAGAACTGGTGCGCCCCAAGGAGACATACTGGGATGAATAAAACCCTTATGTAGCAACTCCTCTAATTGGGACCTCAACTCTCCCTGCTCCGACGTTGACATCCTGTACGGTCGGCTATATATCGGCTGCGTCCCCGGAATCAACTCAATCATAACCTCAACTGACCTAGGAGGTGGTAAACACGACAAATCGTGCTGGGAACACCTCGGGAAACTCACACACTCTTGGGACATCCTCTAGTCTAATCTCTGGTCTCAGGTCGGGCTCAACCACCGTCCTAAACGCCTCCATCTCCTGTGTCGTAGCTAATCGACCTCTGGTAATCGGTAAGTCTGACGCCGTCCCAACAAAAGTAAATACGGGAATACCCTCAATATCGAATACTATCATCTTACCAAAAACGATCGATATGTGCGTGATACGCCGATAACCAGTCCATACCCAATAAAGCATCAAACTCTAAATACTCTAGGACACGAAAGTCGACAGGTAACTGGTGTCCCTCAATCTCTACCATACAATTCCGGCATATCCGGTTAGGGTAAATCTTATCCCCAGCAGCCGTACTGAGGACAAGATGTGGGTCTAAGGTCTCAACCTGTAATCCTAACTGTCCGACCCTACGTCCCGATATAAATGACAAGATACTGCCGGAATCAAATAATACATGCATGAAGACATCGCATATAGATAACATACCCTCGACGAGCTGACGAGTCGCATCACGCTCCGGCTGAATGGCAGTAGGTGTAGCAGCTGTATGAGCCCTCTCCCTGACTGGCTCAATCTGCGGTCGTGAGGATGAAGCTGACATCAGACAATCTCTATGTATATGTCCGACCTGATGACATCTGAAACATCGTCGTGTATCCCGCCAATCTGGCTGTGACACTATATGAACCTGAGCCCTATCATGACCTCGACCTCTCTGTCCTCTACCACGACCTCCTCCATCTCGCACACGCTGTCGAGGCTGCTCAGCTGGTGCAGGTACAGGAACGTACACTACGCCTCTCGTCTCCTCTCTGATGCTCAGAACGTCTATCTCGTCGACCCTGATCATGTCTCTGTCGATCAGATTGCTCTCTCTGTCTCTTCGGTCTTTGATCAGACCGAGAGCTCTGTCCAGCCCCGTCTCCAAGCTCACCCCGGTGTCGTAAATATGTCTCGCGAGCCAATGCTCTGTCAAAACACTCGTAGTGTCTCCGCACCCGGTCGCAACTATCACCCCACCAATCCTCTCATCTAGGCCTCGATGAAGTAATAGATCGAACCTCTCCGTGTTAGCCACATCCATGGCATACATCATGAGATATCGAATCGATCCATGTCTTGTGACACGACATGTTACCCTGTCGTAATCCCAAGAAGCTCGCTCCCTCAATCGTAGCTACCTCGTGGGAATATACTCATCCAAAAATAAGCTGTCTAAACTCTCCCAAGTCGTCATTTGGTGTACCATGCATATCGGTATAGGTGGTCCACCAAAGCTGCGACGACCTCTCAAACAATAGACTGAAATACGCGCCTGATCTACCTCAGGTACCTCCAACAACTCATGTAGTCGTCTGTGAGTCATCAGCCAACGTCCTGCAACCTTAGGATCACTGACTCCCGTGAAGTACGTAGGATTAAATCTCATAAAATCCTTCACCATCTTCGCTGCTTCTGACATCCTACTCCTAGCAGTCGAAGTCCCTACCTGCTGCTCTGTAGTGGTGGGTGTCACCACTTGTAGTCTCTGCTGGTACCACCACGAGCTCAACCCTCTCTAGCTTGTCTCTCCCGACCCACTGCTGTGTAGCAACGGCGGTGCTAATGCGGTGCAGTGGTAGCGAGTGCGAAAGCACGCTCGGCGATCGGTGCTACTCTTCTTGGCGTCCTCGAGCTCGAATGTACTCCATCGGCTCGACCATCGAGCTCTCTTTGCAATAGCTGCTGCTCTCTTGAATCAGCGGCTGCTCTTCGTCGGCCTCGAATCATAGCTCGCAAATCAGCCACGTCACTAGTGGTATGATCACTAGTCTCTCCAACCTCTGGCTGAGTAGTGGGCGGAGTAGTAGGAGTCTGTCCGTCCATCCTAAACTGCACAACCAACGTGCAGTGGATCAGACTCAGTATATACGCGTATAATATATAGTACACAATCAAAACATACACGTATATAAATTTCCTGAATCTACCCGCCTCACATCACTGCCCAACTAAGCCTTTAATCATTCACTTGTGGTTTCCACATCTAAGATTTATTCATTAAGTTTATTCTCTTAGCAAATCTCCAATTCCCAAGTTTGACCTCGCTCTGATACCAAAATGTGGCGGTATCAGAGTTATCAACAAACCCACAATTCATTCCCTAGGTTCCTCCATCCTAAATTCCTCAAACCTAAGCTCTGATACCAAACTGTGGCGGCCCCAATTTCCACATTGGTCGCCACGGGAGTTACGCGGCCCCATGGTGTCCACGTCACCACCGGTTGTGTCCCACGCCCAATTATCCATCATTGATCAATTTATCATTAAATTTAATTCAGTTAATATCATATAACCTCAAAATTAACAGCGGAAGCTTAAATAAACAATATAAAGTTCATCTTGTGTTTTATTAGTAAAACGCCTAAGTGGAAACCATACCCAAATATACATCATATACATCTCATCTGATCCTCAAAATATCAAAATGTACAACCTATCTCTCTCAAGCCCAAAACCCGACATAAAACGGATAAATATAAACATACGTGCAGTGGGGCTAAAACTGTCAATCGATGTACTCTTCAAGCTTACCCTTTCCCCGGCTCGTACTAGGGTCTGCACTAAGCCATCACAAAAAGACAGATGACGAGTCCAGAGTGAGTAATCCCAAGGAAATTCACCAAGTAATTACGAAATAAAAATCTTGGAATTGAAAATACTATAATTTAAACATGCGGAACAAGCGAAATACGAGACAAGCGTAAAAAGGAACATCGCATGCATAAATATAGTGATGAAACAAAGTACGTGCACATAAAAATCGAGACCAAGTCATACTTCGGGTTTTCTCCCAGGGCACCAATAGTAAACACACCAATGGGTTGGCCCTAACCTTCTAGGTGGCGGCGTAGACCCACGGCGCACCCACACAAGCCTACCATACCCGGGTAGCCTATTCACCGGTGTATGCCCGGACAAGTGCTATGACCTAGTGGACCCTATGGCCGTAACGAATAAGCACCAGGTGGGGAGTGATCTCAACACCGTAAAGACACCAGTAGGAGTACCCTCAACTACTAAGTAAAGTCACCAGGTGAGAGTACTCAACCACCGTAAAGCAATAATGAAATGAAGTAGAGAATAAATGGAAGTGAATTCAAATAAATAAAACGGTAAATACTTAAAGTGAAGTTCAATTGGGATACTACACACCTCAATTCGCACTCCTCGTCCCACAAGTTAATTTCCCTAGTCAAATACCTCCAAATCCCCGATAATACTTCCGGTCTGATTTCTGACTAAACCCCCGGCTCCAATTACTATTTCGAGACTCCTGGAATTCATTTATGAGGGTTAATTATCAATTAATAGGTTTAAAATGTTGGTTAGACTCATTTCTTCATTTTCCAATTTTTCACATTCCAGTGAACTATTAGCGCGCTAATCAGATGAATTAGCGCGCTAATTCATCTGAGTCACTGTTCATCGTTTTCCAGAGGGTAATTAGCGCGCTAGGTCCTCCTATTAGCGCGCTAATCGCGCTCTGTCCAGATTTTTACAGTTCAAAAATTCTGAACTCCAATCACCCCATACACTCATTTATTCGACTCCAACACCTCAAAAACTCATCATTCACTTTAGAAATACCATTTAAAAACAAAATTATCAAATTTAGACATCGAAATGCAAGAATCATCAAGAATCACATTTTCAAACCCATTTTTAGAAATCCATCAAATTTCTCTCAAATTACTCAAAAACCACAACCATTTCATGCCATTCTCATACACACTTATCCCCAACAAAACCAAGTGTTTGATCCCTTAACAAATTCGAATTTCACACTTCCTAACCCACATAAAAAAATCTCATAAAAATGCAAGATTGTTGTATCCATACCTTTTGATCTTGTTGTAGGATGCCCAAATCAACCTCTTCACACCTTGTTGGTTGTTTTTCCTCCTCTTCTTCCCACCGATTCTCTCTTCTTCAAGCTCTCTCTCTCAAATCTCACTCTCTTCTCCTTTTGGTCGGTCCACAACCTATATATACTTGGTTCCCATCAAGTGTGTGCACGAATCTCGAGGAGTATCCAAGGGTTCCTGATCATCCTGTGTCACTCCAACTCCATACACCTTATCATGACACTCATGCACCTGTTGTGCATCTCGAGAAACATCAACTGTTGTTGTTTTATTCAGCCTACTATAGGACTTATTAATTTCCAATTGATTTAGCTCATAAAAATTCCTATTTTATTCAATAAATTTCCAAAATTTATGGGTTAACTCACCGTAGTCTCCTCGACTACCCGGCACCCCGTGCCTCATGTCCCGTGTCTGCACGCACGCCGAGGTCATTCCTCACTCGTCAATAATCTACATTAACATACATATTGCAATGGAATTAGCTAATTTGTACATTTCCATAACAATTTACCACATCAAGCATACAAAACGGACTGTATACCTAGTTCGAGTGCGTTCCAGTCTCGCTGTGGGACCCTCGACCATCCTCGCTGGCATCCACATCTGCAATGACGTCATAATTAACGGCAATTTTTAAATTGGGCCGTTACACCAGACCTTTATCCCGAGAGGTCAACCGTTGCCTACACCCTCCAACCATTCCTCTTCACTTGAGGATATGATGAAAGCTCTTACGGCTGAACAGAGGCAACTTACAAGAGATGTTGCCGAATTTAAAGCCGCCACTAAAAAATCCATCAATGCAACCAATTCAACAGTCCAGAACCTTCAAGTTCGAATAGATCAAATTTCACAGCAATTGGGACGCATTGAGGATAATGGTAGGTTACCTTCACAACCTTACCCAAACCCTAACGCGAGTTCTAACACAGTTACACTCAGAAGTGGTAAAGAGCTGGAGGGGCCCAAAAGGAACAATGGGTCATCTGATGCCAAAGACCAGGCAAATGAGGAAGAGCATGAGTTAGTAGTAAACCCGTCTATCCCTAAACAGATGGTAACTACTCAAAAAGAAGCCCCGCCCATATTTAAGGTCAAACCTCCTTTTCCACAATGACTTATCCTAGACAAGAAAAAGGAGGAAGAGAAAGAAATTCTCAAGACCTTTCGGCGAGTGGAAATCAATATTCCACTCCTCGATGCTCGGAAGCAAGTCCCTAGGTATGCAAAGTTTCTTAAGGAACTATGCACTAATAAAGGGAAACTAAAAGGCAACGAAAAAGTCCAAATGGGAGAAACCGTCATGGCCATCCTACAAAAGAAGTTGCCTCCTAAATGCAAGGATCCTGGGATGTTCTCAGTGCCTTGTATTATAGGTGATGTAAGCATTCAGAGGGCTATGTGCGATCTTGGAGCTTCCATTAATGTCATGCCATTGTCTATTTATGAGACATTGAATGCAGGCCCATTAGAGGAGACTGGTATTGTCATTCAGTTGGCAGACCGCTCAGTTGTCAGACCCGTAGGTGTTCTTGAGGATGTTCTAGTGCGAGTGAATGAGTTTGTGTTTCCTGCTGATTTCTACGTTGTAGATACGAAGGAGGAACCATTTCCTAATGCTTCGTCAGTGCTACTTGGACGCCCGTTCTTAAAGACGGCAAAGACGAAGATAGATGTTGATGATGGATCTCTTACCATGGAGTTCGACGGTGAAGTCATCAAGTTTAACATCTATGATGCGATGCGATACCCAGTGATGTGTCTTCGTGGTATGTACCATGGGATTTGTGTGGACCCACTCATTGAGCGAGGCTTTGCTCACGAGTAACGATGATACGGTGAAAGTAGTGTTAGAGAATAATCTCCACACTACTCATATCCACCAGAGTGTCCCGACCCTCGATGCGATGTCGAGGATGTTGTTTTAGAGTTGGAGTCATTCCAACCACGCCCCCAAATGTCGCTATTTGGAGTTGCCCACTACCGACTCTAAACTTTCTCCTCCTTGGTTAAAGCTCCCACACTTGAGTTTGAAGCCACTACTGAGCACCTAAAGTACATGTTTTTGGGTGAGAATGACACACTCCCTGTGATCATCTCAACCAAACTTACACATTTGGAGGAAGAAAGACTCCTACAAGTACTCCGGGAGTTTAAACAGGCTATTGGGTAGACTATAGGTGATATCAAAGGTTTGAGCCCTTCCACTTGCATGCATCATATATATATGGAAGAGGGGTCAAAACCTACGAGAGAAGCCCAGAGGAGGCTCAATCCGCCTATGATGGATGTCGTAAAGAAGGAGATCTTGAAGCTCCTTGATCTTTGGCATGATATACCCTATCTCTGATAGTAAATGGGTAAGTCTGTCCAGGTGGTTCCTAAGAAAACAGGAGTCACAGTAGTCACCAATTCACATGGTGAGTTGGTTCCAACCCGCATTCAAAATGGATGGCGGGTTTGCATTGACTACAGGAAGTTGAATGCTTCTACCAGGAAGGATCACTTCCCTCTTCCATTCATTGATCAGATGTTGGAGAGATTAGCTGGTCGTTCTCATTATTGTTGTCTTGACGGTTACTCCAGTTTTCACCAGATACCGGTAGCGCCTGAAGACCAAGAAAAAACGACCTTCACTTGTCCGTTTGGCACTTTTGCCTATCGACGCATGCCCTTTGGGTTATGCAATGCTCCTGCCACCTTTCAAAGGTGCATGGTGAGTATCTTTTCAGATTTTGTTAAGCATTTCATAGAGGTCTTTATGGATGACTTTACTGTTTATGGTGATTCATTCGATAGTTGTCTCATCAATCGACAAAAGTACTCAAGCAGTGCATCGAGAAGAACTTGGTTACGAACTATGAAAAGTGTCATTTTATGGTGAATCAAGGTCTTATTCTGGGACACATTGTCTCAGCCAGGGGTATAGAGGTAGACCAAGCTAAAATCGATGTTATCAAGAAACTTCCCTACCCTACGAATGTGCGAGAGATTAGATCTTTCCTTGGACACGCCGGTTTTTACCGTCGTTTCATCAAGGACTTTTCAAAGATTGCACAACCCCTATGTCATCTACTCCAAAAGGACACACCTTTTGAGTTTGATAAGACATGTAGGAGTGCATTTGATGCACTCAAAGCCTCACTCACTAGCACACCAGTAATTCAAGCCCCTAATTGGGAGCTTCCATTTGAAATCATGTGTGATGCTAGTAATTATGCAGTGGGTGCAGTCTTAGGTCAGAGAGTCGGGAGAGCTTCACATGTTATTTACTATGCTCCTCGTACTCTAGACGTGGCTCATATGAACTACACCACTACTGAGAAGGAGCTCCTTGCCGTTATCTTCGCACTAGAGAAGTTTCAGCCTTATCTTCTAGGTACCAAGGTTATTATTTACTCTGATCATGCAGCCTTGAAGTACCTGATGAGTAAAAAGGATGCCAAACCTAGGCTCATTCGATGGACACTCCTATTACAGGAGTTTGACATCACAATTAAAGATAAAAGTGGTGCAGAAAATCTAGTCGCAGACCATCTCAGCAGGATTGAGAATGGTGAACGTCCTACCCCTATAAAGGATGATTTCCCTGATGAGTACATCAATGCTGTCATGGAGGATCTTCCCTGGTAGCCGATTTGGTGAACTATATCACCTCTGGCGAGTTATCTCCTCATCTTTCGAAGGCTCAGAAGAATAAACTTAGAAGCGATGCTAAGTATTATGTGTGGGATGACCCATACTTATGGAAATTTTGCTCCGATCAAGTTATCAGGCAGTGTGTTTCTCAGACTGAGAGTCATTCCATCTTGGCTTTTTGTCACACTTACGCCTGCGGGGGCCACTTTGGTCCCCAGCTAGGAAAGTTCTTGAAAGTGGGTTTTACTGGCCCACAATTTTTCATGATTCATACATGTTCACCAAGACTTGTCCTAACTGTCAGAAAACTGGTAACCTTAGTCATCGGGACCAAATGCCACTTACTCCGATTCATATTTGTGAGATATTTGATGTATGGGGTATAGACTTCATGGGGCCGTTTCCAGTGTCATTTGGTAATGTTTACATACTTTTGGCAATGGACTACGTGTCTAAGTGGGTGGAAGCTAAAGCTACCCGCACTAATGATTCTAAAGTGGTTTGTGAATTCCTCAAATCGAGGATTTTTACAACATTTGGTACCCCGCGTGCCCCGATCGGTGATAGAGGCACTCACACGCAACCGTATGGTTGAAAGCCTTCTGAGGAGGTACAATGTCACTAATAGAACATCTACGGCGTATCATCCCCAAACGAGTGGCCAGGCAGAGGTTTCTAATAGGGAGATCAAATCTATCTTGGAAAAGACAGTGAATCCTACTCGAAAGGATTGGAGTGCACGTCTTGATGATGCGGTTTGGGCTTACCGAACGGCGTTTAAAACGCCAATTGGAATGTCCCCCTATCGCCTTGTGTTTGGAAAAGCTTGCCACCTGCCAGTCGAGCTCGAGCATAAATCCTACTGGGCTGTGAAACAGCTTAATATGAAGCTCGACGAAGCAGGAAAAGAGAGAAAGCTCACTCTCCAAGAATTGGAGGAAATCAGGAACGACGCATATGAAAATGCACGAATTTACAAGGAAAAAACCAAAATGTTCCATGATCGCATTCTTTCTAGGAAATATTTTCGTGTTGGTCAAAAAGTGCTTTTGTTTCAGTCACGTCTTAAGATTTTTGCAGGTAAGCTGAGATCGAGGTGGATAGGACCGTATGTGGTGATTACAGTGTATGATCATGGTGCAGTGGAGATTCAGAGTTTGGAGACTGGTAATGCTTTTAAAGTGAACGGCCACAGGTTGAAGATCTTTCATGAAGACTTCCCGAGTCACAATGTAGAGGGCGTATCACTTGAACAACCAATCTATACTGATTGACAGACTCAGACCAAGTCGAGCCAAAGACTTTAAACAAAAGCGCTATTGGGAGGCAGCCCAAATTTTGATAAGTATTATTTAGTTTTTTTATTTTTATTTTTTATTTTTTTTTATGCATGAACTTATATCATTTCCTTCTTCTTATCACTATCATGTTCTTTCACCAGTTTCGTTTGTTTTTTTGTGTTTAGACCACTTGACTTGTTTTGAACCTTGAGGACAAGGTTCGGAATAAGTTTGGGGGTATTTTAGGGATTGTGGATAGTGTTGGATGGATTTTCTTGCTAAAGACCGCAGGTATGATCATTAATTTTTTAAAAATTATGCGGTTGAAGGATGGTAAAGGTGGTGTTATTGTCATTTTCTTTTCCATTTCTTTTCATTGATGCTTCCATCTTCCATTTCACTAGGATATGATACATTTTCATGCATGCATTTAGTATAGTTTTATTAGGAGTAGACATGTGTCTATCTATGTTTGTTCTTGCATTTAGACCTTACATAGTCACATATGTTGCATTTAGAGTTACCCGAAACTTTGGTTCATGCCTTTGATTGTGGATGAGTATATTATGGTTGCTTTTTGACTTGAAACTCAGAAAAATTAGGAGAAACATTCAATCAAGCCGTAGCTCAGCATTTTTATGATTTCATGATTAGGGACTTAGTATGATGGTTAAACTTTGTGCTAGATACCAAAATGAGCATACGGTCAAATTTGTGCAAGTAATAGTGTAGACGGTCAAATTTGTGCAAGTAATAGTGCTTTAATTCTTATTTGATAATCTGCTTAATCATAGTGAAAGTGAGAAGGGCTAACAGGAGTTTTCTTAATATAGAGAGTCCCACAGGATTCCATAGGAAATAGAGCAGGGAATCTTGTGGTGGGAAAAAGTGAGAAAATCGGTCCATAGGAAATGGAGCAGGGACCGTACTACTTGAAAAAAATATTATGGAGAAAAAAGTAGAGTGTATTTATTTAATAAAAAAGGCGAAAGTATATGAAAACTCCTCAAATAAACAAGATTTAGCTCGAGTGCTTTCACTAGATTAAGTGAGATTTTAGACTTGCATGCTTGAATGTATAGACCAAGAAAACTCATGAGTAATTAATGGCCTTTGTTTTGACTACATCTATGTCTTTAAAGTGTGATCTTAACTGTGTTTGAGTTGCGAGTTTTGACATATCATAACTCTAAAATTTCTTGAGTGGCTTGTTACTTGGCAACCATGTAAATCAAAGGAACTCCATGAATTTTGAATAGGTATAGGAATAGGTATAGGTATAGGTATGAGTTTAGTTTTAGGATTAGTTTAGTTAATGCATTAGGAGTTTAGTTTAGTATGTGTTGTCAAATATACCTTTGCTCGGGACGTGCAAAGTCTTAAGTTTGGGGGTATTTGATAAGTTGGTATTTATAGGATTTTATTGTTTATTTTAATATAGTTTAGTGTTAAAGTTTATAAAATATATATCTCATTATATTTACTTTTGGTTTTTAGGTGAAACGGAGTGCACGGATGAATCCGGGGAGGAAAAATACTCAAAATAGAGTATTTACTTGCAGTATTCGGATACCGGGAGAGTTTGTCTCGAAATATACCCATCAGTGCCACGTGTCAATGTGTGATTCGCCAAAGTGCCACGTGTCAGAAGGGGATTCGCCCAGACGCGTCACCAAAGCGCTCCACATCATCAAAGCGGCAACGTCAGCGCCAATCCACGTCCGCCACGTCGCCTACTCTGCCGTCTCCTCTCTCCAGCTGGTCGATCTTCCTCGAGATACACAACCACACGAACTCCCAGATCTTCGCAAGAAGTCGCGCGACTTCGCCCGCCACTCTGTACGCCACGTGTCGACGTTTGATTGGTCCAGCTCGTCACCGACTTCCAGCTTCGTCTATTCAGGGAACGCCACGTGTCATCCGACCCCGCTCACGCACGTCACGGCTCCAGTTTCCTGCCAATGAATGCGCGCCACGTCAGCCGCGTCATCACCTCAGCGCCAATCATCTCCAGACACGTCAGCGACACACAGAATTCAGCCAATAAGCTCCTGACACGTGGCAACACCGAAAAAGACACCAAAAACCTATTTTCTCTCTCTTCCAGAATCTAATTTCTACTAGTATTACACATTAGGACCTTAGATATATATAGAACATCTATTATTCATTCGAGGAACTTTTTGACATTATTTTATTTGGAGTTTTATGAAGAATATGTCTAGCTAATCAAGCCATTGCCTAGATCGGAGGTGAAGCAAGTCAAGATTATTGATTCATGGCATAACTTGTGAGATCTTTTAATTTATTATTTAATTTAATTTAATTTCTTCTATTTCATTGTTGTTGATTTTAATGAATATGATTCAAATCTAGGGTATGTATATGGCCATTGCATGCTTTTAGGTGGAAAATCTATAGTTAATTGACTCATTAGTATCCGTAATTGTACTTTTGAGACAATATAAGTAACAAACATTCACCCGATTGCCGTCAAAACCTTTCGGTTCTTGAGTGTGCAACAATTGAATCCAGGTTAAATCGGGAGCGGACGCGATCCAGTTATCTAGGATTAGTATTCCCATAGAACTTTATTACTGCGGTTAATGTGTTAAATCTTATGGCGGATGTCTAGGGTTATACATTAATTAGGGAAGTAGTTAGTGGCGGATGTCCTAGCTATCGAGATTAGGGGAATTAGGAATTTCTGGCGGATGTCGATTTTCCATAGCTAATCTAGGGGAACTTGAATTAATAATTATTTTGGGAAAGATTGACGACCATGATATGCCATTGAATCTTGATCTTGTCTTGTGGAACCATAGACCTAGGTGTTTTCTTTCATTGATATTATTCTTGCAATCTTGATTCCTGTTATTTTTATTTTAATTGTTTATTCTAAAACATTTTTCTAAAAATCCCCATTTTAGTTAACTTAGAGTGAAACTCAAGTCCTGTGGATTCGACTCCGTATTTACCACTACTACACCCTTGTGGGATTGGTAACTCAATTACGGGTTATATTTGGCACGCACGACACGTGGTCATTGTAGTATTTGTACAAATAATCTTGTAACTAAATTTGGTTGGATTCATTCGAAAAGAGAGAGAAGGGTGGCTAAAGGCGGACAACAACAACGTTGAGTGGTGGACAAAGGATGTGGTGTGTGTGGGAGGTGAGGGAATTTGGTCAACAAAAAATAAAAATGGTGTGTTGGTTTTGTGGTGGTGTATGGGCATTGTGTGTAACAATGACTGGTGTGTTGTGAGTCGTTCGACAATCCTGCCACCTTAAGAGGATGTCTAGAGTTCGAGTCTGTATGAATGCAAAAATCACTGTTGAGAGTGTTTTTCACTTTAGTGGGCCGACTCGACTTGAGCTCGGAGTAGTCAATTAAGTCTGAATAGTGAGTGGTCAAAACAAAAAAAAGGCATTGTGTGTTTTACTTTTAGTATTGGGCTAATAGGATTGTCTTGATAAGGTCGGACTAAGTTTCATTGGACTAAGTTGCATCGGACTAATGGTAATCCAAATTTAAGGACTTGTTCGATTGAGTTGATAAGAGTTTAACTCGTTTAGCCTAAATGACGTTTGTACCTCTCCCCATATAACCAACCACAAACATAAACACACAAAAACAAGACTCAAAACCAAAACTCACTAAAGCATCGACTCAATCAACTACACAAACACACTCACAGACAGAATGTACAATCCCACACAACAAATTGTGGTGGTGGGAAATAAATGAGAAAAAAAAACTAAAAAAAGTAATGAAAAAAGAGTTCAATATTTCCCCTAAAAAAAGAGTTCAATAATTAAGAATTGGCCAACCGATTACTATCTCACTCATGTATAAATAAATGTAATTATAAGTTCATCACTTCAACAAATTAAAACCACTTCAAATTTATGTGCATGCAATACTATTTCTACCCGCTAATCTCTTTATATATTGGACTAACATGACAATATAATTAGATTTATTCAAAAACTTTGATGAATTGTGTAAAGTGTTTAAAACCAAATGAGAGGGCAAAATGAGAAATATTGTAGTTCCTTTAGGTTGGATTAGTTAGTGATAGGGTTGAGGTTCAGTTTATTTAGTCACATCTATAATCCATTTCACAACTCACAACTTAGTCCGGCTAATCGAACAATGGACTCATCTAAAGCGAACACAGCTCCTCAAAATCATACATAAATGCTTATTCAACTGCAGCCTGTAGAGTGAAATCACGAAATCTATCAAGATCGCTCAAAAATGAAATGAATTGAACTGAATGATGGAGAGAAAGAGAGTGTTAGTGGTGGGAGGAAGTGGTTACGTAGGCCAACATCTCTTGCAAGGCCTCTTAACCTTGGAATCCAAGCCCTACGATCTCGCTTTCACCTATCACACACCGATCAATGAGATCTCTCCCTTGGCGTTTCGCGTCGATCTCGAGACCGGCTTTGGCCTCTCCGACATCTCAGATGCGTTTGGTCAGGTGAATCAAACACACTTTCAGTTTCTCGGTTAATTTGTCCTGAATTTCATGATTTCATCATTCTTGGTTCTATTAAAAGTGCTGAGTGTTTTTGGAATTGACAGCCTCATGTGATCGTCAACTGCGCCGCGCTTTCCGTTCCTCGCGATTGCGAGATGGATCCATCAGCTGCAATGGGTGTTAATGTACCACATTATCTTGTAAAATGGTTGTCAAGCTTCAGCGAAACGCCTCTTCTAATACATTTATCTAGTGATCAAGGTATACATTTTTCTGTCGACACGCTGAGACCGAATACATGTAGAGATTTTTGTAGCATTTGACCAGTTTATCTTATTATTCGTCTAAATGAGTCGATGTTATTATCTATGCCGAAAAGCAGAAAAGTGTTTATGTGCCATGTGCCATGTTTGATATTATTTCTAGTGACAATAAATTGTAAAGACTACATTGGCATTTGATTTGTTAGTGTACAAGCACATCTGCTGCCAGCGAGATCAGTTATGGACCATTTTGCTCGACATATTTTATCATTCGTCTCAGCAATTTGGTTTTGTCAATGCTGGCAAGTGCAAAACCTTTTTGTAGCATTTGTGATAATTTTAATAACAAAATATATGCGAATTTAATCAATTAGAATTTTGTGATGTGTGGGTGTTAATGACATTTTGTCATGGGATGCAAAAAAACTTTATTGGTCCAGCTTATGATGATGTAGACATGAGTCATGCCAATTTGACTCTCTCTTGGCATGTAGTCATTGGGAGTCCCTTAGATGCACATCGGGTTTTGTGCACATCAATGCAACAATCAAGTGCACGCCCAAATGGCGTGCCAAAAGTGGGTCAAAAAGCGTTATTCTTTAGACATTGTAGAATGCCCTTGTGTAACGAGTATGCAAACTCCTAGGCTTGAAAATACAATTCCTCAATATGCAAGTTTGCCATGATGTCAGCTCTAGCAAGTGTATGATATACTTCTATTTTAGCTTTCATTGCTTGGAAACTTGGTCGGATATGTTGAGTTGTCATTGCATTGCCTATTTTCTTCTTTAGTCCATGATGGGGGGATGCTTCTTTCTTCTTTCACAAAGGATTGACATAGCATGGCTTATTTAGGTTTGGAAGAAGTAGTTAGTGCCTGAGAGCTGATTGTTTGGTGCTGAAGTATCAAGTCCGAACTTTCTTTGTTTCTTTGTGAAGTAATTGCCTAAATCGAAGGAGAATTTTATTTTGGTATAAGAAAACTTCAATCAGAATATATTTTGGTTGAAATGTACCTTTTTATCTTGTAAAATGGTTGTCAATCTTTAGTGAAGAGCCACTTCGTACATTTATAATATCGTCTGGTCAAGGTAAACATAAATCTCTTGACGCTGATACCAATAAATTTTAAACACTCCTGCATTAGGTTTGTTTGATTCTGTATGCACATGTACTGCTGTCAGGATTGTGATTGTCCGTTTTTGTGCAAAACATCTTATTATTCATCATAATTATTTGATATAATACTTACAAGGGAAAAAGTGTTTTTTTGTTGAATATTATAATATTCTGATGAACTTTATTACAATAATTAATCAATTTGAGAGCTTGTGATGGTATGGGTGTCAAAGGCATTCGGTCATGTGTACTGAAAATGTCCATTTGTTCATTTAATGCCTAACAAGCATATGGACTTCTAGGTTCCAAATCCAATTCTTCCATTGGCCAGTTTAGTCATGATGTCAGCTCTTGCAAGTGCACGATCTACTTATATTTCTTATCTATTTTTTTTGTCCAACCTATACATATATTTTTTTAACTGCAAGGAAACCTGTTCTAATTTGTTAAATTATCATTGCATTAATCAGATTCTGCTTTCATCCACGATGACATGCTTCTTTCATAGAGAATTGGAATAGCATGGGTGGCTTAAGCTTGGAAGTAGAAGTCAGAGTATGAAAGAGCTGAGTGCTTTGTGCTTTAGTTCGTAGGCTAAGCTTTTTTGTTTCTAAATGAACTAATTGTCGATTTCTCAACAAAGATTTCAGTTATAGGCTTAAAGAAATTAATGCCCCTTGATGCAAATTGTTGAGGCTTCAGTTGTCCTATGTAAATCAGATTCTTTCAACTTCCAACTTCATTAGTAACTGTGTTGGTTGTGTTATTATTGGAATTTCTTATTTAGTTCGCATTCTACAGTCTATGAAGGAGTGAAGTCCTTCTACAAGGAAGAGGATGAGACAGTTCCTGTAAATGTGTACGGGAAATCTAAAGTAGAAGCAGAGCAGTATATCTCGATGAACTGCTTGAATTATGTCATTTTAAGAAGCAGTATCATCTATGGGCCACAGACAGTTTCACCAGTCCCCAAGTATCTTCCCATTCAGGTAGCACGTTGAAAGACATTTGGACTACTTTTACTTTTTTATGAACAGAAATAGCAGTTTAACTTATGCATGCACTTTTCAAGTCTTAAAACAATGCTCTCTGAAATTCTAAGTCCAGCTATTAGTTTATATTGAGAAGGTTGCAACTGCAGCATTTCAATTTCTTACTCTGCTTACGGTACAGATTTGATTTAGGAACTTCCCCTTTTCTATGTAAATATATGATAGCAATTTATTTCTGGGGCTTTCTTTTTTAGGTTTTACTCTCATCGAACCGTCTTTAAATTCCTCAGGGTGACTTTTGCTTTGTTACATTTCTTTCTCCATATCATATCTTAAATTTACTACCTTTTAGCTATTATCTGAGGACCTATATCTTAAAATGTTGAAGGATGCTTTGGTATTTATTCTTGTCGTGTTATCTTAAATCAAATGACTATTCACTTTAGTTTAGTAGTTTCTAAATATTTCTCAAATTTATTTATGGTAAAGGATTATAATTTCTGAGATATGTAATTCCTAAACCTACAAAAATTCCAACATGGAAATTATGTGGCGCTGGCCCAGTGGTTAGGTCTTTGATTATGGGTGGAAGTGGTTGGAGTTCGATTCTCATGCGAAGAACAATATCCTTTCGTATCATAAAAAAAAAAAAAATTCCATCATGGATCAAGGAAGTCGATTGAGAGAAACAATTATGTTGTTTCCCACTTCCTACAAAATTCCTTCTAACAATTCCATTCCCTTCTACATCCTTAAAGTTTTATAGATAAGTGCTTTAAGATTGTTTTAAGGATCAGTTTGGGGACCAAACATTTTAGAAAAAAGACTGTGCCGAGATGAGAGCCGTAGAAATGTGAAAACTGAAAATGAAGTCAAAATGTTAAAGTGTTGTCAGAGATAATGCAAAGTCTGACAGTCTTTAATTGCAGCAATTAATCATGGATTAGTGAAACTCCATAAATTGCACTCAGTATGTCATACAAGGTCTAACCACTCTTCCTTAAGAGTTAAGATTGGAGATTGTAGCAAAGAATGGTTAGCTGGATATGGACAAATTGATATAGCGCTAGTCGCCTACTTGCTGAAAGCACAAATGGAATGCTGATCATAGTGTAGTCATCAGATCGTAATGCACTAGCTAGCCTGGGTATTATGCAGAGGTATATTTGGAAATTCAAGAAACATGCCGGAATCCTGGATAGATGGCAAGCGAGGAGAAGAAATTAAACTTGATGAAGAATAACTATCGTGAGTAGCTAATAGGTGAACACGTCAATGAGGTGGTTGCAGAAGTTTGTTCTAGAGACAGTTTAAATAAAGAAGAGATGTGAAACTGGAGTTGGTTGATTGTTAAGGTTGAGGGTTTGAGTTTTGTACAACATTTGTCTTACGAATGACTATCAAGAGTTTAACTGATGAATTAATGTGTCTGAAGTTACTTTTGACTAAGCAATATGCTAATGAACATTATGATTGTAAGTTTAAGAGTTTGAAAACTTGATCTCTTGCACTTTATTATTGCTTTATTGCTTTAGTATGATGTTGATGATCATTCATTAAGCCATGAAAATGTTCTTTTTTCCCTATTATACCTCTATAAATGCAAAAAAAACTATGTATTAAGAGCTTTGTTGTAAGAAAGCCAATATCAGCAGCGTGTGACGGCCCCACTTTACAAACAGAGCCCTGCACTAAACCACCACTAACCTTAAATAGCCACGAACCAGGCTAATAATGGCCCTTCTTGGTTCTAGTGTTGGTTTATGCTTGACGGAGCTTGAGAATTGAATCTTAATAAGTGGAATAGAGTGACTCACATAATCACTTAAGTAGACTTATATGGGTGTAGAAGTGTGGCTGCTTCTTATGAGCCTAACCAACTCTAGAGGGCTCAAGAAAGTTCGGATTTGTACAAGGCCAAAATGTGATTGACATAACACTCTTACTTACAAGAAATCAGTGTATGTGGTATTTCCAGTTTTATGGCTAGGGTCCTTGGTTCAAGATCCGCTCACCTTAGCAACTGATGAAACTTTGAAGTATTTGCACTAAGTGGGAAGTTCAAGTCCAATAGTCACTTTATATACGGATTTTAGAATGATACTATATGAGTTTGGTCGTATTTTTCCTAATGTAATTTTCAATTTATATGTCCATATGTCCACACTAAGCGCCCGACATATTAAATCTCACGCTTTTGTCTTGGGCGTTGGGTGGGCGTTGAGAGCGCTCACCAAGTGCCCAAACTGAAACAATGTGACTCCTCACGTTTTTATTCGTTTCTCGCACCATATCACACCAAAAGTCACGTCAAACTCCATGCCCCTTAGTTTTATATAAAATAAATATTCCATGAACATGTCAAACACATTGCAAAACCAAAAGCTTTGAATCAAAGGGTTTTCTTTTTTGTGTTTTAGCATCATTATCTTAAAGTTCTACAAGAGTGTTCTTGGTTAGAATTGAGTTACACCCTCAATATCTAACAACCATTAGAGACTTGATTGAATCCTAAAGGTGAGATTTCAGTAATCCCATTGTGTATTCGCGGTTTCGACTGGAAGGGAGAAATCTTGTCTAAAAGAGAGTGATTACACGCCTCAAGTCTTTGTTTGGTGATCTCATTCTCCAATTGTTTTTCCAATCCGAAGATTTTGTTCCAACATTTATGGCTGTGCTTAATTTTGAACCAGCCTCGAATGAAATTATCACCAGCTATCTTAAACTCACCCCGACAATCATCTGGAGTTCTACCAATAGAGCTTCATGTTTGTGGGGGGAGCCGGGAGGCAGACATCAACACATCTGGGACTCCTTCCAAAGTGGATAAATTCTACCATTTTAACCCACTCCTGCATGACCTCTTAAGTCTTATTTCTGTCTTAAAGCTTTTCTGATACCTCTATACAATTGTAGCCTTGTACGATTGTTGTTTTCGCCACCCCCTGAGCTCCCCTATAGTACCCTTATATAATTGTTTTTGGCCCATATCTATTTTTCAGTTAAAAGTTAGATTCTCTCACTCTATTTTCTGGCGATCCGTCACTGATCACAGTTCATCACCAATTGCTGAAAGACTTTTCTGAGTTTTTGAATAGTTACTTCTATGTAAATCATTCCTCACATACTACTGTATAAGAAGGCTATTAGATCGTTACTGATAGAAGTTATACATGTTTCACTAACTTAATTTGCAATCCAGTGTAACCTTATTTTTGATTGAATTGCAAAGTTTTATCTTTCCATTCTTCTTGTGAACTGAGTGCAAATTTAATTTTATTGCCTTTCAGTTCTGATTAAACAATTGTATCTTCTGCTGCTTGAATTCTGACATAAGCGTCTGCTTTTCTGGCTTAGTCGATTGACAGCGTCCTTTCTAAGAAAACTAAGGTTGACTTCTTTCACGATGAGTTCCGTTGCCCAGTTTATGTCAAGGATGTTGTTTCAATCATACTAACATTGATTACAAAGTGCTTCTCAGGTTTGATTGTTGTATTTTGTCACTATCTCAATTTACATTTCTTATTTTCATTATTGCTTCAGTCATTTTTATTTGTCTGTTTACTTTATTCATAACTACATTGAATTATCAGTTAGTAGTCTCTCGGTCTTTAGGAATGATGGCCAATGTTGAATGCAGGTAAAGCAGGTTATGGTTATTGCAAATTTAAGGATAACGTGTTGATACAAGCTAACCCAGTTGACCAAAATGAACCTCATTTCAACCTTCTATTGCAATTGTAGATTTATGTAACAAGATGATACCAATGCTGCTTGTTTTTAGGATATCATAAGCCATTTTCATGGGTTTATCGTGATAATGATACTAGTCGAGAAAGTCATGTGTTTAGTGCAATAAACTTTTACAATACCATCTGTTCAATGATTCTTTAAGAAACTGTTTTGACGTTAATTCTTTGCATTTCGATGTGGTGTCTTTCCATGGGAAAACCCCCAGGAAGCCTTGCAAATGGGGATAGGACGTCAGGATGCATGGCCTTAAAATTTATATGTTCCCTTTGTGATGAATACATGACAACCGTATACCCAAAAAAAAAAAAAAAAAAAAAAAAAGCAGCCTGATGTGTTTTCTGGATCTGTTTCTTTTATAGAAAATATTGTTTTGGTTTCTGTCTTTTTGTCCTATGTTTTGATACTTGTGCTCTCACCTCAGAGGGTAGGCATATGCAGTTGCTCCTGAATGTTGGCGGACCTGATAGGGTATCTCGTGTGCAAATGGCAGAGGCAGTTGCGTCTGTTAGAGGATACAACTCATCCTTGATAAATCCTATCTCTGCGTCATCGGTATGCTTGCTTCCACTGGAATATTTATGAAATGTTATTGTTCCTGTTGGTTAGAAATTTGATGAGGTAGGGGTAGATTGAAGTTAACTTGGGATGCATTAATTAGAAGGGATTTGAATGGTTTGGAATGCTAACCATCAATTGCACTCAATTGAGCACAATGGTTTGGGACTGAGGTATGTTGTTGGAAAATTACTATTGGTTTCTATTCTTAACTAGGTTAAACTAGTACTACTTTTCTGGTTTCTAACACTCTCCATACTCTTCCCAATTTGATTTTATATTTAAGCGGCAAACTACCATCATTGATAAGATATACAAATATTTCACCTAATTCCATCTAGACTTGTATTTCCACGCTACTGCTAGCCATTGGAGCATGCATAATTAATAAACAGTTATATTGTTAACCTTTTTGCTTTAGCATAACTTAGTTCTTGATTAGATGCCTCATTGATTTGCAAGGCTAACAATGCTGAGAAGACAATTCGTTTTACTTCCGAGCTTGTCCTATGACTGGACAAGCTTAACTGTATTATATGTTGTTAAGATCATTAAGACTATATATCAACACTTGCATCAAACATTGTCTACGTTTCAGGTTAACCGCGCCGTGAAAACCCCAGCTGATATATCGATGGATATTAGTAGGTTGATTCAAGTTCTGGATATCACTCCTACTTCCTTCATAGATGGTGTCAGGCTTACACTTGCGAGTTCATGATATAATGAATGAATGGCAGTCGTGCGCTGAGCATTGCCATCAGAAGAGTTGCATGCTCCTACATCTACTACAATGCATTAATTCAGTCTACTACTTGTATCCCTATAGAAAAAAGGGGGTTTCTTTTAGTGCTCTTTCCTTTGGCGCTGTTCTCTCTTCCGCCATGCCTCTACTTTGACCAAGCCACACTCTAAACCCTTTAGAAAAAAGCTCAATACAATCTCTTTCTGGTGTTTGTAGTGGTTTATGGGAATGTGATGGTTGCTAATTTGGAGCCTTGTTTTTTCAGCGATTGTTATGGATCTTGGCTTTGCAAATGATTCAGGCATTCCATTGATCATCTTTGTTTTTTTGTTTTGTTTTGTTTTTTGTTTTTTTTTTTTTTGTCAAAGCATTGATCATCTTTTTTTGATAACACTAGTCGGCATCCTGTGCTTCGCACATGAGCGAAACCGAGTGTCAATATATTAACTAAAGAAAATTTAATAAGAAAAAATAAAAATGACGAAAAAAAAAACTTACTATGTAAGAAAAACTGAATGTCAATATATTAGATAAAAGTAAATTTAATAAAAAATAAGAGTGACAAAAACTTACTATGTAGGAACATATTGACTCATAATTTTCAGGAGAATATCAACAATATTTATATCTTTTACTTCGTAAATCATTGACTATGGAACCTAGACTCATAATCAAAGAAATCATTAGTCCTTTTTTTTTTTTTTTTTTTTTTTTTTGTTGAAACATTGAGTTAGATAATTTTTTAGAACAATTCTAACTCTATTTCTAGTTGACCACCAATCCTATATATTACCATCTGTTATGATATGGATGAACAATTGATCAAGATTTTGTATGACTAATTATTGTCAAGCATGGCTCTTACATTGAGTGGTAGTATCAAGCATGGCCCTTACTTGTATCCATATCAAATGTACTCATTATTCCATGTATTGTCAATGTTGCTTGTGAAGAGTTGTATGACATGTGATGTATGTATTACTTGTAAACATTGTCTAAGTACATTTATCATCATCACCAAAGGGCCTATATAAAGGGTGCCAACCTCATTGTAAAAACACACCAAGTTGAATACAACTTCTCATTTCAACTCTCTCATTTCTCCTCTTCTACTTTGTAGTAGTAGTAGTTTGTAGTAATAGAAGTTCTTAGTCTTCTATTTCCTTATCTAGCTCTTAGCAAGTTCCAATTTATTTTACAACACGTTATCAGCACGAGCTTGCTCTAGCATTAAGGAGATCTTGAAGTTCAAGAAGGCTTGTTAAGGAGAAAAAGCTAAGAAGGTATAACTTTTGTTATTTAAATAAGTTCAATTTATTTCTAAATTACCATGGTTGTTTCCTTTTATTACATGCATAACTTCTATATGCATACTTTATTCATATACCATTATAACGTCACCGATTGCGAAAGTATGCTCTGTAGTTGCGTCTTGTACGATCTTCTATATCAGAAATCAAAAATCAATATGTGACATAACTAGTTTTCTCGCTATACTACAAACGATTAATTATGCTCTATTCTTGATTTTTTATATTGCAAATAGTGTTATGAGTTTGGGTTGATAGTGGGTAAGCCTTGTCCCAGGTAAAGCTAAACATTGAAAGGAGACGGGTTATCCGTTCGAGGTGGCATGGTTTTTAAGTAGACTTCGTCTCACCACCCAACTGGAGGTTGTCCCACCAACTCATACAAGTAATACATTTTGCATACTAATAATCAAGTTGTGAACATATATTTAATCATATGTTATGTTTTTACATAAAGGGAAAACTCTTTTATATTAATTTATTTTCAAAATTCTTTTCAACCATAGTTTGCATTTGTTACCTTATTATAATTCTTGTCATGATAATTCTATGCAAAGTTTGTGTGTTATACATAATCATTCGTCAATTTCTCTTTGGAGATTTGAAAAGTGAATACTTCACTTTATATATATTTTCACCTTATGGAGTTATACATACCAAAAGGGTAATGCTCCAAAAGGCTCAAAATGGTATTTGGGTCTCATGCTACAAAAATTTATATCAGTCAAATATCATTTATTATTCTGCAATTTCAATTACCTCTATATTGAGGCTATGCGAAATATGTGATGAGACAAATAAAAGCCACGTGGCTCGCCTCGATGTATTTCGCAACAAATTATCGAGTGCGCACGTCAATCCAATAAATATTAAGGATTGATTTCTTGTCTCATGGTAGCTGAGTAAAATGATGAGATATTATAAATATAATATCACTCCCGAGTCAATTAGTTGAACTTCAAATTAAGAAGCATATGTTGCATATAATGATCATGATCGCAATAAATTTATGGACGTGGAAAAGGTGAAAATATCGAGGTAAAGGTCGTATTGACAATTCCACCAAATTTTGGAATAAAAGTGGTGCACCACTACAAAGGGCAAATAATTATTGACAATGAGCGCTCATAATTGTGACATTTTTTAGTCATATATGAAAGGCTATTTTGCCTAAATATTGTCATATATATGCCCGAGTATTTTTGTGACCTTTACCATGCCTTTAAAATCAAAGGCAAAATATTATGAATATTATCATGACTCTTTTTCGATTTGTCAAATATTATTTGTCCGGATGGATCAACAAATCATGTGTTCAAGTCATGAACCAAATAAGAGCGATATGTGTCTTCTTGATTGTGCTACAACGCACACAATTCTTAAAAATAGAGAATATTTCTCCAATTTGAACTTAGTGATGCTAATGTTCAAACAATATCTGGCATCTCCAATTTGATTAATGGCTCGGAAGAGCAAATATTATGTTGCACTGGGGGAACAACAATTCATGTTGACAATGCCTTATACTCGAAAAATCCGAAGGAATTTACTCAAACTTTAAAGATATTCGACAAAATGGATATCACATTGAAACCATGAACGAAAATAATAGAGAATTTCTCTATGTCACATTGGTTTCAAATGGGAAAAAAGAAGTGTTAGAAAAATTTCCAGCTTTATCCTCTGGATTATATTTTACTCATATAAGGCATGTCGAAACGAATGTCGTCTTAAATAAGAAAATTAATGATCCAACGACATTCATTTTATGGCATAACCGGCTTGGTCATCCAGGATCATCAATGATGCGAAGAATAATTAATAATTCGCATGGACATCCTTTAAGGAGTCACAAAATATTTTCAGCTGGTGATTATAATTGTGCTAGTTGTTCTCAAGGTAAATTGATAGTTAAACCATCCCCAAGTAAAATTGTTGTGGAATCCCCAATTTTCTTAGAACGCATTCAGGGAGACATATGTGGACCTATTCATCCTCACTTGTGGACCATTTAGATATTTCATGGTTTTGATAGATGCATCAACTAGGTGGTCACATGTTTGTTTGCTTTCGACCATGCAATGTTGCATTTGCTAGACTTTTAGCGCAAATCATTAAGTTAAGAGCACAATTCCACGACAACCGAATCAAGACCATCCGTCTTGATAATCTTTGGGAATTTCAATCTCAAGCATTTAAAAATTATTGCATGTCTATAGGAATTACCATTGAACATTACGTTTCCACATGTGCATACCCAAAATGGTTTGGCGAATCTCGATCAAACGCATTCAATTAATTGCCGGACCTTTAATCATGAGAACTAAGTTATCAACTTCGGTTTGGGGACATGCGATCCTTCATGCGGCATCTATCATTCGTTATAGGCCCACTTGCATACCATGAACATTCCCCCATGCAACTCATTTTAGGTCAACAACCAAATATTTCACACTTAAGAATTTTTGGTTGTGCGGTGTATGTTCCTATACCACCTCCCAATAGAACTAAGATGGGTCCACAACGAAAACTTGGGATTTATGTTGGATTTAACTCATCGTCCATTATAAGATACCTTGAACCCTTAACAGGGATTTATTTCTGCACGTTTTTTGATTGTCACTTTGATGAAGCAATTTTCCCACCATTAGGGGAGATAAGAAGTCAATTCAAAAGGAATGACGCGAAATTGCTTGGAATGCATCAACTTTATCACATTATGATCCACGAACAAATCGGTGTGAACTTGAAGTTCGAAAGATCATTCATTTGCAACAAATTGCAAATCAATTACAGAGATGCATTTAATGATGCAAAACAAGTGACAAAATCACATATTCCAAATTGTAAATGCTCCTGCAAGAATTGATGTCTCTGTGCAACAAAATGCACAAGAACCAACGAAACGCTTAAAGCGTGGAAGACCGGTTGGTTCAAAAGATACAATTCCTCGAAAGAGGAAAACGGGAGTAAAAATAAATACAAATCAAAATACTCCTGAGAAAGCACAAGAATCCTTTGATAAGGGTTTGTCAAGAACAAGTTGATTCTGATGAGGAACAACTTCCTCTAGAAAAAGAGGAAAAAGATGAAAATAATGAGATCTCAATAAATTATTTAAACTCTGGTAAGATTTGGGATCGAAATGAAATTGTTCCTGATGATATATTTGCTTTCAATGTGTCCTTTGAAATATGTGAAAATGATGATGATCCAGAACCACGATCGGTGGACGAATGTCAAAAAAGACTGATTGGCAAAAATGGCAAGTTGCTATCCAAGCGAGCTAAACTCGTTAAGGAAACGAGAGGTTTTTGGACCAATTGTCCAAACGCCAGATGGCGTAAAGCCTGTTGGATATAAATGGGTATTTGTACGAAAGAGAAACGAAAAAAATGAAGTTACAAGGTACAAAGCAAGACTTGTAGCTCAAGGTTTCTCACAAAGACACGGCATCGATTATGAGGAAACATATTCTCCTGTTATAGATGCAATCACATTTCGGTTCTTGATAAGCCTTGCAGTCTCTGAAGGGCTTGATATGCATTTAATGGATGTCGTTACAGCATATATGTACGGATCTCTAGACAGTGAGATATATATGAAAATCCACGATGGATTTGTAATATCAGATGAAATAAAATCAAAACCTCATAATATGCATTCTATAAAATTACAAAGGTCTTTGTACGGGTTGAAACAATCCGGACGAATGTGGTACAAACGTCTTAGTGATTATTTCTTGAAAGAAGGATATGTAAATAATCCGCTTTGCCCCATGTGTCTTCATTAAAAGATCATCAACAGGATTTGTGATTATTGCTTTGTATATGTTGATGATTTAAATATAGTGGGAAACCACGACGACATCGTTAGAACATCCGAATACTTGAAAAAGGAATTCGAGATGAAAGAACTTGGAAAAACAAGACTTTGTCTTGGTTTGCAAATTGAACATTTTTCAAGTGGAGTACTTGTCCATCAATCAAATTATATTGAAAAATTATTAAAAAGATTTTATATGGACAAGGCACATCCATTGAGCTCTCCAATGGTTGTCGGATCACTTGAAGTGGATAAGGATCCATTTCGACCTCAAGAAAGTGATGAAGAGCTAATTGGTCGGAGGAGGTACCATATTTAAGTGCAATTGGTGCACTTATGTATCTTGCAAATTGTACAAGACCCGATATTGCTTTTCTTTGTCAACCTACTTGCAAGATATAGCTCTTCACCAACTCGAAGACATTGGAATGGTGTTAAACACATTTTTCGATATCTTCGAGGAACAAGTGACATGGGTTTATTTTACTCGAGAGGGTAAAATTGAATCTCCAAGGTTATCGATCTTTGGATTTTTATCGAGATCCCATAAGGCCCGTTCTCAAACGGGATATGTATTCACCTGTGGTAATCTTTTTGTATCGTGGAAGTCGGTAAAACAAACTATGGTTGCCACTTCTTCCAATCATTCGAAGTACTTGCAATTCATGAAGCAAGTCGTGAATGTGTTTGGTTGAGAAACATGATTGAACATATACAAGAATCATGTGGATTGCCTTCAATAAAAGATTCTCCAACCATATTATATGAAGATAATGCGGCATGTATTGCACAATTAAGTGAAGGATTCATAAAGGGGACAGAACAAAACATATTTCACCAAAATTCTTTTATGCGCATGAGCTTCGGAAGAATGGTGAAATTGATGTCAAGCAAATCCGATCGAGTGATAATCTTGCTGATTTATTCACAAAAGCCTTACCAACTACGACATTTAAAAGGCTTACATATGGTATTGGCTTGCGTAAACTTAAAGACATTGCAAGTAAAGAAACCGAACAAGTTTCACCCATGTTCACATGAGGGGAGTTATTGATTAATGTATTGCACTCTTTTTCCCTTAGCTATGGTTTTATCCCATTGGGTTTTCCATGCAAGGTTTTTAATGAGGCAATCTTAACAATATTATACCCATCTTAATATTTATGAGAATAGTGTACTCTTTTCTTTTACTATATTTTTTCCCACGGGGTTTTTCTTAGTAGAAGTTTTAACGAGGCACATTCTCTCAATAATTGTCATCCAAGGGGAGTGTTATGATATGGATGAACAATTGATCAAGATTTTGTATGACTAATCATTGTCAAGCATGGCTCTTACATTGAGTGGTAGTATCAAGCATGGCCCTTACTTGTATCCATATCAAATGTACTCATTATTCCATGTATTGTCAATGTTGCTTGTGAAGAGTTGTATGACATGTGATGTATGTATTACTTGTAAACATTGTCTAAGTACATTTATCATCATCACCAAAGGGCCTATATAAAGGGTGCCAACCTCATTGTAAAAACACACCAAGTTGAATACAACTTCTCATTTCAACTCTCTCATTTCTCCTCTTCTACTTTGTAGTAGTAGTAGTTTGTAGTAATAGAAGTTCTTAGTCTTCTATTTCCTTATCTAGCTCTTAGCAAGTTCCAATTTATTTTACAACACCATCTAAATATTTAAGATTTAGTAAAAAAGCAACTAAATGAATATTGTCAACATTGGTGACCCTATTTCTATTTAGTATCGTAACTATGTTATAGTTGTGACTCAATTTTTCAGCCCGCCAATTCATATTCTAGCCTTGAGATCAGTTTCGTTTTGTCCACTGGTCCGGCAATAAAATAGCTCATACCATAGTTAGTTAGCTTAGGGGAGTCTTATTCTTAGTAATCTCCTCTGATGTAATATAGCATCAAGCTTGTACAAAATTACCTATAACAATTATATTATCTAAATAGTTACGATTTAGTATATATATATGCATATTTTAAAGGGGGTTGTGCTTTAATAAAGTAATAAATTTATACTTAAAAGAAATCAAAACCAAATCTGTAACAACCCAATTTTATTGGCATCGTTATTTGAGTTATTTTCAGACTCAAACGCCAGCTTAGGACTACGTGGACGCTTCGAATAGGCTAGGAAGACGCAGATAATTGAGCGAGAAATCGTTATTTTTGGTTGTTGGTTGTATTATTGTGATGTTATTACTTATTTTATCATATATGCATCATATGTGGTGAGTTATATTGTCATTTTGTGCGAGATTGTGTGATGGGTGGTCGCCTTCGAGATGCATGTCGAGATGCGGGGACAACGAATTACTTGGGATTTAGTACGGAGTCATAAAATTGAGTAGGCCAGCTTGAATGTGAGCCTTAGATCTTCTTTGAGATGCGCATAAGATAAGATTCCTATATAAAGGAAAGTTAGTGAAATTTCTCGTCACTGCCAACCCATTTTCATGAAAACTAGGAAGAAATCAGTGTTGATGGAGCTGTGAGGGACTGATTTGGTGAGGATTAGAAGCAAAGGATCAAGAATTCAGAGCTACACACTAAGGTTTATCTTCTACCCCTCATTTCTATGAAAATGAAGCTCAAATTTGGGGACTTTGTTAAAACACGAATTTGATCAATTGCTTACTGTTTTTATGGGATTCTATTGCTTAAATGAGTCTATTCTAGCCTTCAAATGGGATTTTAAAACTGATTTCCAAGAAAGTTAAGTTGGAGCTCTATGATGAAATGAATGCCTGTTTAATGGATCTTATAATTTTTATTAATCTAGCCTTTGGCATGTTTATGGAGCTGTTTTTGGTGTTCCTTACGAGGAGAGGGTAGGTCAACGATGATGGAAAGGGCCATTGGGGTTGGAGTTACAGAATTCTAGTGTTTGAATTCTGCAACCCGACATGAATAACGTGCTAGAGATGAAAAGTATCTACACTAAATTATATATAGCTATTATATTTTATTTTTTAAAAACTAAAAAAGCTTTATTGTGTAAAAAGAAAAGAAAAACAAATTTTTTTTAAAATAATGTACTTAGGCTATTAATTAAGATATTGATATTAATTAAGTAAACTAATTAATACATCTAAACATTTAATTTCAAAAACTAGGTACAGTCGACATGTGTTAACATATATATAGCTTTCTTTTTATATATATATATATATATATTTATATATATATTACAAGCAAAATCAATTAGAGACACGAAATTTGTAAAGCCACTTTAACAACTCATGATCAATCCAATCATTCAACAAAGAATGATTAAGTGAACAAAAATAATATATTTAAAAAATCGAAATAATTCTTTTTCATCAATAACAATAAAGGGCAACAATAACAGATACATAGAACACTATAAAACCTGAAAAATTGGAACAAATACATAAGTGATAACAACATCTTGAATGAATCGAATTCTTCCATTGCACTCGTGAAGAATCTATAGGTGATAACAATAATAATAAAATTCAATGACACTCATAGTAAAAAAGGTGATTTGCAACGACTTCTTAAATGGCACGAGCAACAATCAAGCCATCCCAAAAGGACGAACCTAAGAGAGGGGATTGGCATTGAATTCAGACTTGCAAAATGCTTATTTGAACAAAAAAATCCTTCATGTTCCAATCCAATTGGGAAATTCTTTGATATAAAGTGAGATGATTTCTTGATGGGTAAAATCTACCAATCATTTTGAAGCAAAAAAAAAAAAAAAAAAAAAAAAAAATTGAAGGAAAGAAAAAAAAAACATTGGTAAGAGACTTGAACATCATTTTTCATGTGAAAGTAAGTTGAATATATGGTTAAAAAAAAGTAAGTTGAATATAACAAATAGAGCAAGTAGAGTAACAAGAAGATGCCCTTTTTAGGTATATTTAAGGGAACGGCTAAACAGACCTCGTAAATTGCTAAACGAACCTCATTTTTTTTTTCAATTTTGCCCTCTGTGGAAATGCTCGAACACCCTTCATATAAATAGGATTTTTGCTCAGCATACCCCAACGACTCTCCTTTTCATTGTTTCATTTCCTTAGAAATGGACACTTCCGCTCCACCAAAACTTCACTCTCTTGTTTTCGGTCGGCCAAATACACATCAAATCGACTTGGTAAGTTTGTTATTCACTTGATTTCAACTTGGTAGGTCATTTTTTCTAAGTATTTGAGTATCATTTGACTGATGTTCTTCATGGTTGTTTGTGTGATTCTAGGGCTTGGGAGTTTTTGATGAATCATTGTTTGTTGGTAAAAAATGTTTATGGAATCATCACAAAAAGCCACCCTATGATGAAGAGGTATTTTTTTACATTTTTAGCCGACTTTTTTGCTTAGAGGAATAACCTCCATTGTTGCTAGCAATCCCATGCCATGCGGAGTAACATAGCCGAGATGTATAATACACTTCTCAGCTTTGTTACTTCGCAACTTACAAAATGGTATCGGTCTATAAGTACTGAAACGTTTACTTTAGTTTACAGACTATTTACTCGGTAATTCATATTGTATTAGTAGTTATGTTCATTGGACACTACGTTGGGGTGTCGGCCATGTTACGTCGCCACAACGTTTTTTTCATCGATTATTGTTTTCTCGTTGTTTCTCGACTAAATTTTGTTTTGTTTGTTTGGTGTAGGGTACTGCTTGTGACACAACAGATAAATCTATTATGGAGGCATTCCCAGTCTTCATGGAGCATTTTACATCAGCATCACAATTCAAAAGTAGAGAGGCTATTATCAGTTGGGCTTAAGAGACTACCAAACAATGTGGTTTTGTTGTGATTATATTGAAGTAAGACTCTGGTGGCTCCGGTCAAGGTAGACGAGAGAGATTATCGATAGTTTGTGAGAGGTATGTGAGATTTGAAGTGAAACTAGCAAAGACAAAATGAGTATTGAAAGATGTAGAGAAAAGACAGTGATGGACATCAATAAAGTGACTGGAACAAAGAAGTGTGGTTGTGAATTCAAGGTCACTGTGAAGCATGAGCTTGATAGGTTGTAGCATGTTCGAGTTGTATGTGGGGTACATAACCATTGCTTCAGTAATTCTTTGGTTGGGCACGCTGTAGCTGGGAGACTCACGGTACCTGATAAATATATTGTTTGAGAATTAAGCAATATGAGTGCCAGGTCAAAGGATATTTTAAGTCATATCAAGACCCAGAACAAGGACAATGTGCCTACTATGAAGACAAATTACTATAAAAGGGCTAAGTTGAGAAGGATTGATGTAACAACCGTTAAAATTTAACCTAACATGTATTACACTTGTCAGGACCGTGACCCGGCTGCATGATACTTCGCGGTATTTCAAATTTCGGGATCGACACTGAGGTAATTTTATATTTCTATGATGTTTGTATTAGTATGATAGTCTAATACGAGTCTCGAGCCGTTTGACGATTTGTTAGTCTGAGTGAGGCTTTGCCTTGGAGAACGGGGGAATTAAAAACACAGAAGACCTTAATAAATGATTTTTTAATAATAAACGCGATGATTTATCGGAACATGATGAGACAACGGGCACACAACGGTCGAGTTGTTGTGCGATACGAAACGAGTAGCGTAGGATCAACATGGGAGCTGGATATCTAAGTGACACACAAGTCACTTAGTAAAGTCAACATGGAGAGTTAGACTTTGTGGACACTCAAAGGGGGGAGTAAATGGATTCACCTCGAAATGCGCGTATGCAAGTGGATGATGAGTGGGCCCATATAAGGACCACTCCACCACTTGATTCCCTTTTCACTATTCGTTTTCTTCTCCTCTCTTTCTCTTCTCTTCTTGCTTGGTGAACAAGACAACAATAGAGGTGGTTTTGGATGGCCAGAGCGTTACTGGAGTCCTTTTTCTCGCCGGATTAAGTGAGAAACCTTGCTCTTTCAAGCTCTGTTCAGTTCTTGCATTTATTTTACTCAAGTTTTGTCATTGCGATGACTAAGGGTGCCTTGCCGGAGTCGATTCTATGAATCATCGGTATCTCGACAACCACCAGAGCGATCAATATCGCTGTGTTGAGCTAGTGTTGTAGGTTGATGTTCTCTTTGTTATTTTTCATTTGGTTATTTATTTAATTGGGGATATTTTGAATTCCCATAAATTTTTGACATTTTTATGATGATCCGAAGCTGATTTCGGATGGTTTTCTGTTCAATTATACGTTGTTGATGATCGCAGAGTGTGGCGTGATGGTTTGCATTGGATTTCGATTTACTGTAATTTTCAGATTTGGTTGAAGTCACGCTGTAGGAAACGTCGCACAGTTCATTATGCGCGCGACGTCTCCTACATATGTGAGAAACAGGGATGGATTTCGTGATTTCGCTAGTGATGGACGTCGCGGAGCATAATCCTTGGCGGCGTCTCTTACACATAACTTCCCAGTTCATGTCGTGGAACGAGTTGTCGATGTTTTGTCCCATAGTGTGATATGTGTACTTGTAAGACAGAAGAAGTAGACTCGCGTCGCGGAGAAGTTTTAATATGTTTTTCATTCGCGGCGTGAGTTATATACGTGATTTTCAAATCTGGCCGTGGAGACTTTTTTTTTCATGTATTGGTTTGCGGCGTATTCAAGGCGTGAAGTGTGGTATTTGGGTTTCGAAAAAATGTTGTGCATAACATTTTTCATGGTTTTGTTTATAACGGCGTGTAGAGGGCGTTTGGTATGTGAATTTCTTTCGTGTATTGCGTTTTCGTTTGGATTATTACACAACGTGCATGCGTCGTGTTCTTGGTTGTATGGGTGTCGTGCATGTGTTGTCTGAAAACCAGTCCGTGACGTGATGTCTCTTTGAGTTTTAATAAAACACGCTGTGAAGAAGATGTTGTTGTATTAAACTCTGAAGGTCACCCAAGAGGGGGGGTGAATTGGGTTACCGAGTAGTTATTGCCCTTTTTAAAACTTTATGCGCAAGTAACAATTATAAAGCATACACAATCAATGAATATATATGCTATGCAAGTGAATGGGATAGAAGAGATGGAAATTGACACACGATTTATAGTGGTTCGATCCAATGATCTACATCCACTACCTAACCTCCCCGGTTAGGATTTTTAAACCCCCACTTATATTATAAATAAGTGTTACAACCTAAGCCTACAAGCCTAGAATGCCTAATTACAATTAGGACTTCCTACCTAGCCGCAACTAGGATTTGTGCCTAGCCTCAACTAGGTCTTCCCCTTTGACTTAGATTCCACTAAGTCTTACAATCTTACAATTACACCAAATTGCTGAAAAATAATGAGATACACTTTACAACACAAAGTAGTATCAAATTCAAACACAAGCAAGCCACCTAGAGCCTAACACCTCTTATGCATGCAAGTGTGAGAATAAATGGAATATGCAAATATGTCACTGATTTTGTTGTAAATTCCAAATGTGAAATCGTTTTAAAATCCAATGGGTTTATGCAAAACCGATTTCAAGGCAAAGAACAATAGTTTAACAAAAATCAAGTTTAAGTTCAAAACTTTTGTTCAAATCATTCTTAGGGTTTGATAAAATAAGTTTAAGTACAAAACCCAAGATAATAGTGTTAAAACACACAACAAACTGATTTTGATTCAACACACACAAAACTATGTAGATTAAGCACAAGAGAAGGAATCTAGAACAAGGACTAGCTTACAACCAAGAAGGTGACAAAAGAGAACAGCTTTGAGGAGAATCTAGTACTCTTTGAATGCTTCAAAGTCTTGGATTTTTTGTGCTTGTGGACAGCCTCAAGAATCTCCTTTGTTCCTTTCACAAAAATCAAAGCTCTTCTTTTTGAATCTTTTGAACTTTTTGAGTGTGTGTTTGCCTTGTTGTGAGAAAACTATTGTGTTGGTGTTTTTATATTGTTAGGAATCCTATCTTGACAGTTTATGACCGTTCTAGGGATCCAAGGGTCCAAAATCCATCAAAAATTCAAATTAAAGTTCATTTTCCAGCTTTTTAAAAAAGTCTGTCGGGGAGGGCAATTAGCGCGCTAATATCGAGACCTAGCGCGCTAACTCGCACTTAGCGCGCTAATAGATTAGCGCATTAACGCGCAGCTGGAGCTCAAAATAATTATTTTCTCCCTTTGTGTTAGCGACCCTTAAACACGTCCGAGACCTAGCCAACCCTAATGTAACATGTTATACATGTTTATTATGGGTCATTAAGCCTAATTGGATGGTCCGGATATTTTTACAAACCCCGAAACGGAAAATCACGATTTCATAACTTGCGAGGGGCTTTTCGCAAACTTGCGCTTTTTCTTTTCAAAACAGTTTAAAAGCCGCTTTTTCGGTCTTGAAAACTTCAACAATAATTTCCAAAATGTAAATGATCATTAACACATGATTTCACCTTGTTTAAGCTCGTGGGCCTAGGTATGTGTTAAATTTCATTTTGAAATACCAAGTTACTTCATGACTTTTGAAAATTGGTTTTAAGACTTGATATGCATGAACTAATGCATTTGGCTTGCGTGAGAGAATTTTGATACCTTACATTGAAATTACAAATTTGTACTATTGTCTTCCATCTTCATTCCTTCACGAATGCTTGGGATCTTGAACTTGTACAAACTTGAATGCCCGTGATGTGTTGTTTTGCATCCTTTAACACAAAAACTGAAATACACTTGATATTGATTAGTACATTTTCACCTTGTTTGTTTCCATCAAAATCCCGGTCGGAGTTAGAGTGACTAAACACTTAGTCCAACAAACTCATGGTGCTATGAAGGCGTTTCATGTTATGCGTTGTGTAGACGTTTGAGTCGCTGTGGGCACGCCTTGGGCCCATGGACTCACGACATGACCCACATACGACTTGGCCAGTGGGCTTTTTCCTACTTTTGGGCATGTTTTAAAAAAAATTGTCTTTAAACCAAAACTTTGGGTTCACCTAAGAACTAATTACTAACCCTAAACCCATTAATTTGGGGTTCCAACCTTTGTCAGGTAGTCAAGAACCCGTGGGGAACGTGTTTAAGTCGCGGAGTGGTACTGGGTTGCGATCAGTCAGGTAAGTATACTTGCCACAAGCTTGTGCATGTCAGTAAGCCAGTAAGGAAATACCATGTGATTCATTATCCATTTATTCGCGTTTTGCATATGATCTATTGTTGAAATTCTATTCTATTCCTTGTTGTGCGTGTTCTTGGTGTAAGTGTTTTTTGTCTCGATAGTACTCGGCCCTGCACTAGCGGGGAAACATGGGCATTCCGTATAGGAATGTGGGACCACCCATACTGACTGTGTGACACCAAGTACTAGGTTGGGGCCTGTGACCCTCCCATTATGGTTGTGCCTCTCTTGTGTCGATGCCCAAGAGGATCTAACGTTATCCTTGTCATTATGCCATGATTATAGACCACTTATGGGTCTCTGTTTGATTCTTAAAACACACATGTTATCAATTACTATCCGTTAGTCTGTTTATCATGCACTTTAATCTATTTAAAATTCGGTCTTTCATTTATCGCATGATATTTAGAATGTTGTACATGTTAAATCATGAATTACTATATATTCTTATGGCATTACTTTTGATTTGTCTCAATTGCTCACCGTCTAGTTTGTGATAGTGGGTGCAGATAGATTAGAGTGTTTGAAGGGTAAGGGACCTTATCTAGGCGACTCTTTGTGAGACCGAACGGTTGGCCCTAGAGACCTAGTGTAGGTGTTTGTCTGATTTGCTTGATGTATGTTGCTTCATATATGTTTTAATCGTTGAACTCGGGGTTATATTGATACCATGTACCTACATTTGGTTTATTTCATTTGTACATGAATATTCCTTTTTATGGGGTTTTCCACATTTATAGATTTCATGATTTCCCTTGATTGAATTATTTCCCATATTTGTAGTTTATTTTCTGCTTTGTTATATGTTAAACTTGCAATAACTTCATAAGTTGTTCAATTAATTGATTTAAGGCTGACTAGACTAGTTCGGATCATCGAGTACTGATTTGGGGACCCACACGTGTTTAGGCCAAGTGTATCCAATTGCATTAGAAAATTAGGGCCGTCATAGTTGGTATCAAAGCGTACCAGGTTTAAGTTTCATAAAAGACAATCCATTTAAACCAGTGGAAGTTAGGAACTGTTGAACTTATAGTGGAAACCTTATGATCCTGTTTAGAAACTTAGATGTGGGAGATTGAGATAAATCGGATTTAATTTCTTACATGTTATGCTTGATGTATGTACTATATGGTATGCGATAGTTATGAACTGATCGAAGCATTCGCTCTCTTGGTTCAGATAACGATGGCGGATCAAACAGGTCCGAGCGATAATATGGCACGATTCTGTCACGATGCCTTGTGGAGATATACACGTTGACTCAGATAGCTGCCACGCAGGACCAGAGATTTGAGGAGTTAGTGCGGTCACTGAGGACACCTGAACTAGTTACCACTACACCATCGACCTTGACTACACCTTTTTTGCCTACTACGACTACTCTAGGAGCAGAGATTTCGATTGTTGCGGCATTTACGGCTTCGATTCCATTGACAAAGATACCTGAGGGAGCTGTTGTTGTGCCGGTTGCGCAGACTCAGGCTGAGACACCTCCGATGCAGACTGAGATAGTACCGACTAAGACGACGGAAGCAGTGCCTGCTACCGTTACCACACCAGAGAAGAGCCCAGAGGCTACTGCTGAGGTGAAGCAGAGGCATGAGTTCAAGAGGCATGATCCAGTAATGTTCCACGTGGGTACTGATATCATTGAGTCAGAGGCTTTCTTGAAGAGCCACGAGAAGATACACCGTATTATCGCCATAGAGGACCACATGAGAGCTACTATATCATCCTCGATGCTAAGAGGAGTGGCAGATGATTGGTGGATGACGATCATCACGACTAGAGGTGTTCTGAGAGATTTGATCGACTTCAAGACCCAGTTTAACCAGAAGTACTTTCCACCAACTATTTTTCGTGCGAAGAGGAACGAGTTCATGGCACTGAGGCAGAGCACAGATGAGTTAGTGATGGAGTATATGGGCTTGTTCATTTCATTGCTGCCTTATGCTGGAGGATTCGCAGATACTAAGGCTGATCGAGTCTACTATTTTACCGAGGGTCAGCTACTCGCAGTCGGAGGATTTGTTGTTACGACTGAGCTAGAGAGTTTGTAGAGGGCATATGAACGCAACTTAGCGAGGGAGAGCTTTTTGCTGACACGATCCGAAAGCCATAATCAGTAGGATAGGAAGAGATAAAGGAGTAGATGGGTTCATTGTGATCCCAAGGCTCAGAGTGTAGGGTATGTTGCATAACAGACTACTGTTTGGTATAGACCAATCTGCCAGTACCGAGTTTTGCCAGTCATCCACCACAACCTAGTAGACCAGGCCAATAGTTGTAGAGGTAGACTACTGAGAGTAGGGGTACCAATCATGGACGAGACCAGAGCCAGACTTAAAGATCGTAGGATACCCGAACATGTTACTGGTGCGGACAGATCGACCACATTCAGAGGGAGTGTCCTTAACCATCGAGAGCACAACCAAACACCACCAACACCAGAGGGAACGTGTTTAGGCTGCTGTTGAGCCAGACCAAGGGGCGTCCCGAAACCTTGTTAAGGGTATGGTTTCTATTTACAGTACTTTCATGCATACCATATTCGATTCAAGTTATACAGTTTCATTTATTAATGGTCGTATGGTAGAAAAGTTAGGGTTGAAACCCGTTAGGCTTAATAGACCCTTGATCCTTAGCACGACTGTTGGGGACAAGATATACCCGAACCTTTTGTACATTAATTGTCTAGTAGAGATAGGGGGTTACGAGTTGCCAATTGACATGAGAGTATTGGAGTTCTTAGAGTTCGATGCCTTGCTTGGCATGGACTAGTTAGGAGCATTTCATGCCCGAATCGGTTGTTTTAAGAAGATGATCGAGATTTTATTGCCTGATGGTCAAATGATCACTGTCCAGGGTAGAGCAAGTTTTCTTCCTATCACTAGAGGCAGAGGGGCTACAAGAGATGAGATAGAGACATTTGCGAGAATCATGAGCACAGATGTGAGACAAGAGGTCGGTATGACTAAGGTACCGATTGTACATGATTTTACAGACGTATTTTTGAAGGATTTATCAAGATTACCACCACTGAGAGAGATCAACTTCATCGTTGTCTTAGTCCCTAGGACTAGACCAATTTTGATACACCGTATAGGATGGTACCTCGAGAGCTGAAGGAGTTATGGACTTATCTAGACGAGCTATTAGAGTTAGGATTCATAAGTCCTAGTATGTCACCATGGGGAGCGCTAGTATTATTCGTGAAAAAGAAAGATGGCAATCTTAGGTTGTGTATTGACTATAGACAGCTGAACCTAGATTTCGTGAAGAACAAGTACTCGTTGCCTCGTATTGATGACCAATTCGAACTGCTGACAGGAGCGCAGTGGTTCTTGAAGATTGATTTGAGGTCAGGCTATCATCAGCTTAGGATCAGGGCTAAGGATCGAGAGAAGATGACATTCAACACGAGATATGGCCATTGCCAATTTACAGTTATGCCGTTTTGTTTGACTAATGCGCTAACCATGTTTATGGATCTCATGCATAGAGTGATGAGGGGGCACTTAGATAGATTTGTGATTGTGTTAGCGATGACATCCTTATCTATTCCAGGACTCGAGAGGAGCACGAGGGACATCTTTGAGCAGTGTTGCAAACTATGAGGGACCACCGACACTATGCTAATGCTAAGTTCAACAAATGCGAGTTTTGACTGCCAGAGGTCATATTTTTAGGGCACGTAGTTAGAACTAACGGTGTTGCTGTTGACCCAGAGAAGATTAGAGCCGTGATTGAGTGGCCTTCTCCGATTACCACGATGCAGATTCGTAGTTTTCTGGGGTTAGTAGCATATTACCACCGATTCGTGCAGGACTTCTCCAAGATCGCTGCACCGATGACGAAATTGACTTTGAAGAATGCGAAGTTTGATTGGAATGAGAAGTTTGAGCAAGCATTTAATACTTTGAAGGAGAAGCTAACTACCGCACCAGTCCTAACGTTACCGGAGATAGGGAAGAACTTAGTCATGTATACCAATGCATCGAAGATTGGTTTGGGTTGTGTGCTGATGTAGGATGGAAGAGTTATTGCTTTTGCATCTTGATAGCTGAAGGTTCATAAGAGGAACTACCCTACGCACGACTTAGAGTAGGCTGCGATTGTGTTTGCGTTGAAGATATGTAGACACCACTTGTATGGTGTATGGTTCGAGTTGTACACATACCACAAGAGCTTGAAGTACATATTCTCTCAAAAGGAGCTGAATCTGAGACAGAGGCGTTGGTTTGAACTCCTAAAGAACTACGATGTCGCACTCGATCATCCGGGGAAAGCCAATGTTGTTGCTGATGCTTTGAGTCATAAAGGATCTTAAGATGAGGTAGTGCATGTCATATGACCCACTAGTATGCGTTACTTTAGGCAGCCAAAATGATGAGTTCAGCGGACGTGCCGACGACTACCAGGACACAGATGTGTGGTCAGATGAGGTTGCAGACCATGTCACTGCAGACTGTTCTTGAGGGAAAGTCGGGCGATGAGTCATACTAGCGTTATAGTGAGATGGTGGATAGTTCAGAACATCAAGATTGGAGTCGGTCGGCAGACTCATGCTTGAGGTATCACGGGAGATTATGGATTCCATTGGCGGCTGACTTGCATACTGAGATACTTCAGGAGGCTCACTATTCTCATTTTTCTGTGCATCCAGGTCGGACCAAGATGTACGTTGATATGCAACGTCTCTTTTGGTGGCCAAGGATGAATCCAATGTGTTGGAGTTCATTAGAGCATGTGAGATATGCCAATGCTGTTGGACTAAGTGTTGTCATACTTACACTTCACCCGATATTTTGATGTCAATAAACAATGTGAAATGGTACTAACAAGTTTGTTACATATTTCAGAATAGCAAACTCAGTTAGACTCACAAGTTTAAAGGAAGCTAAACTTCATAAGTTCAAACGAAGTAGAAGAAAAGACACCGGAAAAGCTCAAGAAGTGATTAAGACAAAGAAAGACATCGTAAAGCATGTATGGAGTTATGTACTTCATTTGTAAGGTATAAGAGTTCAATTCCATAAGCCAAATGCATTAGAATAATGCATTTCATCAGTTTTTGAGTTTCAATCACTTAGTCTTGAATTTCGTGATTTTCAAGTTCGCGAGTTTCAAAATGTTTTAAATCATACAAATGTGTTTTATAACATGTATTTGAAGTGTATGAACTATTAAAATCGATTTTGAATGGTATGTGTTTAGACGACTTTTGGATTAACATTAAAAATATTTGCAAAAAAGCCCCTATATATGTCATGAAACCGGGATTTTTCATTTTTGGGTTTTGTGAAAATATCCGGACCACTCAAATAGGCTATATGACCCATAACAAACATGTATGACATGTTATATGTGGTTTAGTAGGGTCTCAGATGCGATAAAGGGTTGCTAACTCTATGGCCAAAAATATTTATTTTGAGGCCCCTGACAATTAGCGCGCTAATATTTATGTTAGCACGCTAAGTGTAGAATTAGTACGCTAGGTTAGAAAATTAGTGTGCTAATTCCTTTCCCAACAGTTTTTTGTAAAGCTGAAAATCACACTTTAATTTGAATCTTTGATGAAATTTGAGCGCTTGGATCCCTAAAATGGTTATAAACACTTATAAAGGAATGTAGAATATTACAAAATATATAGAACACACATTAGACTTCTCTTGCTAAAAGCACACACACAAAGTGCTTAAAATCATGATTTTGTAAGAAAGGTGAAGATCTAATACATGCACTCATTGGGGGATTGTTAGGGCTGAACCTATGCACATCAAGTAAGGTCAAAGGAAGTGTTCTAAGGCTTACAACTCTTGCTCAAAACTGATTTTTGGATCTCATATTTGGGGTTGTAAGATTTCTTAATTTCCTACTCTTTTTGGGGTTAATCTATACTTTTTGTTTGTAGTATTGCTTGAAAATCATTTGTTGTGTTTTTGGACATAGTTGTCTTGGATTTTGAGCATAATCTTGATGTCATAAATCCTAAGACTAATTTGCATTTGTTGGGCTTAAACTTGATTTTCAAAGTTCATGAAATTAGAGAAACTACATTGAGCTTAATCTATATGTATTGTTGTTGGTTTCATTGAAGTGTGTGTAAAATATAACTAAAAGGGTTTTTCCACTTAAACTTGACTTTCTATAAATCCAAAATATTAAGTGCATTTATTTGAACTTAATAGTGATTTTTCATAGTGCACCATATTGACTTGAAACCCACTTGTGCTTAATCTATACTTAATTTTATGGTTTCAAGCTTGTGTTGTTATAACAACATATTTACAAAGGTCTTGTTCTTAATCTAAAATTGTTTGTGATATGAGGTTTTGATTGCACAACTTGAGCTTAAAATTACATTTTTTATTTGTGCATCAATTAGCCATTTATTGAAACCAAGTTGAGAATAATCTATACTTTTCTTAATTGGTTTCAATATTGAGAGTTAACCTATAAAAACTTAATTTTATAAGGCATCTCAATTGGCAAAGTCTCACTTGCATCGATTCATACTAGGATTATATTTGGCTTGTGAGAGGAGAACAACTTATACCACTTTATCTTGTAAAACACACTTTCATTGTATTCATCAAACTTTGATTGTAAGATTTAGTGGGATCTAAGTCGAAAGGGAAGACCTAGTTGAGGCTAGGCATAAACCCTAGTTGAGACTAGGTAAGGGAAAATCCTAGTTGTGCTAGGTGGGGAAAATCTTAAGTGAGTCTAGGTGGGGAAAATCCTAGGTGAGTCTAAGTGGAGAAAATTCTAGTTGCGGCTAGTTAGTTGTATAAGACCTTATAGCGATAAGACATCTTGTAAGAGACCTAGTTGAGGCTAGGCATTCACTAGGCTAGTTAGCTTAGGGTGTAGCACTTATTGGTAATATAAGTGGGGGGTTGAAAACCTTAACTGGGGTGGTTAGGTAGTGGATGTAGATGGATTGGATTGAACCACTATATATCGTGTGTCTCATTTCCATCTATTCTACCCTCATCTTTGTAGCATAGCATAGACATTTATGTTGGTGTATGCATTATCATTGCTATAACCACTCGGTAACCCAATTAACCCCTTTTGGATGACCTTCAAGTGCGTGAAGGTTGAGCATCGACGACCTAGAGGATTGCTGCAGCTCGTACACATTCCTTAGTGGAAGTGGGAGCACATTGCTATGGATTTCATCAGTGGCTTGTCTTGATCTCCTAGTGGTCATGATAGCATATGGGTAATTGTGGATAGATTGACAAAATCTGCTCATTTCATACCGGTATCCACTACACGCTGAGTTGATAGACTGAACATCCTTTACGAAGGCAAGATTGTTAGATTGCACGAAGTTCCATTATCGATTGTGTCAGATTGAGGGGCACAATTCATTTCATTGCTATGGCAGAGTATGTTGGCTCAGTTCAGCACCAGATTGGAGTTTTGTACGGGGTTCCATCTGCAGACAGACGCACAACCCAAGAGGTTGATACAGGTGTTGGAAGACATGCTCAGGAGGTGTGTTTTAGAGTACGGTCATGGGAAGAATACCTTCATCTTTGCGAGTTTGCGTATAATAACAGTTATTAGGAGAGTAGTGGTTAGGCGCCATTTGAGGCGCTATATGGCAGGTCTTATAGATCACCTTCTTGTTGGGCTGAGCTAGAAGATGTTGTGACAATTGGTCCTGATACTGTTGTTGATCATATTGAGAAGGCACGACAAATTCGTTTGAGACTTAAGGGTGCCCAGGAGCGGCAGAAGAAATACTACGACATGTATCACGATGAGCTTCAGTACGACTTGGGAGATTATGCATACCTGAAGGTCTCTCCATTGAAAGGTTACAAATGGTTCAGAATCAAGGGAAAGCTCACTCCTAGATTTATCAGTCCCTTCAAGATTGTGAAGAGTGTCGGTAAGGTTGTTTACCAGTTAGAGTTACCACCAGAGCTCGCCATTATTCATCCAATATTCCATATTTTGTTGTTTTGACAAGATAAGTCAAGAGGAGGGCGGTGATCGACTGTAGACTTAGGCCAGATCAACTTGCGAGATGATGCCACGTATGAGGACCAACCGATCCAGATTATTGACCGAAAGATCAAGATGCCGAGGAATAAGGAGATTCCTTCAGTTATCATGAAATGACAATTTCATGGAGACGAGGAGCTAACCTAGGAGTTAGAGTCCTATATAGGCGCGAGCATTTTCTCTACTTGTTTGATTCCGGTGAGTCTTTAGTTTAGTTTACTTATTAATTTAATTTCGGGGATGAAATTCTAATAAGTGGGGGAGACTGTAACAACCCTCAAAGTTTAACCTGATTTTTTTACACTTGTCAGGACCGTGACCCGATTGCATGATACTTCGTGGTATTTTAGACTTTGAGAGTTGACACTGAGGTAATTTTATATTTTTGTGATGTTTGTATTACTATGATAGTCTAATACGAGTCTCGAGCCGTTTGGCGATTTGTTAGTCTAAGTGAGGTTTCATCTAGGAGAACGGGGGAATTAAAAACACAGGAAAACCTTAATATATGATTTTTGAACAATAAACACAATGATTTATTGGAACATGACGAGACAATGGGCACACAACGGTCGAGTTGGGGTGCGATATGGGCCAAGGAGTGCAAGATCAACATGGGAGCTGGATAACTAAATGAGACCCGAGTCACTTAGTAAAGTCATCATGGAAAGTTAGACTTGGTGGACATTCAAAGGGGGGGAGCTGATGATTTCGCCTCGAGATATGCGTATGCAAGTGGATGATGAGTGGACCTATATAAGGACTACTCCACCACTTGATTCCCTTTTCACTATTCATTCTCTTCTCTTTCTCCTCTTTTTCTCTTCTCTTCTTGCTTGGTGAACAAGACAGCCACAAAGGTGGTTTTGGACGGCCAGAGCATTGCCGAAGTCCTTTTTTCTCGTCGGATTAAAGGTAAGAAACCTTGCTTCTTCAAGCTCTGTTCAGTTCTTGCATTTGTTTTACTCAAGTTTTATCATCGCGTGGCTAAGGATGCCTCGCCGGAGTCGATTCTATGAATCATCGGTATCTCGGCAACCCTCGGAGTGATCAACATGTGGCGTTAAGCCAGTGTTGTAGGTTGATGTTCTGTTTGTTATTTTTCATTTGGTTATTTATTTATTTATTTGGGGATATCTCGAATTCTCGGACATTTCCAATGTTTTTATGATGATCTAAAGCCTATTTCGAATGGTTTTGGGTTCAATTATACGCTATTGATGATCGCCGAGTGTGGCGTGATGGTTTGCGTTTGGTTTCGATTTACTGTAATTTTTAGATTTGGTTGAAGTCACGCGTAGGAGACGCCACGCAGTTCATTGTGCGCACGTCGTCTCCTACATATGTGAGAAACAGGGATGGATTTCATGATTTCGTTAGTGATGGATGCAGCGAAGCACAATCCTTGGCAGCGTCTCTACCACATGATTTCCTTGTTCATGCAGTGGAACGAGTTGATGTTTTGTCCCACACCGTGATGTGTATACATGTAAGACCGAGAAGAAGTAGACTTGCACCGCGGAGAAGTTTTTGTGTTTTTCATTCGCTGCGTGAGTTATATACGTGATCTTCAAATTTGGCCGTAGAGACTTTTTTTCATGTATTGGTTTATGGCGTATTCAAGGCGTGAAGTGTGGTATTTAGGTTTCAAAAAAATGTTGTGCATAACGTTTTTCATGGTTTTGATTACAATGGTGTGTAGAGGGCGTTTGGTGTGTGAATTTCTTTCGTGTGTTGCATTTTTGTTTGGATTATTGCATGTGTTGTATCGGAACCATGCATGTGTTGTCTGAAAACCAGTCCGCGACGTGATGTATGTTTGAGTTTTAATAAAACACACTGCGGAGAAGATGTTGTTGTCATGGACTCACGGTGCAATGAAGGCATTTCTGTTATGCATTGTGTAGACGTTTCAGTTGCCGTGGGCACGCCTTGGGCCCATGGGCTCACGGCGTGACCCACATATGATTTGGCTAGTGGGTTTTTCCTACTTTTGGGCCTGTTTTAAAAAAACTGTCTTTAAACCAAAACTTTGGGGTTTACCTTAAAACTAATTATTGACCCTAAACCCATTAACTTGGGGTTTCAACCTTTGTCAGGTAGTCGGAAACTTGTGGGGAACGTGTTAGAGTCGTGGAGTGGTACCGGGTTGCGATTAGTCAGGTAAGTACACTTGCGACAAGCTTGTGTTTGTCAGTAAGCCGTTAGGAAATATCATGTGACTCATTATCTATTTATTCTGCTTTGCATATGATCTATTGATGAAATTCTATTCTATTCCTTGTTGTGTGTTTTTGGCGTAAGTGTTATTGGGAAATGTGCCCTAGGTCAATCCATTAATAGTCTTTATGAATACATTTTAGTTAATAAAATAGGGGATTTCATTTACTGTTTATTATAATTGATTTGCATGTTTACATTATAATAAGATCCATGGGTATTTACGAAATATCCTAAATGTCCCTAGTCGATTATTATCTTGGGAACTATAATGAATTAAGACTAGTGTGAGTCTTGATTGATGATCATACGATGATCATACGTATAAGAATACGAATCAAGATCATGAGTACTTATTATGGAACAAAGTACTGGACCGACCCGCTATGAGAACATCACATGGATTAAGTCATAATTGTTTCTCATGATATGTATATTATTTAGTCCTCTGACTTGAGATTACCAGAGACTTCAAAATTAGAAATACAGTAATTTGACGCAATCAAACGTTGTTTTTAACTGGACGATTATAAAGGTTGTGATTAGTTACTGTGTGAATAATGTGGTGAAGTTATGTAATCGAGATAGAATTTGTCCCTCTCATATAGAGAGAGATATCCAGTGGATCCCTCGATGTGTTAGACTGTTAAAAGGCCTAGTCTAAGTGAATTGATATTGATCAATGTCACTTGGATGTTTTCAGTCTACCTAGAAATCGAGACTAGTACTATTGAATATGTTGGATGACAATTCCATGCCTTATGTTTGATCAAAAGGATATCGTGTAACAAATGGATGTTATATACATTATTGATTAGGTTGTATCGATTTGATATTCGTACAATTTGGGTAGTCATAATGTCTTGCTAGAGGCTTCTTATGACTTGTATACCAAAATGTGTTTTGGTATACTGCCAACGTTGTATGAGCCTATTGGGTCGCACACTAAGAATGGTATGATTCGAAAGAATGAATTTTATATGATAAAACTCATGACAAAAACTTCCTTGTAGTATATTACACTTATACCTCTTTAAGTAGGGGTATATATATAATTTACTTAACTGTCTTTATATAAGGGTTGTCTAAATAGACGCTTTGAGTTAGAATACAAAAACAAGAAACGACTTAGGGTTTTTGGTAGCTCTGGATTGTTTTGGAGAGAAACAAAAAAGGTTTGGTATTCTCTCGAAGCTAGCACTTCAAATCTCGGCCACGTTCGTGTGTAGACTGCTGATAAAGGGCGTTCGTTGTTGGCAGCGCCTTAGAGATCGATTAACCTTCAGAAAGATACATTGCGACTGAGGTATGATTAAGTTTTCATAGTTTAAACGTTTTTAATGGAATTAGATTTGGATACGGGTTTTTGTCAAAATTATTTTGTAATCTCCGATGCGCATGAACCCCAAAACCCAACAAGTGTTTTGTCTCAATAGTACTCGGCCTTGCACTAGTGGGGTAACATGAGCAATCATAGGCAGGAGTATGGGACCACCCATAGTGACCGTGTGACACCAAGTACCGGGTTGGAGGCCTGTGTCCCTCCCATTATGGCTGTGCTTTCAATTGTGTCGATGCCCGGGAGGATCCAAAGTCATCCTTTCCATTATGCCATGATTGTAGACCACTTATGGGTCTCTGTTTGATTCTTTGAACACACATGTTATCGATTGCTATCCGTTAGTTTGTTTATCATGCACTTTGTTCTATTTAAATTTCGGTCTTTCATTTATCGCATGATATTTAGAATACTTTACATGTTAAATCATGAATTACTGTTATATTCTTCAAGCATTACTTTCGATTTCTCTCTGTTGCTCACCATCTAGTTTGTGACGGTGGATGCAGATAGACCGAAGTGTTCATAGGGCAAGGGACCCTGTCTAAGAGACATCTTGTAAGATCGAGACACTAGACCTGCAGACCTAGTGTAGGTGTTTGATTGATTTGCTTGATGTATGTTGCTTCATATATGTTTTGATCGTTGAACTCGGGTTTATATTGATATCATGTACCTACATTTGGTTTATATCATTTGTACATGAGTATTCCCATTTAGATGGTTTTCCACATTTATAGATTTCCTGATTTCCCTTGATTGAGTTATTTCCCATACTTGTAGTTTATTTTCCGTTGCGTTATATGTTAAACTTGCAATAACTCTTTCATAAATTGTTTAATTAATTTATTTGAGGCTGACTAGACTCGCCCAGATAGCTGAGTACCGACTCGGGGACCCACACGGGTCTAGGACGGGTGTACCCAATTGTATTGGGAAATTGAGGCTGTCACAATTGAAGCCGATGGCAAGAGCAAGATGCAATTATTACTCCACAAGTTGGATGAGCTCAATTACATTGAGCAACATGACTACTTCAAAGGCACTTACAGTGTGAGATCTCTATTATTTGCCAACCCTAATTTAGTACATATATTTCGTTGTTTCCCTCATGTATTGATCATGGATTACACTTACAAGACAAATTGCTACAAGTACCCGCTCCTTAAAATTGGTGGGTCACATCCACACACAAGACCTTCCTAGTAGCATATGCTTTCCTAGGTAAAGAGACTATGATGACTATTCATGGGCGCTCAGGCAGTTGAAGTCATTAGTAGATGGGTGGCAACTCCCAGGTGTTATTTTGACGGATAGGGACTTCGGTTTAGTTGCGGTAGTAGAGGAGGTGTTCCTGTGGCTACACACTTACTTTGTTCATGGCACGTGAGCAAGAACATTGTTGCAAAGACAAGGGATTTATTCACTCTCCAGGAGGACTTTGATTGTTGGTATGGCATGTGGATCAAGTTGGTGCAATCCCAAACAGAGGCATGTTACAATGGATGGCTTATGGAACTAGAGGAAAAATACGCTGGAGTCCCGGGGTTGTATGACTATGTTAGGGAAACGTGGTTGTGCCGAAAGGAGAAGTTCGTGTATGCTTGGACAAACAAGGTACTACACTTTGGGAATGCCACTACCAATCGTACTAAAAGGTGCTCATAATGTATTGAAGAAAGAGCTTGGGACATCATACGACACTTTGATGATGTTTTCAGCAATATTCAAAAGGTTTTTACACACTAACATAATAACTTGGAGGCATCATTCAGTCAATCCATGCACATAGTGGCTTTTCAGCACCGCATGTACAACAACATTGTAGACTTTATGTCAAAACATGCATTGGATGTAATTAACTGGGAGGCAAGATTATTTAGTGAAGGTGGGGTTGGCCATGCTTCTTCACTTTGTGGTTGTGTGTTTCAGGTTACTCATGGATTGCCATGTGCGAATGAATCTCTCTACTTATGCTTGATGGTAGCCCTATCGGGCTTGATGAAATCCACCTGCATTGGAGGAAATTGAACATGATGCCCATTGAGCCCGTAAGTGATGGTGAGTTAGATTACCTTTACCGAGTTGAAATGGATGGTATAGAGGCTAAGTATAAAAGTTGTGGTCCTGACTTGTGGGCAAAGATTGTGCAGAAGCTAAGGGAGATCAATTGCCTTGCATCAACTCTCCTTTCTGTACTGGAAGAAGAACTTGCAACTAAGGGTCGACCTAAGAAGAAGGGCAAGAACTTGAAAATGAAGAAGTTGAGCAATAAGCCAATAATTGACAATTCCAGCAAGAGAGATCCTTTTGGTTTTGTGTACACAGAGGCCAAAGAAATTCAAGAGTCCGTGGCGCAGGCTTCTGCAATGAGCCAATCAAGTAAGCCAAGTCAACTAAGTCAGCCAAGTCAGGGACCTTCCTTTTCAAAACATGCACGTGGAAGGGGTCATGGGAAGGGAAAAACAATCAAAACCATCACATCGAGTTGACCTAGGACCTTAACTCAAGTAGGTGAGGGATACATTATTGAGATACCATCATTGTGGTGCACTTACTTTATTAACATTCTTGATATGCAGCCCGATGGAAATTATAGGTTTCGGCGCGATAGCCGATGCTGTAGGCTACAACATCAGATCGATGAAGGATGGAGACAGGTGTGGCTAAAAATGTTTGAAGAGTTGATTAGGAATGAGGCCATGAACATGAATGTGTTTGAGGACGTCGAGTTTGGTAAAATTAGAGATACAATTAATTTCTATGACAACCCTGCTAAAGGGGAATATTGGCTATCATTACTAGAGATGGGGATAATTGTGGCAAACCATTACAAGTTGACTTTTGTGGTGTTAGCCAAGGAAGGTTTCGCTCTATAGATCCCTAGCAGACATGCAGTCCCACTTGTCTATGAGAGAAAAATAGTTTGGTTGTTGGTCATCAATGAAAATCATTTTGTTGAGTAAGTTATTTCCCATAATGTAAATTCTTATTTCATTTTTTATGATGTTTACCCACTAACAGTAACATATTTTGTTATCATTTGAAGCTTCTAATGAGAGTTAACGCTCCTCTACCACCAACTTCAAGATAATTGAATTTGTTCTTTGGCAACAATAGCAAAGCATGGGTGGTCGGAATCAACATTCTTTCATGACCACAATCAAATATGGAAGAACCCCCCATTTTTACTCTTAATTAGGATGCAACGTTTACCCATTTTTTTAGTGTGTATGTTGCAACGTTGGCTTTCCATAAATGTGTGGGTGTATATGGGTATAGCAAAATGGATATGTTGTAACTTATGTTCTTTGATAGTTGGTTACTTTCTTTAACTTATCTAATATGAAAATGTCTAGTTTGAAATCATTTTGGTTTGATAAATGACATTATATTTGTGGAATGTAAATTGATTGTCTTTGATGTCCCAATGTTATTTCAAGTATGTGTGGGAATTTCTCATTTTTCATGTTTATCCACTTTTCTTGGCTTAAATTTAGCATTTCTGTTTTGTATTGATCCACTTATTTGACTACACACATCGGGCAATTAATCTGTAATTCATTAGAAGTATTGATTTAATCAAAACAGTCAATTGTACACATTGTAGACCTAGTTAAACTGAGAGCAACATGCCTATTACGGTTAACATGGTGTTGGGTTTTTGGGGTTCATACATAGCAGAAAATTCAAAACAATTTTGAAAAACCCCAACAGGATCGCAAATAAGTTCTATTAAACAAGATCTACAAAAGTAAACCATACCTTAATTCGTGATTTCCTTCTCTGATTTTTCGATCTCTAAGACGTTCAAGCGCGCATCTTTTATCAGAAATGCGCACACGAATAGTGACCGCAAATTAGAGCGCTAGCCCTAAGAGAGATTGAACACATTTTTCTTTTTCTCCCAAAATCTAGAGAATTCTAAGAATAGAAAAATTAGGGTATGATCCATTATTTATGTGTAGATAAACCTTCAATTAAAATCCTATTCATACTACAACTATTGTATTTAGACAGTTTAAACAAATTACAAATATACTCCTATTAATAAGTTATCATATAACAAATCATAAGGGCTTTTATGTCATGAATTTTATCATATAAAATTCATTACTCTGGACCAATTGAAATCGCGCAAAGCCATTCTTTGTGTATGACCCAATAGATTCATGCGACGTTGGTAGTGACCCAAAAACTATTTTTGGTACACAAGTCATAAACGGTCTCTAGCAAGGCATTATGACTACTCAAGTAGCATGAATATCAAAATTGATACAACCTAATGAATATCATATATCATATCCTTTTGTTGTGCGATATTCTTTGATTAAACATAAGGCATGAAAAGTCACCCTTAATGTTCAATCATACTAGCCTCGATCTTTAGGTTGATTGAAAAACATTTAAGTGTCATTGATCATATCAATTCACTTGAACTTGACCATTTAACAATCTAATATATAGAGGGATCCACTGAAACCTCTCTCTTTATGAGAGGAAAAATTCTATCTTGATTACACACCTTCACATATTGCTCACATGATAACCAATCACAATCTTTCTAATCGTTCGGTTAAAGACAAAATTTGATTGTGTCAAATTATCATGCTTTTAATATTGAAATCTATGGTAATCTCTAGTCAAAGGACTAAATGATACATCTATCAAGAGTAACACCTATGACTTAATCCATGTGGTGTTCTCATAGTAGGTCGGTCTAGTACATTGTTCCCTAATAAATACTCATGATTTCGATTCGTATCCCTATACGCATAATCATCACATGACCATCAATCAAGACTCACACTAGTCTTAATTCCTTATAGTTCCCAGTATAATGACTGACTAGGAACATTTAGGATATTTCAATAAATACTTATGGATCTTATTATAAGGTAACCATGCAATCATTTATAATAAAACAACAAATGAAAAACCTTTTTTATTAACTAAAATTATAAGATAAATAATGTTTGTAGATTGACCTAGGGCACATGCCCTAACATCCCCACTTGCACTAGGGCCAATCATTCATGTATTTAATACCCAATGACCTAACATGACCATCATGCTTCGCTTGTGGAAGAGCCTTGGTCAAAGGATCTGGAACATTGTTTTCTCGTAGGAATTCTACAAATCTTCATGTCTCCCCTCTCAATGATTTCTCTGATGAGATGAAAATGTCTGAGTATATGTTTAGATCTATGGTGTGGTCTTGGTTCCTTGGCCTGTGCTATAGCCTCGTTGTTGTCACAATACAAGTAAATGTTTGGAACCACAACTAGTTTAGATATAAACTTTTTGATCCAAACTGCCTCATTTGCAGCATCAGATGCTGCTATGTACTCAGGTTAGGTTGTGGAATCTGCGATTGTCTCTTGCTTCGAATTTTTTAGCTTACTGCGCCTCTATTCAAAGTAAACACATATCTAGGCTGCGATCTGAAGTCATCTATATTAGTTTGAAAATTTGCATCTGTGTAACCATTTATAACATGCTCATCTTCCAAACTTCCATAGACCAAGGACACTTCTTTAGTTCTTCATAAGTACTTAAGAATGTTCTTTACTGTTATCAGTGACTTCTCACCGGGATCAGATGATATCCTACTTGTTGCGCTTAAAGCATATGATATATCAGGTCTAGAACATAACATGGCATACATGATAGATCCAATAGCTGATGCATATGGAATTGTAATCATTCGTTCTTGTTCATCATTAATCCTTGGACATTGATTCTTGCTGAGACTTATACCATGAGACATTGGCAATGACCCTCTTTTAAAGTCTTGCATACTGAACCTATTTAGTACTTTGTCAATATAAGCACTCTGCCTTAGATCGATCAACTTTTTAGATCTATCCTATAGATCTTAATCCCAAGGATATAGGCTGCATCTCCTAAGTCCTTCATTGAGAAATACTTCCCAAACCAAGACATGACACTCTGCAAGGTTGAGATGTCATTTCCAATGAGTAATATATAATCAACATACAATACCAGGAAGACAACTATTCTCCCACTGACCTTCTTGTATACACAAGGCTCATCTTTAGTTTAATGAAACCAAATTCCTTAATCGCTTCATCAAAACAAAGATTCTAACTCGAGAAGCTTGATTTAATCCATAAATGGATCTTTGAGGCTTGCACACCTTCCTAGAATTCTCAGGATAAACAAATCCTTTAAGCTGTATCATATACACGTCCTTAAGTAGTTTTCCATTTAAAAAGCTGTTTAGACATCCATTTTCCATATCTCAAGTCATAATATGAAGCTATGACAATTAGAATTCTAATGGATTTAAGCATGGCTATAGGAGAAAAATACTCATCATAATCAACACTTTGAGTCTGTTTGAAACCTTTTGCTACTAGTTGTGCTTTATAAGTATGCACATTGCCACTTATATCAGTTTTCTTCTTGAAAACACGTTTACATCCAATGGTCTTACCATATTCAGGTAAATCAACCAAGTTCCAAACTTGGTTATTATACATGGATTGCATATCAGAGTTCATGGCACTAATCCATTTATCTAACTCAAAGCTAGACACAACCTCCTGATAAGTAGTAGATTCATTTCGATCCATAAGCAACACCTCACTACTATCAGTAATAAAAAATCCAAATCTCTCAGGCCGATGTCTTACCTTATTAAACCTTTGTGGGCCTTGTGATACCTGTGGAGGCTCAACTAGTTCAAGACTTTGTTGATCTCCCACTAACGGTTGAGTGTTTATTTGTGGTTCTTAAACTTCTTCAAGACTAACTTTATTCCCATTATTGTCTTTTGAAATAAACTCTTTCTCAATGAAGACACCATTTCAAGCAACAAACAATTTGTTCTCAGTGGGATTATAAAAGTAGTATCCTCTAGTTTCTTTAGGATAAGCAACAAATACATACTTGGTAGATTCATCGTACAAAACCCCATAGCCCCAAATCTTAAGAAAAGACAAACTTGGTCTTTTCCCAAACCACATCTCATGTGGTGTTTTATCAACCGCTTTAGAAGAAACATGATTCAGTGTAAACACAACAGTTTCTAAGGCATAGCCCCAAAAAGAAATAGAAAAATCTGCATGACTCATCATAAGATCAAACCATATCCAATAAAGTTCGATTTCTCCTCTCAAAACACCATTCCATTGTGGAATTGATAGTGGAGTTAACTATGTGAAAATTCCATAGTTTTAAGATGATCATTAAACTCTTGGTTTAAATATTCACCACCTCGATCTGATAAAAGTGTTTTAATAGTTTTGCCAAATTCATTTTGCACTTATTCTGAAATGTTTGAAATATCTCAAAAGATTCCCTTTTATGTTTCATTGGATACACGTAACCATATCTGCTAAAATCATCTGTAAAAGTAATCTTACCACCTCTAGCTATTGTTTTTATAGGACCACATACATTAGTATGTATTACACCTAATAAATCACTTGCCCTTTCACTGTGTCCAGCAAAGGGACTCTTTGTCATCATACCAAATAAACAAGATACACATGTTTCATATGATTCAAAATCAATTGAATCTAAAAGCCCATCTTTATAGAGTTTAGAAATGTGTTTCTCATTTATGTGGCCAAGTCGACAATACCAAAGGTAAGTTTGATTCAAATCATTTGACTTAAATCTCTTTGTATTTATGTTAAGAATGAGAGTATCTGTTGAACTTTTCATGTTTAGAATATAAAAGACCATCATATAAATCGACATTTGCATAGAAAACGTCTTTACAAGAAATGGAGCATTTATTATTTACAATAATGAAATTAAAACCATCCAAATCTAAACATGAAACTTAAATGATGTTTTGCTCAAGGCATGGACATAATACCAACTATATATAAAACTTAAACTAGTCCACTAGATAAAGATAATTCATAGCATCCTATAACCAACACAACAACCTTTGCTCCATTTCTGACTCATAGGATGAATTCTCATTTCTTTAGCTTTCTACTTCTGGTGAGACCTTACACATTAATTCAAATGTGAGAACCACATCTAGTATCTAATACCCAAGAATCACTAGTAGACAAGTTATCTTCAATAACGTAAATACTTGAAGCAATAGTCTCACTACTCTTCCTTTTCTTTTGATCTTCAAGATAGAGAATGCAATTTATGAACCAATGCCAGGTGTATGGTAGAAATGACAATTTCCTTCCTTTTCTTTTTCCTTCTGGGATTGTGAAGTAAAAACAACCTTATGCTTAACTTGTTCCATGGGCTTTGTGACTGGCACAATAACCTTGGCAACTATAACCTTACCTTTTGTCTTCTCTTCATAGTCTTTCCTTTCTGAACCATCAACACATTGGCAGTGGGTTTTTTGACATTCTGCTTTGTAGTTTTAAGCATCAAATGCAACTTTAAGATAGATCTCTCCATGTTATTCATGTTATAGTTCATCGCAAATTGTGAAAAACTATCAGACAATGAATTAAGGATCAAATCCATAGCCAACTCTTGGTTTCATGGAAATCCAAGTTGTCAAGATGATCAATGTAGCCTTTCATTTTCAGAACATGAAGTGCTAACGGATGCACCCTCAACCATTTTGTAAGAATAGAGGTTCTTTACTATCTCGAAGCTTTCTTACCTAGCCTGTTATTGGAACATTTCCCTTAGCATTGTAGCCATGTCGAAAGCTTCCATGTGTTCCATGTTCTTCTGAAGTTCAGGAACCATTGTTGCCAACATAATGTATGCAACATCAGTTAGTTATTAGCATGCTTAATATGTGCATCCTTCATGGCTCTTACATCATTGGCTGGTGGTTCCTCAGGAATAGGATCATCCAGGACGTACAACTTGCGTTCATGTTTAAGAACAATTCTTGAGTTTCTGAACCAGTCAATAAAGTTTGTCCCAGATAACCTATCCTTTTCAAGGATGGATCGCAGTGACAAGGGATTAGTGTGATTTGATGAAGCCTTTAATCAATAACCAAGATTATTCAAAAGTTCATTTTAGTATAGTGGAATAAACTACCACTAAATTTAACTACCCTCTTTTAAAAATACTATGTTAACTTAAGGGACTAAAACCCATGTTTCACTTAATTCGAAGATAGCTAAGGCATGACACTTTAAATTAGGTTATTTAGGTAGGTACTAGTTACCAATTACATCATATGTAACTTTTAATTATTTTTATGAGATCATGACATCTTATGTCTTAGCATATTTTATCTCATCTTGTGCCTAAAGCTCAAAACCGTTTTGATAGCTTTATCAAGTCTAACCATTTCAAACAATAAGGTATACGTTACTCAACTTGCCTCACCGAGATAACATAATACACTCTACGAAGACAAACCATATTGATGTGATCGAAACCTTGACAAGTGTTTGAGAATGGATGACACTTGACTTAAAATTTAGAAGATGGGTTTTTATTTGTTTTAGTGATCATAACTTAAATAAGATAAATATCATATATTGCACGAAATGTACAATTACCAAATAAGTTAAGAAATTTAACTAATATTGACTACTATAAGAATTTCCTCGTGTTACGCAGAGTTATCAGATGTCCCTCTGGCCAGTCAGGATTACAAATAAGTTCCATTAAACAATATCTACAAAAGTAAATCATACATTTATTTGTGATTTTGTAATGACCTAATTTCCCCGTGCAATCGGGTACGCCGGCCTAGACCCGTGCAGGCCCCAAGTCATCACTTGGCAACCTGACGAGCTTAGTTAGCCTTCGATATAAACAATTTAGTAATTTATGAAAGAGTTATTGCAATAATACACAACGGAAGATGAAACAGTAAATAACAAGGGGAAATAACTCAATCAAAGAGAAATTAGGAATTCTATAAGTTTGGAACACCCCGGGTACTCATGTATAATTCGATAAGCATATATACATAATACCAGTCTCACAAAAATACCAAGTTCAATAATCCCAACAATATAAGTATTAAACGATATACAAATCAACAAAAATTATAAACACCTACTATAGAGTCTCTCTGATGTCGCTGTTAATCCTCACAGGGGATCACCTAAGCAGGGCCCCTTTGCCTTGCTGTTCTCCACCCTATCTGCACCCACCGTCACAAACTAGACGGTGAGTAACTGAATAAAATTGCTAGTAGTACCAGAAGAATGTAACAGTAATTTATGATTATAGCATGAAAAGCAGTCTAACTATCATGCGGAAATGAAATAACTGGAAAGTAAATAAATCAAATACGTGATAAAAAGACTGATAGATAAACAATCGATATTTGCATGTTCTAAGATTCAAAAGAGGCCCATGATTGGTCTATTTCACAGCAATACGACAAAGATCTCGCAAGATCTCCCCGGGCAATGTCGCAATACTAGCGCAGCGTTAAATCGAGAGGCATCGCAACACCTCTCGAATCCAGTACCCAGTACACACATCACTAGGGGTGGTCAGTTACCCTGCAGAGGGCACCCACGTTGTCCCAGCTAGTGCGGGACCACATGATACCTTCGAGACACACACTCATGCCAAGAACATACAACCAAGGATATGGAATGGAATATCAAGTAAAGGATCAATGCAACAATAGCAATAAATAGATGATGTATAAATCACATGTTATTTTCTTGCTGGTCTACTAACGTACACACATATAAGGCATGCATGTACTTACCTTAACTAGCGTGACCCGGTACTCACTCCAAGACTTTAACGCATTTCCCGTGTTTCTCGACTACCTGACAACGCATCAAATCCCGAATTTCGTTTTAGAGTTTCGTGTTTAGTTTTAGGGTGATTCCCATAAACTTGGTTTGAATTCATTTAATTAACGTAACCCATGTTATAGTTGATGCCCTTTACACACTGGTTGGGCTCTTGTTGGGTCCATGTGTCAAGCCTATATCCATCTAAGTAGGCTTAATATGTGGACAATTATTGGGCCTGGATATATAGGTTCATTCTTATATTTTATGTATTTGTTTTGGGCCTTAAGTTGTGCCTATTATATTAAACCCTTATTGGGTTTTACACAACTCATATACACACCAATTGTGACTTGTTATGGACCTATATTAAAATGAGTGTATTGGGCCCTTGTTAGGCCTTATTATAAGTCCATGTTCATTTAAAACAAGTGTCCATACTTATAATCCTTTTTACTTATTCTCAAACATACAATAATACACATTATGGTCACACACACATAACTGTTGTTGTACACCCCACTGTGTGCACACTCACACTTTACACACCCATTGTTTTTGCACACACACCCCCATTGTGTGTTCCCCTTGTTCACATGCATTAACACGTCACTTTATTACTTAAAACCATATTGTATATACATTTTCACCATGCACACACATATGCAACTGTTATGTACACCCCATTGTGGTGTACACACATAGTGTTGTGTACCCCCACTGTGTGTACACACACATTATTGTGTACACCCCTTGCACACAATCCACACCAAAACAACCACCTATACACACCAAAACAATCTACACATCATTGCTGTCCATATCACTATACCCATGAACACAGTCCCAAATGGTACCCCACACCCCAACTGGGGTGTGCACATACACAGCCACACACCCCGCCCAACATTTCACCCATACACAACAAAAATTTCAACAGCAAAGAAGGAACGAAATAGCCAAAAACAGTGGGAAAAATTGAGAAGGGAAGGAAGGAAAAACCAAGAGTGTAGGGGAGGGAACCTCGACTCCGGTGAGCGGTGGACCTTGGTGACCTCGGGACCTACCAGCGATAGTGTGCTCGGCCAAGTTAGAGGGACATGGACCGAGAGAGGGAGGTACATCGAGAGCACAACCGAGAGAGAAAAAGAAAGAGAGAGGAGGAGAGGAGCTCACTTAGCGTCTTCGGTGGTGGTGGAGGGACGTCAGGCTCGGCGATGGTGGCAGTGGTGGTTGTCCAGCCAAGGATGGGAGGAATGTGGCGTGAAAGAGCTGAGAGCCGAGAGCGTGAGCGTGGAGAGGAGAAAAATGAGAGAAAAGAGAGAGAGAGAGAGAGAGAGAGAGAGAGAGAGAGAGAGAGAGATTGGAGAGGGAGGCTCACCTCGTCGGGGTCAGTGTCGCCGTCGTGGGAGGCGGCAATGGTGAGAGGGAGGAGGTGAACAGTGACGACAGTTGTGGAGAAGAAGATGAATAGTGTATTAGGATTTTGGAGTATACAACATTTTTATATAAGTGAATTAGGACGAAATGACCCTTTTGCCCTTGAGTTTAAAACTTGCACATCCCTTGGACAGCTACCCTTATGGGTCATTTTGCTCATCATCCTATTTTAACACACATACACATCTCTATGACTATCCAATGGTTCTCCTCACCCAATTGTGTCACTTTAACAATCTTATCCCATATTAACCCATTAGATTAATTTTATTAAATTACAAATAAGGTCGCACAAATTCTCGCCTACTCGGTACACAATGCCCCGCATCCGACACGCTTCTCGAGGAAGTCCACTTAGTATTCAAATAAATTTTCTCATGTCTAAGTTATACTTTATTGTTAAAATTGTATTTCCTCAACTTAGGTCATATATTTCATTTGACTTTGTTTATTAATAATGTCCACTAAAACAGTTCCCGAAAACCCCGTTTAACTAAGCGACACCTCATTCAATTAAAATATAGCTCGAACGGCTCGAGACCCGTAGCATACTAAAATACTAATACACAGAGTCAAAGAATCATAAAATTACCTCGACGTCGACTACCGAAGTTTGAAATACTATCCAGTATCCACATAGCCGGGTCACAATCTTGACACGTGTAACACAAGTCAGTTAAAAATTCAGGGTTGTTACAGTCTCCCGCACTTATTAGAATTTCATCCCCGAAATTTAAACTAATAAGTAAACTAATTTACAAACTTACCGGAATCATACAGGTAGGGAAAATGCTCGCGCATGTAGGACTCTAACTCCCAGTTCAACTCCTCGTCTCCATGAAATTGTCATTTCACGAGCACCGAAGGAATTTCTTTGTTCCTCAACGTCTTGACTTTGCGGTCAATGATCTGGATCAGTTGCTCCACGTATGTAGCATCGTCCTGCAACTCGATCTGGCTCAAGTCTAACGTCGATCTTCGCCCTCCACTTGACTTGTCTAGTCGAAGCATCGAAATGTGGAATACTAGATGAACACCGGCGAACTCTGGCGGAAACTCTAACTGATATGCAACCTTACCGACCCTTTTTACAATCTTAAAGGGACCGATAAACCTCGGAGCGAGCTTCCCTTTGATTTCGAACCATTTGTGACCTTCAGAGGTGAGACTTTCAGGTATACATAGTCTCCCAAGTCGTACTGAAGCTCATCGTGATACTGATCATAGTATTTATTCTGCCGCTCTTGGCACCCTTAAGTTTCTAACGAATCTGCCGTACCTTCTTAGTATGATCAACAATAATCTCAAGACCAACTGTCATAACATCCTCTGGCTCAGCCCAACAAGAAGGTGATCTACAAGCCCTACCATAGAGCGTCTCGAACGGTGCCATACCGATACTCGCCTGATAACTGTTGTTGTATGAAAACTCGCACAAATGAAGGTACTCTTTCCATGACTTGCTGTATTCCAAAACACATATCTTGAGCATGTCTTCCAGCACCTGAATCAAGCTCTCGGACTGTTCGTCTGTCTGTGGATGGAACACCGTACTCAACTCTAATCTGGTGCCAAACTGAGCTTGCATGCTCTGCCATAATAACGAAGTGAACTGCGTCCCTCGATCTGACACAATCGATAACGGAACTCCGTGCAATCTGACAATCTCGCGTTCGTAGAGGATGCTCAGTCTGTCAACTCTATGTGTAGTGGATATCGGTATGAAATGAGCAGATTTCATCAATCGATCCACAATTACCCAGATGTTGTCGTGACACGAGGAGATCGGGGCAAGCCACTGACGAAATCCATAGCAATGTGCTCCCACTTCCATCGAAGAATGGGTAGGGGCTGCAGTAATCCTCCAGATCGTCGATGCTCAGTCTCCACGCACTGGCATATCTCACATGCTCTAATAAACTCCGACGTATCGAATTTCATCCCTGGCCACCAAAAAAGACGTCGCATGTCAGCGTACATCTTGGTTCAACCCGAATGCACAGAAAATGGGAACGGTGAGCCTCCTGAAGTATCTTGGTGCATAAGTCAGCCGCCAATGGAATCCACAGTTGCCCACGATACCTCAAGCAAGAGTCTGTCGACCGACTCCAATTTGGATACTCTACACTGTCTGCCATCTCACTGTAACGCTGGTACTACTCATCGCCCTGTTGTCCCTCGAGAACAGTCTACAATCTCATCTGACCACACATCTGTGTCCTGGTAGTCGTGGGCACGTCCGCTGAACTCATCATCTCGGTTGCCTCAAGTAACGCATACTCGTGAGTCATACGACATACAACTACCTCTACATCAGATCCTCTGCGGCTCAAAGCATCGGCAACAACATTGGCTTTTCCAAGAATGATACTCAAGTGTGAAATCGTAGTCCTTCAGAAATTCAAGCCAACGTCTCTGTCTCAGGTTGAGTTCTTTTTGAGTAAATAAGTACTTCAAGCTCTTATGGTCTGTATACAACTCGAAGCGCACACCATACAAATGGTGTCTCTAAATCTTCAACGCAAATACGATCACCGCCAACTCTAAGCCGTGGGTCAGGTAGTTCCTTTCATGAACTTTCAATTGTCGGGATGCATAATCGATAGCTCTGCCCTCTTGCATCAGCATACCACCCAAACCAATCTTCGACGCATCGGTATACACGACTAAGTCTTTCCCGGTCTCGGGCAAAGCTAAGACAGGTGCGGTCGTCAATTTCTCCTTCAGAGTAGAGAATGCCTGCTCACACTCTTCGTTCCAATCAAACTTTGCGTTCTTCTGCGTCAGTTTCGTCATTGGTGTAGCGATCTTGGAGATATCTTGCACAAATCGGCGATAGTATCCTGCTAACCCCAGGAAACTGTGAATCTGAGTCACGGTCGTCGGAGTAGGCTACTCAATCACGGCTCTAATATTCTCTGGATCAAGGACAACACCGTCAGCTCCAACTACGTGCCCTAAAAATTGAACCTCTGGTAGCCAAAACTTGCACCTGCTAAACTTAGCGTAGAGTCGGTTGTCCCTCAGAGTCTGCAACACTATTCGTAAATGTCCCTCGTGCTCTTCACGAGTCCTGGAATAGATGAGGATGTCATTGATGAACACAATCATGAATCGATCTAAGAAATCCCTCACCAAGGGTCCATGAACATCGCCGGCGCATTGTCTTCGAATGGCATAATCGTAACCGGAAGTGTATCTCATACTAAATTCTTGCACGATTTTAGTGGTGATAGCCTAAAGCGTGCTCTCGGTTAACTAATCAAACAAATCGTCAATGCGCGTACTTATTCTTCATTGTAACCTTGTTCAATTGCCTGTAGTTGATACAAAGCCTCAAACTACCGTCCTTCTTCTTGATAAACAACACTGGTGCTCCCCATGGCGACATACTAGGACTGATGAAGCCCAACTCTAGCAACTCATCTAGTTGACTCCTCAACTCCTCAATCTCTCGGGGTGCCATCCTATATGGTGGTATCGAAATTGGTCTAGTCCCTGGGACTATGTCAACTATGAAATTGATCATTTGCTGCGGTGGTAGTCCTCGCAGATCGTCGGGGAATACGTCAGTGAACTCACACACGATCGGTACATCTTCTATGTCAACCTCTTGTCTCACACTAGTGCTCATGACGCTAGCAACAGTTTCGACATCGCCAATCGTGGCCTCTCTGCGTCTGGTGATCAGAAGTAACGGTGTAGTACCTTGAATGCAAATCTCCAAAACCATCTGCCAACGGAATCGTGATCGTCTTCTCGTAACAACCGATATAAGCATGGTATGCTCTTAACCAATCCATGCCCAATAAGGCATCGAACTCGAGAAACTCAAGTATTCTCAAGTCAGCAGGAAACTCGTAGCCCTCTATCTCTACCAGAAACTCAACACACAGAAAGTTCGGGTAAATCTTGTCCCCAGCAGCCGTGCTAAGGATCAAGTGTCTACTAAGTCTAATGGGTCTCAACCCTAATAAGTCTACCATACGTTCGGAAATAAACGAAACAGTCGAACCAAAATCGAACATGGTATGCATGAATGTACTACAGATAGAAATCATACCCTCAACTAGGTTTCGAGACGCCCCCGGATCTGGCTCAACTGCTGCCTGCACCCGCTCCCTCTGATGCTGATGATGCTTTGCATGTGTCCTCTTAAGCTGAGTACACTGAGCCTGGATATGGCCCACTCTGCCGCATCTGTAACATGTACGTGTATCCTGTGTACCCTGAGTCTGACCCTGTCCTCGACTCTGTATCTCTGAGTCTGATTCTACCCTAACCTCTGTGTCTGCCTCTGTCTACCACCTCTGCCAAAATCTCGGCTCGTCGTAGATCGTCCCATGATCGTTGTTGTACAGTGTCAGTAGGTCGTGGAGGATGACTAGCAAAGCTCGGCACTGGTGGAGTCGTCCGTGCTGGTCGAGTAGGTGGTGCAGTGGATCCTACACTCAGAGCTCTAGAATCTGGTAACGAAGTCTGTTCTTCCTCCGTTTCTTGTCCCGATGATCCTTTGATCTAGTCTCCAGTCTGACCGGTCTCGCCTCCTCTGGGTGAGAAATCAGGTAACTCTCTCTAGCCAAACCCAGCTCGTATGCCCTCTGAAGAGTCTCTGGTTCGGTAGTGACTACTGAACCTCCAATGGCAGGTAGCAAACCCTCAGTGAAATAGTAGATATGATCGGCCTCTGAATCTGCTGATCCTCCCGCATAAGGTAGTAGCTGAATAAATCTGCCCATGTAATCCATCACCGGCTCTCCCTATCGATCGTCGTAATGAAGTGATCTCATTCCTCTTTGCCCATAACACTGTCGGTGGGAAATACTCCTGGTTAAACTGGGTCTTGAAATCGATCCAGTCTCGCGGAATGCCTCAAGTAGTGACAATGGTAGTCCACTAATCATCCGCCTCCCCCTGAAGCATGGATGAGGAAATCCTCGCTCTCATATGATCCTCGGTCGCGATAATAGTATGAATCTTCTCATGGTTCTTCAGGAAAAGTTCCGCCGCTGCTATGTCTGTACCACCGAAAAACTTAACTGGATCGTGCCTCTTAAATTCTTTTCCACTGCCTCACCTCAGCAGTGGCCCTAGGGCTCTTCTCCGGAGTAGTGACCGGAGTAGTACCTGGAGTAGTCTCTGCAGCTGCCACCGGCGTAGTCGGTGTCTCGTCACTCGTACTAGCTCTGCTTATAACGGAGGTGTCTCCTCCTCGGTCTGTGTACCTGTCGCAGCAACTGCTCCCTCAGGAACCATCGCTAATGGAATTGGGGCGGTGGAAGCCATAGCTACTGGAGTCTCCATGCCCTGATTGGTAGAAACAGGTGACAAAGGCGTAGTAGAGTCAATGGTGTCGTGGTAGCCTATGCGGGTGTCCTTAGTGAGTGCACTAACTCCTCAAATCTCTGGTCATGCGTCGCGGCTCTCTGAGATAATGTACGTATCTCCTCAAGGCATCGTGACAAAATCACGCCGATATCATCGCTCGGACTTGGTTGATCCGCCATCGTTGTCTAAACAAGAAAACGAATTTCTCGGATCAATGGATAGCTACCGTATACAATATATTACAACCAACAATCGTAATATGTATAAACATCACATCCGACTTATCCCAACTCATCCCTTCAAACTAAAGTTCTAATTAGGATCGTAGGATTTTTCACTCTAAGTTCAACTATTCCTAACTTTCGCTGTCCTAATGGTTTGTGTTTTTAAATCAAGAGTCAGGTCATTATAACCTTAAGCTCTAATACCAACGGTGACAACCCCAATTTCCACATGCAATTGGGTACGCCCGAACTAGACCTGTGCAGGCCCCAAGTGATCACTTGGCAACCTGACGAGCCTAGTCAGCCTTCGATTTAAACAATTTAGTCATTTATGAAAGAGTAATTGCAATAATACACAACGGAAGACTAAACAGTAAATAACAAGGGGAAATAACTCAATCAAAGGGAATTTAGGAATTCTATAAGTGTGTAAAACCCCGGGTACTCATGTACAATTCGATAAGCATATATACATGATACTAGTCTCACCAAAATACCAAGTTCAATAATCCCAACAATATAAGTATTAAACGATATACGAATCAACAAAAATTATAAACACCTACTATAGAGTCTCTCTAATGTCGCTGCTAATCCTTACAGTAGATCACCTAGGCAGGGCCCCTTGCCCTTGCTGCTCTCCACCCTATCTGCACCCACCGTCACAAACTAGACGGTGAGTAACTGAATAAAATTGCTTGTAGTACCAGAAGAATGTAACAGTAATTTATGATTATAGCAAGAAAAGCAGTCTAAGTATCATGCAAAAATGAAATAACTGGAAAGTAAATAAATCAAATGCATGATAAAGAGACTGATAGATAAAAAATCGATATTTGCATGTTCTAAGATTCAAAAGAGGCCCATGAGTGGTCTATTTCACAGCAATACGACAAAGATCTCGCAAGATCTCCCCGGGCAATGTCGCAACACTAGCGCAGCGTGAAATCGAGAGGCATCGCAACACCTCTTGAATCTAGTACCCAGTACACACATCACAAGGGGTGGTCAGTTACCCTTGCAGAGGGCACCCTCATTGTCCCAGCTAGTGCGGGACCACATGATACCTTCGAGACACACACTCATGCTAAGAACATACAACCAAGGATATGGAATGGAAAATCAAGTAAAGGATCAATATAACAATAGCAATAAATAGAGGATGTATAAATCACATGTTGTTTTCTTGCTGGTCGACTAACGTACACACATACGAGGCATGCATGTACTTACCTGAACTAGCGTGACCCGGTACTCACTCCGAGACTTTAACGCGTTTCCCGTGTTTGTCGACTACCTGACAACAAATCAAACCCCGAATTTCATTTTAGAGTTCGTATTTAGTTTTAGCGTGATTCCCATAAACTTGGTTTGAATTTATTTAATTAACGTAACCCATACTATAGTTGATGCCCTTTACACACTGGTTGGGCTCATGTTGGGTCCATGTGTCAAGCCTATATCCATCTAAGTAGGCTTAATATGTGGACAAGTATTGGGCCTGGATATATGGGCTCATTCTTACATTTTATGTATTTGTTTTGGGCCTTAAGTTGTGCCTATTATATTAAACCGTTATTGGGTTTTACACACCCCATATACACACCAATTGTGACTTGTTATGGACCTATATTAAAATGAGTGTATTGGGCCCTTGTTGGGCCTTATTATAAGTCCATGTTCATTTAAAATAAGTGTCCATACTTATAATCCTTTTTACTTATTCTCAAACATACAATAATACACATTATGGTCACACACACACACAACTGTTGTGTACACCCCACTGGTGTGCACACTCACACGTTACACACCTCGCTGTTGTATGCACCCCACTGTTCACATGCATTAACACGTCACTTTATTACTTAAAACCATATTATATACACATTTTCACCATGCACACACATATACAACTGTTGTGTACACCCCACTGTGGTGTACACACACTGTTGTGTACACCCCACTGTGGTGTACACACACTGTTGTGTACACCCCATTGTGGTGTACACACAGTGTACACCCCTTGCACACAATCCATACCAAAACAGCCACCTATACACATCAAAACAGTCTACACATCACTGCTGTCCATATTATAATACCCATGAAACAGTCCCAAATGGTACCCCACACCCTAACTGGGGTGTGCACATACATAGCCACACACCCCGCCCAACATGCACCCACACACAACAAAAATTTCAACAACAAAGAAGGAACAAAATAGCCAAATACAGTGGGAAAAACCGAGAAGGGAAAGAAGGAAAAACCAAGAGTGTGGGGAGGGAACCTCGACTCCGGTGAGCGGTGGACCTTGGCGACCTCGAGACCTACCAGTGGTGGTGTGCTCAACCAAGTTAGAGGGACATGGACCGAGAGAGGGAGGTACACCGAGAGCATAACCGAGAGAGAAAAAGAAAGAGAGAAGAGGAGAGGAGCTCACCTAGCATCTTCGGTGGTGGTGGAGGGACGTCAGGCTTGGCGATGGTGGCGATGGTGGTTTTCCAACCAAGGATGGGAGGACTGTGGCGTGAAAGAGCTGAGAGCCGAGAGTGTGAGCGTGGAGAGGAGAAAACCGAGAGTTAGTGAGTGGAAGAAGAGAGAGAGAAAGAGAGAGAAAGAGAGATTGGAGAGGGAGGCTCACCTCATCGGGGTCAGTGTCGCCGGTGGGAGGCGGCGGCAGTGGCGAGAGGGAGGAGGTGAACAGTGACGACCGTTGTGAGAAGAAGATGAATAGTATATTAGGGTTTTGGTGTATACAACGTTTTTATATAAGTGAATTAGGATGAAAAGACCCTTTTGCCCTTGAGTTTAAAACTTGCACATCCTTGGACAGCTACCCTTATGGGTCATTTTGCTCATCATCCTATTTTAACACACATACACATCTCTATGACCATCCAATGGTTCTCCTCACCCAATTGTGTCACTTTAACAATCTTATCCCATATTAACCCATTAGATTAATTTTATTAAATTACAAATAAGGTCGCACAAATTCCCGCCTACTCAGTACACAGTGCCCGCGTCCGACACGCTTCTCGAGGTGGTCCCACTTAGTATTCAAATAAATTTCCTCATGTCTAAGTTATACTTTATTGTTAAAATTGTATTTCCTCAACTTAGGTCATATATTTCATTTGACTTTGTTTATTAATAATGTCCACTAAAATGGTTCTCGAAAACCCCGTTTAACTAATCGACACCTCACTCAATTAAAATATAGCCCGAACGGATCGAGACCCGTAGCATACTAAAATTATAATACACAAAGTTAAAGAATCATAAAATTACCTCGGCGTCGACTACTGAAGTTTGAAATACTATCCAGTATGCACGTAGTTGGGTCACAATCCTGACACGTGTAACACAAGTCAGTTAAAAATTCAGGGTTGTTACAGATTTCCTTATCTAATTGTTCGATCTCTAAGACGTTCAAGTGCACGTCCTCTATCAGAAATCCACACATGAACGATGGCTGCAAATTGGAGTGCTAGCCCCAAGAGAGATTGAAAACGTTTTTCTTTCTCTCCCTAAAATTTAGAGAATTCTAAGAATAGTAAACACGAAATTGTTATTTCGTTTTAGAGTATGACACTTTATTTATATGTATAGATAAGCCCTCACTTAAAATCCTATTCATAATACAACTATTGTATTTGGATAGTTTTAGCAAATTACACATATTGTAGCAGCCCCAAATCCATCGGTCGCTACGGTGTACAAAGTGCACTCATATCTAATCATCAATCAATTATTGCTAACTTAATGTCATTTTCATAAATTATAGCTCCAAGTTAACTTATGAACTCGTTTTGTATGTTATACCTCAAAATATTCAGTAGAAGTCTTACATCATCAAATTAAATACTAATACCAAGTTTTATGAGTATTTAACCTAAAGTGGAAACCATACCAAAATGTACTCATATATATATATACATATCAAAAGATAACCTCCAAGTCATATACAAGTCAAAATGTATCTCTATAACCCATACCCAACACGATAAATATAAACAAACGTATGAGTAGAGCAAATCGTAGTTAGACACAGGTAGTCATCAAGCTTGCCCTTCCCTCTACTCGTACCAGGATCTGCACTCAAGCCATCACAAAAAGGCAAATGACAAGTCTAGAGTGAGTAATCATAAGGAAATTCATTAAGTAAATACATAAGTAAAAATGTTGGAATCAAAATACTACAAGTAAACATGCGGAACAAAAGAATACAAGCAACTGTGGAAAATCATTGCATGAAAATGAATAACAGAGAAATCAAAGTGCGTGCACAATCAAAGTCAGACTAGAACCATATTTTGGGCTATCCGCCTAGCACGACCCGTGAGGATACCTCGAACGAGGGACCCTGGACCTTCTAGGTGGCCGACGTAGACCCACGGAGCACCCACACATGACTAGCACACTCGGGTAGCATATTCACTGGTGCATAACTAGAACATATGCTATGGCCTAGTGGACCCTATGCCCCCACAATGAATAAACACCAGGTGGGAGTAAACTCAACCAACCATAAAGTAATAGGGAAATAAAGATTTCTAAATAAACAGGACATAATTCAAATAAACAAAGCAATAAGTACTAAAATGAATTTCAGTTGGGACACTACACACCTTAAACCGCGCTCCACTAATGATCCTAGTCCAAATCACGCCTCAAATACGTGTCCAATAATTATCAAATCAACCTAAAACATAAATCAATGATCAATTAAATAAATTCCCAAACCTTGTATACCTCGATTCAAAACTCCAAATCATCGATAAAATCATTATTTAAACATCTCAAATAGTTTATACAAGTCCCTAGGATAAACCCCAATTAGTAAATTTTATTTAAAAATTTCATTTAAAAATTATCTTGGACGTCACCGAGGACTCCTCCGCATTCAACCCTGTGTGGCATCTCCACGGCACCCTGGGTGCCATGACAACGCCGTCACATTGTCCACTATCTACATCGTTTCCCAAAATGTCACTCCACAATTTTCAACATTTTGCCTCTACCCCATATGCCGCGAGTGGCACTGTGGGCTTCTGAACCCCACGGCGCCCCTGGCGGCGTCTACAACAGAGGGGTTTTCTTGAGTTTTCGAACCCCCTCAACTTGTCGCCACGATCCGCACTCGCTTCAACAACTCGTAGACCACTTAACTAAGCTTAAACCACTAACACCCCTCGACCAAATGCATCCAAAATCAAAACCCGCATTTTTCAGCCAAAAATCCAACAAATTCACATGAAAATCAAAACAACACCAATACCAATACCAAATCCAAAACCACAAACTCAAATCCCCTTAAAAAATCATAGCAACACCAATTCATGCTGGTGTGCTCAAACCCTCAACTAAAATCACCGTCAAAACCCCCGAAAAATACCTCGAATCGTAGAGAAGGAGATTTTCCTTGGCTTCTTGAGCTCCAAATTGTCATACAAACCTCATAGAACTCTCCGCACCTCACCAATTTTGAAATTCTCACATGAGAGGAGAGAAAAAATTGATGAGAGTGAGAAAACTTTGATATTTATAGTGAAGATGTCATCTAGACTCACATCCCAATCTCAAGGCATGATTTATGGCCTAGATGTGGTCAAATGGTCCACAACTTGACAAAAACTTGACCCACACTTGATCCTTCTAACTACAACTCTGCAACTCCAAGCGTTCTAAGCATCTTGCTCAAGATCAGAATCGTTTCATTTTCGTACAACACCTGACTCAACTATCTCAAACATTTAATATGAGTTATTCAATAAATTTTATCATTTATTGTGTGTGTTAAGTCCCCCGGCCTAGTGTTCTAAACATTCACCTCCCGGTACCCGCATCTACACGCTATACGCAATGAATACCCATTATACTACCTCGTTCGTCAATAAACGATATAAACACATATATTGCGATGCAATTTAACTAAATTGAACATATACATCACAAAATACTCATCAAAAACACACAAAACAGACTATATACCTAATCCTGGCGTGCTCCATCCTCGCTGTGGCACCCATAAATGTCCATGCTGGCATACATGTCTATAATGATGACATAAATAATGACAATTATTAATTGGGCCGTTACACATATACCCCTATTAATAAGTTATCATATAACAAATCATAAGGGCTCTTATGTCATGAATTTTATCATATAAAATTCATTACTCTGGACCAATTAAAATTGTGCAAAGCCATTCTTTATGTGCAACCCAATAGATTCATGCGACGTTGGTAATGACCCAAAAACTATTTTTGGTACACAAGTCATAAGCGGTCTCTAGCAATGCATTATGACTACCCAAGTAGCATGAATATTAAAATCGATACCACCTAATGAACATCATATATCATATCCTTTTGTCGTGCGATATCCTTTGATTAAACATAAGGCATGGAAAGTCACCCTTAATGTTCAATCGTACTAGTCTCGATCTTTAGGTTGACTGAAAAACATCCAAGTGACATTGATCATATCAATTCACTTAGCCTTGTTCATTTAACAATCTAACATATCGAAGGACCCACTGATATCTCTCTCTTTACGAGAAGGACAAATTGTATCTTGATTACACACCTTTGCATATTGCTTACATAATAACCAATCACAATATTTATAATCGTTCGATTAAAGACAATGTTTGATTGTGTCAAGATATCATGCTTCTAATATTGAAGTCTATGGTAATCTCAAGTTGAAGGACTAAATAATATATCTATCAAGAGTAAGACCTATGACTTAATCTATGTGGTGTTCTCATAAGGGTCGATCCAATACCTTGTTCCCTAACAAGTACTCATGATCTTGATTTTCATCCCTATACTCATCATCATCATATGACCAGTCTTGATTCATTATAGTTCCTAGTATAATGACCGACTAGGAACATTTAGGATATTTCAATAAATACCCATGGATCTTATTATAAGGTCAACATGTAATCATTTATAATAAAACTGCAAATGAAAAACTTATATTTTATAAACTAAAATTATAAGATAAACAATGTTTGTAGATTGACCTAAGGCACATGCCCCAATATATGGTTGCTAGCAACACATCTGTTACGAATATATATTCACTGTAATACTTCATGTACCCAGAGGCCTACTCAGTATACCCTAACGTAATGGATATAATGAATTCGTATCATAAACTTTCGGTCTAGAAGAGCCGAAGAAGTCGTTAAACTGACGAAACATATTGACCGTCATACGACCGACCCCATCTTCTTTTCTTATATACCCTACTTGACTTACTAAGTACTTTTTTAATTAACTATCGAACGCATATTACCATAACAGGCATAAGACTATCGTTTTAATTAGGTCGTAACTTAAACTTTTATTACAGACACATTCGACCGTTAGTCTCATATACCCCCAAAAATTATTAAACATACCTTACTAGATTGAGCATTTCAAATTATAAACTTATCAAAGCAACTTCACCAAGATCTACATCCTGCAGTCATATTCTCGAATTGTAAATAGTACCAAAATTGCAGTTGTTTAATATCGAGAGTAGATATGTACCCCACTTTTTCACTGCATGTACCCCACAAGATTTAGCATTTCAAATTATGAAATTGTCGGAGAAGCCTCAACGCAATTTTATTCCTGCAAACATATTTTTGAACCGTAACCAAGTTATAGTAGTCAGTTCGGAATCATCGATATAACATATCTACCCCACTTATTTACGTCATGTACCCACTATTAATTTTAGTACTTTGTATACCCACTTTTTCACTGCATGTATCCCACAAGATTTAGCATTTCAAATTATGAAATTGTTGGAGGAGCGTCACTGCAATTTTTTTCCTGCAATCATATTTTGGAACAGTAACTAAGCGACATTTGTTGGTTTAGAATCATTGACATAGCATATGTACCCCACTTATCTACTTCATGTACTCCACTTTTTATTTTAGTACTTTGTATACCCCACATATTTACTTTATGTACCCATATGTTACGGCACGACGGATAATAAACGATTGGTTAGTTACAGTTCTTTTAAACCATAACACTTTATATACCCCACCATTATACTCTATGTACCCCAGTATTGATAATGTACTCGTCATACCCCACCTTTTTCCTTCATGTACCTCACTTAATCTGTCCCTTTTACATTTTATGTTCGAGTAGCAGTTGGATTAAAAGAGCTGTAAGTTCTGCAAGATTTCTAATGTGCTTAATCGTTACTCCTACATATCCCCCTTTATTACTTGATATACCTCATAGTTAATGTTGTTACTTTATATAACACACATATTTATTTTGTGTACCCATTTATTACAACACAATGTAGTCGTAATTGAACATTATTGATGAACTTTTTCAACTGAAAAACCTTCGATATTGATGGTCCACTTCATCCACCATACAGAAAAAGTAAAAAGTGTAGTAAATCATATAGGGCAAGCAACAAGGTTCAAATACAATACAACAACACATTATCGTAAGTTTAACATGCCACATGGCATAACAACTATTTCAATTGTTTAAAGATTCAAAAGTATCAAATTCCATCACATACAACCTGAAGGGGGTTCAGGTATCGGGCTCCACAAGTGCTTGTTTTCCACCACGACGGTATTAACGAACATACCGGTGGATGTAGTTCCTCCTTCACTTTGACTACTAGTCACGGTGGTTTGAAATGTATCTTTACAACCAAAAAGAATGCGATCACTTGATCTGCCATTTCAAACGCATCATCCACTGTAACGTTGTCCCTCGGTGTGCACCTGAAATGCAATGCTACATCGAGGGCGGTTGCGCTGTTTCCAAAATTTTCAAATCAAATAACTTAACGAAGAAATGCATGTACAAATAGGGAAAACAATCTTAATTGAAAATTCTCACCAAAGAGTTATCATCCTCCTCTTGGACACCCGTTAAGTGTTTGGGATTTCTTGCAAATGGGTGGCTGAATCTAAGGTACCAATCCATATAGTTAGACGACGTTTCATATGGGTATTCTGCTTTCTAACCACGTCGCTCAAGAGACTCAAGGTGCCCCTCCCAATCCTCCCAATTTTGGGGATCGTACGAGTACTTCACAGAGTAAGATTGTGCTAGGCAACTCCTATCACAATCCATAGGTCAGTAACTTGGAATGCGTTGAACGTATCCCATTTTCCTCAACACCCTGATGGGATTGTGTGGTTCAATGATATCCACGTACTTCATGGGGCTATTGTAGTATGCAATATCATGGACAGGCGATGCATCCTTCAAAGTAGTATTCCAAATCACCTAGCAAAAAATTAAGATATTTGTTAATAAACATAAGTGTATACAAGAAAAATTGAAATTATTATGTTATGGTCATCAAATCATGTGCTCTCAACCTGTCGAGTTGATTCCTGAAAGAGAGAAGATGATCTAAAAACATCCTAGTGTCCTTCTTGTAGAGCCTCTCCTCTTTTTATGGTGCCACTTCATCACATGGGGCTTAACTAACGTATAGTCACTACGCAAAATGGACTGAATAAATGGCATACGATCGTACATCCATCTCAAAACAAACCATATTTATTATGAAAAAAAAATTTATTATGAAAAACAAATTTTACTATGAAGATCAATCATTGAAACTTAATAGTTTACCTCTAACAATGTCATATATCAAGAAATATGGGTGACTTTGGAACGACTGGCAATGCCCAATTGACAATACAAGAATGCAAGTGCTACAACCCCCATGAGTAGGAACCAATCTTATCTATGCATTCCAAAAGTTGAAGGAGTGAAAAAGAGACTCTTGTACTCGATTTGTTTGAGAATATTATCATTCCAAGAAGGTATAAGAGGTAGGCTTGGACTAGGCATTCGAGACTAGGATATACATTGGGAGATTTTTTCCATTGGATTGTTCCTCTCCTTTCGTTGGCACTGAGAATTAATCTTTCAACCATGCCAAACTAAAAGTAAGGCCAGGCATAGTCCTAATCTCTTCGTCAACATTAGTAACCGACACCCCTAATAGCCTATTAACCATTTCAGTTACAGCTTTATGATCCTTGAAAGGCGCAATGACGGTTTTACCAATGACAAAATATTGAGAAGGACATGTACATATTCAAGTGTGATCGTCATTTCCCTAAAGGGTAAGTGGAACTTGTTGGTTTTAGGCTGCCATCTCTTGGTAATGCCAGAAATATAGACTCTATTACCTCCATCATATGAGATGTAACCCAATAGTGCTAAACAAAAATTGTTCACTAGCTTCTCCACTTTTTCCTTCTCGGGGTGTTGCTCGGTTGTCTTCATGTGGAGATCTGATAACTATGGTTTATGCACTCCAGTAATCCCGACCTTACAAAACATATATAACATATTAATATATATATATATATATAAAACAATAAAAGGATAATGCATATAATTAAACCAAATTTACGATACCTTGTTCCTCTAGGTATCCAACAATGCATGGTGTCTGAATGAGGGTAGGAGATTTAAATTAGAGGGACTGCTAGGAAAACTAGTGGCTTATGCATCTTGGATATCGGTTCGATATGTCAAAAGAGTCCTCTGGATCCTCGCTATCCACAGATTCACTAGATGGGGTACGACTCCCTTTAGTATCCTCCCGACCCAACTTTATCTGCTCCTCCAACTGCCACTATGCTCCCTCTCACCTACAGAAAATGCAACCTCAACTTCTGGCTTTGTGGAATTTGGCTCATCATCCCTGGGTTTCTTTGCTTGACGCCTTTTGGCTTTAACGTCCTTTTGCTTTCAATTAGAGCAAGTGGGACATTTCCTTACAGGCACTCCCTTGTTTATTTGGGAACTTGAGGTACTAGTATCACGCCTAGGCTGACCACCCCTGCTACCTTGGGGAGGTCTCTACACTTTATTTTTAGGTCTCGCCATACCTAAACAAAGTAAATCAACCAAAAAACTGCCGTCCTAAATGGGATAACATACATCTATGTCACTAATATGTTGCAGCGTAATGCATCACATCATATACCCCATCCACTCACTCAGTGCACCCCAACACAGTAAATACAAAAAAATGCATACAAAAGTGGGGTACATGAAGTAAATATATTGGGAAAAAGTAATGCAACATAATTGGGGTACAGGAAATCAAAATGTGGGTAAATGAAGTAAATATGTGGGGTACGTAAAGTAAAAAAGTGGGCATATACTAAGTACATACAACATTGTTAGGTACAAGAAGTAATTATGTGGGGTATAGAGTGGTAATAGCCTTATCAAATTGATATAAAGACTCCATATCAAATTATCATGACTTAAATAAACAAGTATGTTACGAACATGTTGTAGCATAATGCACCATAAACTCATCCACTCACTTACTGCATCCATTCTAGTACGCACTGCGCAGTAAACATAAAAAAGCAAACAACAGTGGGGTACATGAAATAAAAATGTGGGGTACAAAAAATAATTCAACATAAATGGTGTACAAGCAATCAAAATGTGGGGTACATATATAGTACCAGCTTTGTTACGCTGACACTCATAGCAAAGATGTGGCCCAACCTAGTCGTCACCAACAATATACCTTATGGCTTGAATACACCACAATGTAATAAATATTACAACCTCACTTTTCCATTACTAAATGCAAACCTTCAACCTGATCGATAACCTTTAAAGTGTATTGGCTATGAGTGGCCATTCAATACAAGGAACGAATGGCTCAAACCCAAAAACCCTAATAAAAAATATATCCAAATGACGCGTAATTTCATTACGAACAAAACCCATAAGATTATAGTGTGAAAACTTACCAAATTAGTCGTGGTGATACAAAGAATGTCACGGTGCTCCTTCGCTCCTCGTGCTCTATCAAACCAGATCTGTTGGGCTTTGCATCAAAATAACCTTCCAATGACGTTAGTGACCTAGATTGATGAAGTATTTGTTGGGTTTTGGGGTTCATACGCAACGGAAATTCAAAATTTTTTTTGAAAAATCTCAACAGGATCACAAATAAGTTCCATTAAACAAGATCTACAAAAGTAAACCATACCTTCATTCGTAATTTCCTTCTCAGATTGTTCGATCTTCAAGACGTTCAAGCGTTCGTCCTCTATCAGAAATCCATACATGAACGGTGACCACAATTTGGAGTGCTAGCCCCAAGAGAGATAGAAAATGGTTTTTATTTCTCTCTAAAGTCTAGAGAGTACAAAAATTAAAAAACAAAATTCTTATTACGTTTTTGGGTATCACCCTTTATTTATATGTGTTGATAAGCTCTAACTTAAAACCCTATTCATAATACAATTATTGTATTTATGCTGTTTAAGTAGATTCGTATTACAACTATTGTATTTACATTGTTGAAGCAAATTACACATATACCCATATTAATAAGTTATCATATAACGAATCATAAGGGCTTATATATTATGAATCTTATCTTATAAAATTCAATACTCTAAACCATTTGAAATTGCGCAAAGCCATTCTTTGTGTGCGATCTAATAGGTTCATGCAACATTGGTAGTGAACCAAATCCATTTTGGTACACAAGTCATAAGCGATATCTAGCAAGACATTATGACTACCCAAGTAGCATGAATATGAAAATTGATACAACCTAATGAATAACATATATCATATCCTTATGTCATGAGATATCCTTTGATTAAATATAAGGCATGAAAAGTCACCCTTAATATTCAATCATACTAGTCTCAATCTTTAGATAGATTGAAAACATCCAAGTGGCATTGATCATATCGATTTACTTGGACTTAGCTATTTAACAATCTAACACATGAGGGATCCATTGATATCTCTCTCTTTACGATCAGCGACAAATTCTTTCTTGATTACACACCTTCACATATTGCTCACATGATAACCAATCACAATCTTTATAATTGCCCGGTTAAAGACAACATTTGATTGTGTCAAATTACCATGCTCTTAATATTAAAGTCTATGGTAATCTCAAGTCAAAGGACTAAATGATATACCTATCAAGAGTATCACCTATGACTTAATCCATATAATGTTCTCATAGCGGGTCGGTCCAGTACCTTGTTCCTTAACAAGTACTCATGATCTCGATTCGTATCCCTATACGTATGATTATCATATGACCATCAATCAAAATCACACTAGTCTTAATTCATTATAGTTCCTAGTATAATGACCAACTAGGGACATTTAGGATATTTCAACAAATACTCATGGATCTTTTTATAAGGTAAACATGCAATCACTTATAATAAAACAACAAATGAAAAGTTTTAAATAACTAAAATTGTAAGATAAATGATGTTTATAGATTGACCTACGGCACATGCCGCGATAATATTTTTGGGGTGTTTTCTAGGTTTTGTCGAGGTTTGATTAGGGGTATGAGTGTGATGAATCGATTGGGGAATGTTAGTTTTCTTGATTGAGGATGGGTGATAAGTCAGTATTTATAAGATTTAATAGTCTATTTTAGTATAGTTTAGTGTGGAAGTTTATAAAATATATATCTAATTATATTTAGTTTTGGTTTTCAGGTGAAATGGAGTGCATGGTTGAATCCGGGCAGAAAAATACTCAAAATAGAGTATTTACTTGTAGTAATTGGATATCGGGAGAGTTTGTCTCGAAATATACACGGACAGTGGATTAATTAGAGTCAGCACTGCCATTTGTCGCTTTTTATTGATCCAGCACATTAAAACATTGTTTAAGTACACCAGCAGCGCCACGTGCCAAAAGCTCATTCGCCAGGCCACGTCTCACAAGTCTTCTTCACCAATCAGTGCGTGCCACGTCGTCTCTTCAACAACACATCCACCAACCAACTACTGCCACGTGGACAAGCCCAACAGTCTCCTCTCTCCCATGCATCGATCGGACTGGGATGTGTGCCCACACGAACTCCCAGATCTTCACACGAACACACGAGCTTTCATCCCGCTCTTCCTCCCGCCACGTGTCCACGTTTGATTCGTCCAACCGTGTCATCACACCTCTTTCCAGCCAATAGACGCTGCCATGTCGGCTAGTCATAACCCTCTCACCCAATCACATTGCAACACGTCACCAGAGCCCAGAAAATGACCAATGACACACTGACACGTGTCAAGAACGAAAAATACCAAAAATAGTTTTCTCTCTTCCATACACCAATTTTAGTAGTTTTTAATTAGGACTTTAGGTATAAATAGAAGAATTAATCTATTATTCATTAGAGAACTCTCTACATTATTTTGTGAGTAGTCATGTCCGACTAATCAAGTCATTGCCTAGGTCGGAGGTGAAGTAATTCAAGATTATGGATTCATGGCATAACTTGTGAGATCTAATTAATTTTTATTATTTAATTTAATTTAATTTCTTCTATTTCTTTGTTGTTGGTTTTTATGAATATGGTTTAAACCTAGGGTATGTATATAGCCATTGCATGCTTCTAGGTGGAAAATCTATAGTCAATTGACTCAATTGTATCCGTAGTTGTACTTTTGGGACAATATAAGTGACAAACAATCACCCGATTGCCGTCAAAACCTTTCGATTCTAGAGTGTGCAATAATTGAATCTAGGTTAAATTGGGAGCGGACGTGATCCGGTTATCTAGGATTAGTATTCCCATAGAAGTTTATTACTGCGGTTAGTATGTTAAACCTTATGGCGGATGTCTAGGGATATGCATTAATTAGGGAAGTAGTTAGTGGCGGATGTCCTAGCTATCAAGATTAGGGAATTAGGAATTTCTGGCGGATGTCGATTTTCTATAGCTAGTCTAGGAGAACTTGAATTAATAATTGTTTTGGGAAAGATTGACGACCATGATATACCATTGAATCTTGATCTTATCTTGTGGAACCATAGACTTAGGTAATTTAAATTAATTGTTCGTAGACCTAGGTATTTCTTTTAGTTATTTAATTCCTTATTAACTAGATTAATTAATTAAGTCATTTTCTCTAAACCCCCATTTTCCTTTATTTTAGAACCTTAGAAAGATTACTAATCTCTGTAGGATCGATCCTTTGCCACTATCTGCAAATAGTAGGTTTAAGGAATTATTTTATTAACGTGTTCGACGCTCATCATTTTTTGGCGCCATTGGGGATTGGTTTTTCTTTCTTTGGTTTTATTTATTTATTTATTTTTATTATTTTTAGATTCTTTATACCCTTGTCTCTAGCATGTTTGCAAGAAACTCCACCATGGCTGCCTCTTCACAATATTTTTCTAGCTGGTCCTTTGCTATACAACAGGAACCTATCAAAGCTTGTAATCTTTTTAGTGGTTGTCATCACTTTTCTAATGTATGTCCCTTTGACTACTGGAATAATTCATCGCTACAGCTTGACATATATAGTTCCATGCGGAATCGACCTTTAAGGGATATAATAAGGTTTTTTTTAGAGACTGAGCAAGACATGTACCTCACCGAGCAAGAATTAGACCAATGGATTCAACAAAAGGATCAAAGAGGTGAAGAAGAAATAAATTTAATTCTCGAGAAAAGATCAACGAAGACCATGAGTGCAATTCCATTAAAGAGTGTTGAGGTGAAAAATGATGAATATTGGAGTGATTACGAAGAGTCAGAAGGGGAACTTGAAGTGTCTCAATCAGAGCCAGAGATCGTTATGGCACAAACTTACGAAGAAGAATCCAAAAAAGAAATTGAAGTCATTTTAACAAGGCTGAAGGAACTACAACAAGAGAGCAAGGAAGACCAATCCTTTGTATTGGTAAACCTACCTACCCTCCCGTATATATTTGATGATTTTGACATGGAGGTGGACAAAAGGAGCGTTCGAAGACTTTTTCCACCATCGACACCTTTGTGTTGGACGATTTGGAAATTATAGATTCATTTGTGTTAGAAGTCTCGGATAAGCTCCCATTGTCGAACAAGGGCGTGTCAATTTCATTGCCTAATGCTAGAGGAGAGAGTATCATTCTTGGATACTCTCTATTGGAAGGCATCACATGAAGACAACATATGCCAAGTCAAGCCAAAGACTTTAAACAAAAGCGCTATTGGGAGGCAACCCAAATTTTGATAAGTATTATTTAGTTTTTTTTTATTTTTTATTTTTTTATGCATGAACTTATATCATTTCCTTCTTCTTATCATTATCATGTTCTTATCACTATCATGTTCTTTCACCATTTCGTTTGTTTTTTATGTATAGACCATTGTTTTGAACCTTGAGGACAAGGTTCAGAATAAGTTTGGAGGTATTTTAGGGATTGTGGATAGTGTTGGATGGACTTTCTTGCTAAAGACCGCAGGCATGATCGTTAATTTTTTAAAATTATGTGGTTGAAGGATGGTAATGGTGGTGTTATTCTCATTCTCTTATCTTTCCATCTCTTTTTCTTCTGTTATTAATACTTCCATCTTCCATTTCACTAGGATATGATACATTTTCATGCATACATTTAGTATAGTTTTATTAGGAGTAGACATGTGTCTATCTATGTTTGTTCTTGCATTTAGACTTTACATAGCATCATATGTTGACATATGTTGCATTTAGAGTCACCCGAAACTTTGTTTCATGCATTTGGTTATGGATGAGTACATTATAGTTGCTTTTTGACTTGAAACTTGAGACAAATTAGGAAAAACATTTAATCAAGCCGTAGCTCAAGATTTTTATGATTTCATGATTAGGGACTTAGTATGATGGTTAAACTTTGTGCTAGATACCAAAATGGGCAGACGATCAGAATTGTGCAAGTAATAGTGCTTTAATTCATATTTGATAATTTGCTTAATCATAGTGAAAGTGAGAAGGGCTAACATGAGTTTTCTTAATATAGAGAGTACCACAAGATTCCATAGGAAATGGAGCAGGAAATCTTATAATGAAAAAAGTGAGAAAAGTGGTCCATAGAAAATGGAGCAGGGGCCGTATTACTTGAAAAATATTATGGAGAAAAAATAGAGTATATTTATTGAATGAAAAAAGGCGAAAGTCTATGAAAACTCCTTCAATAAAAAAGATTTAGCTTGAGTGCTTTCACTAGATTAAGTAAGATTTTAAACTTGCGTGCTTGAATGTATAGGCCAAGAAAACTCATGAGTAGTTTATTGCCTTTGTTTTGACCAAATCTATGTCTTTAAAGTATGATCTTAACTGTGTTTGGGTTATGAGTCTTGATATATCATAACTCTAAAATTTCTTGAGTGGCTTGTTGCTTGGCGACTATGTGAATCAAAGGCACTCCATGAATTTTGAATTGGGTATAGGTATGAGTATAGGTATAGGTATAGGATTAGTTTAGTTAATGCATTAGGAGTCTAGTTTAGTTTGTATTGTCATTTACACCTTTGCTCGGGACGTGCAAAGTCTTAAGTTTGGGGGTATTTGATAAGTCAGTATTTATAAGATTTAATAGTCTATTTTAGTATAGTTTAATGTGAAAGTTTATAAAATATATATCTAATTATATTTAGTTTTGGTTTTCAGGTGAAACGGAGTGCACGGTTGAATCGGAGCGGAAAAATACTCAAAATAGAGTATTTACTTGCAGTAATCGGATTTACGGGAGAGATTGTCTCGAAATATACAAGATAGTGGAGTAATTAGAGTCAGCACTGCCATGTGTCACTTTCTTATTAGTCCAGCACATTAAAGCATTGTTTATGTACACCAGCAGCACCATGTGTCAGAAGCCCATTCACTAGGCCACGTCTCATAAGTCTTCTCCACCAATCGGTGCGTGCCACGTCGTCTATTCAGCAGCGCTTCCACTAACCAGCTACTACCACGTGGACAAGCCTAACAGTCTCCTCTCTCCCATGCATCAATCGACCTCGGGATGCGTGCCCACACGAACTCCCATATCTTCGCACGAACATGCGAGCTTTCTTCCCGTTCTTCCTCCCGCCACGTGTCACATTTGATTCGTCCAGCCATGTCATCACACCTCTTTCCAACCAATCAAACGTTGCTACGTCAGCTGGTCACAACCCTCTCACCCAATCATATTGCGACACGTCAACAAAGCCAAGAAAACAACCAGTGACACACTGACAAGTGTCAAGAACGAAAAAATACCAAAAATAGTTTTCTCTCTCTTCCATACACCAATTTTAGTAGTTTTTATTTAGGACTTTAGGTATAAATAGAAGAATTAATCTATTATTCATTAGAGAACTCTCTGCATTATTTTGTGAGTAGTCATGTCCGGCTAATCAAGTCGTTGCCTAGGTCGGAGGTAAAACAATTCAAGATTATGGATTCATGGCATAACTTGTGAGATCTAATTATTTTTATTATTTAATTTAATTTAATTTCTTCTATTTCTTTGTTGTTGGTTTTTATGAATATGGTTTAAACCTAGGGTATGTATATGGCCATTCCATGCTTCTAGGTGAAAAATCTATAGTCAATTGACTCAATTGTATACGTAATTGTACTTTTGGGACAATATAAGTGACAAACATTCACCCAATTGCCATGTAAAAACCTTTCGGTTCTTGAGTGTGCAACAATTGAATCTAGGTTAAATCGGGAGCGGACGCGATTGGGTTATCTAAGATTAGTATTCCCATAGAAGTTTATTATAGCGGTTAGTGTGTTAAGCTTTATGGCAGATGTCTAAGGTTATGCTTTAATTAGGGAAGTAGTTAGTAGCGGATGTCCTAGCTATCAAGATTAGGGGAATTAGGAATTTTAGGCGGATGTCAATTTTTTATAGCTAGTCTAAAAGAACTTGAATTAATAATTGTTTTGGGAAAGATTAACGATCATGATATGCCATTGAATCTTGATCTTGTCTTGTGCAACCATAGACTTAGGTATTTTAAATTAATTGTTCATAGACCTAGGTATTTCTTTTAGTTATTTAATTCCTTGTTAACTAGAATAATTAATTATGTCATTTTTTTCTAAACCCCCATTTTCCTTTATTTTAGAACCTTAGAAAGATTACCAATCTCTGTAGGATCGATCCTTTACCACTATCTGCAAATAGTTGGTTTAAGAAATTATTCTGCAATTAGTTGGTTTAAGAAATTATTTTATTAACGGGTTCAACGCGCGTTAATGGGGGTATTTTTTGAATATTTCAAATAAGTTGGAGTTTGTTTAGTAAAAAAATTTAAAAGTGGGGTACATTGAAAAAGTGGGGTGCTCCCATATTTAATAAGTAAAGTGATGTGCAGAAATGGAAAAACCTTAAGCTTCCCTCTTGAGTGAGTTTCTCAGTGCACTTTAGTAAATGTCTTTTGGTAACTCCACGTATATAGAATGTCATATATGTTATTAAACTGTGTGCCCTATTTTATGCTCCACATGAATTCTCATTTGATTTCCAAAGTTCATTAGCTGATTTATGTTTTCCATCTATTGATGTAGCAATTGTTAGTTCAAGAGCACACAACTACCAAGCATACAACATTCAATCATGAGAAAACTAATCTAGATATGCAAGATTCAACTCTCTTTGTTCATTGTATTAAAATAGGAGTTGAACCAATTAAGACACCATCTTGTTGGACTAAGTAGTTAGTCATTTAACTCCGTACAAGATTTTGATGGAAACAAACAAGGTGAAAAATGTATTAATAAAAATCAAGTGCATTTCAGTTTTTGTCAAAGGTTGCAAAACATCACATAACTAGTATTCGAGCATTCAAGCCATACAAGTTCAAGATTTGACATACAAAAGGGAATGAAGATGAAAGATCAAACTATGTGTTGTAACATTAATGTAAGGTATACAAGTTCATTTACGTAAGCTTAATGCATTAGTTCATGCACATCGAGCTTTTCAAATTGATTTTCAAATGTCAAGTGACTACTTGAACTTTTAAGTGAAACTTAAAACTTGACTTGGTCTATAAGTCTAAACGATGTTGCACTATGTGTTTAAGCTCACATCGCTTTTTGAAAATCATTGTAGAAGTTTTTGAAAAAAAAAACTGGTTTTTGAAATGTTTTTGAAAAGAAAACTGCACATTTGTAAAAAAGCCCCTTGCATGTCATGAAACTCGAGATTTTATGTTTTCGAGATTTGTGAAAATATTTGGACCACCCAAATAGGCTATATGACCTATAACAAACATGTGTTATAAGTTATATGAGGTTTAGTTAGGTCCCGGACGCGCTAAAGGGGTTGCTAACCAAAGGGACGAAAATATTTATTTTGAGGTCCCTGCAATTAGCGCGTTAATACCTTCATTAGCACGCTAAATGCAGAGTTAGCGCGCTAGATCTGAATATTAGCGCACTAACTGTTCTCTTGACAGCTTTTTAAAAAAGTTAAAAAACACACTTTAATTTGAATTCTTGATGAATTTTGGGCCTTTTGATCCCTAGAACGATAACAAACTGATAAAATGAGATGTGTAACACTATAAAACTACTAAGAACATTGTTTTGTAAAAACAAGAAAGAAAAACACACAAAAGCTCAAAACTTACAAAAAGGAGAATATTGATTTTTTTGAAGGAGACAAAGAAGATTCTTGAGTCTGTCCATTCATTCTAAAATCCAGTACTTTAGAGGCTTCCAAAGGTTTACAACAACCTCTTCAAAACAGATTTTCAAGTCACCTTCTTGGGGTTGTAAGAAAGTCCTTTGTTCTAGCTTTTTTCTTGTGCTTAAATTACATAGTTTTGTATGTTTGATTTGTAAAATCATTTGTTGTGTTTTTGAATACATTCATCTTAGGTTTTGCACTTAAATATATTTTATTAAACCCTAGGATTGGTTTGGACAAAAGTTTGCACTTAAACTTAATTTTTATTAAACTTCTTGTTCTTGGCTTTGAAATCGGTTTTGCACTAATACATTAGCCTTTGAAACGATTTTTTATTTGAGACTTGCACAAATCAATGACATATTTGCATATCTCATTTATTCTCATACTTGCATGCATTAGAGTGGTTAGGCTCTAGGAGGCTTACTAGTATTTGAACTTGGTGCCACTTTACTTTGTAAGGTGTATTTGATTATTTTTCAATTATTCGTTGTAATTGAATGATTGTAAGACTTAGTGGAATCTAAGTCAAAGGGAAGACCTAGTTGAGGCTAGTAATAAATCTAATTGCGGCTAGGTAGGAAGTCCTAATTGTGATTAGGCATTCTGGCTTGTAAGCTTAGGTTGTAATACTTATTTGCAATATAAGGGGGTTTAAGAATCCTAACCAGGGAGGTTAGGTAGTGGATGTAGATCATTGGATCGAACCACTATAAATCGTGTGTCACTTTCCATCTCTTCTATCCCATTCACTTGCATAGCATTCATATTCACATTTTGGTGAGCATATAGCATCTTGATTATTGAACTAAATTAAAAAAGGCGATAACCTCTTGATACACCCAATTCACTCCCCTTTTGGGTGTGGTTTCAATTGGTATTAGAGCGGGTTATTGCTCAAAGTGTTACTAACGTATCTTTGAGTATTTTTGTGCAGCGATGCAAACTCTAGATCCAACTCGTCTTAGGAAGGAAACCCCTCGAGTAGGCCTCCGTATTTTGATGGAACCAACTATGCTCATTGGAAAGTGAGGATGAAGTTTTATATTAGAGCACAAAATAGATTTTTGTAGGATGCAATTGAAAATGACTACACTCCACCGGACAAGCCCTTGAAGAGTACATCGCCGAGGAGATTAAGATTGAGCTCTCAAATGATCAAGCCATGAATCATTTTTTTTGTGTTAAGTGAGAATGAATTTAATCAAGTTAGCGCTTGTCAAACGGCCAAAGTAGTGTGGGAGAAGCTTGAGGTACACTATGAAGGTATCATTCAAGTGAAGAAGATAAAGTTGAGAATTCTTGAGGAGTACTATGAAACTTTCGAGTTAGATCCGATGAAGACATAGCCACCGCCATCACGCGGTTTACTAAACTATTGAATGAGATCAAGAATCTTGGAATGAACTATGATCAAAAGACTTCGGTGTACAAGTTCCTTAGAGGCTTGCCTAAGGAATGGTATACCAAGAAGTATGCTATCAATCGGTGCAAAATCTTGGAGATTATACATTCGATGCCTTGTGTGGAGAGCTAACGGTCTATGAATTTGAACCTAAAGACCGAGCTAGATTGGAAGCATTAAGTGGAGTCACAAAGAGTTCAAGAAAAGAGATTGTTTTGAAGGCAAATAGTTCCCCGGTTGCATCGGTAGAGATCATTGAAGATGAAAAATCTTGTGACGACAATGATCTTGAGGAAGAAGTAACTATGCTTTCAAGAAAGCTCAACAAGGCCATGTACAAAGCGAGATAAGTGTACGAAGAAGTTTAAAAGTGGAAGGAAGGGAGGAAAGTCAAGTGAGACCGTATGCTTTGGGTGTGGCAAACCGGGTCACATCAAGGCGGAATGCAAGTCTAAGAAGGTGTTGGATAAGAAAAAAGGAAAGTAGAGCTTCAAGGCAACATGGGATGATTCATCCTCATCAAGTTCCGAGTCCGAGTTGGAGAGTGAGAAAGCAATACTTTGTCTCATGGCACAAAGTGAGGTAAACTCTAACACTTCTAACTTTGATGATTTTGATGATTTGGATGATGTTCCAAACCTTGATGTGCTTAGAAAATAGTTGGAAAAGTAGGTCAAAAAGATCAAACAACTCAAAAAGAGCAAACAACTCAAAAAGAGCTTGACTATAGCAATTAGTGAAATAGAGTCACAAAATGAGACCATTAATGATCTCCAAAGTGACTTGAATGAAGTCCTAAGGAGAGAGATGCTTTAGTCAAGGAAGTAGAGGACTTGACTAGCACGGTGCATAAATTCACTAATGGTAGAGAAATGTTTGACATGATGTTAGGAGCACAACAACGTGCACTCAACAAAAGAGGAATAGGCTATGGAGCAAACTTGTTGAGTTACAAGAAATTGCAAGATGATAACCGTAGATGCTCAAAGTGCAATAGGTCTCATGTGGTTTGGAAATGTGCCTTACAAAAGGCCAAAGTGGGTAGACTAGCATGTGTAGTTAAAAATGTTTATGACACTAATTTTCTTGGACCCAAAGGTGTTTGGGTTCCAAAATCTAGTGTGTTTCCCATTGTGTAGGATGCGAGGAAGAGCACCCCATAGTACTTAGATAGTGGGTGCTCAAGATATATGACCGGAGATGCACATCAATTCATTGAGTTAAAGCGGCATGATGGTGGAAATGTCACATTTGGATACAACAATAAAGGAAAGGTTATTGGTCTTGGAATCGTTGGTAACAATTCACTTTCCATTTCTAATGTTTATCTTGTTGATGGTTTGAAATATAATTTGCTTAGTATTAGTCAATTGTGTGACAAAGGATTTCATGTCATGTTTGAATCATCAAAATGCATTGTTAGGAATGAGAAGCATGAAAATTTATTTATTGCATATAGTGATAAAAATGTTTATGCCATTAATTTTGATGAGATGCATATGCAAAATGTTTCATGTTTGAGTGCACAAAGTGAATGTGATGCATGGTTGTAGCACCGTAGATTAGGACACTCTAGAATGAAAAATTTGTCAAAATTGACAAAGCATGATCTTGTCAAGGGTCTACCCAAATGTACTTTAAAGAAAGACAAGGAATATGAACCTTGTATCCTTGGTAAACAAGTGAAATCATCATTTAAGACGAAAGCTACAAGTGATGTGACTCGAGCCATAGAACTTATCCACATGGATTTGTTCGGACCACTCAAACACAAAGTCTAGGGGTAAATCATATCTCTTTGTCGTTGTTGATGATTTTACTAGGTATACATGGGTATATTTTCTATCTCATAAGCATGAAGTATTTGATGTGTTTGTAAAATTTTATGCTTTGGTTGAGAACGAAAAGGGATAAAAGATCACCATTATTTGAATTGATAGAGGTGGTGAGCTTTGTAAATAGGAACTTGGAGGATTTTTGTGCTAAACAAGGATATACACACTAATTATCCTCTCCTAAAACACCCCAACAAAATAGAGTTATTGAAAGAAAAATAGGACACTCCAAAAAATGTGTAGGACTATGTTAAATGAGTACAACATAGCTAAACACTTTTGGGCCGAAGCCATTAACACGGCATTCTATGTTATAAATAGAGTAAATGTCCGAAAGCAAGTTAAAAAGACTCTTTATGAACTATGGAAAGGCCAAAAACCCAACATAAGTTATTTTAAGGTGTTCGGTTGCACTTGCTATGTTCTAAATGACAAGGATCATTTGAACAAATTTGACCCAAAGTCAAATGTATGTACTTTCCTAGGCTACTTCATGCATAGCAAAACATATCGGGTATATAAAAGATCAACCAAAACTATAGAAGAGTCTATCCATGTGAAATTTGATGAAATAGATCCCAAAGTAAAAATGATGCACAACTTGGAAAAACTATGGATCGATGATGAAGATGATGGCACCCTAAGACAAACATCAAATAGTCAAGAGGTTGAGGTAAGCATAGAACCCGAAACTAATGCACCTAATAATTCAAGACTTCTTATTGCCCATCCCTCCCAACAAATCATAGGTGATCCAAACAAAGGTATAATCACTAGGTGAATGTTACATCGAGACGAGGGACATATAGCTTTTGTATCACAAACTGAGCCCAACAAGGTAGATGATGTTAGGAGACGAGTTTTGGGTAATGGCTATGCAAGAAAAGCTAAGTCACTTTGTTAAGAATAAGGTATGGACACTAGTACCTAGACCTAAGGACCATACTATCATAGGCACCAAATGGATTTTTAGAAACAAAAAGAATGAGAAGGGTGAAATAGTAGGAAACAAGGCTCAGTTGGTTGCACAAGGCTATAATTAAGAAGAAAGAATTGATTATGAGGAAGCCTTTGCACCCGTAGTAATACTAGAAGCAATTCGAATGTTTCTTGCTTATGCTTGCTACAATGGTTTTATTATACCAAATGGATGTTAAAAGCACATTCCTAAATGGGTTCAAGTATATGTAGAACAACCAACGAGTTTTGAAGATCATGGATATCAAAGTCATGTTTATCATCTTCAAAAAGCCTTGTATGGACTAAGACAAGCTCCTAGAGCTTGGTATAACAAACTTAGTGCATTTCTACTTGAAAAAGGGTTTAAGAAAGGAACGCTAGATCCTACTTTGTTCATTTTCATCAAAAAGCATAACATGTTACTTGTTCAAATTTATGTTGATGATATCATCTTTGGGTCATCCAAAACATGTCTATGTAATGAATTCTCATCATTAATGACAAATGAATTTGAAATGAGCATGATGGGTAAACTAACATACTTTTTAGGCTTGCAAATAAAGCAATCCAAATATGTTATTTTTATAAATCAAGCAAAGTATGTGAGGGACATGCTAAAGAAGTTCAAATTTGAACATCTGAAAGCATGTGACACTCCTAGTAGTTCCACCATCAAAATGGATAAAGACCAACTAGAGAAATCAATAGATCCTAAACTTTACCGTGTAATGATAGGTAGCCTCCTATATTTGACCGCAAGTAGGCCTGATATTATGTTTGCTATTTGCCTATGTGCTAGATTCCAATCCGATCATAAGGAGTCATACTTAAAATGTGTAAAACGCATATTACGGTATCTAAGTGGAACACATGACTTAGGATTGTGGTTCAACAAAACCAAGAGTTTCGAACTCCAAAGTTTTGTTGATTCTAATTATGTGGGAAGTCTAGTTGATAGGAAAAGAACTTCCAAATTTTTTCATTTGCTAGAAAATTCACTTATATCATGGTTTAGCTAAAAGCAAAATTCCATTACTTTTCTACAGCTGAAGCCGAGTATGTGGCTACCGGAGTTGTTGTGCTCAAGTTCTGTACATGAAACAACAACTTGAGGATTACCAAATCCTAGTTGGTTGTGCTGAAATCTATTGTGATAACACAAGAGCAATCATTATATCAAAAAATTTGGTGTTACACCCTCGCATAAAACACATTGAGATTAGACACCATTTCCTTCATGATCACGTCCAAAAGGGTGATGTTAAACTCATTCATATACCCATAGAAGATCAACTAGCTGATATTTTCACCAAGCCATTGCCTAGAGACCAATTTTCTATGATTTGGTATAAGTTAGGCATGTCTCGTGAATCAGACCTCCTATACATGTTCTAGCTATTCTAAACCTTTTTATATGATGTTAGTGAGGTGCCCATAAAGTTTGAGATGAATCGGAGTTATATGTCAAAAATTCAAAATTTTTAGTCCAAAAATTCAAGAGAAATTAGCGCGCTAATTGCAGATCTAGCGCGCTAATTTCGTTCTGGCCCAAACTAATTAATTGACTCATTAGTGCCCTAATTCTATCATTAGCGCGCTAATATTGCTCGGCCAAATAGTTATAAATTCATTTGTTTGCCCTAAACCTTTTCATCCCACACCTCTCTCCTCTCCTCTCCTCTCATCATCTCCACCATGCTCTCTCCACCTCCAGGTAACATCTTTCACTCTCTTAGTCAATTTCTTCCATTTTGGTATTTAAGCCCTAGAATTTCATCACTCCTATGTCGAATCGTCGAACCTCCGCCCGTTCTTCTTCCCATCAAACTGCCCCTGCACCTTCTCGACCTACCCCAGCCTCATCTTTCGTCCTACCTTTGCCTTGTCTTCTCATCGTCCCACTGGATGTCGTGTTGTTCAGTCCTCATCATAGGTAGTGAGTTGGAATCCACACAATCCTCTAACCATAGTCCGCCCGTCCTAGCTCGGTAAATGCCCCACGAAATGAAGGTCGTGCCAAGTCCGTTCATGAGTCCACGTCCATCTTAGAGTCGGTGGCTCCACGGCTCACGGATGCCAAAATTCTTAGGCTCGCCGTTGTTAACTTTGCCTTCTTTGATAAGGCTCATCTCCAAATTTGGGAGATTTTCGATAGGGCGGATGGACTACTTTTTGTGTATATAATGTTAATTATAACCCATCCTTGGTCCAAGTTTTCTATTCAAATCTTGAAACAATAAAAAATTTTGTCCTCAAATCATCTATTGGTAGCTGGTCTTTTGAGATTACCTCTGAAAATCTTGCTCAACGGCTTCAACTTTCTTTACACCCCCTACCACTACGGTTGTGTGCAAATTTCTAAATTGGCCCATTGATCGTCTTGAATTACTCAATTCCTTTTTGCGGTCAAAAAGAATGTAACCGTATACCCGACTGGAATGACGGATACTGATTTCAAACTTATACCTCACCTTCTTCATAAGGTTCTTCACAAGGTTATTCTTCCGCGGGTGGTTGTAAGAACTATGTCACTCTACTCGACATGTTTGTCCTTGGGCACCTAATTCGTATGATACCTCTCAGTTTGCCCCACATCATTATCAGCTATATGACGAGCATTTATAGCATGGGTCGCCATCTTCCCTATGCTCATATTATTACATCCTACTTGGAGTCCGCTCAGGTGGATCTCACTTTAGGTGGTCGTCCACTCTCTGTCTATGACACCATTGATATGGCCATTTTGAAGGCCATGAAGTATCGCTACATTCATGAAAGGCAGAAATGGATATGGGAAGATGGTATCCCGGATGATCAGGACTACGACGGTTATAAGTCTCCACTACCTACAGACTCTCCACTTGCTTTTTTCGATGCGCCGAACTATTTGGAATACAACTATACTTTTTCTCAAGGAGATAATGGCAACGATAGCGATGATGTCCCTGATGGAAATGATGGCGATGACGCTCATCAGGAGTTTACGGCTCCACCGCAACAATCACAACATTCGACGACGCAGCCTCCACCTCCTTCGACTTTCGGCGGCTTCACCCCTCCACTAGAGATGTCTCCATCGTCAGCATATGTTTCTGCGCAGCTTGGATACTTGCATGAGTATATGACTCAGACGTTCACTACTTTCGACACGAGGCTACGTCGCATCGAGGCTCAGTTGCTACCCACTACGCTAGCATGCAATGGTCGTGCCTCTGGCTTGGCGAGTCGGCCATCATCCTCTAGGAGGAGTATTTAGGGATATTATTGATAGGTGAGCATTAGGCTCAAAAATGTTAGTTTTAGATGTCCATGAAAAATTTTTCTTTTGTAGACTCATGTTTAATGCCACAACTCTGCTTCCATTTCTTTATGCAATTTATATCATGAATTTTTTTTTTGCGTATCTTTGAGTTAATATAATGCTCATCATTGATATCTATGATTCATTGTATCTGAATGTGTGTGTTGGTTATTGATATGCATGAAGTGAGGGGGAGCTCATTTTTCTATTGATGATTCTATTCTTCGCTTCCTTCTTTATTATGTTTACTATATGGGGAGCTTGGCCCCACTTTTTTATGGTATCAAATGGGGGAGAAAATATGGTTGAACTTGAAAATGTGGATGTGGTTGAACTTGAAAATTCAAATGAAAATTACATGATGTGTATAACCATGAATGTGATATAAATACACTTGGATTATGTTTTATGCTTATCAAGTTCACTTTGTTTGTTATCATAAAAAAGGGAAGATTGTTGGACTAAGTAGTTAGTCACTTAACTCTGTACAAGATTTTGATGGAAATAAACAAGGTGAAAAACATACTAATAAATATCAAGTGAATTTCAGTTTTTGTCAAAGGTTGCAAAACATCACATAACGAGTATTTGAGCATTCAAGCCATACAAGTTCAAGATTCGACATACAATAGAGAATGAAGACGAAAGATCAAACTATGTGTTGTAACATTAATGTAAGATATACAAGTTCATTTACGCAAGCCTAATGCATTAGTTCATTCACATCGAGCTTTTCAAATTGATTTTCAAATGTCAAGTGACTACTTAAAGTTTTAAATGAAACTTAAAACTTGTTTTGGTCTATAAGTCTAAACGATGTTAAACTATATGTTTATGCTCTCATTGCTTTTTGAAAATCATTGTAGAAGTTTTTGAAAAAGAAAAACTAGTTTTTGAAATGTTTTTGAAAAGAAAACTGCACATTTGCAGAAAAGCCCTCGCATGTCATAAAACCGAGATTTTCCATTTTCGAGATTTGTTAAAATATTCGGACCACCCAAATAGGCTATATGACCCATAACAAACATGTGTTATAAGGTTATATGTGGTTTAGTTAGGTTCCAGACACGCTAAAGGGTCGCTAACCAAAAGGACGAAAATATTTATTTTGAGGTCCCCGAGTTAGCGCTAATACCATCATTAGCGCGCTAAGTGCAGAGTTAGCGCGCTAGATCTGAATATTAGCGCGCTAACTGCACTTTTTACAGCTTTTTAAAAAAAGCTAAAAAACACACTTTAATTTGAATTCTTGATGAATTCTGGGCCCTTGGATCCCTAGAATGGTCACAAACTGATAAAATGAGATGTGTAATACTATAAAACCACCAAGAATATTGTTTTGTAGAAAGAAGAAAGAAAAACACACAAAAGCTCAAAACTTACAAAAAGGAGAATATTGATTTTTGTGAAGGAGACAAAGTCGATTTTTGAGGCTGGCATTTATTCTAAAATCCAACACTTTTAAGGCTTCCAAAGGTGTACAACAATCTCTTCAAAATAGATTTTCCAATCACCTTCTTGGGTTGTTCTAGCTTTTTCTTGTGCTTAAATTACATAGTTTTGTGTGTTTGAATTAGAAAATCATTTGTTGTATTTTTGAACACATTCATCTTAGGTTTTGCACTTAAACTTATTTTATTAAACCCTATAATTGGTTTGGACAAAAGTTTGCACATAAACTTGATTTTTATTAAACTTCTTGTTCTTGGCTTTGAAATCGGTTTTGCACTAATACATTAGCCTTTAAAACGATTTCATATTTGAGACTTGCACAAATAAGTGATATATTTGCATATCTCATTTATTCTCATACTTGCATGCATTAGAGTGACTAGGCTCTAGGAGGCTTGTTAGTATTTAAAATTGGTGCCACTTTACTTTGTAAGATGTATTTGATTATTTTTCAGTTATTGGTTGTAATTGAATGATTATAAGACTTAGTGGAATCTAAGTCAAAGGGAAGACCTAGTTGAGGCTAGGCATAACCCTAGTTGCAGCTAGATAGGAAGTCGTAATTTTGATTAGGCATTCTAGGCTTGTAAACTTAGGTTGTAACACTTATTTACAATATAAGTGGGGGTTTAAAAATCTAACAGCGGAGGTTAGGTAGTGGATGTAGATCATTTGATCGAACCACTATAAATCATGTGTCACTTTTCATCTTTTCTATGCCATTCACTTGCATAGCATTCATATTTACGTTTTGGTAAGCATATAACATCTTGATTATTGAACTAAATTAAAAAAGGTGATAACTTCTCGATACACCCAATTCACCCCTCTTGGGTGTGGTTTCACATCTTCCCACAATGACAGGTACAATGATGAATTTTCAAACACACACATAACACATTACATGACTCTGTTCACCTCTGTTCAGTTCCCTCTATACTCAATGATCGATGCTTACATTCATGAATAACCAAATTATTGATCAACTAAATCCAATTATTAAAGCTACATTTTGTTGAATTAGGGGAGAATACCATATTTCTAGGATCATGTAAGCAATCTTTAATCAAATAAAACTACATAAAAAAGAGATGAAACTACAAAGATGTCTGATCCCCAATGCAACACGTAGGCTAATCAAGTCATGCTATTACATCAGTAGACCACAATTGCATCTTTAAAGTAAAGAAGATTTAAGATTCACAATGTATGCAAATCAAATACACAATGTGCATCAATAAGTTACAATAAGGTAGGTTAGGAATCTTTTTGTAATAATACACAAACCTATCTTTTTCTTAAAAAAAAATGCACAATGTAATGACCCTAAAATCTATATCGTGCCACATGCCATTTCAGGGTCGTACTGTAGGACCCAGTTGCCATTATATTCATGTCCTGTGACGGCCCTAGTTCCACAACCTTAAACTGGGACTCGCCTGGCCTAGACTTATATAGACCCCTGAGCCAACCTCGCGAAGTCAACACAAGCCTAGTCAACCTTCCTTACCATTATCCATTAATTTAAGCATTTTTATATCAATTTTAATGAGTTATTCAAATTAGTGTGTTATCAAAGTATTGCGAAAGCGATTAAAAACCTCAACTAACCGAGTAATCTCCAAGACACAAGTCAGGACAAACTAGAGTGTGGAAACCATGTATATGTATACCATCATCAAGCATATCAAGTCAAAGGAGAGTAATACCATACCATATACATGTCCCAAGATCTCTCACAAACCCATAAACCCAATGTGATGAAACATATATATATATATATATATACATAATACAAAAGTCAAGAAAACCTACATCAGTACGAGGGGGAGAACTGCTCCAATGTCCTCACAGTAAGTCACCCAATAATGGAGCCTTTCCCTTGCTCGACTGCAGATCTGTACTCAGTCAAATACGAGAATGATGAGTCCAGGTAAGTAACGTCAAATAGGATGTATACAACATTTCAAAACAAGTAAAACAATCTATATTCATGTTGATAGAAAGAAAGGTACATTGAATGCATTAATAAATAGAGACTGTAAATAAATCAATGATCAATTTAAAGATGAGTGTCTAGAAAATCAAACAGTGAGGCACAAGTAGTCCCGACCAAACGGTTGTTGAGTGGAGAAAAAACCCTACAAGACTTGGACTTTAAAACATGGTCAACACCCAACAAGCCCTAAATCCACGCGGAAGAAAGACTTCCTGGTAATCCAACTAAGAACTCTCACCTCATATAGAACCAGTAACCAGTGCAATACATCCCAAGGTCATGGCTCTGGCATGTTACCTCAGATGATCACTCCTTCCAAAGATCACCATTGATTAATTTGCCTTTAGACAACTCAAACAGAATGGAAATCCAAAGATAGATACAGAGCAATAATAATAAATTAAAGCTCAATTGTAATAACTGTACATTTCCTAATGGGTTTACTTACCTGTATCTGCCTAATCACACTCACATGACTCCAACTTGCCACCAATAAATCCCTATGTGCCCATTACTGATCTACACTCCATGGTAGCCATTTAATTACAATTTATTACATTAGAGTCATGTTTTCCGTTTATTTCCCATTTTCCAAACTTTTCATATCATTATTCATTTGCATAATTAGGTCGATTACCTAAGTATTGGGTCTCATTCGGGCATATTGGAATACTCGCACAAAGTCCCGAAATCTCTAAAAAGATATAAATTTATTCCCAAAAATGGGCTTAGCACCGTGGGTGGCGCTGTGTGTTCAAAAGGCCACGACACCTCCTACGACGTAAACCTGGCAAAGAGCCTACCTTAGTCGCGTCGTGGGCGTCTCCATGGGTTCAACACCTACGATGCCCCTGTCGAAGCCATACGTGATTTCTTGTTTTTGAGGTTTTTTCGAACCCCGCTCACGTTGTTGTGTTCGAGGCTATCCTAACCTCATATGGACCTCGAACATTAACCAAAACCACCGTCAATTCATATCAAACAAGTCCACAACTCATCATTCCCAATTTAGACCAAAAATCATCGAAAATCCACTAAATTTGGTAATTTCTTCAACACCCACATAAACCAACATAAAAAGACTTTGATTGTTCATTCAAAACTCATCAAAACACCCCCTTAAAATCAATACCAAACCTTAAACCTCAATGCACAACACATTGCTCAAAAATCTTGATGAAAACCAGCAAAAAAATGACGTCAAAACGACAAAAATTAAGTGGTGAGTCGAGATCCTACCTTAAATTGTATAGTTGGTCGATCCCTTGGCATTGATCCTCACTTAAAAACACGGGAACCTCAACCCCAATTTTGCTCTCATAAGAGTGGGAAAGAAAAGAGAGAGAAAAGGTGGTGTATCACCCCATCCCCTTTTATACTAATGTCTCCATCTTGACTCACACCTTCATCTCTATGCTCATCAAATGATCCACACGCACTCCATCCCACTAACTATTCTAACTCATTTGGGGACTCTCGTTGACTTGGTCCTTTGAACTTATCCTTGTTCAACCTAAAAATTGCATTCATGGGCGCTCTCATACCCAAATCGCACCACGATTCGCATCGTCATGTGCTCACGAAACACTAATGGACTAGACACTTTCCCATATCTATTAATTATTAAATTTAATTACATTTTGTTAGTGTTTTTATTTACAATTATTCCCCAAACAGTCAAACACCCAAAAATCATTCACTCGGTACTCGTTTTCACGCGCATTTCCCAAAGCAAATCTGAAACACATTTCAAACATGTTAACGTACATGTCCTCACATGTTTGGACAATTAGATTATTATTCGGTTAGTAAAATAAATAACACAAAATACCTAAAAAAAATAACATTCCTTAGTTTCGACGATTGAGAGTTGGACATGCGTATCACGACAAATGGTCCCATGTAAGACCTAAAAAGACACATGGCACGAGTTAGATTTTAGGGTAGTTACAGTCTTCCCAACTAATTGGGATTTTGTCCTCAAAATAAAAACACACAAAAGGGAAAACTCACCAAACTCAGAAAAGGTAGGGAAAATACTCGTGCATATATGACTCAAGCTCCCATGTTAGCTCCTTATCCCCGTGATGCTGCCATTTGACATGGACTGTTGGCATCTCCTTGTTACTTAAAATCTTCACCTTACGGTCCAAAATCTGAATAGGCTGTTCATTACAAGTGATGTCCTCCCTCAAGTTTACCTGGTTTAGGGAGTAGGTGAGGCGGGGATTCCCTACTTAAAATTTGCTAATGGGGAGTTTTTTACCCCCATTCCACACCCGACAGGGATCCCCACCCGCATAGGGATTCCCCACCCCCTTATTTTTTGATATAATATCTAAAAAAAGACTAAATAAATTATAAATAAAAAATTTAATCATTAAAATATATTTCTTCACGACTCTAAGTCGTTTTTTCAAGGCTTCTGAATCTATACAAATACTTTAAATAATATACTTACATTATTATATATAAATTTCAAATTATATTAGTTTTTTCTTGATAAACTTTGTTATATTTGTTTAGATTTGATAAAATTAGTTACATTATCCCCGTGGGGAATCCCATATTAAGGCGAGGCAGGGAATCACGGGGAATCCCCATGTGGTGACTTGTAATACCATCCCCTCCCTGCCCCTCATGGTGGGTCCCCGACCCCGCATGGTGGGTCTCCCCCTCCATAGGGTATAGTTGGTGGGGAATCGCCTCCCCACCAGCATCCCTAATCAGGCTCAAGTCCAGTGTTGGCCGTCTGGCCTCTCTCGACCTATCCAGTCGAAGCATCGAAACATGAAATACAAGATGGATTCAAGACAACTGAGGTGGCAACTTCAACTCATACGCAACTCTGCCTATCCGTTTTACCACTCTAAATGGACCAATGAACGTCAGTGCAAGCTTCCCTCTAATCCCGAACCTTTTGTGACCCATCATTGGAGATACCTTCAGATAAACATAATCCCCGACCTAATATTCTAACTCTATGTGATACATGTCGCAGTATTTGTTTTGTCTCTTCTGCGCACTTCTTAGTCTCAATCTTATTAGGCGTATCTTCTCTATGTGATCCATTACAATATTTGGCCCAATAACTACCATATCCTCGGGCTCTGCCCAACAAGATGGAGATCTCCACCGCTTCCCGTATAGTGCCTCAAACGATGTTATACCAATACTGACCTGATAATTGTCATTGTAGGCAAAATTACACAGATGAATATACTCTTCCCATGATCCATCATACTCCAACACACATCTTCAACATATCCTCAAGTATCTAAATCAGTCTCTCTAACTATTTGTTATCGATAATGAAACACCATGCATTTGAACAATTTCTTATTCATACAAACTCGCCAACCTATCCACCCGATGCGTGGTCAAGATCAGTAAAAAGTGAGTAGACTTTATCAAACTGTCCATAATCACCCAGATGTTATCATGTCCACTCTGAGACCGAGGTACTCACTAACGAGATCCATGGCAATTGCTTCCACTTCCACCGAGAATGGGAAGCGGCTGTAATAACCCACCAGGTCTGCGATTCTCAGCTTTAACTCGCTGGCATATCTCACACGTTCGAACTTAATCAGAAACAACAATCTTCATCCCTAACCACCAAAAAGACGACCCACATCAACATGCATCTTAGTCCTGCCGGATGAATCGTAAAGCGTGAACAATGAGCCTCATAAAGTATCCCATCATGCAACTCAACCATTGTTGGGATCCATAGTTGCTCTATGAATTTCAGACATGTATCTGTCGACTAACTCCAATTTGGATGATTCAGACTCTGAGCAAACTCAAGATTCTTTGGTACCACTCATCTACCTGCTGACCCTGAAGTACAGTCTTAATCGACATTATCTGAGTCCATATATGCACAAAAATTAACACTATAATATTGATCGGGATATCAACATAATACATTAACTCGACCACTTCGAGTAACGCATACTCATATGTCATATGGAAAGTAACAGTCTCTGAATCTGGCCTTCTGCCACTCAATGCGTCTGCAACAACATTGGCCTTCCCTAGGTGGTAATCCAAAAAGAAATCATAATCCTTGAGGAACTCAAGCCAATGCCTCTATCGCATATTCAACTCTTTATGAGTAAAAAGGTATTTCAAGCTCTTGTGGTTAGTGAACAACACAAATCTCTTCTCCTAAAGATAATGGCGCCAAATCTTCAGTGCGAAGACCACTGCCGCCAACTCCAAATCATATGTAAGTTAGTTTTTCTCATGAATATTCAGCTGTTGGGATGCTTAGGCAATCACTCGACCGTCCTGCATCAAAACACAGCCCAAATCGAATTTAGAAGCATTAGTGCTCACCTCAAAGCCCTTCCTAGACTTAGGTAAAGCCAAAACTGGTGCAGTAGTCAAACATTCCTTTAATGTCAGAATGCCTACTCATAACTGTTATTCCACTAAAAATGGGTATCCGTCTTCGTCAATTATGTCATAGATGTTGCGGTCTTCGAAATGTCCTAAACAAATCACCTGTAATAGCCTGCCAAGCTAGGAAAATTGTGAAAATCTATCACTGATCACGCTATATTCCCATCAATCACTGCTCTAACCTTTGCAGAGTCCACTAACACTCCTCTAGCCCCGAAAATGTGACTAAGAAATCAGACCTTTGTAAGCTAAAATTCACTTTTCTTGAACTTGGCATACAATCTGTGCTCCTCCCATATCTGCAAAATCATCCTGAGGTGCTTCTTATGATCCTCACGAGTCCTGGAGTAGATAAGGATGTCATCGATGAACACAATGGCGAACTTATCGAAGTGCCTCTTTCAACACTCGATGCATGATATCCATAAACATTGCTAGGGCGTTAGTCAACCTAAAGGGCATGACTGTAAACAGGTAATGCCCGTATCGAGTACAAAAAATAGTCTTTTCCATGTCATCTACATTAATCCTCAACTAATGGTACCTTGATATCAAATCAATCTTCGAGAACCACTGTGCTCCTATCAAATACTTATTCTTCACTATAACCTTGTTGAGCTGTCTGTAGTTGATACACAATCGCAGGCTACCATTTTTTTTCTTAACAAATAAGACCAGTGCGCCCCAATGTGACATGCTCGAGTGAATGAATCCCAACTCTAACAACTAATGAAGTTGTGATCTCAACTCCTCTTACTCCCTCAGAGCCATACGGTATAGTGGAATAGATATAGGTTTGGTCCCATGGACCAAATCAATGACTCCTATGTGGTGGTAAACCTGGTAACTCGGCAGGAAAAACATCTGGGAACTCACATACCATGGTACCTCCTCCAACCTAGTCTCAACTCTCTGTATCGTACTTAAAACACTAGCGAAAGTCTCGACATCAATGCTAGAAGCTACCCGCCTATGGTAATTGGTAAACTGGTCGAAGTCCCCTAAAAATTGAACTTTGGATGTTCAAGAATCTCAAATGTATCTCTCTTGCTGAAGCAATGGATCTATGCATTATACGCACCTAACCAATCCATGCCCAATAAATCATCGAACTCTAGGAACTCCAACACTGTCAAGTCTGCAGGTAAGACGTGACCCCCAATCTTTACCGAACAATTAATATACAATAAATTTGGATATATCTGTCCCCAATAGTTGTGCAGGATTAAAGGCCTCTCTAGTCTAGTGGGTTTGAATCCCAACTCATCAATTATGTGACCAGATATAAATGAAACTATAAAACAATAATCAAACATAGTATGCATGAAACAACTGCAAATATAAACCATACCTTCAATCAAGTTACGGGTAGCAACTGGATCTGGTACGACAATGGTGAGAACCTACATTTGGCTCTGATACGGCTTCCCTCTGCCCAATCATAGACATGCACTAATAAAATGGCCAATCTGTCCATACTCATAACAAGCTCGTTGAGAACTTAATCGAGACTGAAAACTCTGTCCCTGTCTTTGTGACTGACCGAAACTCGGATCTTGTCCCTAGTCATATCTTCAATCTAGTCTATACCTCTGCCCCCGACCACTGCCTCTACCCCTGTCACTACCCTTAGTCCTCTTATACTGCGGTCATTAAGAACTTGACCGTGTCAGCTGTTGTGGTGAGCTGGCATAACTCCGTACTGAAGCAAATGTGTGTCCACCCCAGTTCTATAACCTTAAACTAGGCCCCACCCAACCTAGACTTACGTAGACCCCTGAGCCAATCTCGCGAAGTGAATGCAAGCTTAGTCAACTTTCCTTACCATTTACTATTATTATAAGCATTATCAAAACAATTTAAGTGAGCTATTCAAATTAGTGAGTTACCAAAGTATAGTGAAAGTATTTAAACCTCAAATTAATAGAATAATATCTAGGACACTAGTTAGAACAACCTAGAGCATGGAAACCTCGTATATACCATCATCAACATATCAAGTCAAGTGGGAGAATCGTTCTGGTATCCTCAAAGTATATCATCTAACTGTGGAGCCTTTCCCTTATTAGACTGCTGATCTGAGCTCAGTCAAACATAAGAATGACGAGCCCAGGTAAGTAATGCCAAGTTGGATGTATACAACATTTCAAAATAAATACATTGTCTAATTCATGCAGATTGAAAGAATGGTACATGGAAAACATGAATACATAAAGACTGTAAACAAATATGAATCAATCAAAGATGAGTGTCCAAGAAATCAAACATAGAGGTGTAAGTTGAAACCACACCCAAGAGGGGTTGAATTAGGTGTATCGAGAAGTTATCGCCTTCTTAAAATAATTTGATAATCAAGATACTTACTCAAACTCGAATATGGATGCTATGCAAGTGAATGGGATAAAAGAGATGGAAAGAGACACAATTTAAAGTGGTTCGATCTAATGATCTACATCCACTACCTAACTTCCCCCGGTTAGGATTTTTTAAACCCCCACTTATATTACTACTAAGTGTTACAACCTAAGCTTATAAGCCTAGTATACCTAATCATAATTAGAACTTTCCACCTAGTCGTAACTAGGGTTTATGCCTAGCCTAAACTAGGTCTTCCCTTCGACTTACATTCCATAAAGTCTCACAATCATTCAATTACAACCAATAAATGATAATAATGAAATATACTCTACAAAGTAAAGTGACACTTAAGTTCAAATACTAGCAAGCCTCCTAGAGCCTAACCATTCTAATGCATGCAAGTATGAAAAGAAATGAGAAATACAAATATATCCCAGATTTTGTATAAGTCTCAAATATGAAACCGTTTCAAAAAACCAATTGAGTAGTATAGAATCGATCTCAAAGCCAAATAACAATAAGTTTGATAAAAATCAAGTTTAAGTGCAAACTTTTGTCCAAACCAATCATAGGGTTTAATAAAACGAGTTTAAGTGCAAAACCCAAGATGAATGTATTTAAAAACACAACAAATGATTTTTCAAATCAAACACATAAAACTATATAATTTAAGCACAAGAAAAGCTAGAAAAAAGGACTTTCTTACAACCCCAAGAAGGTGACTAGAAAATCAGTTTTGGAGAGGTTGTAGTACAACTTAGAAAACCTCAATAATGCTGATATTTCGAGTGATTAGACACCTCAAAAATATTGCTTGTATTATTCACAAAAATCCAAGCTTTCCTTTTCAAATCTTTGAGCTCTTGTGTGTTTTCTAGCTTGCGGACAAAACAATATTCTTGGTGGTTTGAAAATGTTCCACATTCATTTTTATCACTTTATGACCATTCTAGGGATCCAATGGCTCAAATTTCATCAAGGATTCAAAATAAAATGTGATTTTGAGTTTTAAAATCATTAGCGCGTTAACCGCAAGGACCCCAAAAATAATTTTTTAGGCCCCTTTGGTTAGCACCTTTTATCACATCTAGGACCCTATCAAACCTCATATAACATGTCACACATGTTTGTTATGTGTCATATAGCCTATTTGGGTGGTCCATTTATTTTCACAAATCCCGAAAACGGAAAATCCCGGTTTCATGTCATGCAAGGGGCTTTTCTACAAAAATGCAGTTTTCTTTTCAAAAACCTTTCGAAGACAAGTTTTTCTTTTTCGAAAACTACCGTAATGGTTTTTAAAATGCGATGTGAACATAGACACATAATTTAGCATTGTTTAAACTTATAAGACCAAGTCAAGTGTTACGTTTAACTTAAAACTTCAAGTAATCACTTGAGATTTGGAAATCTATTTGAAAAGCTCGATGTGCATGAACTGAGGCAATAGGCTTGCGTAAATGAACTTGTATACCTTACAACAATATTAAAATATGTAGTATGATCTTTCGTCTTCGTTTCCTTATGTATGTCGAATCTTGAACTTGTATGGCTTGAATATTTGATATGTGATATTTTGCAACCTTTGACAAAACTGAAATACACTTGATAACCTTATTAGTATATTTTCACCTAATTTGTTTTCATCAAATTCCCAGACGGAGTAAAGTGACTAACCACTTAGTCCAACAATCTCCCCTTTTGAGGATAACAAACAATGCGAACTTGACAAGCATAAAACATAATCCAAGTGTATTCACATCATATTCATGGTAATACACAACATACAATTTCAAGTTCAACAATATTTTTCTCCCCCGTTTGATACCATCAAATAGTAGGGCCAATCTCCCCTGTACAACAAGCATAATAGAGAAGTGAACGAAGCATAGAAAATGACAATGGGTGGAATGAGCTCCCCCTCACTTCATGCATATCATTAACCATCAACATGTATAAACATATGCAACCAACATAGATATCAATGAAAATCATTTCCCATTCAACCAACAAAAAGCAATGAACAAAAACATAATATTAACTTAGAGATACACAAAAAGATTTCATGATATAAGATACGTAAAGAGAAATGCAAAACATAGTTGTGGCTATAGCATAAGTCTACAACATATCAAATGTTCATGAAAACACCTAAGACTAACATATATGAGCCTAATGCTCCCCCAACTATGATATCCTCAAACATTCCTCCTCAAGAACGATGGCTGATATGCAGAGCTAGAGGTACGATCATCTCGTGTTGGCGTAGCTGGTAGCAACTAACCGATGTAGTTGATCACCTTAATACTAAAGGCTCATGTCCAAAGCAGTGAAAGTCTAAGTCATATATTCATGCATGTACCCTAGCTGTGCGGAGACATACACCGATGATGGAGACATCTCAGGAGGAGGGGCAAGCCGCTAAAAGTTGAAGGAGGTGGAGGCTGCAGCGACAGATGTTGTGGAGCCGTATACACCTGATGAACCTTATCATCGCCATCATTGCCATCATGGCCATGAGAAAAGAGGAAGCTATAGTCCAAATAGTCTCTCGCATCATAACAAACAACTAAAGAATCATTAGGTCGTGGAGCCTCATATTCGTCGTAGTGCTGGCCATCCGGGATTTCATCTTCCCTTATCCATCTCTGCTCTTGACAAATGTATCGATACTTCATGGCCTTCAAAGTGGCCATGCCAATGGCATCATATACAGAGAGTTGACGATGCCCTAGACTAAGATCCACCTGGGCTGACTCCAGGTAAGATGTGATGATATGAGCATAGGGAAGATCAATACTCGAGCTACACGTGCTGGTCATGTAGCTGATGATGAGATGGAGCAAACTAAGAGGTATCCCACGAATTAGGTGCCCAAGGAAAACATGTCGATTAGAGTGACGTAGTCCTTACTATCGCTACGTGGAAGAATAACCTTGTGAAGAACCTTATGAAGGAGGTGAGGTACAAGTTTGAAATCAGTGTCAGTTAGTCAAGAAGGGTACTCGGTGACCTCCCTTTCTGATTGCATGAGTGAATTTAACAATTCAAGTCGATCAAATGGCTAACTCGAAAATTTACACAACCTGTAGTGGTAGGAGGGTGCAAGGGAAGCTCAAACCATTGAGCAGGATTTTCAGGGTAACTCGATGGACCAGCTACCAATAGTTGATTTAAGAACGAAATTGTTTGCCATAACGAGATTAGAATAGAAAACTCTAACCAAAAGGGGATTGTAATCAACATTATATTAATAGAAAGTAGTCCATCCCACCATGTTGAAGACCATGCAAGCGGGAAGATGAGTTTTATCAAAGAAGGCAAAATCGACAATGGCGGGCCAAAGAATTTTAGCATCCGTAAGCCGTGGAGCCACCAACTCTAAGATAGACTTAGGCTCATGAATAGATTTGGCTCGACCCTGTTTCAGGGGGCATTAGTCAAAACTGTGGCGGGTTGTGGCGGATTGTGGCTAGAGGAATGAGTGGACTTAGACTCACTACTAGATGATGAAGGCTGGATAACACGACATGTGGAGGAAGACGAGAGGACAATGTAGGGGTAGGTCGTAAGGTGGTAGGGGCAGCCTGACAAGAAGAGGAATGGGCGAAGGTTCGACGAGTCGTCAGAGGAAACAATGAAATCCTAGGGCTAGAAGGCAAAAAGTAAAGAAAAAGATAAGGAGAGTGAGGAATGTTACCTGAGAGTGGAGAGGAGCATGGAGGAGACGAAAAAAACCAAAGAGGAGAGGAGAGGAGAGGCATGTGTAGAGAAGAGGATTAGGGCAAAAAATGTATTTACAACTGTTTGGCCAAACAATATTAATGCGCTAATCACAAAGTTTGCACGCTAATGGGTCAATTAATTAATTTGGGCCAGAACAAAATTAGCGCACTAGGTCCTACAATTAGCACGCTAATTGCTCTCTATAGTTTTGGAAATAAAAATTTTGAATTTTTGACACAACTCCGATTCACCTCAAACTTCATGGAAACTTCACTGACACCATATAAAAAGGGTTAGAATAGCTAAAACATGTGTAGATGGTCCGATTCACAAGACATGCCTAACTCACGTTGAATATCAGAAAATTGATCTCTAGGCAATGGCTTGGTGAAAATATCAGCTAGTTTATCCTCTGTGGGCACATGGATAAGTTTAACAACACCTTTTTGGACATGATTACGAAGGAAATGGTGCCTAATCTTAATGTGCTTTGTTCGAGTGTGTAACAACAAATTTTTCGATATGTTAATTGTACTTATGTTATCATAATAAATTTCAGCGCATCCAACTTACTTGGATTTGGTAGTCCTCAAGTTGTTGTTTCATGTACAAAACTTGAGCACAACTACTCCGAGTAGCTACATACTTGGCTTCGCAGTAGACAAAGCAACGAAATTTTGGTTTTTGCTAAACCATGATATAAGTGAATTTCCTAGCAAATGACAAAATTTGGAAGTGCTTTTCCTATCAACTAGACTTCCCGCATAATTGGAATTAATAAAACTTTGGAAACTCTTGGTTTTATTGAACCACAATTCCAAATCTTGGGTCCCACTTAGATACCGAAATATACACTTTACACTCTTCAAGTGTGACTCCTTAGGATTGGATTAAAATTTAGCACATAAACACACACTAATCATAATATCAGGCCTACTATGGTCAAATATAGGAGACTACTTATCATACCATGATTAATTTTAGGATCTATAGATTTTTCTAGTTAGTCTTTGTCATTTTGATGGTGGAACTACTAGGAGTGTCACATACTTTCAAATTTTCAAATTTGAACTTCTTTAGCATGTCCTTCACATACTTTGCTTGATTTATAAAAATGCCATGTTTGGATTGCTTTATTTGCAAGCTTAGAAAGTATGTTAGTTCACCCATCATGCTCATTTCAAATTCATTTGTCATTAATGATGAGAATTTATCACATAACCGTGCATTGGATGACCCAAAGATAATATCATCGAAATGAATTTGAACAAGTAGCATGTCACGTTTTTTATCATAATGAACAAAGTAGGATCTATTATTCCTTTCTCAAACCCTTTATCAAGTAGAAATGCACTAAGTCGGTCATACCAAGTCTAGGAGCTTGTCTCAATCGATACAAGGCCTTTTAAAGATGATAGACATGACTTGGATGATCATGTTCTTCAAAATGCCATGGTTGTTCTACATATACCTCTTCATTAATGAAGCCATTTAACAATGCACTTTTAACGTCTATTTGGTATAGTAGAAACCCATCGTAGCAAGCATAAGCAAGCAACACTCGAATTTCTTCTAATCTTGTTACTAGTGCAAAGGCTTCCTCATAATCAATTCCTTCCTCTTGATTGTAGCCTTGTGCAACCAACCTAGCCTTATTTCTTACAATTTCACCCTTCTCATTCTTTTTGTTTCTAAACACCCATTTAGTGCCTATAATTGTATGGCCCTTAGGTCTAGGTACTAGTGTCCATACTTTATTCTTAAAAAAATGACTTAGCTCCTCTTGCATAGCCATGACCCAAAACTAATCTCCTAAGGCATCATCTATCTTGGTGGGCTCGGTTTGTGATACAAAAACTATGCGTCCCTCATCTCGATGTAATGTTGACCTAGTGATTATTCCATTGTTTGAATCGCCAATAATTTTTTGGGAAGGATGGCCAATAAGAAGTCTTGAGTTTTTAGGTGCATTTTTTTGGGTTCCATGCTCACCTCGACCCCTTGACTATTTGAGGATTGGCCTAGGGTGAGATCATCTTCATCATCAATCCTCAATTTTTCAAGTTATGCATCATTTTCACTTTGGGATCTACTTTATCAAATTTCACATGAATGGACTTTTCTATGATTTTGGTTGATCTATTGAACACCCTATATGCTTTGCTATGCATGGAGCAACCTAGAAAAGTACATACATTTGACATTGGGTTAAATTTGTCCAAACGATCCTTATCATTTAGGACATAGCAAGTGCAACTGAATACCTTAAAATAATTTATGTTGGATTTTTGGCCTTTCCATAGTCCATAAGGAGTCCTTTTTACTTGATTTTGAACATTTACCCTATTGATAACATAGCATGTCGTGTTGATGGCTTCGGCCTAAAAGTGCTTAGCTAATGTTGTAATCATTTAACATGGTCCTATACATTTCTTGGAGTATCCTATTCTTTCTTTCAATAACTCCATTTTGTTGGTGTCCTATGAGAGGATAATTGATGTGTGTATCCTTGTTTAGCACAAAACTCCTCCAAGTTCCTATTTACAAACTCACCACCTCTATCACTTCTAATTATAGTAATCTTGTATCCTTTTTCATTCTCAACCAAATACAAATTTTTCAAAACAAATCATATACTTCATGCTTATAAACTAGAAAATACACCCATGTATAAATTGTAAAATCATCAACAATGACAAAGCAATATGATTTACCCCCTAGACTTTGTGTTTGGGTAGGTCTGTACAAATCAATATGGATAAGTTCCAAGATTTGAGTCACATCCCTTGTTACTTTCATCTTAAATGACGATTTCACTTGCTTACCAAGAATACAAGGTTCATATTCATTGGAAAAGTTTTCATGCTAGAATGTCCTAATCTACGGTGCCATAACCATGCATCACATTCAATTTGTGCACTCAAACATGAAACATTTTGCATATGCATCTCATCAAAGTTAATGGCATAAACATTCTTATCTCTATATGCAATAAATAGAGTTTTATGCTTCTCATTCCTAACAATGTATTTTGATGATTTAAACATGACATGAAATCCTTTGTCACACAATTGACTAATACTAAGCAAATTATGTTTTAAACCATTAACAAGATAAACATTAGAAATGGAAAGTGAATTGTTGCTGATGGTTCCAAGGCCAATAACCTTTCCTTTATTGTTGTCTCCAAATGTGACCTTTCACCATCATGTCATTTTAATTCAATGAATTGATGTGCATCTTTGGTCATATGTCTTGAACACCCACTATCCAAGTACCATGTGATGCTCTTCCTCGCATCCTACAGAATGGGAAACACACTAGATTTTAGGTACCCAAGCACCTTTTGGTTCGAAAAAGTTAGTATCATAAACATGTTTAACCATTAGATTGTTCAGTTTGTTTAGGATAAAACACTTCCGCATAAACTTTAATAATTCACAAACATTGAATAACTCAACTTTAATTATTAAATTCCATTTTGTAAATGGTAAGTAATGGTAAGGAAAGCTGACTTGGTTTGCGTTGACTTCACAAGGGTTAACTTGGGGGTCCACAAAGGTCTAGGCCGGGCACGGTCCAGTTTGGTTGAGAACCGGGGCCGTCACAAACAAACTTATCTATGTAATTGAGATGCAAAATTTTTATTTTCCAAAGACACACACAACAAATTGAATACATAATGTGCATCAACTAAATATTCTCATAGGCATTTCAGCAAATAATTTGATAGCACCCTATTTAACCATGAATAAAAAATTGTACCTCCCAATGTAATTAACACAGAATCAACTTAAAATCAACACATCATGCAAGGGGAAAAAGAAAAAGAATCCCAATGTAATCAACACAACATGAAAAGGGATTAAAAGAAAAAGAACTGACAAACCAGAGAATTGTTGAGAAGGTGAAGGCTGAGTTAATCTGCTTATATTCACTGTCTTGTAGTCTCTTTAGTCGATGAATGATTTGCTAAAATGGTGAGATGGTTTGAGTGAGTCGCTGAAATGGTGAGATGGTGAAGGTCGAGTAAGTCACTGGGATAGTGCAATGGTTCGAGTGAGTCACGTCGTAGAGATGGTGAGATGGTTCGAGTAAGTCATTGAGATAGTGAAGCCGATTTTGAGTTTGACTTTAGATATGGAATTGGAATCAAAAAAAGAGGAAAGGAGAAGTCAGAAAGAAGGATTAAAGAAAAAAAGGGGAGGAGAAGTCAGAAAGAGCGGTCGAAATAATAGGTAATTAGAAAAAAAGGGTGAATTCTCGAGTCATGTTGTAATGATCCAATTTTATTGGTGCCATTATTTGAGTGTTTTCCTAATAGGCTTGGACACCAGCTCAGGACCACGTAGATGTTTCGGATAGGTTAGGAAATGGCTTATTAGGCGGGAAGTTGTTATTTTTTTTTTCTGTTCGTTGCTTTTATTGTGGTATTTTACTACTATTTTAATCATTTAAAGATCGCATGTGTAATATTTTAACCCTGTTCTTGTGAGAATGTACAACATGTATTTTCCTTGAAATGCATGTCAATGCAGGTATCAAGTAGGAGTTATCCGGGGATGCCAACTAGGCAAGGAATAGTATTTAGTGTCTAATTAAACCATAGCCTAAGTTAGGTAATTGAATCAAGTTGATAATGTAAAATACGGTGCACCTCGGGATGTGTGTTGGGGCGTGGGGCACCGGGTGCTGAGTAGACGAGGTTAGTGGGACCAATAATGGGTCAACAAATGAAATTAAAAACACTAACCATATGCTTTAATGTGCTAAAGTTAATTAAATTGATCAAATAAATACAAGGCCTATAGTTAGGTTGACTAAATAAAGTGTAACTAAGATAGATTGAGTCAAGTTGTATGTCACCAAGAATATGGACAGCTTAAATGAGGATCATAGGGCCGACCTCAAGATGCATAACGCATACATGATGAAAACAAAGGTATAAATACCCACTTAGTGCTTAAACTTGACATGCACACTTCTTGTTCTTCAAATAAAAAATCAGAGAAGTTGGAGAAAACTATTGCTAAAAATTTTGGGACTTCAAGGAGGCCCTAGGAGAAATTTCAACGATCAATTTAAGATACATCCTATCCTCTCCATCATTTTAAGCTTAGCTTCCATTGCTTTGATAAAATGAGCATGATTTGGGTGCCAAAATTTTTTGTGAAATTGGCTCACTGTTTTTCTAGTTTATATCATTAATGAAGTCTATTTTGTCATCCAATTTGGGGTTTTGAAACTAATTTACTTAAGGGTTGGATATTTTGTTCAAGTTAGGAATGCATGCAAATAGATCTTTGATTTATGAAATTGTTGTGTAAATTGAGCCTCTAGCATGTTGTGCAGAGTTGGTTGTGTTCCCCCTGAGTTGAGGATGGGTCGACTAGGGCGTTGATGGTGGTCGGGCGTCGAAAATGCTAGAAATCCCTTATGGGAATTATGGGTTTCGATGTAGTTAGCGCGCTAGGAAAGGTCCCTATCACGCTACTCGATCTGGGGAAGACGACACAGTTCACGTAGAATAGTAGCATGGTAGGTAATTCCCCTATCACACTAAGTTTTCCTAGCGTGCTAGGAAATGTTCACCCCAGTTTTTAAAAGAACTAATTAAGAGAATGTTTTGGTTAATTAACTATAAAACCCATCTAAACAACTTGTAATTTACCTAAAACACTAAAAATGGATCCCAGGGACTCGGGACTATCGTACGGTAATCGAGAATGGAGCACGGTCGAATTTGGGTGTTTTCGGGACTTATGAGCGTGTACTAAAGTGCGTAAACTCCAATAGAAACACATCTGGAGTATCTAATTGTCCCAACTCATTCATTTGTTGCTTTTACTGATTCCATTAAGTTATTCATTATTCTATCATTATTTGATTTAATTATCGGTCAGTTGTCATATGGATTTCGTTGTTGTATAGGGTGGTGTGGTGAGGGTTCTAGCATGTTAGACTGTAGCATGTGTGACCCAACCCTCGATGAATGGCAACCTGAGCTGCTTTTGGTGCACGTGTTTGGTGGATTGAGATTTGGCTAATCCATCGCTAGTAGGTTCAAGTGTGACCATGCTTGAGACGGGCCAATGGGGCATCCAGATTTACGAAGTATGGTATAGTCTATTACAAGTCACACATCTGTCTAGTTTTTATCATTATTATTGTGCAGTTATTTGGTTGCTTTGTTATTATCTGATGTTCATCTAGTCTTCATGGTTGTTAACACACGTACAGAGTTTTATGGCTGCCTGTACTCACTGTGTGTTTAGTTAACTTTATTTATTGGCTTCTATTATTAAATGTTTGGTAGTTTTCTTTCGGAAGTTTACTCACTGGACTCGTCACTATATTTGTTGGGTAAATGAGTGCAGATCCGAGTACAAGCAGAGGCAAGGAGAAACTGGGTGACTATCTCTGCTTGCCTACAATCTGGGTGTACTAGTACGTGTCTATATTTTGATATTTTGATTACTTTAAATGATCAGGGGATTTTTGTTTGACCATATACATGTATATATTTATCTTGTCGCCTTATATACAATGTATTATTTGGGTTTTCCACATAGGGCTGATGCTATAGACTGTTATGAATATTAATGTTAACCTTTACTTTAAGACTTCCGCTAAATTTATTAATATATAAAACTCAAGTAAAATGAGGAAAAGAATGAATAAAAGACAACTTAACAACTGGTTCACGAATTAGCACGAGACTCGAGGTAACTAACGTGGTAGGGGCATCAAGTGGCACGTGGAATGTAGTAGTGCGGTGATGTGGCAAGGCTGTGGGACCCATAATGCACCACGTGGTGGCACCGAGATTTGGGGTTGCCGCCACAGCTTGGTATCAGAGAGAGTTCCAGAAACTTTGGAATTAAAATGAAAGAACATAAAACTTAAACAAACAAACTTAGATATGGAAACCCGATGATATTGCCTTAGAACTCTAGTTGGGAAGCAATGTGAGGCAGGTAGAATTAAGGTTTATATTCGTGTTATGTTTTTACTGTATATTATATACTCATGTATATATTTCGACTGATCTAGCGTATGGTTCTCGATGTAGATTGCGATGGACGAACAGTTTACTACTCCACTAGAGATAGGACAGACTAGTGATCCTCCTTGGCACACCCACTACTACTATTTCTATATCGAGCATTGAGAATCGACTCGTGGCATACGATGCTCGGTTGTCAGAGATTCTACGACTGCTGACGACTCGCGTCATACCAGCGTTAACTCCTGCTGTGATTACAGTGCCCACTTCACAAACAGTTATTGTTCAGGTTGCTCGCAATCAATGGTTCAAACTACTACCGCTATAATAGTTCCTAAGATAGCTACACTGGTTATGACAGTAGTCGATAAACCGACTCCCATTTCTACACCTATTGTGCAACATGTTACTACGACCTAGTATTCTTTGACACTCAAGACCAAGCTACTTAAGGATGTTCTCAAGTTTCAACCAGGATTCTTTTAAGGAGGTGGTGATCCCAAGGCAATCGAGATATGGATTCTAGCTCATATACGTCTTCATAAGGTCATGATGAATGAGGAAAGGATCCAGGTGCGAATTTTAGTAGCATGTTTCTAGGGTGATGCTGCAGTTTGATGGACCACGTATCAAGAGACACATCTAGACCCAACTATATGGACACAATTCAAGGATCTTTTCTATGACCAGTACGTACCAATGGAGCTCGTTTGAGATTGAGAGAGGAGTTTTTGTCCCTGAGACAGGTAACTGATCAATTTTACGATACATGGAGAGGTACTTGTATCTACTAGAATTTTCCATGGACGTCGTAGGAATGGAGAGACTGCAGATCTATTACTTCACCTAAGGCATAGGTGAGATGATTGCCAATGCGATAGTGTCATCTGGTGCCTAAACTCTGTAGGAAATGTATGAAAGTGCATTGACACAATTGACATTTTTTGTACGAAGAGATAGCAGACGTTTATTTGTTAGTCAAAGAGATAGTCAGGGCATAGTTTGAGGTCAGATCAAAGGCAGAAGAGGTAGAGAGATTAGTCTGACAAAGATCATAGAGATGTCCGATAATATGGTAGGAGCCATAAAGATGACTGCGACCATGAAGATGATTATCATTCAGATCAGTACGAGGATCATCATGCAATATACACCATTACACCAACATCGGTAGAGAAGCAGTCGAGATAGTAGTACAAACAGGACCGAGATCAGGGAGGCCATGAAAGAGGTCAAAGGGACCAGGGTCAAGGTCAGAGATTCGATGGTCATCAGTTTGGAGGACAAGACAGACACATTTGTTTCAGGTGCAGATTAAGAGGCCATATTAGCATTGATTGTCGGAGAGTTTCACCAGCACAAGAGCCCGCACAAGTCATAGATAGAGCTCACATGATTGCTCAACCAGATAGGGAAACGACCCGACTGGTCATCTAGGGTACTTAATTGTTATGCACTTCATGAGTTACTACGTATATGTTTTTACCTTGCATTTTGATTATATATTTGAGAGTCTAAATACCATTATCAATGTTATACATGTTAGATAACTAGTAGCGTTGTTAGGGGTTCCGTCACAAATTCATCCTCTACATAAAAAGAAGAATCAAGGACCGGAGTGTTAACATCGGTTTATGGTTAAGGGGATCCAAGTTGCTATCATCCGTGCACATGTTCGATGGGCTGAGATTCGGGCCAATCCACCGCTAGTAGGTTCGGGTGTGACCTATATGTGAGACAGGCAGTTGGGATCATTGAATTGACAAAGTATGGTCTAATATGTCTGGGGGCATGTCGTCATTTGTGGTTCCGTCACATCTTCCTCTCCGTTAAGCGATAAAGAGTAGTGTCATTTATTGTTCTGCCACAGCTTACTTTCCCGTGAAAGAGTAGCAGTGATGTTGTCAGTTGTTCTGTCACTATATAATGCAAGCCAGGTGAGATAGTTCCATTTGAGGTTCAAGAGGGGAGTCTACGATCAAGTTTCAAATAAACCGCTATATTTCTTTATTAGTCCCGCGATACGAGATATCGTTTGACTTAAATTTCGAAACAAATTTTTTCTAGTTGGAAGAAATTGTAACGGCCTAATTTTACTAGCGTCATTATTCGAGTTATTTCCAGACTCAGGAACCAGATCAGGACTACGTGGATGCTTCAAATAGGCTAGGACACGGTTTAATGGGCGAGAAATCGTTATTTTTGTTTGTTGGTTGCTATTGTTGTGTGTGTTTATTACTATTTTAATCATTTAAACATCGCATGTGTGGTATTATAACCCTGTATCATTTAAGAATATGTAATAGGTGTTCGCCTTGAAAAGCATGTCGATGCGGGTATGGAGTAGGAGTTACCCGGGAAGATGCCAACTAGGCTAGGAATAGTATTTGGTTTTAATTAAACCATAGCCTAAGTTTGGTAATTGAATCAAGTTGATAATGTAAAATATGGCGCGCTTTCGGGATGTTAGCGCCAAAAATTTTAGAGCAAAAATTATCACAAAAACTCCCTAAAAAATCTCTCTATTACAACTGTGATCCTAATGTCTTATTTATAGTTTAATAGGTCGAGTTGTAAGAGAACTCCATCTCATAGTCATACTCTAAATAGAATCTTAGATAAAGTCTAACTCTAAAATGGATAGAGTCATAGATAATTTTCAATTACTAATCCAATAATAATTGTAATTTATCTAAAACTCAAACAAGAATTAAAGTTATACTTTAATTCCAATTAGATTCATATTCAAAATAGGATTTACCAAGAGACTAAATTTCTAGTCACTCTAGAAATGTAGGAGAGTTTTAAATCCTAGTTAAATTAGGACACTTAATGAGAATCTTCAAAATGAATTTTGTCAAATAAAACTCATCAACCTAAATAATATTAAATCGTGCAAGTCCGTTCTTTGTGTGTGACCCAATAGGTTCATACAACGTTGGCAGTTAACCAAAACCCTTTTCGGCACAAAGTCATAAGTGGCCTCTAACAAGACATTATGACTACTTAAGTTGTATGAAGATCAATAAATCGATACAACCTCATAGACAGTGTATATATAGTATCTTTTTGTCACGTGATATCTTTTGATTGAATATAAGACATGGAACGTCATCCTTATAGTTCAATCTACTAGTCTCGATCTCCGATTCAACTGAAATTGTCAAGTGACATTAATCCAATTAATTCACTAGACATGACCATTTATCAGTCTAACATATCGAGGGGCCAATAGATATCTCTCTAAAAGAGATGGACAAATTCCATCTTGATCACACAACATACACACATTAGTCAGAAAATGACTAATCACAACTTTTATAAATCACCTGGTTAAATTCAATGTTTAGTTGTGTCAAATCATTGTACTCTTAATTTTAGAATCTCTGGTGATCTCAAGTCAAAGAAATAAATGATATTACTATTATGAGAAACACTTATGACTTTGAACATGTAATGTTCTCACAACGAGTCGGTCCTGTATCTGTTTCCAACAAATACTCATGATCTTGATCATATTGCATAATCATCAAATGACTGTTAATCAAGACTCATACTAGTCTTAATTTATTACTATTCTCACAATAATAATAGACTAGCGATGTTTAGAATAATAAAGTAATTATTCATGGATTCTATTATAAGAGAAACATGTATCTACTTATAATAGTTAAATAACGTTTACACAATTGGCCTAGGACACGTTCCCCAACAATTAAAAACACTAACCATATGCTTTAATGTGCCAAAATTAATTAAATTTATCAAACAAATAGAAGGCCTATAGTTAGGTTATTTAAATAAAGTGTGAGAGCTTCTCACATAAATATTTCCTTTATATATATATATATATATATATATATATATTATAGACATCTTCCATATATAAAAATACCGCCCATGGTGATTCTACACTACCATGGTGATTGGAGAAAATAACCATAGATAGTAATTTTTATATTAACTAGTAGATTTAGATCCCAAGGATAATTAGACTTCTTGGTACTTATGCATACGTTTAAGAGTCATTGTTTTGATATTACTCCAACAACATTAAGAGGATATAAGAAAGGCATAAAGTTTCATTTGGTCTATGAACTTTTTCGTTTTTGTTGATTTGGTCCTCAAACTTTCATCAATTCATTTTTTATTCTTAAATTTTCATTTTCCTCTACTCTTGATCTTTTTGTTAAGTTTGGAGTGTTAGAAATGGATTATTTTAATTAATAAATTATTATTATCTAAGATATTAAAATATATTATTAATTGGCTTTATGGTCCTTTCAATTAGAGTTGGTTATGACGGTTGATGGAACCGTCTATAACCAACTTCACCTATCCATTAGAGTCCCAACCTTCATAGTAATGAAATATAGGTGTTCTTTTGGACAAAAGGTTATCCATCGAATCTACACCATAGAATGCAGATGGTTGAAACTTTCTAATGGAATGTCTTGTAAGTCTCTATGATCGTTATTATTGATTTAGTATGAAGAGATCTATGGGACCTTGGTTTTTAATTTAGCCACCAATTGGTATCAGATCATACCATAGATATCTATGTTTTGTGAATCTCGTTTTGGTATTTAGAAAGAATTTTACAGTTTTTGGTGTTTTTCCTATTTCGTTTGCAAAAATCTTGGTTGTTTTAATTAATTGACTCACATTAAATTAATATGACCAAAATAATAATTTTTGTTTGCTATTTTCGATTTTATCTTAGCTTATCCATTTCAAATTTTGATTTGTAAGTACATGTACTTAAATTGGTTTCTTAAAATATCATATCATTGTTGATAAAATCGAAATCCTAATTTAATCTTAGAGTTCATTGATTCACATTAGGTGTTTTTGTTTGTAATACCATGCATTTATATCATAGATACCAAAACAAAAACCTATTAAATAACAATATAAGCAAATCTTTATTTGCTTCCTTAATTTGCAAATCTTCATATATTTGCACATGTATGTATGTGGTATAAGCATGTCCGTGATCTTTATATAATATATGATACTGATATGAGTTTTTTTACTCATGCATGCAATTTAATTATCATGAATTATATAATGAATCCATCAAGCATATGCCATACAGTTTTGCAGATTATTTAGTTCTCAAAAACCACTAAGGGTGGTTTGCCCTTAGTGTTTTGAGGGTGCACATAGCCGGATCCTTATCAAACTTGCTTGTCTACATAAATATTGCATGTGACCATGTCTATATGTATGCCTCATCAATTTATGCTTCGGTTACATTTTTTTGGTTTAAATAACGTTTGATACATGATACATATGCATGATTATTTTGTATGATTCATTTTAGGAACTGAATCATCATAATCTAAGGCTTCAATATTATTAAAATTAATTGATTAATGTCACCAAAGTGGTTTGATTAATTGTATTTGAATAATAATTTTGTTACAACCAAATTTATTTTGGTCAAGGTTGTGTGTCCTGTTTAGAGAAACGAATAATACGTTTGCCCAAAAGTAGCACATCAAGTTGTCCAACTAAACAATATGAGATAATTGATGCAAGTGAAATTAATTATTATTTGTCTCCAAAAGGAGATGATATTAATAGTTTTACTTATGATTAATTAGTCTTATGAGGTGAACATTTGTTTGCCTAATGGGAGACTTGCATATGAAATTTATTCCCAAAAGAAAAATTATTATATGTAATGTCAGTCTCATTCAAAATTGATGTTATTATTTTTTAGGCATGATTGTATTTTCGTGTCAATTAAATTGTTTAATTTTGTGGCTTATAATTTATGTGAGCATATTCATTTATGTTGTTTTGTATACAACAGTTGGTTCTATTCCATGTTCTAAGGCCTTTACAGGGTCAAATTTATCAGACCGGATAGATGAAGTGCTTTTTATCTTAAGCCTTCGAGACTTGGATTTTGCCTTTAGGTGCGATGAACCACCTAGGCCAACTGCAAATAGTGGTCTTCAGGTTAAGAGAGAATGGGAACAAAGGGAGAGATCTAACCACTTAAGCCTATTGTACGTCAAGAACAATATTCCTAAGTACAATAGAGGAGCCATGTGACGGCCCCAGTTCCCCATAAAACTGGGCTTTGCCCAGCCTAGACCTACATAGACCCCTGAGACCATACTCACGAAGTCAACGCAGGCCTAGTCAGCCTCAAATCTTTCCTTCTTCATTAATTTATCAATTTAAAGGTTGAACTATTAGATTGTATTCTTTTCAGGTAAATTTGCAACGGAAATCAACTACAATCATTTAAATAACTCAATAGATAAGAAATTAGGAACAATCTATAGTGTGAAAATCATGAGAATAGATAAACATGTAAATCTGGTGACCAAATGTAACAATATGATAATAAATGATATCCTTAGTTACTCATCCCATAGTTATCAAAAACATAAGGTACAATAATAATAAGTCAGAAAGGCAGAACCTACAGTATACAAGGAAAGAAATCGCTTCGAGAGTCCTCGGAGGAAGTCACCAAGCATCGGTTCCTTTCCTTTGCTAGTCTCCACCCGATCTGCACCTATCGTCACTAGACGGTAAGTACGCGATAAATTTAATAGTAAAGCCAGAAGAACATAAATAGTAATTCATGAATAACCAATAAAGTAGTTTAAGAATCATGCAGGACTGAAAAGACAGATGATTAACACAAATTGCATGATAAAAGACTAACAAGTATATCAATGATATTTAAGTGTCTATCGAGTCAAAGGAGGCCAATAATCGGACTTTAACCACATCAATCCACAACATATCCACAACTATTTCCAAAACCATTCCCCAACTATTTTCACAAAAACTCCACAACAATCTAATACTCGGGGAGAAACTCAAAATTAGGTGGGTGGACAATGCTTCTGCAGAAGTGCTCACGTTAGCCCAGCTAATATGATCCCAGGAGTACTTTCACGACAAACTTACGCCAAAGATACTCTACCAAGGAATATAAGAATGAAATTCCAACAATGGCTTTATTCAATAGAAACAAAAATAATGGAAAATGAATTACTATGCATCTCCTTACTGGCTAACTAACGTGCCTCAATCCGATTGCAAAACATCACTCACAAAACTCTAACTTGTCAATTTGAACTCCCAAATCCATGGCAATCATTTAAACTTAATTTGGTTGAATTAAAGTCATTCCATAACCTTAGATAAACCCTTAAAGTTTGCCCAAAGTTTTGAAAATTATTTTTTTTTAAAATCATATTTTACTATTCCAGATGCCGTGGGTGACGCCACCACGTTCAAAATCTCACGGTGTCGTTTAAAACGCTGAATTATCGACCCTCTGGTTTAGACGTTGTGAATGACACCACCAAGGGTTATGAACTACGACTTCACGTAAAGCGCCAAACTCCAAACGTCTCTACTTTGCACACCATGATTGACGCCATGGGAGAAAATACTCCAAGGCGTTCCTTGCAGCATGACACCCTGAACCCATATCTAGAGTTTTCCAAAACCCCAACTGGTGTCGCCACATTCTGAGCCTTTCCTAAACTCTTAAGGACATCAAAAACCATACAAAACCACCTTCCTTTTGTATCAAAACCCCGACAAAATCCCAATTCAAAAATTACGTTGAAAATCCCCCAAAAATCCTCAAAAATACCAATTGTTTTCAAATCACCAAAACAACTCTAAAAATACCATTTGATAAACCCTTTGATCATAATACTTTAGCCAAAACTCAATAAGACTAAAATCCCAAAACGTTGGACGAAAACCCACGAATTTGCCACCAAAATGTAGTGAATCAAGAGAGGAGTTAGGATCATACCTTATAACGCATAGTCGGTCAATCCACAATCAAAAATTCTGAAACCCTCATCCACAATTTCGTTAGCTTGATGAGAGAGAGAAATGAGAGGAGAGAGAAAAAGTGATGGGGTGAGTTTATATACTCCCCCTTCATCATCTCCAACGTACGTATCTCGAGGCACATCCTAAAAACCTCCTTCAATCCAGCTATCCACTATGACTCAACCTTAGGACTTAAATAGGTGACTTGGACTTTACAACTTAGTCATTTCTCGCTCAACCCTTGTGTTCTCAGACTTGTGCCACCTCACGACTAGCACGACGTGCGTTCCTAGACACACCAACTTATTCGCATATTAATTTTTTATTTTATTTTTTATTTTTCAATAATTCAATAATTATCATTTCTTGTGTTTAAATGCCTATATTATATCCTTTTGTCCAAAAATTTCTATTTTTCCTAGGCAAAATCTCATACACAAATCCGTGGCAATAAACAAAAGAAAATCACGTACTAGGACATATAACATTTACATTCGGGTATAAATAATAGTACAATCATCTCAGAAAAATAAAGTATACCTCAGTGTCAACTCCCGAGGCTTAGACAGTATGACAAGTCATGACAACCAAGTCACGGCCCTGAAACACAACACGTGGCACAAATTAAATTTGAGGGTCATTACAGTCTTCCCAACTTATTAGAATTTCATCCTCAAAATTAAACTAATAATTAATTCAATGTAATGACTTACTGGAATCAAAGCAAATGAGGAAAATACTCGCGCATATCGAATTTTAACTCCCAGGTCAACTCATCGTCCCCGTGGTGCTGCCACCTAACGAGAACTGAAGGTATCTTCTTGTTCCTAAGTATTTTGACCTTCCTGTCCATAATCTGAATCAGCCACTCCTTATAAGTAATATCCTTTCACAAGTCAATCTGACTTAAGTCTATCGTCGGTCGCTGTCCTTCGCTTAACTTATCTAGTTGAAGCATAGAAATATGAAAAACTGGATGAACTCGGGCGAACTGAGGCGGCAACTCCAACTCATAAGCAACCTTTCCGACTCTCTTTAATATCCAAAATGGACCAATAAACCTAGGCGCAAGCTTTCCCTTGATTTCGAATCTCTTGTGACCCTTTATAGGCGAAACCTTCAAATACACATAGGCTCCCTCATCATACTATAGCTCGTCGTGATACTTGTCATAGTACTTTTTCTGTCTCTATTGAACACCATTCAGTTAATGACGAATTTGTTGTACCTTCTCAGTATGATCAATAAAAATCTCCGCCCCAACTGTCACTGCAACCTCAGGCTCCGTCCAACACGATGGTGATCTACAAAACCTGACATACATTGCCTCAAACGATGCCATGCCGATACTAGCCCAAAAATTGTTATTGTACACAAAGTCATATAGATGTAGGTACTCTTCCCAAGATCCTCTGTACTCCAATACACACATCCTGAGCATGTCCTCTAACACATAAATAGCCTCTCGGACTGTCCGTCTGTCTATAGGTGGTATATCGTACACAAATCAAGCCTGGTGCCAAACTGAGCCTGCATGCTCTACTACAACAATGAAGTGAACTGCAATCCTTTGTCTGACACAATCAACAACGGAACTCTGTGCAATCTGACTATCTCACGTTTGTAGAAAATGCTCAATCTATCAATTCAGTTAGTAGTGGATACTTGTATAAAATGCACAGATTTTTTCAGTCTGTCCATAATTACCCATATATTGTCATGCCCGCGAAGAGATCGAGGCAAACCACTAACAAAATTCATAGCAATTCACACACTGGCATATCTTCCAGGCTCATATAAACTTTGAAACATCGGCTTTCATCCTCGGCTACCAAAAAAGACATCGCATATCAGCATATATCTTGGATCGACCTGGATGAATAGAAAAACGTAAACGGTGAGCCTCCGGAATTATCTCAGTGTGCAAATAAGCCATCAATGGAATCCACATTCGCCCTTGATACCTCAAACATTCATCTGTTGACCGACTCCAGTCTAGATAATCTGAACTATCAGCCATCTCACTGCACTACTGGTACAACTCATAAGTCTACTGTCCCTCAAGAACAACTTGAAGTGAAAAATTTTGCATCCTGATTTGACTACAAATCTGTGTCCTAATGGTAGTCAATACTTCAACTGAACTCATCATCTCGACTGCCTCGAGTAAAGCATACTCGTGAGTCATGTGACAGACAATTACCTCAACATCAAACCTTCTCCTACTTAAAACAATAACAACTATGTTGGCTTTCCCAAGATGATACTCAAGCGAAAATTCATAATCCTTCAAGAACTCTAACCAACGTCTCTGTCTCAGATTCAGCTCCTTCTGAAAGAATAGGTATTTCAAGCTCTTGTGAGCAAGGAATAGATCAAACCTCACACCATACAGGTAATGTCTCCAAATCTTCATTGCAAACACCATAGTAATCATACAATATCGAGATGCATACACAATAACCTTGCCCTCCTGCATCATCACAATACCCAAACCAACCTTCGACGCATCAGTAGAAACCACCAAGTTCGTCCCTGTCTCAGGCAATGCTATAACTGGTGCAGTCGCTAGCTTCTCCTTCAGAGTAGAGAATGTCTTATTACAACTCTTGTCCTAGTCAAACTTCAAATTCTTTTGAGTTAGTGTCATTGATGTTGCAATATTGGAAAAATCTTGCACAAAACGATGATAATACCCAGCTAATCCCAAAAAACTACGGAACTCTATTACTATAGCCTGAGTAGGCCAGCCAATAACTAATCTAATCTTCAAGAGATCAACATAAACTCTGCTGGTTCCAACTACATACCCCAAAAATCTGAATTTAGGAAGCCAAAAATCCCACTTACTGAACTTGGCATACAACCGGTAGTCCCTTAAAGTCTGTAGCACTATTCGGAGATGTCCCTCGTGATCCTCATGAGTCCTGGAGTAGATAAGGATATCGTCAATGAACACAATCACAAATCTATCCAGATAAGTCCTTAGTACTCTGTGCATGAGACCCATGAACATACCTGACACATTAGTTAAAGCAAATGACATGACCGTAAATTGATAATGGTTATATCTCGTACCGAATGCATTATTATCCCTGTGTTCAACCCTAATCTTGAGCTGGTGATAATCTAACCTCAGGTCAATCTTTGAAAACCACTACGCTCCCATCAACTAGTCTAAAGATCATCGATATAAGGAAGTAGATACTTATTCTTCACAGTCACCCAGTTTAGTTGTCTATAATCAACTCAACCTTAGGCTATCGACTTTCTTCTTCACAAACAACACTAGCGTGCCCCACGGTGACATGCTAGGATTAGTGAATCCCAACTCCAACAACTTGTCTAACTAAGTCCTGAGTTCCTCCAACGCTCGAGATGCCTTCCTATACGGTGGTACATAAATGGGCTTAGTGCCAGGGACTAAGTCTATGATGGAGTTTATCTCTCTCGGTGGTGATAGTCCTAGTAGATCCTCCGAAAATACATTCGTGAACTCGCACACTACCGGCATGTCTCCAATACTGATCTCCAGACTCTCAACAATACCCATGACAATTACAAGCGTCTCGATCTCACTACTAATGGGTACCTTACCCTGGTGATCGGCAATAAAGCAGTTGTCCCCTGATAGCTTATCTCCGTACCATCTGCTAACAGAATCATAATAGTCTTCCCATAACAGTCAATATGAGCATGATAAGCTTTTAACCAGTCTATGCCTAACAACGCATCAAACTCTAAGAACTCTAATACTCTCAAACCAGTAGGAAAATTGTTACCCTCTATAACTACTAGACATTCAACATACAACAAGTTGGGTATATCTTATCCCCAACAGTTGTGACAAGGATCAAGGGTCTACTAAGGCTAGTAGGTCTCAACCCTAATGCATCTACCATTCGTTTAGAATTAAATGAAATTGTAGAACCTGATCAAACATGGTATAATTCAAAGTACTGCAAATCAAATCCATAACCTCAACAAGATTGTGAGAAGCTCCCTCGTCTGGCTCAACAACAACTTGGACTCTCTCCGCTATTGATGATGTTGTGAGTGATCTCTCATCAGCTATGGATACTAAAATTTAAGATGACCTATCTGGCCGCACTTGAAACAAATGCATGTCTCTCGCGATCCAGATGACATCCCTTATGCCTGACAATATCCATGTCACTGTTGTCTCTAAGTCTGACTAGACCTCTATGTTTGTGCCTATCCAGACCTCCGTGTTTATGTCTGTGTCTATGTTCGCGTATGTCCACCTCCTCTACCCATTCCCCACTCTCAAAATACTACCTCTACGGTGGATTTGCGGGTCGAGTAGCCTTTGGTGGTCGACCAATAAAACTCTATGTAGGTATAGGTGATACAACTATCGTTTGTGCAGGTCGTAGTGGTGGTGCAACAAAATCACTACTCTGGGCTCTACTATCCCTGAAACCTGTTGGATTTTGGGGTTCATGCGCAGTGGAGATTACAAAACAATTTTGACAAAAACCCCAACAGGATCCGAATCTGATTCCATTAAAACATGTTTAAACTATGAAAACTTAATCATACCTTAGTCGCAATAACTCTCTGCAGGTTAATCGATCTCTAAGGCGCTGCCAATGACGAACGCCCTCTATTAGCTGTCCACACACGAACGGCGGGCGAGATTCAAAGTGCTAGCTTCGAGAGAATTTCAAACCTTTTGTTTCTCTCCAAAATGATTCAGAGGATACCAAAAACTCTAAGTTGTTTCTTAAAACGAAAATAGAGTTTTGGCCCTTTTAAAATCTTTCGTACTTGTATTCTAACTCAAAACGTCTATTTATACAACCCTTGTATATAGACGGTTTAAGTAAATTACACATATACCCCTACTTAAAGAAGTATAAGTGTAATACACTACAAGGACGTTTCTGTCATGAATTTTATCATATAAAATTCATTTTTCTGGAACCATCTTAAAATCTCGCAAAACCATTCTCGGTGTGCGACCCAATAGGCTCATACAACGTTGGCAGTGTACCAAAACACATTTTGGTATACAAGTCATAAGCGGCCTCTAGCAAGACATTATGACTACCCAAGTTGTACGAATATCAAATCGATATAACCTAATCAATAGTGTATATAACATCCTTTTGTCACACGATATCCTTTTGATCAAACATAAGGCATGGAATTGTCATCCAAAATGTTCAATCGTACTAGTCTCGATTTCTAGGTAGACTGAAAACATCTAAGTGACCTTGATCACTATCAATTTACTTAGACTAGGCCTTTTAACAGTCTAACACATCGAGGGATCCACTTTGGATATCTCTCTTTATATGAGAGGGACAAATTCTATCTCGATTACACAACTTCACCACATTATTCACACAAGTAACCAATCACAACCTTTATAATCGTCTGTTAAAGACAACGTTTGATTGCGTCAAATCATTGTATTCCTAATGTTGAAGTCTCTGGTAATCTCAAGTCAGAGGATTGAAAAATATACCTATCATGAGAAACAACTATGACTTAATCCATGTGATGTTCTCATAGCGGGTCGGTCCAGTACTTTGTTCCCTAACAAGTACTCATGATCTTGATTCGTATTCCTATACGTATGATCATCGTATGATCATCAATCAAGACTCACACTAGTCTTAATTCATTATAGTTCCCAGTATAATAATAGACTAGGGACATTTAGGATATTTCTGTAAATACCCATGGATCTTATTATAATGTAAACATGCAAATCAATTATAATAAACAGCATATGAAATCCTCTATTTTATTAACTAAAATATATTCATAAAGACTGTTAATGGATTGACCTAGGGCACATTTCCCAACAAAACCTTACCTATCTTTCCTCCTCTTCCTGTCATGTCGGCCTTCAGATCGCATCTCCAATCTAACAGGTCTAGCCTCCTTAGGATGAGTACGTAAGTAACTTTCCTTAGCCAAACTCCACTCATATGCCGTCTGTAGTGTCTCTGGCTTAGTAGAGACTACAACACCTCCTATCTCAAATAATAACACCCCTCTGTGAAGTAGTAACCCAGTCAACATCTCTATCTACTAAACCCCCAACATAAGGTAGAAGTTGTAGATAAGCATCCCATGAAAGCCATGACAGACTCATCTATATACTATCACAATGTGGAGCATTCATTCCTCTTCTCCCTCAGCACTGTAGGAGGAAAGTACTTTAGATTGAACTATGTCTTAAACTTTATCCAGTCCTTGGGTATCCCTCTGGTAGCTACCATCGTAAGTCCACCAGTCATTAGCCTCCCCTAGTAACATTGAAGAATAAATAGAGGCTCGCATGTACTCCTCGGTAGCAATGATATTGTAGACCTTCTCGTGGCTCTTCAAAAAATCTCTGCAGCCACCAAATCTATACCCCTGAAAAACTCATCAAGGTTATGCCTTTTGAACTCCCACAACTGTCTTGCCTCTGCGGTTACCTTAATGCCCTTCTCTGCTGCTATAGCAGACATTATCCCAATCTGTACAGAAGGTACAAAAGGTATTGCCTCAGCTTGTACTGGTGGTAATACAATAGTCTCCAGTATCATTGCAATAGTGGTAGGAGCAGTAGATGTAGCAGCAACTATCGGTGTATCCATCTCTTAAGTAAAAGGCATTCCTGATGTAGATGGTGGTGATGGTGTAGTCGTAACTAGTGTCCTCAAAATCTTTAGGATCTCCTCTAACCGCTGATCCTGGGATGTGACTCTTTGTGTCAAAGTCTGAAAATCCTCAACACTAACCACTCGAGGACCCACAACCCCATGGTCATCACTGGGCTCGGTCTAATCCATCATCGCAATCTGAAACAGAAAGTGAATCCTCAAATCAGTAGTGACGCGTGCCGAACACGTCAATAAAATATTTTCTTAAACCAACTATTTGCAGATAGTGGCAAAGGGTCGATCCCACAGAGATTGGTAGTCTTTCTAAGGCTCTAAACTAAAGGAAAACTGGGGTTTTAGAGAAAATAACTAAATTAATTAATCTAATTACTAATAAATTAAATAACTAAAATAAATATCTACGACTACAAACAATTAATTTAAATACCTAAGTCTATGGTTCCACAAGACAAGATCAAGATTCAATGGCATATCATGGTCGTCAATCTTTCCCAAAACAATTATTAATTTAAGTTCCCTTAGATTAGCTATGGAAAATCAACATCCGCCAGAAATTCCTAATTCCCCTAATCTCGATAGCTAGGACATCCGCCACTAACTACTTCCCTAATTAATGTATAACCCTAGACATCCGCCATAAGATTTAACACATTAACCGCAGTAATAAACTTCTATGGGAATACTAATCCTAGATAACCGAATCGCGTCCACTCCCGATTTAACCTAGATTCAATTGTTGCACACTCAAGAACCGAAAGGTTTTGACGGCAATCGGGTGAATGTTTGTTACTTATATTGTCTCAAAAGTACAATTACGGATACTAATGAGTCAATTAACTATAGATTTTCCACCTAAAAGCATGCACTGGCCACATACATACCCTAAGTTTAAACCATATTCATTAAAATCAACAACAACGAAATAGAAGAAATTAAATAAAATAAAATAATAAAATAATAGATCTCACAAGTTATGCCATGAATCCATAATCCTGAATTGCTTCACCATCGACCTTGACAATTTGATTAGCCAGGCATGGCTACTCTCAAAATAATGCAGAGAGAAAGAGTGAGAGAGACCTTTAATGAATAATAGATATTCTATTTATACCTAAATTCCTAATGTGTAAAACTACTAAAATTGGTCTATGGAAGAGAGAGAAAATAGACCTAAAAACCAAAAGTAAAAATAATTAAATATATATTTAATAAACTTTAACACTAAACTATATAAAACTATTCTATAAAATCCTATAAATACTGACTTATCAAGTAGATAGATACCAATATAGTATAATACACCACAACAGATATAACATATAAGATCAAGTTTTACTTTTCCTAACTCTCCTCACTTCCCAACTAAGATTATAAATCAGGATTATAGGGTTCCACTCTAGGTTCCAACTATTTCCTAACTTCCTCTAGTTTATGTCTTAGGCTAGTTGTAAGGTTAATCAAGAGTTAGGTATTAAACCTTGTGCTTTGATACCAACTATGATGACCCCAATTTCCCATAAAATTGGGCCCCGTTCGACCTAGACCTATATGGACCCTCGAGACCATACTCGCGAATTTAATGCATGCCTAATCAGCCTCGAATCTTTCTTTCTTCATTAATTTATCAATCTAAAGGTTTAGTTATTAGATTATATTCTTATCAAGTAAATTTGCAACAAAAATAAACTATAATCATTTAAATAACTCAATAGATAAGAAATCAGGAACAACCTATTGTGTGGATGAGAATGGATAAACATGTAAATCTGGTGACCAAATTTAGCAATACGATAATACATGATATCCCTAGTCACTCAATCCCAAAATATACCACATTGTTATCAAAAACATATGGTACAACAATCATAAGTCAGAAAGGCAGAACCTACAGTATACAAGGAAAGAAATCGCTCTGAGAGTCCTCAGAGGAAGTCACCAAGCATCCATTCCTTTCCTAGCTAGCCTACGCCCGATCTGCATCCACCGTCACAAACTAAACAGTGAGTATATGATAAATTTGAAAGTAAACCCAAAAGAAGATAAATAGTAATTCATGAATAACCAATAAAGCAGTTTAAGAATCATGCGTTATTGAAAGATAGATAATTAACACAAATTGTATGATAAACAGACTGACAAGTATATCAATAATATTTAAGTCTATCGAGTCAAAGAAGACTAATAAGAGGTCTTTAACCACATCAATCCATAACATATCCACAACCATTTCCACAAGAAATCCAAAACCATTCAGTACTCGTGGAGAAACTCATAATTAGGAGGGAGACAACACTTCTGCAAAAGTGTTCATGTTAGCCTAGGTAATATGATCCCAAGAGTATCTTCACGACACACTTACGTCAAAGACACTCCACCAACAAATATTAGAATGGAATTCTAACCATGGCTAATTCAATAGAAACAACAATAATAGAAAATGAATTACTATGCATTTCTTTACTGGCTTACGAATGTCCCTCTATCCGATCGCAAAACCTCGATCCTCACGAGGCTTTAACTTGTCAATTTGATTTCCCAAATTTCTAGCAATCATTTAAACCTAATTTGATTGAATTAGAGTCATTTCATGACCCTAGATAAACCTTAAAATTTTTCCAAATGTTTTGAAAATTATTTTAAAAAAAATAAGATTTTTCTTTCCAAATGCCATGGGTGACGCCACCACGTTCAAAACCTAGAGCGTCGTTCAAAACGTCGAATTATCGACCCTCGGGTCTGGACACCTTGAGTAATGCCACCAAGGGCTATGACCCACGGTGTCACTTAAAGCGCCAAACTTTTAACATCTCTGGTTTGCACGTCGTGATCAACACCGTGGGAGAAAATACTCCACGGCGTTCGTCGCGGCGTGACACCTTGAACCCATATCCAGGGTGTTTCAAACCCGGCTCGTGTTACAGCATTCCAAGAACATCCTAAAATCTTAGGGACGTCCCAAACCATAGAAAACAAATTCCCTTTGTGTCAAAACCTCAACAAAACCCCGATTAGAAAATTACATTGAAAATCTCCCAAAAATTCTCAAAAATACCAATTGTTCCAAATCACTAAAGCAACTCTCAAAATACCATTTGATCAACCCTTTGATCATAATACTACAACCAAAACTCAAGAAGAACAAAATCCCAAAATGTTGTCCAAATTCATCGTGATAAAAACCCAAGAATTTACAACAAAAATGTGGGAATCATGAGAGGAGTGAGGATCTTATCTTGTAACGTGTAGTCGGTTGATCCTTGATGTCACTCCGAGCTTGAAAATTCTAAAACCCTCATCCATAATTTTGTTCGTTTAATAATGAGAGAGAGAAAAGGTGATGGGGTGAGTTTATATACTCCCCCTTCATCATCTCTAACGCACATATCTCGAGGTACATTCTAAGAACCTCCTTCAATCCTGCCAACCACTATGACTTAACCTTATGACTTCAATAGATGACTTGAACTTCACAACTTTGTCATTTCTCACTCAACCCTCGCGTTCTCGGACTCATACCACCTCACGACTTGCATCTTGCATTCCCAGACACACAAGGTATTTGCATATTAACTATTTATTTCATTTATTATATTTCAATAATTCACTAATTATCATTTTCTGTGTTTAAATGCCCATATTATACCCTTTTGTCCAAAATTCTTGTTTTCAAGGCGAAACCTTACACATAAATCCTTGGCGTTAAACAAAATAAAATTGTGCACTAGGACTTATGACATTCACATTCGAGTATAAATAATAGTACAATCATCACAGAAAAATTAAATATACCTCAGTGTCGACTCCCACAGGCATAAATAGTATGACAAGTCACGACAACCCGGTTACAGTCCTAAAACATGACAAGTGGCACAAATTAAATTTGACGGTCATTACAAGTCATTTTGATGCACCATTGGCAAAAGATTTTTTGAAAGCCTTAGAGGAACACTTCAGTGTTTCCAAAATGTCTTTGCTAGTACTCTTATGACTAAATTAGTGACCATGACCTATGATGGACAAAGTGGTGTTAGAAACCTCATCACAAAAGTGACTGACATTGCAAGTCAGTTAAAGAACCTGGATATGGATGTTAATGACTCCTTTTTTATTCACTTCATTATGAATTCTCTTCATGTGCAATATGATGTTTTCAAAACTACTTATAATGCGAAAAGAGAAGTGGAAGTTAACTAAATTGATTAGCATGTGTTCCCATGAAGAAGAGCAAATCAAGGCAAGTAAGCTCGAAGAAGCACAATATGTGAAATAGATATATGTTAATAACATGAAAGGAAAGGAAAAAAATATGGAAAAAATGGTAAGAACAACACTGATGCAAGTTCCAATCGTGAGTACAAACCTAGTGGGAAAAAACATGTTGCTTGCTTTTTTTGCCAGAAACATGCTCAAGTAAAAAAGTATTGATTTGGCTATGAAAATTGGCTTGCCAAGCAAGGTACCATTCATTGTTTTATGTGTTCAGAGTCAAATTTAGCTATTGTTTCACCAAATACTTGGTGGATTGATTCAGGAGCCACCATTTCACATTTCTAATTCTCGTGCAAGCCTTTATAAGGAGTCAAAAGGTTAGCCTGACAATGGGTAATGGAGTTTACGCTCTGGTTCATGCTGTTGGAGTTGTTCGTTTGGTTCTTTTTAGTGGATTTGACTTAATCCTAGAAGATGTATTATTTGTACCCTCAATGTTCAGAAACCTTATTTCCATTTCAAAACTTGACAAACTCAACTATGAATTTCTCTTCCGCAATAACTCTGTATTTTTATTTCATAACTCTTACCGTATTAGTTCTGGTTCATTGGTTGATGATTTATATCTATTTCATTTGGATCCTATATTTTCTCAATCTCTTCTATCTTTAAATGTAAGTGTTAAACGTGGCTCAATCAATAATTCTTCATCTATATTGTGGCATTGTCAATTACGCTATATTTCTAGGTATAGACTAGAAATATTGGTCAAAGAGCAAGTTCTGAACACATTAAACTTCTCAAACTTTGGTTTTTGCACGGATTGTACTAAAGGAAAAATGACCAAGTCTAGGAAAAAGGGTGCTACAAGGAGTGAAAAGCTTTTATCTCTTATTCACACTGACATACTTTTCCTACTATTACTTTAAGTGGTAAAAGGTCCTTTATATCATTTATTGATGATTTTTCTCGCTATGGTTATGTATATTTGATTAAAGAAAAAATAGAGGCACTGGATGCTTTTAAAGGTTATAAAACTGAAGTTGAGCGTCAGCTTAACGAGAAAATAAAAGTTGTATGATCTGATCATGGTGGTGAATAATACAAAAGTCATGATCAAATAGGTTGTAATCCAGGGCCATTTGTTAAATATCTACAAGAGTGTGGTATTGTTGCTCAATATACCATGCCAGAGACACTTGAGCAAAATGGTGTATCTAAAAGAATGAACCATACTCTTATGGATATGATGAGGTCTATGATTCATACTTATCTGAAAACTTGTGGGGTGAGGCTTTAAAGACTACTACATATATTCTCAATCGAGTGCCTTTTAAGGCTGTAAGTAAGACACCATTTGAGTTATATACAAGTAAAAAAACTAGCCTAAATCACTTGCGTGTTTGGGGTTGTGTAGTAGAAGCAAGATTATACAACCCACAAGAAAGAAAAATTGATTCCAAAACAGTTTTCTGTTCATTTGTCGGATATCCAGAAAGGTTCAAAGGTTATAGATTTTATTGCTCATCTAACAATACCAAATTAGTTGAAACTATGTATGCAAGGTTCATTTAGGATGATGACATTCATAGTGATGGTAAAAAGTTCAAACACATGGTATTTAAGGAAAATGACCAATCTTTGGGTCATATTTCTTGAAATCTAGTTAATCTAACAATTAGTACCATGCAAGAAAGTGATGAAAATCACATAAACTCTGATATGCATGTACCTCATATGAATGTTAACATACAGAATATCCCCATAGAACAACCTGTGCAAGTATCATTATGGAGATAAGAGAGTAACAAAAATTGCTATACCAAGTGACTTCGTAGTTTATATACCACTACAAGAAATTTGCCTATTAATGACATTTAAAAACTATCATTAAAAGTAAAAGATGACAGTTTTCAACAGTTATAGAATGGGGGTGTTGTAGAAAGTACTTCCTTACAATGACAACATGTTTAGTGTCATCTTTAACATTTAATGACACTTAAAAACTGTCATCGTAACTATACAATGATATTGAACAACTATCATAAAAGAGTTTTAACGACAATTCTTAAATATTGTTAAAACAATATGACAATTAAAAAAAATCAATAAATACTATTCAAATGTATATAAAACCAATTAAACAATCAAATTCATTGAGCTAAAATTTATACACTGATAATATCTAATTTTAAATTCAAATTCAAATAACAATTTCAATATCGTAGCAACTAAAGGCTGCACCATGTAACACAATTGATGGCAATAAAATTGTTCAAAGTTTTTTGTGAAGCTATTGGGATAAAATTTTAGATACACATTCCCCAGCATCATCGGTATATCTCTTCCTGGGACCTTAACTTTTAAAAGATTAGAGTATCTGTCAAAACCATAAGAAAACTTTCTTAGTATCATAAAAGTTGAAGATATGAGAAAAGTAATTGAAGGATCAACATCACTTACTCTGCAGTAGTAAAAAAATACTCATGCTCTGTGATGAAGGCAACCAAGGCCTGAGAACAGGAAGTAGAGGGTGAATCATAAGTAATGTATCAAAATATACAAAGCAGTCTAATTAAGGAAAATGCAGGCTGAGATATATAGATTTGTTTTCTTATCACCGAAGATTTTTTCTATTTGTGAGCTTCCTTCAACAATTAGGAAATTCTCATTATGCAAATAATAACTAACCTCAAACAGCAAGTTGAGCAGTTCATAATAAGCCCTGACACGATCTAATCTCTGTCAAACTGTTTCACTGTTAATAGACGGGATAGCTACAAATTTGCATGGGATAGTTGCAAGAGCCTGCATCAACATAAACATCAATCACAAAAACAACAAGAAACAACAATTGAAATCATTCATTAAAACAAGCAAAAACTTCAGATATTGATCAAATGAACCGATCAAAACACAAAAAAAAAACTTTCAAAAACAAAAAAACAAAATCAATTACTTAAATACATAATACAGAAAAAAAAAAAATTAAATAAATTACCTTTCAAAATTTTAAATAAATCAATATACTTCGAAGGCCAAGCAACTGTACTCACCATTGCGCCATCCACAGTAAAGTGAAGACGTGAAGGTCGAGGCAAGGCGATATTTGAAATTAAAACATCCCTTACCCAAACCTTATAACAGTCCGGCCCTAGAGGCACATCATCCACTAAAGCAGAAGGATCTATCGAAGAAATTTCTCCATACGCCACCACTTCTCCAAATGAAATACAATGAAGTAACTTGCATGGCTTCCCCTCAAGGTTTCCATTATCATCACGGTGAGACTACAAACATTATACTGCTATCACAAGAGCTTTAATACATATTGTAACATAAAATATACAGTTATACAAAAAGCAATTACCGCTAAAACATCTTTGGATGCACATGCATTTCCAACACCATTTCTACCTATATTCTTTTTGTATGGAAAAAAGAAAAAAAAAAGGAATAGAATTAGTACTTTTCACACATCAAACGACTAACATATGACTTTATATAAAATGTTAACTTACCATGCTCTAAGTCAACTGTGAAATTATTTCTTCCATCACCTTTTGACGCTCCATTACTTCATTCACTTTGTTGTTCATTGCTTGCTTCCATGAAACAACTTGTAATTGAGCATTTATGTTTGAAGACGTTGCTCCAAACCCTAAACCTCGTACACATCCAAGATGTTCAGGTCCAATAACTTGACTCAATAAATCATCTTTGATTGAAAATGAACTTTTGTAGTTTGGGTCTTGAGAGCTTTCTTTTATTTTCTTCTAAAAAACACAACCCATAGAATAAGTAATAGTCAAAGAACTCAAAATATTTTAAGAATTTACTTTATATTCCTTACCATTATAACCATCGATGCCCTATTAATAACATTGCCATCTTTTTTTATCTACCCTTTAATCCAAAGTTCCACCTCTTGGTATAGACTCATCATTTTCCTTCTCAGATTTCTAAAAAAGTGACCAACTTAAATATCTAAAGAAATAAAACACTTAAAGGATATAAAATAAATAAACAAAGAAAGTTTAACTTACCAAATCATGTTCAAGTCTCGCATAGCCTTTTCGACTTAAGGTGTATGGATAAGTCACTTTTGATCTCACTTTTTTCATTTTCGTACTAAGTTGCTAAACATATACATAAATCAAAACAAAAAATCAAAATAAGAGTATTAATTTATTTAGAATAAAATAATTGTGAAGCCTTACTTTCCATTCAAGTGACCTGTAAACTTGCACGAATTCATTCCATTCATGTTCTTTCACTTCGAGAGACTTGCATGCTGATGGTGAAACAGCTTTTTTCAGTTTTTTTGACAACATTGATTTCCAATTACGCCAAAGCTTCCCAATTAATCGAAATACAATCTTCTTGCGGCATTCTTCAATTATGCATTTTTGCTTCAATATTAAACAAAATAAAAAAATTACAGGTGTAAGACATATACTTAGGTAGAAATAAGAAAATAATATATGTTAGGCTTACCAGTAAAAGAAGCCAAATAGTATTTTTGATACCCATGATCACCTTTGTCCAGCTAGGTTTGTTTAGTGGTACCATTTCCTTTGCTAGGACTCCTAGTAGTGAAATAAACTTTTTAGAATTCTTTCCTATGGGTTGCCCTCTTTCTTTCCATTCAATTTTTAATCGAGGGTTCTCTCGGCCAATAATGTTTGCTCCAAGCAATTTAGTGGGCCCTCTTCCTTTTTTTCTATTTGACAAATCCTCGTCCAAGTTTATATCATTTAAGAGATTAAAAAAATCAGATTCATCTATTCTTACTTCCTTCCTTTTCTCTTTTGATATTCTCATTTTCTCCCTTTTGCTTTTGTAATTCTTGCCTCATCTTCTTTGTATTTTGGTATTCTCACTTCCATCTCTTTGTCATTTGGCGCATCCTTGCCCCTTTGTATATCATTTAAGAGATTAAAAAAATCAGATTCATCTATTCTCACTTCCTTCCTTTTCTCTTTTGTCGCTGTCATCTTTTTCCTCTTCTCATTTGTATTGATATCTTGTTTTCTTCTACTATTCTCAAACCTTCTTATTTCTCAGGCGGCAGATAATTAAAGCTTGTAAACGTTAAACTTTTGTTAAGCAACATTTAAAACAATGCTATATAGAACAAGTAATAGAAAAAAAGGGAAAGAATAAATTATTACTTTACCTCTATGTGATCATGTTGTTCCATCCCCAAATAGCTAATGAGCGAGATACCTTTTTCATATTATAGAAATGAATGAAGTAAATTTTTATGATTATAATGATAAAACATAAAAACAAACACAAAGTCAAAATACATAAAAACAATTTCTAACATATTGCTCATTCAAGCTTTTCAATTCATTTACACAAGTACACCCTCATAATCCTCTCTTACATGTGACTCGTTAACATCAACATTACATACATCAATACTCGACATGTCTAAAGGTGAATGAGAGGCGTACATACTCTCATCAAATGCTTCCAAGTCATGAAAACCTCGGGATGGAGCCTTAAGTACAACATACCAGTGTGATGTTGGACTTTCTTCGGAGTAAAAAACTTGTTTGGCTTGCGATGCCAATATAAATGGATCATTATTAAATTGCCATAATCCATCATGCAAATTAACTAAAATAAAACCATCCTCCTTTCTTATACCAGAACTTACGTTAGCCCAATCACATAGAAATACTGGCTCCATAAAATAATGAAAATCTAACATTAGAATCTTTCTTATGACTCCATAATAAGAGTTCTTTTCAATGACTTGTCTTTCATCTCTCGATTTACAAGGAGTTTCAGCTTTAAGATGCACATCAAAGTTCTGTGTAGCCTTCTCAATATCTAATGTATGAAAACATTTTCCATTGATGATGTAACCATCAAAAGAAGTTGCTATGTGTCTAGGACCTTGCACGAGCCATCTAAGCCTCTCTGGAACTGTGGTTTTGCACTCTCTTGTAATTTAATCTGTTCATAAGTAAAGTCTTAAATAAGTTTATTGTTCACATCAAGATTACTTTCAAAGTAATTTTGTTTACCTTGTTCAATAACCAAGAAGCAAATGTGTCTACATGTCTCTTATATAACAACGAGCTATCCTCCAAAAGTTGTTCATCTTCTTGCTTCAATTCATCCTTATGCATCCTTAGGAAGTGTGATAAAAATTTAAGTAAGATAATGATTTTGATCAACAAAAATCAAAGGTTTTAAGGACTATGTCTGGTAATACTTACGTGATATATGGTTTAACTATTGCACTATTTAATAAGACGTAAAGATGAACAATCTTCAACATTTCATCAGAAAATGTAAACTCTTCACCCTTAAAAAGTGGACGCCCTTGCAAAATCCTTTCATCTCCATGATCTGCATTATGAAGATGTTTGGATCCCACAGCTTTTATATTTATGTAAGCACTACAATGCCTCACATATTCTTCAACTAAATAACACTTAACAATACATCCTTCTGGGCGTGCACGATTCCTAACATATCCCTTAAGCACCTTCACAAACCTAAAGTAGTATTTCTTTTGAAACAAAATCGATATTAAAAATATAATATTTAAAGAAATAGTTGTGCCTTAAATATTACCTCTCAAATGGGTACATCCATCTAAAGTGGACCGGTCCACATAATCTTGCTTCTCGTCCTAAATGAATTGTTAAGTGTATCATTATGTCAAAGAATGAAGGCGGAAAATACCTCTCCAACATACACAATGTCTCCACAATGTAATGTTCAAGTTCTTTCAACTTATTTTTGTCGAGGACTCTCTGGCATAATTCATTGAAAAATGAACTTAAGCGTAAAATTACATTCCTAGGCCTCTTCGTTAAAAGTCCTCTTAATGCAACAGACATTAATTGTTGCATTAACATATGATAATCGTGTGACTTGAGACCAATCATTTTACACTCTTCCACTTTGACACAATTTTTGTTATTAGAACCATATCCATCGGGTAGCTGAACATCAAATAGCCTCTGACAAAAGATACGCTTCTCTTTCTTTGATAATGAATGAAGAGCCGCAGGAAGAAAGACTTTAGAGCCTTTTTGTTGGGGATGCAAACCCTTTCTTAAACCTAATAGCTCTAGATCTTTACGGGATTCAAGCCCATCTTTTGACTTTCCTTTCATGTCCAAAATTGTTCCAATAATACTTTCACAAACGTTTTTCTCCACATGCATAACATCTAAATTATGATACAAAATCAAGTACAAAAAACGAAGATGTTTTAAATCAAATTAAAATTGTAAATTTGAAAATAACTAAAGATGTCATTAAGTAATAAAGGTTTACCTTCCAATATGACAATTCAAAAAATATCGATCGCTTCTTCCACATGTTCATTGGATCACCCTTTTTTTTCTCTCACTTTTTTTGCATTTCCCCAATCATTCTTAAAATCTTTCAATGTGTTTAAAATTTCTTTTCCAATCATTGGTTTGGTCGGGCCCCCTCTCTCTTTAGTTCCATCAAACTAACTTTCCTTGTCACGTCACAAATGATTTGGTGAAAGAAATCTTCTATGAGCCATGTACACCATCTTGTTCTACATGTTAACCAACGCGGGCATGTACCAGGACCACACACAAGACATGCAGACTCACCCTTTGTAGTACATCCAGCAAGATTACCATATGCAAGGAAGTCATTTACAGTCCACATCAAGACTGCTTTCAAATTAAACATAGACTTGGAATATGCATCGTACATCTCAACACCAATGTTCCAAAGCATCTTCAAGTCATCAATGAGTTGTTGTAAATATACATCAATGTCGTTCCCGGGTTGCTTTGGTCCTGGTATGAGCAAACTCAACATCAAATGTTCAAGTGACATGTACATATGTGGTGGAAGGTTGTACACTACTAGCATCACTGGCCAACAACTGTATGAAGGACTTTGATAACCAAATGGGTTGAATCCATCAAAGGCAAGCCAAAATCGTATATTTCTTGGGTCTAAGGCAAAACTTGGCCATTTTTTATCAATCAAATTCCATGCAAATGAATCAACAGGGTGTCGAGCCATACCATCTTGACTATGATGAGTTGAATGCCACTTAAGGTGCTCTACAAATTCAGATGACAAAACATTCTTCTAAGCCTTTGGTACAATAGGAAAATAGTGTAAAACTTTAGCAGGCACCCCTACTTTAATCTTTTTAGTGCGAGAATTAACCTTCCATCTAGAGCTTCCACACTTGGGACACGAATTCAAATCTTTATTCTCATTTCTGAATAAACAACAAATTATACAAGCATGTATTTTCTCATACCCCAAATCAAATTCATTTAACAATTTTCTCACTTTATACAACGACTTTGGAAGACAATTGTCTTCCGGTAATATATCCCTTAAAAGGTTGAGAAGCTCATTGAATCCCTTATCAGTCATACCATTTGACGCTTTAAGTTTATATAAAACTATAGTTGTTGATAGCTTCGTGTATTTCGTACACCCAGGATATAATGGAATTGTAGCATCTTCAAATTTCTTCCTATAATTATCCTCAACACTGGTTCCAACATGATTTGTTCCCATTTCATTAAAAAAATATGCATCATTATACATCATGTGAGATTCAGGCATATCAAGATCATCGTCTAATGAATCAAAATTTTAAGGCACTTCTGAAGATTCCCCGTGGAGTATCCAAATCTTGTAGTTAGAATCAAAACTATTCATGACCAAATGATTATACAAGACACTATCATCTTGTTGAGAACAATTCTTACAAGATTTACAAGGACAAATAACCATATCAGGATTCCTCGCATGCTTCTTAGCTTCAAGAATAAATTTGTTGACACCTTCTTGGTATTCATGACTAAATCTTTGATATTTAGTCCAACTTTTATCCATTTTAGAATTTCTCAATAACCTTCTTGTCTATTTTCCTAAACAAAAAGATAATGGTGAGATCCCAAAAATTGAAGGACACACACATAACCTACTTTGAAAGAGAATTTATTATTAAGAAGTTTCTGATATGTGCCAATATACATTATGACACAAAGAAAAAAATAAATAAATAAAAAGGAAAGCCAAGATGACTCTTCCAAAACACAACAAAACTAGATTGTGCAACTTGTGAATGTCATTCTAGTTTTTTCTCATTTAAAAAACAGTGTACTACACATACTGCACATAAAAATAGCTATTGCATACTTTGGATCAAATGGTCTCTTAAGTCCAATTCTAATCAACCCATCTTTTGATTCACATGACACCACCGAAAAAAAAGACGAAAACAACTAGCAATGTTGAAGCTACTTTCACACCCATCTTCAATTGCCCATTCACAAAGAATCAAAATCTCTACTAGACCTCAAAAAAATCTCTACTAAAGATCAAATCATACACAAACCCATAACATATCAACTTCTAAAATAGCAAATCTAAAGCAATCAAAATGCCCAAAACAATGAGCAAATGCACAACTCTCAAAAAATCCTATCTTTGATTAAAAAAACTCATATTTAAACAAAACAAGTCCTTTCACCTCAATTTAGATGGCCTAGTGTTTTTTTTCAAGCTTCACAGATATTATGAAGTGGACATCAACATTCAAACCTTCAAGTCTAAACAATAATACTAATATAGATTCAGCTTAAAACTTCAAATTTAAAGCAATCCATCTATGTACAAGTATTCAAAAGTCAACATTCATGTCAAACCACATTTATGAAATCAAACTAGGCTTTCACTACCAAAATCCCTAATTTAAACTAGGGTTTCACTCTTCAAACCAACAAATCTCAATTCAAAACACAATATAAATCACAAATCGAAGACGAATAACAACAGAACATATCAAACCCAAATCTGGACCTTAGGGCTTCAATTCTCGCTCTGTGGTCTCCTCCAATGGCTGCTCTATATCCAGTTTTGGGGATCGAAGAGAGAATCACTTAAGAAATACACACAATCTTGAGAAACATATACCATAGGGTTTAGAAACTCACCACTGCGTGTTCGTCAGCTTGGTTTTGACATTTTCGCAAGCTCAACTGATTTGAGCGCAAATGGCTCAGTAGATCGAAATTCAATACGGATAACTCACAAATTGGACAAAAACCATATCAAAAACAACAAAAACACTACAGATTGATCGATTGATTGAGCGATTGCGTACTTGGTTGAGAGGATGATTGATATAGGGTTCGTTGTGAAGAGGAACACATGAGAAGAGGATGATCGATGTAATTCGAGCGAAAAGGTTTGAACTAAAACTTTGGAGCAAAAGGTCTAAAATACCCTTCATTTTTTAGCGGTGAAAGCCAGCGCGAGCGGGGACTTTGTTGAACGCAAGCGGTCTAATTTTTTTCTTCTTTTTTTACTTTCGAACCCAACAAACTCTTTTTTTGAGTAATTATCAATGACATTTGTAAACTGTCATAAAAACCTTATAAAAAGTCATCTATCTGAAAAGAAATCGTAAAAGACTTCTTCAATGACAGTTAATTAAAAAAATGTCATTATTTAGTGTTTCAATGACAGTTTTTCTAAAAATGTCATTGAGTTGATGTCATTAAAAGTAGCTTTTGTTGTAGTGTATAAGAATGTGACTTCGACATTGGTGAAGAAAATAATCTTGTCTCATTTTTTAAAGCACAAAAAATAGCATTTTTGCATGTCAATGGTTAAATGCTATGACAATTGAGTTAGATTTTATGCATAAAAATCAAGTCTGGGATCTAGTTGACTTACCTGAAGGACTTAAGCCTATTGGTTGCAAGAGGGTATTCAAAACTAAAAAGGACTCTAATGGTAAAGTTGAAAGACATAAGGCTATATTAGTTGTTAAGGGCTTTACACAAAAAAGGACATTTACTATAAAGAAACATCTCTCCTGTGTTTAAGAAAGACTCCCTAAGGATAATAATAACATCAGTAACTCATTTCAACCTTGAGTTACATCAAATGGATATAACTACTGTAGTTTTAAATGGTTCCTTATTTGAAGATGTATTTATGGTACAACCGGAAGGTTTTAAGGTAAGGAGCATTTAGTTTGCAAGTTAAAGAAGTCTATTTGTGGGTTGAAACAAGCTTCTAGGCAATAGTACTTTAAATTTGATGAGGTTGTTAAGTTTATGGCTTTAAGGAAAATGCAATAAATGAATGTATCTACCTCAAAGTCAGTGGGAATACATACATTTTTCTAGTGTTATATGTTGATGATATACTACTTGTAAGTAGTGATATAAGTATATTAAATGAGACCAAACAGTTTTTCTCTCAAAGTTTTGAGATGAAGGATCTAGGTGAAGCATCATTTGTGCTTGGAATTAAAATTCATCGAGATAGGTCTCATGGTATTCTTGGTTTATTATAGAGAACTTATATTAAAAATGTTCTCAAATGATTCAACATGGAACACTGTAAAGGTGGAAGTGAACCCAAAGTTAAGGGTGATAAATTTGGAAAATTCCAATGTTGAGAAATGATTTGAAGTGTGATCAAATGAAAGACAATTCATATGCTTCAGCTTATGGGAAGTTTATGTATGCCTGAGTCTGCACTCGTCTTGACATTTCATTTTCAGTCGTTTTACTTGGCAGATATCAAAGTGATCTCGGTATGGATCATTGGGTAGCGGCAAATAAGATCTTAAGATATTTGCAAAAGACAAAAAGACTACATGCCCACATAAAAAAGACAAACAAACTTGAAATAATTAGCTATTCAGATTCGAACTTTACTAGTTGCCCAGATACTAAAAGGTATACTTCTAGTTTCATTTTTCTAATGGCGGGAGGAGCGGTGTCATGGAAGAGTGCTAAACAAACCTCGACAACTTCATCCACTATGGAAGCAGAGTTTGTAGCTTATTATGAGGCCACTTCACAAGCTCTATGGCTACGGGATCTCATCTTAGGTCTAAGAATCATTGATTCCATTTCACGTCCATTCATGATATTTCGTGACAACTCTACAAAATTTATGTTTTTAAAGAATAATAAGAGTTCAAGCAAATGTAAACATATTGACATAAAGTATCTTGTTATTAGAGAGGATTTGTAACTAACTTGTGTCAATGGAGCACATAGGTACACAACATATGTATGTCGATCCCATGACTAAGGGTTTGCCGCCATCAATGTATAATTAGCATGTTGCTCATATGGGTCTTATTGAGACTTTTGATATGGTTTATTCAAACACTGTATATGTATTTGTGATCACATTTCTTACTATGAATATCCTCTATGAATTTATTTTCCATATTAGTCCACATGACTATGAAAAATGAAATTTTATGTCTTCTTTAAAGATATGTGGTGTTTGTCATTCAGACACTGTAGAACTAAAACATGGTATATATAATTAAAGTCGGCAATGCACATGTTGTTTCGGATGAGGTTCCATTTTGGACAAATTGTTTTACAATTTATAAAGGCTAAGTGGGAGAATATCTTAGATAATGATGTTTATAAATGATAAGCTTATTAATTAAATTAAACCAAGTGGAAGAATGTTAGATTTGGTTTATTTTAATAAATAACTTATTATTATCTACGATATTAAAATATATTATTAAGGGGCTTTATCGTCCTTTCAAGTAGAGTTGGTTATTGATGGTTGATGGAACCGTCTATAACCAACTCCACCTATCCCTTGGAGTCCCAACCTTCTTTATGAAATATAGGTGTTCTTTTGGGCAAAAGGTTATTCATCAAATTTACACCATCATTGCAGAAGGTTGAAGACTTTCTAATGAGAATGTCTTGTAAGTCTCTATGATCTTTGTTATTGATTAAGTATGAAGAGATCTATGAGATCTTGATTTTTAATTTAGCCATCATGGAGAACAACGGTCATTAACAAAACGCTTCACGAACAAAACACCGGCGGTTTACAACTGATTCATCAATCCAAAAAGTAGGTTGTGACCCTTTTGTTAATATCCGTTACACTCCAAATTTAAATAATCAATGATTTCTAGTATGCATAGATCCTTTTGATTATGGATTTGAAGATTGTGATTTTCCTATTTTTTCATCATTTCAGATGGGTAAGGCTCCCATGTTAAGAAGTGTGTGGATCATGTGAAAGATTTGAAGTAAAAAAGTAATTGAAATCGGTAATTTCTTAAACAAAGAGACCCTTTGAACAAATGCTTATTAAAAAAGGGATCTCTTAGAGTTGCTTTTTATTTTGGTTGGGTCAACGGAGATAAAAAAAAGTCATGGTGACAGAGGTTCGACCAATAATGACAGGACTTTATTCTTGGTATGGCCTTCTGAATCACCGTGCCCATCTCCATATTGGTACATGCATTGGGCCATTCGAGCAAGGTTCACTGCAGTTCCAATAAAAGGTTTGGAGAAAAGAGAATAGTCCACTCTTTCTTTGTTCAATTTCTTCCATATTTCTCCAATCAAATGTTTGATGTACTCACGAGCAACTTCCTCTGAAACCCCCGTCTCCTTCATATAGCACTGAATTGACTTTGCAACATCACCCCTCTCTAGCTCAGCCTGTAATATGAATAATATATAATGGCCAATTAGAAAGGTCACTATATATATGTATCTATGGCGCATTTAAATAATCGATAATATATTTAAGCACCGTTTCGGTCCCCAAGTCGTTGGAAAGCCTAAGAATCATGGATGACCAGCGAATGATGTCTGGATATCTTTCTAAACATTGCAACGCCTCAATTGTGATCTCTTGTTTAACAAAGAAATATGAGTGAACAAGGATGACTGGAGCAGATATTGAGACCCAAGCATTTTCAAGATACTCTTCTAGTGTCGGTGTGTATTTGTTGTGAAACCACCTTGCCTCCACCAAATATGCTTTGCATAAATCTGCCCACTAAAACAATTGAAAAGGCCCCATTTGAATTATCATAATTTACAAAAACACACACACACACACACACACACACACACACATATATATATATATATATATATATATATATTTTTGTATACATTGCATCTACAAGCTATATAAAATAAATAAAAAATAATCCTTACAACTTTCTTTAGGTAAGGCAAAATATCCAAATCTTGTTCCTTCAAGATAACATAGGCCATTTGACTAACAGTGTTGAAGAGCGCTAGGAAACACAGCTTCATATATTTAGGAAGCTGCTCCATTCCTGCAATATCCCATCTGTTGAACAAGTTATATATAATAGTGACATAACATACACAATATTAATTACAGTATTATAGTATTATATAGCTAAGCGTTAATACAAACCTCTCAACAGTGTCGGTAAAGAGCTCAAGTTCCTCTAGAGAACCGTAGACATCATATACATCATCGATTGTTGTTATCAAACAATTGACTTTAGTTAGCTCTTCTCTGCAGTAACTGAACTGAGGATCGAAAATAACACCGATCGTCCATAGAAAATTCTCCACCAATCTGTCTCGCACAAAGTGCATCTGCGGGTGGGAACATAGGCCGAGATCCCTCCACCATCTAATCAACACAAGATGCATTTGCATAGAAATCAAATCGACATAAAAAAAATACTAATATGAAATAATTAAGATTGTGCTACAATTATAATATGTAGTAGTTTTTAATTGTTTTATACCTGGATGCTTTTCTTAGATCTTTTTGATGTACTGCTTGCACCCTATTGAAATCCAACATAGCTAACTCAATCAAATCGGGACTAATATCATCTCCTCCACCCACACCAATACTACATGCTTCAATGTACCACCATGCTTCTAAGCGCAACATTCTCCAATGCAAGGGAAGCTCAAGGGAGTGACTCACTCGACTTGCTAATTTTGAATTTATAATGCTCCCTTTGATAATTTCCTTTAAATGCTTAGCTGTGAAGTTTTTGGCCTCATCCAAGACATCCTCACCCTCTAAAGCAAGATGAGATGCATCATACAAACTTAACATCCCTTCCATATCCTCACCTAAGCACGCCTTAAAACCACCCTTTTCATCCTTGAAAGGGTAGAAAGCATCTGATAAATTGATCCACAAAAAAATAATGACCACGGTCATAACTAGAATGTCAAACGATCTTAAGAAACACTTGAAATAAACGAAATCAATACTGCTTGTACCTTGTGCTGATATCTCATATCCATGCAGTCGAAGTAATTTGAATCGAAGGGCTACTCCATGAAGACCTTGAGCCAAACTAAGACTGGACATTTTGTTGTCAGCAATGCTACTAAGAATTCTTTGAATCTCACTCTCAAATATATATCCAACACCCAGTCTCAACAAGTTATCAATCAGCTTAAGCTGAGCCAATTCTGTCAAGTTTTTGTCATTGAGCATTTGCCTCACCCCCTTTTCTAGCTTTTCGACTTGTCCATCAAATATTTCGCCCTATTGAATCATAAAAAAAGTGATTCTATCAAGAAAAAAAGAATCATGAAAGTTATGTGAGACAAACAATATTAGTATATATGAAACATTGTTAGAATCATTAATTAATTTTTCATGTATGAAAACTAGATATTTCTAGTATATTTTATGACCTTGTAACCACTATTAAGAGATTGTATAAAATCAAAATCCCAAATATTGGGATGGTAATTAGCTGATCGCCTCTCAATCATGTTGCCACAAACAGGTGGAGTAGCCCTGTGAGAAATGCTTGCAGCTGGTGTTGGAATTATTAGTGATCTCGATGAGTGTGTGATGAAGAAAGGGGAGATTTTGACAAAGAAAGAATACAAAGCCATTTTAGAGTTAAAATTATTCTGAACCATGGTCGGTATTTATAGATATGTCAATCGTTAGAGTTAAATTTGGTAGCATGTCATTTGTTGATCTCGTCATTATTTTTGCACATCATTTTAGACCAGATAAGATGAAATGTGATATCAAAAAAAAAGATTTACACGAAATCTGGATGATTTGGATCTTATTAAATTCGTAATTGCCCCATTGTCAATTTTTATTAATAGGCAGTGACTATTCGGTCACTTTTTGGTTTTTATACCCCCTTTTTGAATTTTTTAACCCTCTTGTGAAATGTCTTTGATGCCCCCATATATAAAGATGTTTTACTCCCTCATACTCCACTACTCCCACGAAATTTTTTTTGAAGCAAGTGGAAAACCATAAACTCCACCCCCACACTAGACCTCGACTGACTAAATAAAGGTGAAACCACACAAAATAAACTCGATAATTTCATTCTCTAGTCGATTCCCTTTCGTTTGATTTTTTTGGTCATTTGGTGGTTATTTGATTGTTCTAGGATTATTTCACTCTTTTAATTTTTGGGGCTTGAGTTTGGCATTGATTGGCGCATTATAGGGATGAAAATGTTGAATGAATTACCAAAACAAAGTAAACCCGAGCAGTACGAGATAATTTTCGATGTTTTTCATGACTTTTTCGTCTGGTTGTAAGTTAGATTTTTGAGTTGTCACCCGTGATGTGCGGACACACAGGACCGAGATGTAAAACATGCATTTTGATCCTGTGTGTCCGATAATATATATTACATAGTGGTGTATGTTGACCGAGACCCATAGTTTCATGTCAGATTTATGTGACCGAGAAGCACTTGTAAGTGTCGGCCCTGTTGCACCTAAATGTTGCTTGTACCACATCAGATTGATTTTTGTACGCCACTTTAACAGACACCACTCAAACACACTCAAGTGTTTCGGTCGAAGATCTCCGATATACACTCATGACTTCACACTCTAATCGTTAATATGCTAATCATACCCCACCAAATTATTGTGTGCACCCCATAATAGTCTACTTATTCTACACTAAAGTATCAGGGAACGAAGCCGCAAAATCTGTTAACATAGTGGTTGCACATGACTGATAGGTATTCATAAGTCTCGATTTTGATGAATCGATACCAATAAAAGCAAAGTCTTGCCCTCTTGATTGTGGCAAGACACTTTACAAACATTTTGACATTTTGACACCTCCAACTGAAAACCAAGGAAACCCACAAAGTTCACAAAAATGTCGCCAATACATTGGGAATCTCATGGGACAAAAACCTACAAAGTTTTAGGGCAAAAAGTTATTTGAAAGACCAAGGGAAAATGAAGAGAATCGCAATGCTCCCTTACGTAGAGGCAGGTTTTGAGTCATTAAAACACTCCTAATGCCTCAAACAAGTGTTTGATTAGGCAAGAAAAATGAAGCAATGAGGGTGGTGACGAGTTTGGTTGTGAGATATGTGAGTTGGGAAGGTGTGTTGAAGATGAGGTTTAATTTGTTGAGGGAGAGGGTAGTTTTGAAATAATTCACAAAAAAGTGGGGTACAACGAAGTAATGGGGTAAAGGGAGCAAAAAATGGTATCTGAATAGCTGTTGCCTTTTTATTTTGGGCCTCCAATAGTATCGATACTATCTCAAATTTTTATTTATTTATTTATTTATTTATTTTATTTTATTTATTTTCTTAATATCCTTTGGGGTTCTAGGCCCTTTTCCCGACTAGTCCCCAAGGGGCACTGGACCCCCTACCAAGTAGTTAGGCCTGTGGCCCGATCGAGCTTGCCACCGTGGGGAATCGAACTCGCGTCGTGTGTTATTACCGTACCGTTATGGCAACCTGACCGGGTTGATACTATACCCAATTTAACCACCTTTCAACTCATAAGTGTGGTTTTTTATCTCAAAAAGTCTCAACATTGAATGGGGAGATCATCACTTATATAATTCCTTACAATGCTTCATTTAATCAATGTGGGACTATACCTCGGTCCACATATCTCCAACAAATTTGCTTTTTTACTTTTAAATTTTACTTATTACATAGTAGTTTGAGCTTGCACTGGTTGCATCATGGATTGTATTTATATGGACATGTGGATAATGAATGAACTAGCTAGGAAAATCTTTGACAAATAAAAAAAAAATGGCTAAATCTCAATAACTATATTGAAGACATATTAGAATCCATTTCCTAAGTATCTCTAGTGCGATGAATGAAGCATATTAGTACTTGCTGAAAGGTATATAAGGTTGTCAAAGTCTTTCTAGTGAGATGGTAAAGACATCACTTGCCTAAAAAGGCAAGACCTCGGAAGATCGTGGTTCGATTTTCATTAAAGTCAAAAGAAAAAAGGTATATAAGGTTGAGGGAGGTCTTAGGTTGCACACATTGTCTATTTTATACAAACATAGAGGACTTATTGCCTCTCGTGCCGAAATAGGACTAATTGCATGTGGTGCATAATAAAAACTAATAACATTACTTAATGCAACATGCCAAGAATATTTTCGGATTACAAGTTTGATGACATCAAGTGTACAGAATTAATTAGAAATAGTAGTTCCATAGAACTGTTAGACTAGAGAATTCAGCAATGACTTCAAAGCGTATATCAAAGCCACTGGCCTAAAGGAAATTTTGCTTTTAATACTGCACGAGTCAACATAAATCCTAAAGGTAGGGAAGAAATGGGATAATGGGGAAGAGCGGGGAGTTTCATCGGACCTTCTAATGTTCTAGCTGTTCTAAACCTATTTATATGGTGTTTTTGACGTGTCCTAGGAGTTTGAGGTCAATTCGAGTTGTATGTCAAAAATCCAAAAATTTCATGTCCCGAGAGGAAAATTAGTAATGATGGTAATTAGCGCGCTAATGGTTAAGTGACCAAAAATTTCGGAGGGAAATTCCACCAAGTATAAATTCATTTCTACCCTAAAAACATCACACAACTCATTTCCTTTCCTCTCCTCTCTCAACATTAAGTTCCTCACCTCTCTTTGAATAATGGTTAACACCTATTAGCTTCCACTAAGTTGAGGGAGTCAATTAATTATCACCCACTTATTAATTCCGCTTCACACCTCCCCGGGAGAGATATGTCCCCCTCGTCGGCCTATGTCTCGCGCTCCATTGCAGTGGGTTTACTCTGCACTCCTACATGACTCGACTTTGCTTCGGCCAAACGAACGTTGTTGAGGCGAGCCTTCAAAGCATCAAAATGATCGTCTTCGTCGTATTGAAGGTCAGTTGCTTCCAGTTCTGCACGTCGACCATCATCCTCGAGGAGGAGTGTTTAGTCTTTTTATTGCTTATTCAGCATTAGGTTCTATTTGGTCGTTTCTTTTTGGTGTATAGAAACACTACATGTAGGTGAGCACTAGGCTCCAAACTGTTAGGCTTTGATGTTTTCCATATTTCTCTTTTGCTCATGTTTAAGCCACGACTATGTTCACATTCCTTTATGCTATCTATATCATGATTTTTTTTGCGTATCTCTGAGTTTATATATGGCTTTTTCTTGCTTCACTATGCTTTATCTTATCTGCTTGTGTACCGCTTCCGTCTATTGTCTTTGGATATGCATAGCGTAAGGGGGAGCGTATTTGCTCTTGTTCTACTTCTCCCATGCATCGTTGTATTTTTCAATCGGGGGAGCTTGGCCCCACTTTTTGATGTTATCAAACGGGGGAGAAATGTGGTCGAACTTGAAAATATTGATGTGTTTGAACTTGCACAAATGAAATGTTCAATCTTGAATGAAATACACATTTAGATTATGCTTTTTACTTTTAAAGTTCACATTGTTTGTTATCATCAAAAAGGGGGAGATTGTTGGACTAAGTGGTTAGTCACTCTAACTCCGACCGGGGTTTTGATGGAAACAAACAAGGTGATAATGTACTAATTAATATCAAGTGTATTTCAGTTTTTGTTAAAGGATGCAAAACAACACATCACGGGTATTCAAGGCATACAAGTTCAAGACCCGACATTCGTGAAGGAATGAAGATGGAAGACCATATTGCACTTTGTAATTTCGATGTAAGGTATCAAAATTCTTTCACGCAAGCCAAATGCATTAGTTCATGCATATCAAGTCTCAAAACCAATTTTCAAAAGTCATGAAGTAACTTGGAATTTCAAAATGAAATTTAACACATAACTAGGTCCACGAGTTTAAACAATGTGAGATTATGTGTTAATGATCATTTGCATTTTGGAGATCATTGTTGAAGTTTTCAAAACTGAAAAACTTGTGTTTAAAAGGTTTTTGAAAAGTAAAACTACAAGTTTGTAGAAAAGCCCCTCGCAAGTTATGAAATCGTGAATTTCCGTTTTCGGGGTTTGTAAAATTATCCGGACCATCCAATTAGGCTTAGTGACCCATAATAAACGTGTACAACATGTTATATTAGGGTTGGTTAGGTCCCGGACGTGTTTAAGGGTCGCTAACACAAAGGGATAAAATAATTATTTTAAGCTCCCTGTAGTTAGCGTGCTAATACTGCCATTAGCGCGCTAAGTGCAGAGTTAGCGCGCTAGGTCTCAGTATTAGCACGCTAATTGCCCTCCTGATAGCTTTTTTAAAAAGCTGGAAAACGAGCTTTATTTTGAATTTATGATGGATTTTGGACCCTTGGATCCCTACAACGGTCACAAACTGTCAAGATGGGATACCTAGCACTATAAAATCACCAAGAACATAGTTTTCTCACAACAAGGCAAACACACACTCAAAAAGCTCAAAAGATTCAAAAGAAGAACTTTGATTTTTGTGAAAGGAACAAAGGAGATTCTTGAGGCTGTCCACAAGCACAAAAAACCAGCACTTTGAAGCATTCAAAGAGTACTAGATTCTCCTCAAAGCTGTTCTCTTTTGTCACCTTCTTGGTTGTAAGCTAGTCCTTGTTTTAGATTCCTTCTCTTGTGCTTAATCTATATAGTTTTGTGTGTGGTGAATCAAAATCAGTGTTGTGTGTTTTAACACTATTATCTTGGGTTTTGCACTTAAACTTATTTTATCAAACCCTAAGATTGATTTGAACAAAAGTTTTGCACTTAAACTTGATTTTTGTTAAACTATTGTTCTTTGCCTTGAAATCGGTTTTGCACAAACACATTGGATTTTAAAACGATTTCATATTTGGAATTTGCAACAAAATCAGTGACACACTTTGCATTTTCCATTCATTCTCATACTTGCATGCATTAGAGTTGTTAGGCTCTAGGAGGCTTGCTAGTGTTTGAATTTGATATCACTTTATATTGTAAAGTGTATCTCAATTCTTTTCAGCAAATTATTGTAAGTGTATGATTGTAAGACTTAGTGGAATCTAAGTCAAAGGGAAAGACCTAGTTGAGGCTAGGCACAATTTCTAGTTGCGGCTAGATAGGAAGTCCTAATTGTTATTAGGCATTCTAAGCTTGTGTGCTTAGGTTGTAACACTTATTTGGAATATAAGTGAGGGGTTAAAAATCCTAACCGGGGAGGTTAGGTAGTGGATGTAGATCATTTGATCGAACCACTATAAATCGTGTGTCGCTTTCCATCTCTTCTACCTCATTCTCTTGCATAGCATAGACATTTGTTGTTACTTGTGCATAAAAGTCTTAAAAAGGCAATAACCTCTCGACACACCCAATTCACCCCCCCCCCTTGGGTGTGGTTTCAAAACCTAGCTGTCACTGCAGTGGTGAAAGCTAGAATAGTAGCAAGCTAGTACAGTAGCTTTTATTGTGAACTTTTGATATGTTCTTCTTCCCGAAGCATATTCTCTTATAGTAAAGCTAGTTAGGGAAGAAATGGGATAATGGGGAAGAGTGGGGAGTTTCAACAACCTTAGTAATTGAAACTGCTCCACCCAGTCAACATTGAATGGGTTAACACCCATTAACTTCCACTAAGTTGAGGGAGTCAATTAATTATCACCCACTTATTAATTCCAAAATGGTAAAATGGTAAAAAATTTAACCATGGTTAGTCTACATACACATGCGCAAAGTGCTAAGTGCACCTATAAAAGTGCCATATGTACACGCGACTCACTTTGCATAGCTTTTGTGATTTTTCTTTTACACTTAAAGTAGTGCAAGAGTATATCTACTCTTTAAAGTAGAAATTTCTAACCCATGTGGAACTAAGCATTTCCTTTGTTTTGAAACTGTCAAGCAATTCCCGCCATTTTCCAAATAAATAGATCATTGATCCAAGAACATTTTAAACATTATTTGTATAAATAATTACAACTTGCTATTCAAACCACTAATTTGTGAAATATTCATTACATCATATCGGAATTACATGGTAGATAAACTTTAAACCAATGATTCTATTTGATATATAGCATAAACAACTCACACATTGACGCGCACCGAACGCATCAAAGTAAATCTCGATATATTATCAGATACCACAAGAATTGTAGCAGCGCCAAGTATGAGGTCGATCCTCGAAGACCAAGTATTCTAACCTATGTTTGTAAATATAAAGTAAAATCAAGGGGTTTCGAAATCTTGAGTGAATTAAAAAGGACTAGAGTGTGAAAAAAATTTTGAAAAGAGGAATTTAAAGGAGGAAAGTAACCCGGGCTTTCGGCTTCTAAAACTTTGTCAACAACCGATGTAATTCATCAGTCTTCGATTCATGCAAATATATGAAATTCAGTTATGACCTAGTGTAGCTAAAGATCCGATGACACACTCGGTTCCTCACACTTCCTAGTGTCGGGAGTCAAAGTAAGAACATTAACTACTTCCCTAACCAAACACACAACCCTAGACTTACACAAATTGGATTTAATACATAGATTGCATTAATATGATTCGTGAAGGCACTACACCAAAACAACCGGATTGCTAGTTCTCTCGATCTAGCCTAGACCCCTAACCAATCAATATGGCCAATTGTCACTTGGATGAGTCTATTGCATAAGGACAGACGCTTGACTCAATAATTGAGGGTAATCAACCTAATATGCATGCACGAGCCCTTATACACAATCAAATCTAACCTTAGATTTTAAACAATGCCAAAGGAAATAAGTCATAACAAAAATTCAATGAAAATCAGATTAAATAAACCTCATGATGATACCAAGGTTGAAGACTCAGTTTGATCTACCTCCGGCCTAGATTAATGAGTTTAGCTGAACATTTTCATGTAAGAACCAAGTTTCCTATGAGTTCTAGTGTAAACAAGAGATTCCCCTTCGTCAAATAACTTAACTACATTTATATATCACCCCTAAAGTTGGTTTCAACCTAAAAAGTTTAAAAAATGAGGAGTTTTTGAGTTTCTGGGGTCCACGCTGTGCCTTACACTGCAGCCTTTAGAGGCCACGGTGTCACATAAAGTGTGGAGAGCAATGACCATCTGGTCTAGATGCTACAGGTCACACTTTAAGAAATTATTCTTGGCAGCATCACTCACGTCTAGATTTTCTGAACTGACTTGTAATGCAATTTTGGACCACTTAGAGACTAAATTTTAAGAATTTCGTGTGACATGAAAATGTTCAGCTCAGATTCCACTTTTCAACAAATGAAATGAAAAGTCATTTGGATTTGAAATGAGGAAGTTATGACCTTTATACTTAAGCGGGATCATTATAAAACTTGACCAAACTTTGCTAACTTGGTGTCGCTCAATCCTAAACTTTGCATTTTCTTCCCCGAATGCTATATTTGCTTCATATTCATGTTCTAAGCTTGAAATACCTAAAATCCACAAAAGTGAGAATTTATCACCACAAATGAGATAATTAGAGGCCACTAATACCTAAATTACTACACTAAACAATGCATAATTTGACACTTAACACACATGTAATATACACCAACAAATTGCCTTAAATTTCCTGATTCAACATTAGCCTTATGTCTCGTATCTTCTCATGAATGTCTTTGGAGCTAAGCTCTCGAACACCTTGAAATGACCGCACTTCACATTCACATAGGTAGTTTCCTTCTAGACCCCCCGCTATTTGAGCACCTTTGAAGACTATTAAGAGATTAACTCAACCTCCTCTCTTTTCATCTAAGTACCAAGCACTAACAACTAACAACCTTGGGATGTCAATAAAAATTTAGTTCTCACAATCATACTGATAATGTACTTTGACTACATTGAACTTAAGAATTAACGTAATGTTAAGCGTCAAGTTGAGTTTCCATTATTGATGACTTTAATTTATTAGCTTGAGACCTATCCCTCTTGATGTTTTATTTACCAAGTCTCTATGCAAACCTTTAGTTCATGGATCTGCTAAGTTTTGATTAGATTTTACATAGTTAATTATGATAACTCCATTTGTTATCAATTCCTTGACACAACTGTGTCTCAATCCAATATGTGTAAACTTTCCATTGTACATTTGGCTATAAGCTCTTGCCAATGTGGCCTCGTTATCACAATGGATAGATATAGGAGCTAATGGCTTAGGCCACAATGGTATCTTGTGTAATAATTCATGTAACCATTCAGCTTCTTTTGAAGCTGAGGCCAGCGCAGTAAACTCGATTCCATGGTGGAACAAACTATTAAAGTTTTCTTATTTGAAGCCCACAAGATTGCACTTCCAACAAGTGTGGAAATCCACCCACTTGTAGAAGCATGATTTTCATTTTTTATAATCCAACTTGCATATGAAAAACCTTCTAAGACTGAAGGATATCCACTATAGCATAAACCATAGTTAATTATTTTCTTTAGATATTTCAAAACTCTTCGAATTTCAAACCAATGCAACTCAATTGGATTAATTGTGAACCTACTTAACTTGCCTATTGCCAAGGAAATATCTGACCAAGTGCATGTCATTGGATACATTAAACAGTCAATTAATCTAGAACACTCCAGTTATGAAACTGGATTGCCGATATTTTTCACTAGCTCAATACTTGATCTAGTAAGGTAGAAACCTGGGCATAATTCAAATGATTGAATCTATTGAGAATTTTCTTAATATAATGAGATTGAGTTAGAGTGATACTCCCTTTATCACTTGCAATCTGAATCCCCGAGAATGACATCAGCTTGCCCCATATCTTTCATTTCAAATTTGCTTGAAAGAAAGTTTTTGGTCAACTGAACTTGCTCCAAGTCAATTCCAAAAATTAGCATGTCATCTACGTAAAGAAAAATAATGACACCATTTCCTTTTTCATCAAACTTGCTATATACACATTAATGATATTCATTTATTTTGAATCCATTAGCAAGTACAATGAGGTCAAATTTTTGGTGCCACTATTTTGGTGCTTACTTTAAACCATATAATGATTTTCGCAATTTACACACTTTATTTGCATGACTAGGCATAATGAACCCTTTCAGGTTGGTCCATATATATTTCCTCATCCAATTCTCCATGTAGGAACGTAGTCTTCACGCCCATTTGGTGGATGACCAACTTTTTAATAGTTGCAATTGCAATAAGCAATCGGATTGTAGCAATTCTAGCTACAGGTGAATAGGTATTGAAATAGTCTATTCTATGCTTTTAGGTAAATCCCTTATCAACCATTCTTACTTTGTGTTTTTCAATGGATCCATCAACTCTTTTTTTTCTTTTGAAGAGAAATTAGCATTTAATGGGTTTACACCCGGGAGGTAGATTAATTAGCTCCCAAGTATTATAAACCCATTATTGAATCCATTTCATCATTAAAAGCCTCTTTCTAGAAGGATGAACCTCTTTCTTTCATCGCATCCTCTACTGTTTGAGAATCAGCTATGTGTAATGGCCCAATTTTAATTAAGTTGTTATTATGATGTGTTTGCAAACATAGACAACAACTCAACACCCCGTGGACCTCAGAGTTAGGCCAGGGCACGCTGGAGCAGGTAAATAGACCAATTTGTGTGTTATTTTGCTACATTTGCAATTTTATATTTAATTATATTAGATTACATCGCAATGTATTTATTTATAGTGTTATTAATCGTGCGAGATAGTGTGATGGGTATTCATCTCGATTAGCGTGTAGACGTTGATACCGAGTTGGCGAATGACAATACGTTAGGTCGGGGTAGTAATACATATATAAAAATGATTAAAAATGCATGAAATAATTAAAATAAAATGCCATTTAGTCATTCGTGGCGCAAGAGTATGCAAGAGGTACGTTTCTATGCGTGACCAAGTACTGGAACTCCTAAATGTTCGATCAATTGTGTTAAGGAAAGATGAAGTCAATAGTGTAAGTTACCCATCTAAGTTATATCTTGATGGAATTTTTTACCCCAGTTGGACCCTTGGATAAGGCATTGAGATGCACATACACATGTGATGACTTTATTGGTATAAATACCTCATTTTCCTACTTCCCCACCATATTTTCTCTCTCAATTCTCTCTCAATCAGAAAATTGGTAGTGTGGAGAATGGTTTAGGAGACCAAAATTGAGCAATCGATAATCAAAGGTTAGATCCTTGCTCTCCTTGTCAATATTTATGTGTAGGTATGGATTTCCATGTTTTGACGTAGGTTTTCAGGGGTTTGTGTTGAACACACAAGCTCACAATGTGTTGATATGGTTTTGGGCTTGATTTGGAGCAACAAATGAGGAATTGTTTGATGTTGTTGTTGTATCTATTTTTGAAGGATTATTGGCATTTTATCGGGAATTATCGCGGTTTTCATCTCGGATGCGGTTCGTCGAGGTTTTGTGGTGTATTATTTTTTGTATGGTAATGCATGAGAGGTTTAGACGAGTTCAGACCATGAAGACGAGCCATGGTGCTGAAAATCCTAACATATTGTGTTTCTAGCTTGGACATTGCCAGGGACGTTGTGGAGAGTAAGTCTCCACAACGTCACCCACGACGTCCAAACTAGAGAGACTCCAACCCCATGTTTTAGGTCACGCCATGGGTACTGAGCCATGGCGGCTTAAGTCATGGTGCAAAGGGCATTGATTCACCGCCCTGGATGCTATGAGAATTTGTTCACGGCGGTGCCTCCAACGACGTCTAGGCAGAAAATTGAATGAAGAATTTAAAAATGAATTTTTTCAATTCGGCTTAATTGGTGTTTAACTTTAGGATAATTATTGGATATAATATGGATTAAAATGGTCAAATTGATATGTAATTGAGAATTTGGGGAATTTTTGAGCTTGAGAAATTAATTGGAATTTTTTATTATATGATATTTGGAGGCGTGATTAGTCATATCATTGGAGCGCGGTTTAAGGTGTGTAGTATCCCAATTGAAATACCTTGCGTAATTGCATGCTTTATTTATATTTGAATTCCAGTTGAGTAGTTCTATTATTCTATTTCCTGTTATGGCTATATAGACGGCTGGTAAGGTGCGCCCTCGTCGTGCTATTCCTTGTGTGTTAGTCCGTTACTTCATAACATGTGTTGATATGTCTCTAGGTGGATAGTTCAACCCGAGCATTATGACAGGGCATGTATCGATGCGCTGTGGGTCTAAGCTAGCCATCGAGAGAACCTGGAGGCTGTCCATGCTGGAGTGTATGTTACTTACTGGTAGTGCTCGCAGAGAGTCTGAGTTATGGTGCTAGTCTGACTTTGGTTTAGACACACGTTTTGAACATTACTAGTACTTATTGATGCGATGAGTAGAGTTAGTTGTTTATTTTCCCTCATGTTTATTTAATAGCTTATTAATTTCCTGCATTTAATTTTCGTAATTACTTACTGAATTTCCTTGGGAATACTCACTCTAGACTCATCATCTACCTTTTTGTGATGGCTGAGTGCATGTCCCGGTACGAGTCGCAACAAGAACAAGCTTGTTGACTACCTGCGATTATGGACTAATAGGTTGAACTTGTACGTTTCTTATATATGTATTTATCGCTTTTATCTTGGGTTTTGGGATACAATGAGAGACTCATGACATGTACTTGATATTATGAGGCATCTTGGTATTGATATATATATATATGATTGGTTTATGGGTTTTCACATTAGGTAAATGCTCCCTTAACTTGACATGAATGTTTATAATTAAATTTATCATGTCTTAAGTCTTCCGTTGATATTGAATGATATAACAAATGATTGGAGTCTAGTAATTGAATCTAAATAGTAATAATGATTAGAATTTGAGGTTTTTAAATGATATTGATGGATAAAATTGCCATGGGATACAGTTAGCAATGACGTGGTTGGATATGGACCCGCGTGGCATCTGTGACGGCCTAGAAGTTTGGGGCCATTACATTTTGATATCAGAGCCTAGGTTTGTAAAACCTAGGGCTCGAATTGGAGTTAAACTTAATGACTAAACTTTAGATGTGAAAACCCGAAGTAATTGTATAGAACCCTAGTTGGGAAGTGATTGTGAAGCGAGTAATAATTCAAGTTATCAACGTGTTATGTTTTTTATTATATATTATATACGATACATGTATATATACTAAGGCTGACTCGACCTACGTTCTTTGATGCATATTATTGATGGTCGAGTAGCCTCCAGTCACTACACAGCCTGAGGTCAAAAATACCAGTGATCAGACCAGGGATACATTGACATTACAATCATTAGCGCAAACTATAGATGATAGGTTTGCGATGATTATGGATATGATAAAAGCTCGGGAGGTAATGACCGCCCCTACAATAGCCATACAAGCAGTTGTTACCCCTGCTACACCTCAAACACATAGGTTCAGGCGATAGTATCTGAGGCATTAGCTGAAAGAGTTGTACCAATGGTGGTACCGGCTGAAACTACAGTTGTTACACCAGCGACTACCGAGCTGCCAGTTTTGGCGCATTGAGCAGTTCGATGTCAGTAGAGGTCAAGAAAGTGAAGGACTTCCTGAGATTTCAACCAGGCTACTTCTATGGAGCTGGAGACCCGAAAATAGTTGGGAGGTGGTTATTATCTCATGAGCGGCTACACAAGCTATTTGTAGTCGAGGAGAAGGACTAGCCTCGATTGTTGAGTTTCTGTTTGGGAGGTGATGCTGCAGTTTAGTAGACCACTTATAAGGCTACACATCTACATCTAACTACTTGGGCATAGTTCATAGAGGTATTCATGGAGGAGTATATACCGATGGAGGTCAGGATCAGACTGAGAGAGGAGTTCCTTGCTCTGGTTCAGGGTAGTACGTACGTATGTACTATAGTACATGGAGAGGTATAGGTATTTATATTAATATGCCATGGATTTGGCAGGGAAAAAGCCACTCCAGATCTAATACTTTTTCCGAGGCTTAAATGAGAGGATCGAATACTTTATCCGGGGCTTGTATACGATTAGAGATATATGACAGGGCCCTAGGACATGAGACTTATCTGGTTCAGAGGGCCAGTCGACCAGCATCTTTAGCACAGTAGAATATGCCTGCACAGAGTTCTCGATCTGAGCAGAGATAAAAGAGACATATGAGAGTTTAGGGCAGATAGGGATAATGGCAGAGACCTCGCAGTGGAGATTGGCAATTAGATCAAGGCCACCGAGGAGACAAAGATCGGTGAGATAACAGGATGAGATATGATGACTACCAGACGGTATATTTTCCTACTTTTGCACCCATTAACCAGCTTAGGAAGCAATATAGACCTGATAGAGGCCGTGACAAAGGTTCGAGAGGCCAGGGTCGAATCCAAAGTCAGAGGAGTTTTGTTAGGCTATTTAGGAGTTGGATGACTCGTACTTGCTTTCGTTGTGGTCAAACTGGATATTTATAGGCAAATTGCACTAGACCAACCTCACCATCACCACAGACTAAGCAGGCCAGAGATAGGGCCCATGCAACAACGCTTATGGTTTCGCATCTGGATAGGGAAGCGACCAAACCACTTGTTGAGGGTATGTTACTCATTTGCGGTATTTCCATGCAACATCAGTTATCGACTGATTTACAAGTGTTAGAGTACTAGAGTTCGATGTGATGCTTGGAATGGATTGGTTATCAGCATATCACGCACACATTGATTATTTTCGTAAAACTATGACATTTCATATTGAGGGGATTATAGAGTTCTCACTTGTCAGTGAGTTGTGACTGCACTACCTATCACCAAATGACGATTAGCGATGTCCTAGGAAATGGAGGCATTTGCTGCGAGTGTTGAGCTAGAGCTAAGGACAGTGATCCAGGTTGAGGATGTCCTAATTGTTTGTATGTTTCCCAAAGATTTGCTAGGTTTGCCACCACTACGAGCAGTTGAGTTTATTATTGAGTTAATATAGGGGAAGCAACCTATTTACAGTCGACCGTATAGGATATCTACATCTGAGCAGGAGGAGTTGAGGACCCAATTAGAGGAGTTTCTACAAAAGGGTTTCATTCACCCTAGTATGTCTAATTAGGGAGCTCTAATCATTTTTGTGAAGAAAAATGATGACACTATGTGGATGTGTGTTAATTACAAGAAGTTGAATCAGGTGATGATCAAGAATCATTATGCATTTCCCAAGATCAATGATTTGTTCAATTAGTTGGAAGGAGCCAAGTTCTTTTCAAATATATTTTTACTGTAAGGTTATCACCAATTGAGGACTCGAGAGGGTGACATTGAGAACACCACTTTTAGCATGAGATGTGGCTTATACAGTTCACAGTCATGCCATTTGGGCTGACTAATGCACTAATGATCTTCATCGATTTGATGCACAAAGTTATAAGGCCATTTCTAGATTGATATGTCATAGTATTTATCGACGATAGTCTGATTTACAGTAAGACTCTTGTGGAGCACAAAGGCATTTTAGGGATGTATTGATGACACTGAAAGAGCATAGATTGCATGTTAAGTTCAGCAAGTGTGCATTTTGGCTGAGTGAGGTAAGGTTTCTTGGGCATGTCATCAGTATTCAAAGCATATCTATTGATAGTGAAAAGATTTAGGCGATCATTGACTGAAGGAGACCTAAGTTAGTATCTAACATTCGCAGTTTCTTGGGTTTGGCAAGCTATTACCAGCGGTTTGTACAAGATTTCTTATTGATTACAACGTCGATAACTAGATTTATTAAGAAAGATGCTAGATTTGAGTGGTCAGGTGAGTGTGAGGATGCTTTTGGAAGCTGAGAGGAAGCTTACTTCTGCATCAATGCTTGCGTTACCAGTGGAAGGGAGAGGCTTCTCGGTTTATACCGATGCTTCAGGGACTAGGTTGGGTTGCGTTTTAATGTAGTTCTAACACCTAGTAGTTTATTTATCTCGACAATTGAGACCCTACAAGGGGAACTATCCAGTGCATGACTTAGAGCTTGCGGCAGTCGTGTTTGCGTTGAAGGCCTAAAGGCATTATCTCTAAGGAAAGAGATTCGTGTTGTTAACAGATCACCAAAGCTTGAGGTATTTATTCACTTAAAAGGATATAAACATGTGACAAAGGAGATGGCTCAAGTTACTAAAGGACTACAACTTTGATATTGAGTATCATATGGGTAAAATGAACGTAGTAGCTGATACATTAAGTCGGAGTGGCATTGGGAGCCAAACTGTTCTATGGCATATGACACACAAGTACATTTTGCTTAAGGTGGTTTCGGTGTTGTGTATGATAGAGGCTATTGCTAAGCTATAGATTTGTTATCAAATACTAGTTCTTAATGTGTCTCTAGAGCGACTAGCTGAGTTGCAGAAGGCTAATGGTCAGTATTTGCGAATCAATGGACTAATTCAGGATCTGGAGTGCATAGATTGGTTTGAGACGTCAGACGATTGCTTGAAACACATAAGCAGATTGTAGATACCAGTAGCATCGGAGCTTGGGAACAACATTCTGGAGGACGCAGACCGGTCATAATATACTATTTATCTCCGGTCAGACCAAGATGTATCATGATTTGCGATGATTATTTTGGTGGTTAGGGATTAAGGGTAACGTTGGTAATTACGTCAGAGTTGTCATATTTTCCAACGGGTGAATGCTGAGCACATGATACCAATCGGGTTGCTACAACCATTACCCATTCCTTAGTGGAAGTGGGAACACGTGACCATCGACTTTGTTAGTGGCCTACTGCAAACTATTAGGCATTACGATGCAGTTTGGGTGATGACAGACAGATTGACGAAGTCGGTGCACTTCATTCCTATTTCGGAGAGATATTCCTTCCTATAGTTGAGCATTGTCTTTGAGAAATAGATTATCAGGTTGCACAGTATATTGGTCTTCATTATATCCAACAGGGATCCCAAGTTGACATCGAAGCTTTGGGAGAATATGCAGGAGCAGTTCGGTACCAAACTATAGTTCAGTACAACTTATCATCCTCTGACTGAAGGTTATTCAGATAGGTCGATTCAAATACTAGAGGATATACTTAGAGATTGTATATTGCAGGTTGAGAGTTTGTAGGAGGATTATCTACTTTTGTGTATGTTTGTCTACAACAATAGCTATAAAGCGAGTATTGGGATGCCACCGTTCGAGGCGTTATATGGTAAACCCTACAGGTCACCAGCATGTTGTGCGACATTAGAGGATACAACGACTATAGGACTTAAGGTTGTTGTGGATCACACTAAAAAGGTGAAATAGACTAGGCAGAAGCTTCAGGTGGCCCAGGATAGACAGAAAAAATATGCAAACAAGTATCACGGGAATCTGAGCTACAAGGTTGGTGACTTGGTGTACTTGAATGTTTCACCTTGGAAGGGTCATCAGAGGTTTGGTATCAAGGGGAAACCGGCACCAAGGTTTATTAGACCATTCAGGGTCAAGGCATGTGTTTGCAATATGGTGGATAGGTTGGAGTTACCACCGTAGTTAGCTAGAGTTCATATGGTATTTCATGTATCTATGTTGAGACTGGCTAGGTCTGGACCGTGACCGATGGTTTATGTCAGACAAGTAGAGGTTTGACTAGATGGGACATATGAAGAGCAACAAGTGAAGATTATTGATTGTACGATATAAACTCTGCGGAACAGGGAAATCCAAAAGGTTTTAGTTTGTTGGTAGCATCACGGGACCTACTCACATGGGAGCTCAAGTCTACTATACGTAGACGTTATACCCAGTTATTTTTCAGTATGAATTTGTTAAGTTATTTAAATTTCGAGATGAAATTTCACCTAGTTGGGATGTGTTGGACTAAGTGGTTGGTCACTCTAACTCTCGATCGGAATTTTGATGGAAACAAACAAGGTGAAAATATACTAATAAGTTTATCAAGTGTATTTTATTTTCGTCAAAGGTTGCAAAACATCACAATCTCAAGTATTCAAGTATTCAAGCCATACAAGTTCAAGATTCGACAAACATAAGGAAAAGAAGACGAAAGATCAAACCACGAGTTGTAACATTGATGTAAGGTATTCAGCTTCATTTACGCAAGCCTATTGCATTAGTTCATGCACATCAAGCTTTTCAAATGGATTTTCAAATGTCAAGTGATTACTTGTAGTTTTAAGTGAAACTTAACACATAACTCGTTCTATAAGTTTAAACAATGTTAAAATATATGTTTATGTTCATATCGTACTTTAAAAATCACTATGGAAGTTTTCGAAAAAGAAAAATGTGTTTTTGAGAAGTAAAACTGCATATTTGCAGAAAAGCCCCTCGCATGTCATGAAACCGAGATTTTCCATTTTTGGGATTTGTGAAAATATCGGACCACCCAAATAGGCTTTATGACCCATAACAAACATGTGTAATATGTTATATAAGGGTTGGTTGGGTCCCGGACGCGATAGAGGTTAGCTAACCAAATGGACAGAATTATTTATTTTGAGGTCCCTGCAGTTAGCGCGTTAATAATAGTATTAGTGTGCTAAGTGCAAAGTTACCACGCTAGGTTTGGATATTAGCGCGCTAATTGCATTCTGACAGCTTTTTTATAAAGCTAAAAAATTCACTTTAATTTGAATTTTTGATGGAATCTCAGCCCTTGGATCCCTAAAATGGTCATAAAACTATTATATAAGAATGTAGAACACTCAAAAACAACCAAGCACAAAGATTTGGTTTTGAAAAGAAAGAAAAATACAAGTGCTCAAATTTTTCAAGAAGAGGAGCTTGAAGTTTTGTGAAGAACTCAAGTAATACTTTGAAGCTGTCGATTCAATCTCAAAACTAGAGCACTCTTGAGGCATTCTAAGGTGTACTATAACCTCTCCAAAACTGATTTTCAAGTCATCATCTTGGGGTTGTAAGAAAGTCATATTTCCTAGCTTTTCTTGTGCTTAAATTATATATTTTGTGTGCTTGACATAGGAAATTACATATTGTGTTGTTAAACACATTTGTCTTTGGTTTTGCACTTAAACTTGATTTACTAAACCCTAGCACTGATTTGGACAAGAGTTTGCAGTTAAACTTGATTTTTATCAAACTTCTTGTTTATTGGATTTGAAACTGGATTTGTTCTAATCGATTTGTTTGAAATGGTTTCATATTTGAGTTTTGCATAAAATCAGTGATATCTTTGCATTTCTCAATTGTTTTCATACTTGCATACATTAGAGTAGTTAGGCTCTAGGAGGCTTGCTTGTATTTGAACTTGGTGCCGCTTTACTTTGTAAAGTGTATTTCATTGTATTCGTCAAACTTTAATTGTAAGACTTAGTAGGAATCTAAGTCGAAAGGGAAGACCTAGTTGAAGCTAGGCATAAATCCTAGTTGCGGCTAGTTGGGGAAAATCCTAGGTGAGTCTAGGTAGGAAAAATCTTAGTTGTAGCTAGGTGGTTGTATAAGACCTTATTGCGATAAGACATCTTGTAAGAGACCTAGTTGAGGCTAGGCATTCACTGGGTGTAATAGTTATTAGAACTATAAGTGGGGTTAAAATCCTAACCGGGGAGGTTAGGTAGTGGATATAGATCGGTTGGATCAAACCACTATATATCTTGTGTCTCATTTCCATCTCTTCTACCCCATTTACTTGCATAGCATCCATATTTGCGTGTTGGTGAGCATATATCATCTTGATTATTGAATTATATTTAAAAAGGTGATAACTACTAGTAACCCAATTCACCTCCCTTGGGTGACCATCAATTGGTATCAGAGCATGTTATTGCTCAAAGTGTTACTAACGTATCTTTAAGTGTTTTCTTGCAAGGATGTAAACATTAGATTTCGCTCGCCTTAGGGAAGGCAGCTCATCACTTTGGCCTCCTTACTTTGATGGGACCAACTATGCTTATTGAAAAGTTCGAATGAAGTTCTACATTAGAGCACAAGGTAGACATTTGTGGGATTCTATCATGGATGGCTACACTCTATCAAACAAGGCCGGAAAAGACTACTCTCCTGCAGAGGCAAGACTTGAGTTATTTAATGATCAAGCAATGAATCATTTATTTTGTGCACTAAGTGAAAATGAGTTTAATCAGATTAGTACATGTGAGATGGCTAAGGAATTGTGGGAAAAGCTTGAAGTAGATTATGAAGCGACACAATAAGTCAAGAACACGAAATTGAGGATTCTTGAAGAACATTATGAGACTTTTCGAGTTGAGCCCCATGAAGACATAGCCTCGGCCATCACAAGGTTCACAAAGCTTTTGAATGAGATTAAAAACATTGGCAAACATTATGATCAAGAGAATTCGGTGTACAAGTTCCTTAGAGGCTGCCTAAGGAATGGGATGCGAAAAAGTATGCTATTCAATCGGCGCAAAACCTTGGAGATTACACTTTTGATGCATTATGTGGAGAGTTGACGGCCCAAAAATTCGAGCTAAAGAACCGTGCTAGATTGGAAACACTTGGTGGAATGACCAAGCAAGAGTCAAACAAGGAGCATTCCTTGAAAGCTACTTGTTCACCGATCGAAGATGATGTAAGTTCAACTGAGAATGATTCTATTGAACAAGAAGTGGCCATGTTGTCAAGAAAGCTCAAGAAGGATACATACAAAAGAGACAAGTACAAGAAGTACAAAGGTGCAAACAAAGCAAGCAAATCACGCGATATAATTTGTTACAAGTGTCGCAAACCGGGACACATGATGACGAAATACAAGTACATGAAGAGAAGCAAGCGATACGACTCATCATCATCATCTTCATCTTCATCATCTAGCTCTGACCCCGAGTCCGAAAATGAGAAAGTTATCCTTTGTCTTATGGCAAGGACTGAAGTAAGTGACTCTATCTCTTTTAATTGTGATGATGTAAATGCATTGGATGATATGCCTAATGTTCATGACCTTATGAATGAATTAGAAAAAGAGGTCAAAAAGACCAAGCAACTTAAAAAGAGTTTGATCAAAGCCATTAGTGAGATTGAATCTCAAAATGAGATTATTGTTGATCTCCAACATGACTTAGAATTGGTCATAAATGAGAAAAATGGCTTAGCAAAAGATGTAGAGGACTTGACCACCACGGTGACCAAATTCACAAGTAGTACTAAAATGTTTGACATGATGTTGGGTGCACAACGACGTGCACTCAACAAGAAAGGCATAGGCTATGGTGCAAGCCTATTGAGTTATGGAAAGCTATTGGCCGAATCTAAGAGATGCTTCAAATGGAATAGATTTCATAATATTGGCAAATGTGTCTTAAATAAGACCAATAGAGGTAAATTAGCATGGGTAGAAAAGAATGTATATGATACATATTTTATGGAACACAAAGGTGTATGGGTGACAAAGTCCATGATTCATAGAGTAAATTAGATTCACTTTGGAACATGAATGTACTTAAATGATAGATTAATGAATAGAAGTTAAGCATGATATGTCTTGCATTAGTCACATACACTCGATATGCTTATATTGTTATTTTTGATGTCATGCTTGCATTTCATATGCATTATGTGTAGGACCATGATAAATGAATACAATATAGCCAAACACCTTTGGGCCAAAACCATAAACACGACATGAATTAGGCATGTCTCGTGAATCAGACCTTCTACACATGTTTTAGGTATTTTAATCCTTCTTATATGTTGTAAGTGAAGTGTCCATGAAGTTTGAGGTGAATCGGAGTTGTGCGTCAAAAACTCAAAAATTTTATTTCCAAAATTCCAGAGTGACATTAGCGCGCTAGGTCTGGAAATTAGCACGCTAATTCACCCTGGCCTAGATTGCTAAAATGACCCATTAGCACGCTAACTCTGTAATTAGCACGCTAATGCCGCTTGGCCAGACAAACTAGACATTCACTATGTTGTTGACCCATATGTTAAAGCCACAACTGAGTTCATGTATGCATTATTTTACATCGGGGGAGAATTATACATAGTGTGAATGATATTGATGCATATTGATAGGGGGAGACTTCATACCCATTTTTGTTAGTATCATGAATTTGAACTTGCATGTTGATAGGGGGAGTCCTCATTTGGTATCATTTTTATAAAACGGGGAAAAATGTATTTGAACTCTATTTATTGGATTTATTCCTTTACTATTACTCTATTTGCATCATGATTGTACATGCCCCACTTTTTGATGGTATCAAACATGGGAGAAAAGTTGTTGAACTTGAGAGAGTATAAATTTTGTGTAACCATGAATGTGATGTTCATACACTTGTATTATGTTTTATGCTTGTCAAGTTTATATTGTTTGTTATCATCTAAAAAGGGGACATTGTTGGACTAAGTGGTTAGTCACTCTAACTCCGACCGGGATTTTGATGGAAACAAACAAGGTGAAAATATACTAATAAGTTTATCAAGTGTATTTCAATTTCGTCAAAGGTTGCAAAACATCACAATCTCAAGTATTCAAGTATTCCAGCCATACAAGTTCAAGATTCAGCAAACATAAGGAAAAGAAGACGAAAGATCGAACCACGAGTTGTAACATTGATGTAAGGTATTCAAGTTCATTTATGCAAGCCTATTGCATTAGTTCATGCACATCGAGCTTTTCAAATGGATTTTCAAATGTCAAGTGATTACTTGAAGTTTTAAGTGAAACTTAACACATAACTCGGTCTATAAGTTTAAACAATGTTAAACTATATGTTTATGTTTATATCGTACTTTGAAACTCACTGTGGAAGTTTTCGAAAAAGAAAAACTGGTTTTTGAGAAGTAAAACTGCATATTTGCAGAAAAGCCCCTTGCATGTCATGAAACTGAGATTTTTCGTTTTCGGGATTTGTGAAAATATTCGGACCACCCAAATAGGCTTTATGACCCATAACAAACATGTGTAATATGTTATATAAGGGTTCGTTGTCCGGACGCGATAGAGGGTAGCTAACCAAAGGGACATAATTATTTATTTTGAGGTCCCTGCAGTTAGCGCTAATAATATTATTTAAGTGCAGAATTAGCGCGCTAATTGCATTCTTGACAACTTTTTTATAAAGCTGAAAAATTCACTTTAATTTGAATTTTTGATGGAATCTAACCTTTGGATCCCTAGAACGGTCATAAAACTATTATATAAGAATGTAGAACACTCTAAAACAACCAAGCACAAAGATTTGGTTTTGAAAAGAAAGAAAAACACAAGTGCTCAAATTTTTCAAGAAGAGGAGCTTGAAGTTTTGTGAAGAACTTAAGTAATCTTTGAAACTGTTGATTTAATCTCAAAACCAGCACTTTTAAGGCATTCTAAGGTGAATTACAACCTCTCCAAAACTGATTTTCAAGTCATCATCTTGGGGTTGTAAGAAAGTCTTATTTCCTAGCTTTTCTTGTGCTTAAATTATATATTCTTGTGTGCTTGACTTAGGAAATCACATATTGTATTGTTAAACACATTTGTCTTGGGTTTTGCAATTAAACTTGATTTACTAAACCCTAGGACTGATTTGGACAAGAGTTTGCATAAACTTGATTTTTATCAAACTTCTTGTTCATTGGATTTGAAACCGAATTTGTTTTAATTGATTTGTTTGAAACGATTTCATATTTGAGTTTTGCATATAATCAGTGATATCTTTGCATTTCTCAATTGTTTTCATACTTGCATGCATTAGAGTGGTTAGGCTCTAGGAGGCTTGCTTGTATTTGAACTTGGTGTCGCTATACTTTGTAAAATATATTTCATTATATTCGTCAAACTTTAATTGTAAGACTTAGTGGAATCTAAGTTGAAAGGGAAGACCTAGTTGAAGCTAGGCATAAATCCTAGTTGCGGCTAGGTGGTTGTATAAGACCTTATTGCGATAAGGCATCTTGTAAAAGACCTAGTTGAGGCTAGGCATTTACTATGCTAGTTAGCTTAGGGTGTAACACCTATTGGAAATATAAGTGGGGGTTGAAAATCCTAACCGGGGAGGTTAGGTAGTGGATGTAGATCGGTTGGATAGAACCACAATATATCGTGTGTCTCATTTCCATCTCTTCTACCCTATTCACTTGCATAGCAGCCATATTTGCGTTTTGGTGAGCATATATCATCTTGATTATTGAATTATATTTAAAAAGGCGATAACTACTCGGTAACCTAATTCACCCCCTTTTGGGTGACCATCAGGAATAATCGTAATGACCCAATTTTAATTAAGTTGTTATTTATGACTTAATTGCCAATGTAAACAACAATTCAGCACCCCATGGACCCCGAAACTAGGCCAAGCGCGCCTGAGTAGGTAAATAGACCGATTTGTGTGATGTTTTTCATTATTTGCGATGTTTTGTATTCAATTATGTTAGATTGCATCGCAATGTGTGTATTTATAGTGTTATTGATCGTGCTAGATAGTGTGACGAGTTTTTGCCTCGATTAACGATAGATGTAGATATCAGGTAGGTGAATGACAGTACACTAGGTCGGGTAGTAATACACACATGAAAATGATTAAAAATGCATTAAATAATTAAAAAAAATGTTGTTTAGTCATTCGTGGTGCGAGAGTACACGAGAGGTACGAGTTTCTGTGCAGGACCAAGTACAGGAACGCTTGAGGGTTCGATAGATTGTGTTGAGGAAAGATGAAGTCAAAAGTGTAAGTCACCAACCTAACTCATATTTTTATGGAATTTTTGACCCCTCTAAGACACTTGGATGAGGCATTGAGATACACATACACATGTGATGACTTTATGGGTATAAATACCCAATTTTCCTACTTCTCGACCACCTTTTTTCTCTCATCTCTCTCTCAAACAAAAAATTTGTAGTGTGGAGGACAGTTTTGTGGAGTTCTAGACACAATTTGGAAACCCGAACTTTGAGCAATTGACAATCAAATGTTGAATCCTTGCTCTCCTTGTCAATATCTACATGTCGTGTATGAATTTTCGTGTTTTGACGTATGTTTTTGGGGGTGTGGGTGAACACGGCATCTCACAATGTGTTGTTATGGTTTAGGTTTGATTTGGAGCAACAAATGAGGAATTGGTTGATGTTGTTGTATCTATTTTCGAAGGATTATTGGTGTTTTATCGGGAATTATTGGGGTTTTCATCTCGGACGTAGTTCATTGAAATTTTGTGGTGTATTATGTTTTGTATGGTGATCCGTGAGAGGTTGGGATGGTTCGGACCACGGCGACGAGTGGGGGTGTTGAAAATCCCAACACATTGCGTTTCTGGCTTGGGCGCCGCCAGAGACGATGTGGAGAGTAAATCTCCACGGCATCCAAACCAAAGGGCGACCCCAACCCTACGCTTTAAGTCATGCCGTGGGTACCGACCCATGGCGGAATGAGTCACGGCTCCAAGGGCATGATTCACTATTGTAGACACCATGAGAGTTTGATATAATTTAGTGGGGATTTAACTTAAGGATAATTGTTCGATATAATATGGATTAAAACGATCAAATTGATATGTAATTGGGAATTTGGAGAACTTCCGAGCTTGAGGAATTAAATGGAATTTTTTATTATCGATATTTGGAGGCGTGATTGGACGATATCGTATTAGTTGGAGCGCGGTTTGAGGTGTGTAGTATCGCAATTGAAATCCTTTGCGTAATTACATGCTTTATTTATTTTGAATTCCAGTTGAGTTGCTCTATTATTCTATTTACTGTTGTGGTTATATAGACGGTCAGTAGGGTGCGCCTTTATCGTGTTATTCCTTTTGTGTATGTCTACTAGTCCATAACACGTGTTGTTAGGGGTCTCGACGGATAGTTCGACCCGAGTATCATGATGGGGCACGTGTCGGTGCACCGTCGGTCTGCACCGACCATCGAGAGGACCCGGAGGCTAGGCAGCTGGAGTGTTACTCTCTGGCAGTGCTCGCAGAGAGTTTGAAGTATGGTGCTAGTTTGACTTAGGTTTAGCACACATTCTGAGCTTTTCTCTTACTTATTCATGCAATGAGCACAGTTGTCTGTTTATTTTTCCACATATTTACTTAATAGCTTATTAATTTCCTGCATTTAATTTTCGTAATTACTTACTGAATTTCCTTAAGAATACTCACTATAAACTCGTTATCTACCTTTTTATGATGGCTGAGTGCAGATCCTATTACGAGTCGCACTAAGGGCAAGCTTGCTGACTACCTATGATTACGAACTGACAGGCTGGACTTGTACATTTGTTATATATGTATTTATCTTTTTTATCGTGGATACAATTGGCCCGTGACATAATCTAATGACCTTCAAATTTAATTGGTGACACGTGTCATGTTTCATGGCCGTGACCTACCCGTCGTGACTGCTCATATTACTCAAGCCTCAGGAATCGACACGAAGGTATATTTTATTTTTCTGTGATGTTTGTATTATTATTTATAACCGTATTTCAACTTTGTATGTCTTAGTGCATAATTCTGTTTTATTAATTACCACAAATTTTTGTGGGAGATTCCCCTAAGAAAAACATTTTAAGGTATAATACAAGTAATTAAACACTAGAAAATGGTAATCAAGGAATTATCGAAGAATAATAAATAATTAAATAAAATTTAGTAGTAAGGTTATGTCTGGGAACGAACGCGGTGCGAGTTGTGAGATGATACGGGTCCGGTAACGCAACGTGTGAGCGAGAATTGGCTAAGTGGCGAGGTTAAAGTCACCTAGTGAAGTGACACAAATGAGGTGGAGTTAGTGGCTAGTTTGAGGGAGAGACACAAGATGTGCCTCGAGATTCATGCATAGGTGTAGATGATGATGAGGTATAAATACCCACCTCATCACCTTTTATTTCTCCTTTATCTCATTTCTCACTCACTCAATTGTCAAACAAAGGGACGAGGCTTTCGGACTACTCAAGCTCGTTGAGACGGTGGGGATTGACCAACCACATGAAAAAGGTAGGATCTCGACTTCCTTTGTGTTTATCTACAATTTGGTGTAAATTTTGTGGGTTTTAGTCACGATGATTTCGGACGAGATTTTTGGAAAATGATGGATATAAGTTTAGGTGGTGTTTTTGAAATTAATGAGATGATTTATTGATAATTGGTGAATTGGTTTGAGTATTTAAAGTTGGTGAGAATTTTTGGGCATTTTTGATGAATTTTTGAACGATTTTCAAAATCGAGAGTTTTGTCGAGGTTTTGATGCGAACCAAAGGTGGTTTAGTGTTATAACAGACGTCCCTAAGAGTTTGGGATAAACTCGAAACATGGCGATGCGAGCTAGGGGTGCAAAACCTCTGATAATTGCATTATGGGCACGAGGTCACGAGGAACGCGAACCCCAAACCCACGCCATGAGGGGGCGCCACCAGGGTTGGACCCCAAGGCATGACACTGTTCATCAAGGAAAAATTCATAAAATTTTGAAAAAATTCAAAGATCTCTAGGTATTCGAATGGGTCCGAATACAATCTAATACCCCAAAAATCAACCCAATTACACTAATAAAATAATTATAAAAATAAGGTAAATTAAAAAGTTTTTAATAGGATTTGCAAATTTGGATTAAATGATTGTCAAATTTTGAGAATTCGAATGGAACAACTTAGACAGTTACGTGAGGATCAGAGTTTTGTGGTATTTGAGGTATGTTTTTTGTACGAATGTAAGACCAGTAAGAAAATGCAATTAATTCATTTTCCATTATTGATGTCTCTATTTGAATTGAGTTATTTGTTGAAATTTCATTCTATATTTTCTTGGTTGAGTGTCTTAGCGTAAATATGACGTGAAGGTACTCTTGGGTCCATATTAGCTGGGCAAACATGAGAACTGCCTGCAGGGGTTTTGTCCACCCCGTAATAGTGGGTTATACCCCATGTACTAGATTGTTTTGGATGTGGATGTGGATTGTTGTGATTATGGATTATGGTACTATGGTACTATGTGGAAATTGACCACTTATGGACCTCTCTTGACTTTTTGGACACTCAAATTTTAATGCTATGCTTACCAGTCTATTTTTCATGCAATTTGTTATAAAGCCTTTCAATACCGCATGATATTTGGACTATTTATTTTGTGACTCTTGAATTACTATTTAGTTTCTTATGACATTATTTTCATATTTTTCATGCCCTCACCGTCTAGTTTGTGACGGTGGTGCAGATAGAGCAGAAACGAGCAAGGGAAAGGAGTTGATGCTAGGTGATATCATTTGAGGACTCTCGAAGTGTTTCTTTCCTTTACTCACTGTAGGTCTTGCTTCTTTTGACTGTGATTATTGTATTATGTGTTTTGTAAAACACTGGGACATATATAGGGATTGAGAGACTAGGGATATCATGTATGATCGCATTGTTTCACTTTGATCACCAGACATGCATGTATTTATCCATTTCTCAAAGTTTTCACGTGATAGGTTATCTATTTTTCTTGATTTTCCATCATTAAGTTATAGTTGATTATAGTGATTTCCACTGCTAATTTCTTGATAACTTTATAATCCTTTAATTTACACATTTAAATAATAAAATTATGTTGTATATGAGGATTTTAGGCTGACTAGGATGCGTAGACTTCGCGAGAAAGGGCTCGAGGTCCTCGTAGGTCTAGGTTGGGCGAAACCCAATTTTATAGGGAACTGGGGTCGTCGTAGTTGGTATCAGAGCTAATAAGGTTTTATTACCTAACTCTTAATTAACCTTACAACCGGCATAAAATACAAACCAGTAGAAATGGGGAATAGTTGGAACCTAGGGGTGGAACCCTATGATCCTGAATTGAGGTTTAGTTAGGAAGTGAGGAGAGTTGGGGAAAAGTTAAGATTTAATCCTATTTGTTATATCTGTTGTGATGTATTATACTATATCGGTAGTTATTGACTAATTCGGGTATTCATTTTCTATTTCAGATTGTGATGACGGATCAGACAGAGCCCAAGGATGATAATGGGGTTGCTGGTCCTCGTGTTATCAGTGTTGAGGATTTTAGGCCTTAACACAGAGATTTGCTACTTAAGATTAGAGGTTAGAGGAGATCTTGAGGATTTTGAGGACACCAGCTGCTGCTACACCAACACCACCATCTACCTCAAGAGTTCCTACTACCCAGGAGATGGACACGCTGATTGTTGCTACATCTACTCCTCCTACGATGATTGCAGCGATACCGAAGACTGCTGTGTTACCACTAGTACAAGCTGAGGTAGTGCCTGTTGTACCTCTAGCTCAGACTGACATAGTGTCTACTCAAGTAGCAGAGAGAGTCATTAGGGCCACAGCTGAAGCTAGGCAGTTGAGGGAGTTCATGAGGCATAACCCGAAGGATATGGTGGCTTCGAAGATGTTTCTGAAGAGCCACGAGAAGGTGCACAATATTATCGCGACATATGAGCACATGCGGGCCTCTATTTCATCTTCTATGTTGTTTGGAGAGGCTAATGATTGGTGGACTATGATAATGTCTACCAGAGGGGTGCCCGAGGATTGGATAGAGTTCAAGACCCAATTCAACGTGAAGTACTTTCCTTCTACAGTTCTGAGGGCGAAGAGGAACGAGTTCTCCACTATTTGACAACTCACAAACAAGTCTGTCATGGATTATATAGGACAGTAGAGCCCAGAGTAGTGGTTAAGTTGCTCCACCACCACGACTAGCATAACTATAGTCATTACACCTGTACCTGTATAGAGTTTCACTAGTCGACCACCAAAGGCTACTAGCCTACACAGCAGGAGAGGTAGTATTAGAAAGTAGGGATACTAGTAAAGGAGGTGGACAAACACAAACACAGAGATCTGGACAAGCACAGACTCAGAGGTCTGGTCAGACTAAGAGAACTCCACAAGGACGTGGGCAGGGTCAGACATAGGGGTAGGTATCATCTGGATCACGGGAGACACGTACTTGTTACAAGTGTGGTCCTATCGATCATCTATAGCTTCAGTGTTCATTGCTAAGGAGAGCTCAGCCACAGCATCACCAGTAGTAGTGGGAAAGTTGTTGTTGAGCCAGACCAGGGAGCATCTCGTAAACTCGTTGAGGGTATGTCTTTGATTTGCAGTACGTTGATGCATACTATGTTTGATTCAAGTTCTATAGTTTCATTTCTTTATGGACGCATGGTAGATGCATTAGGGTTGAGACCCATTAGGATTAGTAGACCTTTGATCTTTAACACAACGGCTAGGGGCAAAATAAACCCAAACTTGATGTGTGTTGATTGTTCAGTAGTTATAAAGGGTCACGATTTGAGAGTACTAGAGTTCCTAAAGTTTGATGCATTGTTAGGCATGGATTGGTTAGGAGCTTATCATGCCCATATTGATTGTTATGGGAAAATGATTATCATGATTCCATTAGCAGATGGTACAAAGATTAGACTTCGAGGTATAATGGCTTTATTATCGATCACCAGGGACAGAGAGGCTATTAGTAGTGAGATCGGGACATTTGCGAGTATCATGAGCACTGCCGAGAGACTGGAGGTCAGTATAGTTGATGTACCGGCAGTGTGCGAGTTCACTGATGTATTTCCTAAGGATCTGTCAGGACTACCACCGTCGAGAGAGATAGATTTCATCATAAACTTAGTACCTGGGACTAAACCCATTTCTATACCGCCGTATAGGATGGCACCTCGAGAGTTAAAGGAGCTCAGGACTCAATTAGATGAGTTGTTAGAGTTGGGATTCATTAATCCTAGCATGTCACCGTGGGGAGCATCGATGTTTTTGTGAAAAAGAAAGATGACAGCCTAAGATTGTGCATTGACTACAAACAATTGAACTGGGTAACGATGAAGAATAAGTATCCGTTTCCTCATATAGATGATTTGTTTGATCAGTCGACGAGTGCGAAGTGGTTTTCGAATATAGACCTGAGGTCAGGTTATCACCAGCTCAGGATTAGGGCTAAAGATAGAGAGAAGATTGCATTTAGTACTAGATACGGCCATTACCAGTTTACGGTCATGCCTTTTAGTTTGACTAACGTTCCAACTATGTTTATGGATCTCATGCACAGAGTACTAAGGACTTATATGGATAGATTTGTGATTGTGTTTATTGATGATATCCTTATCTACTCCAAGACTCGTGAGGAGCATGAGGGATATCTCCATATAGTTCTACAAACTTTGAGGGACCACCGTTTGTATGGCAAGTTCAGTAAGTGTGAGTTTTGGCATCTAAAGGTCAGATTTTTGGGTCATATTGTTGGAGTTAACGGTGTTTCTGTAGATTCTGCGAAGATTAGAGCAATAATTGAATGGCCTACTCCGACTACAATGACAATGATCCTCAGTTTTTTGGGATTAGTTGGGTATTACCATCGTTTTATGCAGGATTTTTCCAAAATTGCTATACACCGATGACATACTAACTCGAAATAATGTGAAGTTTGATTGGGATGAGAGTTGTGAGCAAGAATTCTCTATTCTGCAAAGAGAAGCTGACAAGCGTGCCAATTCTTGCATTACTGAAATAGGGAAGGACTTGGTGGTTTATAGTGTTGCGTCAAAGGTTGGGTTTTGTTGTGTTTTAATGTAGGAGGGCAAGGTGATTGCGTATGCTTCTCGACAGCTCAAAGTTCATGAGAAGAATTATCCGACGCATGATTTAGAGTCAGCTGTTGTGGTATTTGCATTGAAGATTTGGAAACATTATCTGTATGGTGTAAGGTTTGGTATTTTCATTGATCAAACACAGCTTGAAGTATTTATTCTCTCAAAAGGAGTTGAATATGAGACAAAGACGTTGGTTAGAATTCCTAAAGGATTATGATTTTTTGCTTGAGTATCATCCTAGAAAGGCCAACATAGTTGTTGATGCTTTGAGCAGGAGATGATCTGATAGTGAGGTAGTTGCGGTCTACATGATTCACGAGTATGTGTTACTCGAGGCAGCTGAGATGATGAGTTCAGTTGATATGCCAGCTGCTACCAGGACAAAGATTTGTGGTCAGATGAGGATGCAGACTGTTTCACTTTAGGTAGTTCATGAGGGATAACAGACTTATGAGTTGTATATGCGGTTCGTTAAATGGCTGATAGTTCAGATTATCCATACTGGAGTCGCTCGATAGACGCATGTTTGAGGTGTCGAGGGCGACTGTGGATTCCATTCATGGATTATTTACGCACAAAGATACTTCAGGAGGCTCACCGTTCATTTTTTTTTTTGTTCATTCGGGTCGAACCAAGATGTATGTTGATATGCGACATCTTTTCTGGTGGTCAGGGATAAAAACTGATTTTTCAAAGTTTATATGAGCGTGTAAGATACCCCAGCATGTGAAGGCTGAGCATAAGCAATCAGAAGGAATGTTGCAGCCTCTTCCCATTCCATAGTGGAAGTGGGAGCATATTACTATGGATTTTATCTGTGGTTTGCCTCGATCATCTTGCAGACTTGACAATATCTAGGTAATTATGGACAGACAGACGAAATTTGCACATTTCATTCTGGTATCCACTACACACAGAGTTGATAGATTGAGTATTCTCTACGAGCATGAGATAGTCAAATTGCAAGGAGTTTCGTTGTCTATTGTGACAGATAGAGGACCGCAGTTCACTTCATTGTTATGGCAGAGCATGCAGGCTCAGTTTGATACCAGCTTGATTTGAGTACAGCATACCATCCACAAACTAACGGATAGTCCGAGTGACTGATTAGGTGTTAGAGGACATGATTAGGATGGGTGTACTGCAATACGGAGGATCTTGGGAAGAGTACCTTCATTTGTATGAGTTTACATACAACAACAGTTTCCAAGCTAGTATTGACATGGCACCATTTGAGGCAATGCATGGCAGACCTTGTAGATCACCATCGTGTTGGGCGGAACCTGAGGACGTGGTGATAGTTGGGCCTAAGATTGTTGTTGATCATATTGAGAAGGTATGACAGATTCGTCAAATATTGAAGCATGTTTAGGAGAGAGAAAAAAGTATTATGATAACTATCACGACAAGTTATAGTACGATGAGTGAGCCTATATGTATTTGAAGGTTTCACCTCTGAAGGGTCACAAGAGGTTCGGAATCAAGAGAAAACTCGCACCTAGGTTTATTGTTCCTTTAAGGATTCTGAAGAGAGTCATCAAGGTTGCTTATGAGTTGGAGTTGCCACCTCAACTCACTGGAGTTCACCTAGTTTTCCATTTTTCTATGCTTCGACTAGACAAGTCAAGTGAAGGACGGCGACTGATGGTAGATCTGAGTCAGATTGATTAGCATGATGATATTACTTATGAGGAGCAGCCGATTCAGATTGTGGATAGGAAGGTCAAGTTACTGAGAAATAAGGAGACACCTTCAATACTCATCATGTGGAAGTACCACAGAGACGAGGAGTTAACCTGGAGTTAGAGTCCTATATGCGCGAGTATTTTCCTCATTTATTTGATTCCAGTTAGTCGTTATTTTAAGTAATTACTAGATAAATTTTGAGGACGAAAATCTAATAAGTTGGGAAGACTATAACGACCCTCATATTTAATTGGTGACACGTGTCGTGATTCAAAACCGTAACCTACCCGTCGTGACTTGTCATATTACTCAAGCCTCGGGAGTTGACACTGAGGTATATTTTATTTTTCTGTGATGTTTGTATTATTATTTATACCCGAATGTGAACTCTGTATGTCGTAGTAAGTGATTTTATTTTATTAATCGCCACAGATTTCTATGGGAGATTTGCCTAAGAAAAATAAGAATTTTAAGGTACAATGCTAGTAATTAAACACCAAAAAATGGTAATTAGGGAATTATCAAAAAATAATAAATCATTAAATAAAATTTGGCAGCGAGGTTATGTCTGGGAACGCACATGCGGTGCGAATTGTGAGATGCTACGAGTTAAGTAACGCGACGTGTGAGCGAGAATTGGCTAAGTGGTGAGGTTAGAGTCACCTAGTAAAGTCACACAAGTGAGTAGGAGTTGGTGGCTGGTTTGACGGAGAGACAAGATGTGCCTTGCGATTCGTGCGTAGGTGTAGATGATGATGAGGTATAAACATCCACCTCATCATCTTTTCTCTCTCCTCTATCTCATTTCTCACTTACTCAATCGACGAACAAAGGGACGATGGTTTCGGACTTCTCGAGTTCGTTTCGATGGCGAGGATCGACCAAGCATGTGAAAAAGGTAAGATCCTAACTCCCCTCGTGTTTATCTATAGTTTGGTGTAAATTTTATGGGTTTTCGTCACGACGATTTCGGACGAGATTTCAAAAAATATTGCAAATAAGTTTGGGTGGTGTTTTTGAAATCAATGAGATGATTTATTGATAATTGGTGAATTGGTTTTAGTATTTGAAGTTGATGGGAATTTTTGGGGATTTTTGATGAACTTTTTAACTATTTTTGAAATCGAGGGTTTTGTCGAGGTTTTGACGCGAACCAAAGGTGGTTTATTGTTGTAACGGATGTCCCTAAGAGTTTGGGATATGCTCGAAATAAGGTGACGCGAGTCGGAGGTGCAAAAACCTTAATAACTGTTGCATTTTGGATGTGACGCCGTGAGGGACGCCGTGGGCATTTATGCCAACGGCGCCACCCACGGCATCGGGGGCAGTAAGCCTTAAACCCACACCATAGGGGGCGCCGCCAGGGTTCAACCCCACAAAGCCACCACGGCGTGACACTGTTCATAGGGGGAAAATTTATAAAATTTCAAAAAAATTCAAGGATCTCTCCAGTATTCAAATGGGTCCGAATACAACCTAATACCCTGAAAATCAACCCAATTACACTAATAAAATAATTATAAAAAATTGGGTAAATTAGAATGTTTTTAATAGGATTTGCAAATTTGGGTTCAATGATTGTCAAATTTTGAGAATTTGAGTGGAACAACTTAGAGAGTTACGCGAGGATTGGAGTTTTGCAGTATTTGAGGTACGTTTTTGTACGAATGTAAGCCAGTAAGAAAATACACATTAATTCATTTTCCATTATTGATGTCTCTATTTGAATGAAGCTATTTGTTGGAATTCCATTCTATATTTTCTTTGTTGAGGTATTGGTGTAAGTGTGTCGTGAAGGTACTCTTGGGTTCATATTAGTTGGGCAAACGTGAGCACTGCCTGCAAGGGTGTTGTCCACCCCTTAATAGTGGGTTATACCCCGAGTATTGAATTGTTGTAGATGTGGATGTTATGATTATAGATTGTGGTACTGTTGTACTATGTGAAAATTGACCACTTATGGGCCTCTCTTGACTCTTTGGACACTCAAATTTCGTTGCTATTCTTACCAGTTTGTTTGTCATGCAATTTGTTATATTCTTGCCTTTCAATACCGCATGATATTTGGACTATTTATTTTGTGACTCTTGAATTACTGTCTAGTTTCTTCTAGCATTAGTTTCATATTTTTCATGCACTCATCGTCTAGTTTGTGACGGTGGTGCAGTTAGAGTATAGACGAGCAAAAGAAAGGAGTTGATGCTAGGTGATATCCTTTGAGGACTCTCGGAGCGTTTCTTTCCTTTACTCACTGTAGGTCTCGCTTTTTAGACTGCGATTATTGTATTGTATGTTTTATAAAACACTGGACATATATGGGGAATGAGAGACTAGGGATATAATGTAAGGTCTCATTGTTTAGCTTTGATCACAGATATGCATGTATTTATCCATTTCTTAGGGTTTTCACGTGATAAGTTATCTATTTTTTCTAATTTTCCATTACTAAGTTATAGTTGATTATAATGATTTCCATTGCAAATTTCTTGATAACTTTATAATCGTATAACTCACACTTTTAAATAATAAAATTATGTTGTATATGAGGATTTGAGGTTGACTAGGATGCGTTGACTTCACGAGTAAGGGCTCGGGGTCACATAGGTCTAGGCCAGGCGGGACCCAGTTTTATAGGGAACTGGGCCATCATACATATACTTGATATTATGAGGCATTTTGGTATTGATATCTATATATGATGCTTAGCTTACGAGTTTTTCACATTAGGTATTTCCATTAACATGATATGAATGTGTATAATTGAATTTATCATGTCTTAAGTCTTCCGCTAATATTGGATGGTATAACAAATGATTGGAGTCCAGTAATTGAGTCTAAATAGTAATAATAATAATGATTCTAATTTGTGGTTTTTGAATGATATTTGATGGATTAGATGGTTGTGAGACACTGCAGGCAGTGACATAGCTAGGTGTGGGCTAGGTGTGGGACCCGTGATGGGCCTTAGGAGTTAAGGGTTGTTACATTCCGTATTAAAACAATACAGAATTTGTCTAGTTACTATTTTTCTACTTCCTTCAACTAGGAATGTATTGAAATCTAAACCAAATGACTTAATTTTTTGAGCTCTTTTGCTCCTTCGAAGTTCAAGAACTTCTACTATTTCATTGTCATTCTCATTTTCATTGACTTCCTTCCCTTTTTGGTTTTGTTCAGGAATATTTTTGGGAATAAATTTAAATCTGGTCTCATCAAAAATTGTATCACTTGATTCAATTACTGTATTTACTTAAGTCGAATTATTAAGCTCAATTACCATGAACCTATATGCCTTACTGTGTTTTACATATCCAATAAATATACACTCCACTCCCCTTTCACCCAATTTTCTCTTTTTGGGTTCTAGTACTGTTACTGTTGCTTTACAACTTCAAACTCTTAAATAATTAAGGTTTGTTTTTGCTTATTCCAAAGCTCATTAAGGGTGACCTTATTCCTCTTCTGTGGAATTCTGTTCAAAATATGACATGCAGTCATCAATGCCTCGCCACAAAATCCACTACTCAAACCTGAGTTTGATAGCATAGCATTGACCATTTTGGTTAGAACACGATTTTTGCATTCAGCCACACCATTTTGTTGTGGTGTATAGGAAGTTGTAGTCTCATGAACTATTCCAGTGGATTCAAAGTACTTTGGATCATAGTACTCTCTTCCCCTATCAAACCTTAAACATTTTATAAAGGTCTCACATTGCAATTGAGTTTCTGCCTTATAGGCCCGAAACTTAACCATTGCTTCATCTTTGGAACGCAACAAATCAACATAACACAATTTGCTATAATCGTCAATAAATTTTATAAAATATTTATTGTCTCCTATTGATGTTGTACCAAAATGTATATTAAATCAAGCAATTGTGAGTTTATTTCAACATTAGGAAAGGGTTTTCTAGTTATTTTTGTTTTCATGCACGTATTGCAATTTCCTTCATTTTTAGCAAAATAAGGCAGTAATTCTAGATTCACCATATCATATAATTTCCTGAAATGAATATGTCCTAGTCTATGTTCTATAAAAATGGAGACTCAACAAGGTACACAAAAATAATATTCTTATCAAATAAAATGATTACATTAAGTTTAAACATATCCTCATAAGTATAACCCCTCCTAACATACACGCCTCCCTTGGAGAGTATAAATTTGTCAGCTTCAAATACAAGCCTAAAACCAAACTTATTCAAAAGATTACCAGGTACCAGATTCTTCCTCACTTCTGGTGCATAATACACATTAGTGAGTGATAATTTTACGAGAAGTGAACTTCATATCAACACTACCTATGCCTTTAACAAGAACAATAGCATCATTATGATGTACAAGACAATATTTTCATCTATTGTCTCCATGGTTTTGAATTACCTCTTGTTCTTATAGACGTGTCAAGTAGCACTAGAATCAACCCACCAAGCCATGTCATTTTTAACGACGTTGATTTCAAAAGATTTCAAAAACATGGCAATGAGATCATCATTTTCGTTTCCTGCATTTTTTGTAGCACTTAAGGAAGCATGATTTTTCCTTTCTTCTTCTTCCAATGATGACAGTCGGACTTGAAGTGGTCATCTTTCCAGCAGAACCAGCAAGTGACCTTATGCTTAACTACCAGGCTTTTTAAAACCACCAAGCTTGTTAGGCCTGTTCAGCAAGGGCTTTTTGAACTTTGCCTCTTCCATCACATGCACCTTTGAAATTTCTTGAGCAGTCTGCTATTTTTCATTTTCTGCATGCAACAATCCTCTTCTACACGAAGATGGCTAGCAAGCTCATCAAGAATGATGTCCTCTTTTTTATGCTTCAGAGTTCATTTGAACTCTTTCCAAGATGATTTCATCCCTAACAAGATTGTGTTGAGAGAAATTATTCCAAATCCTCTCAACTTCACGAAATTGCTCCATAACATATCTATAATCTACCATTTTAAAATTAATAAACTTGGAGATAAGGAATTTTTTCTCGCATCCTCCTTATGATACCTCGCCTCCAGTTTCTCCCACAGTTCCTTGTTAGAAAGAACTTCATAGTAGAGGTCAAACATGGAGTCCTTCATGCATTCAGAATGTGACCTATGCAGGTGTGGTCATCCGTCTCCCATTTTTGCCTCTTTCTGATCTGCTCGACAGTTTCATCATCGGACTCCACAGGCTTGGGTGTATCTAAGAAATACACCAGATGAAGCGCGCCACCAGTAAGAAATGCACCCATTTCTACCACCTCAGAAAATCTCCTCCATCGAAGCGATCGAGCTTCATGATGTTCGTCGATAGTTCTTTTATTAAAGCCATTGCAACAATGAAAATTTTCCTTTAGATTGTTAGACCAGAGAATTTAGCAACGACTTCAAAGCGTGTATCTAAGCCACTGTCATAAAGGAAACTTTGCTCTCAATACTGCAAGAGTCAGCAAATAAAGGATACGATGAAATAAAACCTAGTTGTCACTGCAGTAGTGAAAGGTAGAACAATAGCTTTTGCTGTGAATTTTTGATATGTTCTTCTTCCCCCAAGCATCTTCTCTTATAGTCCTTTGGTCAAGCCAGTTAGAGAAAAAATGGGATAGTGGGGAATTTCAATTGCCTTGACAGTTGAAACTGCTTCACTCAGTCAACATTAAATGGGTTAACACTCATTAACTGCCCACTAAGTTGAGGGGTCAGTTAATTTACCACCACTTATTAATTTTGAAAATGGTAAAATGGTAAAAAGTTTTAACCATGGTTAGCCCACATACACACGCGCAAAGTGCGAAGTGTGCCTATACAAAGCGTCATATGCGCCTCGCCGCACGTGCATGTGGCTCACTATGCATAGCTCTTGTGGTTTTTCTTTTACACTTAAAGTAGTGCAAGAGTATATCTACTCTTTAAAGTAGAACTTTCTAACCCATGTGGGACCAAACATTTCCTTTGTTTTGAAAATGTCCAACAAGAACGACGTTTAAAACCTCGGTGGATTACAATGTATTGATCCATTGAGCCTAGGTAATCGATAGATCTAAATTATTTCAACATGATCGATAATGAACTTGAACTATAAATATTTATTAACTAAATGTCTAACATTTATTGTGTATTCCATGAGTCTCAATTCTTGATTTTCTCGATAGAGAAGTAAGATCTTGGCGACCGTAACTAATCTATGGTGGTTGCAGCTTTCTCTTAAAATACTGGGATTTCAATACTCTAAAAGCAAGTTGGAGTAATTTAATACATAGTGAAGGACGTTGATTTGTTTTTTCATTTGTCCCACTGCCTTTTGCTTTTCTATTTAATTTGTTGCACTCATAGAAGACTAATGTTTCCTTGCTTTCTTCCATTTGTTATAGACTGGTAAAGTTTTTGAACTTACAAATATATAAATATATATATATAGTGGTTGCAACTTTCTCTTAAAATATTGGGATTTCAATACTCTAAAAGCAAGTTGCAGTGATTTAATATAGGGTGAATGACGTTGATTTGCCTTTTCATGTGTCGTTGCCTTTTTTTGTTGATTTTGACAACAGTTTCGTTGCCTCCTTTGGTTTTCTATTTAGAATGTTTTCTTGCTTTTCTTCCATTTGTTGTGCATTGTTGCGGCATCATCATTAATTGTGCAGGGGCTATGGAGTGAATACACATTCAACGCAAAAAATTGTCTCCGTTAATGTGTATTCCACAAAACAAACCCACTACTTTCCAATTTTTAGGTGTTCTTAATTTTTTTTTCCATGCTTTTTTAAGCTTTCTTTAAGTTTTTTCTATTATTAGACATTTTTTTTTATTTTTTTGTTCTTTTCTTTTTGTTATGTTATTTCATTTTCACATTACATAGCATCATGGATAGTGTCTAATCACACCCTATATTTTTAGAGGGTGTGATACACTGTCTATGCCACGTCACCCACATAGTGCGAATCCACATTCCTGATGAAGAAACTTTTTTAACCCAATATCTATTCTATCCTAGTTGACACATATCCACCCTCAATCCACAACCCCATTGGAGATGCTCTTATGCACTAGTTGCAAAGTTTTTGAAGTTATATACATATATATGCTGCTTTTTATATGCATTAAGTTAAGAAAATATTAAGAAAAATAAAAAATAAAATGAAAACTAATGGGTGGCATAATTTTTTGATAGTCAAGGATATCCAAGCAACCACCACTGTACTGGACAGATGGAGTACCTGACTAGTTCCTCAAAGGACTTTAGTTGCCCCACTACGAAACTCAAGTTAGAAAATGAAAGGAGAAGGGAGAGGCAAGGAATTCAATCTCACACCTTTGGTATATGGCATAATTTTGCAATACACTATTGGAGTCAAAAGATTTTGCCAACGTGAGGCTTGCTGGCATATTTCATGTGGTGCAATGGAAGGTCCAAATGAACTCGGGCCTACGGAGAAATGAAGCCACCTAGAGTTGAAGGAAAACTGAAGGAACAGAAGTGAAGAGAGGTGACACTGCAGAGAAGTGGAAAGCAAATGGGCTTAACTCATATGCCCTGAATTATTCATTCATTTGTACTTAGAGTCTGCATACAAACAAATAACAACTTTTTCTGATTCTACTAAAACCACAATATTATGCTATTGCTGGGGTAATTTCACATTGGACTTTATACATTGTAACACTTAGTTAAAACTTAACTTTGTAACAAAAAAATCACCATATATTTAAAATGCTACACAAAAAGTCACGCAGACCACATTTTGGCCATCATTGTGCTTACGTGGCAAAGGAAGTCAAAGAAGATAAACGTATCCTCTTATGAGAAAATTGAACGATGACAAGATGAAAAGCTATTGTTCATCTTCTTCACTGAGGACGGTTGAGCGCATAAGTCATATTCCCTCTCCATAGTAGTCAAGATCAAACACCAAGAAACATTAGTTAAAGTTTTACTCGGTAGACACACCTTTATCCACATAAATCAGAAACTGATTCTCTTCAATTTAAACAAAAAAATAAATAAAAAATAATCCCCATTATTCATATGCTTCATCTAGCGCATGACCACACTACACCATGAATTTGATTGTTTTTACAAAAACAAAATCATATCATAAAACAACTGAATTAAGAAATACAATGCAAGTCATATGAAACCAGCATCAAATTTGAATCTCGCTTAAGGAAGCGAATCCTCCAGTCAACCCACTGATTTGGGACTGAAGAGTTGAGGTTGGTTGCAGACATTCTCAACTGTATCGATAATGGGATAGGAGGAATTGAAATGAAGTCTCTTATTGTTGTTCACATCTCACATCAGTCGATACGTTAGCACTGGTATTCAGCTCTAATTTTCTTTCCTTACTGGTGAAGAAGGTGAACAGTGACTTTTCATCTTGTCACCTTTAGATTTTCCTCGTAAGCACAGTGATAACCAGAATGTAGTTAGCGTGATTTTTGTACAACATTTTAAAATGTTTGGCGGTTTTTTTGTTACAAAGAAAATGTTTTGTGACCAAAGTGTTACAATGCATGAAGTCTGGTGACCCTGTGTGATATTAACCTGCTATTGCTGGCTTGCTGCATATATACTTGGCAGCTAACAATCTCCCTACTTGCACTACTAATAATTATCTTAACCAAGCCCAAATTTGTCTATAAATATGAATGAGCAAACATACAATAAAGGAATAATTGGCAGTAGTCAATTACATTGAACTCAATGTCTTAACAGACTTGGACCGGACCAGCAGTTGCATTCGCAAAACCTAATACTGAGTTGAAATCACTTCATTTGATTCAAAAGGAGAGCTAAAGATTTTCAACACCAACTGTATCTGAACAAGAAGAGCCTATGCCTTTACTTTTCCAGCCTGCAGAGTATGAATTCTTTGCTGCAATTTCATGATCTGTGATGCCAAAATTAAAATTAGTCCATTGATTAGTGTACTTGACTGAAACGAGGGGACACCATAGTATCAATAGGTGCGATAACATATACATACATATTATCCACTACCCATATATTTATATATATGGAAAAACTATAGGGTGATTCTATCTTCCTTTTCCCAATCATCACCGTAGAATCACTCTATAAATAAATAGTATTAAATACATATTATCCACTACCCATATATTTATATATATGGAAAAACTATAGGGTGATTCTATCTTCCTTTGCCCAATCACCACCGTAGAATCACTCTATAAATAAATAGTATTAAATACAACAGTTGGATAATTATTATTTTTTTCTTTTTGGTAGGAGTTGGATAATTATTTTATTCGTAAAGCATCATACACTTCAATAGAATCGCTTATCAAAACAAGAAATTGTAAATCTAATATATCCAAAAATATATGAATCTATGAGTAAAGAAGCAAAAATGTTGAGAAGTGGGGGTATAGGTTGTATTTTAAAGCCCATCCTCCGCATGAAAGTTAAACACAAAATTAAATTAATAAATAGTTTTAAAAAATGGGGAAGCCTCAATTTTATAAAACCTGAAACAAAACCTAATGTTAACCTAACAAGTCAAAAAGCGAAGCCAACAATAGCCAAAGACAAAAAGAAAAAAAAAAAAAAACAAATAAACATAAAAGAACAATGTGGTGAAAAAAAAGAAAATTCAGCAAAGATATAAAGTATTAACGTTGGACATACATGCGAATCCTTAAAATCATGAACCAAAAGTCCTTTAGAATCTTTATTCCAGTGGTGGAAAATGTTGACACATGGAGGCTTCTCTGATCAAGCCTTTACGCAATGATTTGGGGATGGAGAAATCATGATCGGAGCATCACCAGAAACCGGTGACGCCCAACAACGCCAAAGTCAGAGAAGAGTGTTTGCTTCTCATTGTCCTGAAAACAGTGGCTGGGACTCCTTGGACTGATCTACAGAAAGACATTTCAAAAGAAAGCGGTTTGCAAGTGAAGCTTCAACCAGTGGAGGATGATCGTGCAATTATCAAGTGTGCAAATCACGAGTTCAAGAGGATAATCTTAAATGCCAAGGGTTTCCGCCCAAATATAGTTCTTCATCTCATTAATACACATTCCGCGAATCGACTGGACGTTGGACACATAGCAGAGGACTGGGTGACAAATCAGTTCCATGGAGAAGAACGAGGGGAAGCTTTACGTTGAAATTAAAGATGAGGCCAGATCCCCTGCTTTTGGATATGGACACGTCATGGAGAGCTGTCCACATTTCAAAATTCAGTTGGGCTCACAAACGATGCTCTAAGCCCACAATCATCTCCAACTCAACACCATTTTAATACCCAATCCATCACAAGAACCCACCTTCAACCCAACCCCACTGACCACTACCAATGACCAGTGCATCACAAGAACCCATTGCAAGCCCAACACCAAACAATAGTTCTCCTAAAACCCAACCCCAAGTCAACCCACCTCAGCTCCATAAACAAAAAAGAAAAACCAAACCTAAGCCCACAAATAACCCCATCACACTCATGGCGCTTTGACTCACTACTCAATAACAACTTCAAACCAAACACTCCCGAACCTGTTGCAGCCCCAAATTCTAGCTCCATCAAACATTCGAACTACCCTCCCCGTCCCTTCACACGAGCCCTAAACTTCGACAAGTCAAGCTCCTCCCTCTCTGATACACGTGAAAAGTATCAACATCAAAATCCACACAAAAACGATACCCAAGGAAAGGTGACCAACCAACAACGAAGGTGATTGAGAACGAAAGCGAATTCATGGCAGCGCAATCGCACAAAAATGATTCCAGGCCCAACAAAGATAAACACTCTACCAGAAAAGAAGAGACCTGTGATTCAAGAGGACGATGAGAGTTTCGAGCAAGTTAAATGGGATTCGGACACACCGTTGAGAGTGTTGGCAGAACATCAAAGGCATGCCAGAGCTATGATGCGAGATAAGATGTTCAAACTTGCCCAAAATAGCAATTTTTTCAAGTGGCTAGGGGATAATGACGATGAAGATAATGATGATAGATTCAAGGAGTCAGATGAAGATGGAGATTTGGAGGACCACTGCTCAAGGGTGTCAAAGACCGCATCAGAAGAGGAATCTCAGTCTGACAATGAAGTGTTGGCGCATACCCGATCAATAAGGGAGTCTTCCCATGCTTTAACTGTTGAACCGAAAAATGGGGTAAACCAAATTCCAAATCATATACTTTTTGAACAAACCTTGATTCATGTCCTGAAAAAATAAATTCTAGCATACCCATGAGTGCTAACCATGCAGGAATGAATGCAAACCATCAAAATTCCACTGTTTCAATGTTTATACAAGAAGACATAGATGTGGATCATGTCTGCGAGTGGAAGGAAAGGATAAGAAATGTTGAAAAATACACTTTGTTTGCTGAAGATTTCGATTGAGAAAAAGCAACGGGAAAGAACCACTCTTACTGATTCTTACTGATTACAACTACCAGGAAGCACAAAGTTTTTGGGAGCTTGAAGATTGGGATTGAGATGAAGATATTAACATGGAATGTTCGAGGTTCCGGGAGTCAAATAAAAAGAAGAGCTATTAGAGCAACAATAAGGAAAGCGCAACCAGATATTGTGGTTATTCAGGAGACCAAAACCCAAGATATGAATGACTTAATCATGGAAAAGATAAGAAGTCCAGTGGGTGTGTATACCGTCTATTGGATCCACTGGGATGCAATCTGTGAAGGTGATTGAGGCATTCAGTAGTCAGTTCGCAATTTCTATAAAAATCGCAAGTCAGGATAAGGGTGATTGGTGGTTTTCTGGGGTATAAGGACCACTGGGGTATAGAGAGAGAAGAATTTTGTGATGAATTGGCAGCTCTTAGCAGCATTGGGGGGGAAAGCTGGTGCGTCAGTGGTGACTTAAATGTTGTCCGAAGTGTTGAAGAGAAAGTGAACAGCCGAACCATCACAAGAAGTATGAATGTCTTCAACCAACTTATCACTAAGTTGGAACTTGTTGATCAAAGAATGACAAATGCCAAGGTTACTTGGACAAACTTTCGAGATATTCCAATTTGTTGCAGACTTGATCGGTTTATGTGGAATAAAGGATGGCACGAAGCTTTTCCGATGGCTAGGCAAGAGGCTCGAAGCAGAATAGAATCGGATCACATGCCCGTTCTAATGGATGCAAAAGTGTTTAGATGGGGCCCTACACCGTTTCGGTTTGAGAATGTATGGTTGGAGCATTCATCTTTTGCAACTCACTTCAAAAATTGGTGGCAAGAACAATCCAATGAAAGGTGGGAAGGCTACAAATTCATGATCAAGTTAAGAAAGATAAAGGAAATATGCAAATTATGAAATAAGTCTTCGGCGACATTAGAAGTAAGGAGTCACTTGTGGCTAGTATTAATGAAATGGACGAGATGGAGAAATCGGGTCTATGGTCAAATGCTAAAACTGAAGAAAGGAAAGGCAAAAAGAAAGACTTGAATGAATTGATACTTTAAGAGGAGAGAATGCTCATCCAAACGTCAAAGATGAGATGGGTCAAGGAAGGTGACGTCAATTCCAAATTCTTCCACCAATGCCTTAATGGCAGGAAAAAAAGAGAGGGCAATACTAAAAATTGAAAGTGAGGAAGGGGGGATGATTACAGAGGAAGGAGAGATTGAGGGAACTATAATCAATTACTTCAGAAATTTGTACTCTAGTCACATGCGACTTGTGAACTTTAGATGGCTTGGAGTGGTTCCCAATTTCAAGCGACAAATGCAATTTGATGGAGAGACCTTTCTATATGATGGAGATAAGGATGCCAGTTTTTAGGCAGAGGGATCAAAAGCACCAGGTCCGGATGGGTTTACGATGGTGTTATTGCAACAACAGTGGCCAATGATCAAAGAGGATCTGATGAAGGTGTTTAAAGAATTCTACGAAAGTGGAGTTATTAATAGGCTAACAAATGAAACATATATATGCTTAATCCAAAAAAGATGGACTCTTGGAAGCTGAAAGATTTTCGGCCAATTAGCCTTGTCACATGCTTATATAAAATCATTGCTATGACCCTTGCGAAGAGGATGAGAGAGATCATGGACCATACCATGCAAAGACACAATTTGTATTTGTTAAAGGGAGACAAATCTTGATGTAGTTTTACTGGCTAATGAGACTATTGAAGATTATAGAAAAAGGAAAAAAAAAAGGCCTTTATCCTCAAGATTGACTTGACTAAAGCATATGATCATGTGGAATGGCATTTCCTTGACTACACGATGATAAGAAAAGGCATGGGTGAAAGATGGAGGAGATGGATCAAAGGTTGTTTGTCGTCGGTGTGATTATCTATCATAATGAATGGGAAGCCAAGAGGAAAGTTTAGAGCATCTCGAGGAATAAGACAAGGTGACCCCCTATCACCCTTCTTATTTACTATTATGGCTGATGTACTTAGTAGGATGATGGACAAAGCTAAAGAATTCCAGTTAGTTCGAGGTATGAGAGTAGGAAGGAAAGATGTTGAGGTGTCAAATATTCAATTCGCAGATGATACTCTATTTACTCTCGAGGGGGAGGAGGGCTGTCTTTGGTACACTTTGGAGATTGTGAAGACCTTTTGCGCAGTTACAAGGTTAGTAGTAAATCTTGAAAAAAGCAAGCTACTTGGCATCAATTGTGATGAGGAATCATTTCGGGAGCTTGTCAGAAACATTAGATGTTCTGTTGGAACATGGCCTATGAAATACCTTGGTCTCCCATTAGGTGGTAATCCTAAGCAAAAAGCATTTTGGGAGCTGGTGATTGCAAAAATAAAGAGAAGATTAGAGGGATGGAAAGGATCTATGATTTCCAGAGGGGGAAGATTATCACTTATTCAGTCAGTTCTAAGTGTTACACCAACGTATTAGTTGTCAATCTTCAAGATGCTTGATGTAATATGTAAAGAGGTGGAGAAGATTACGAGGGACTTTTTATGGAATGGAAGCCACCGAGATAAAAGCTTGCATTTAGTGAAGTGGAGCACTATTGAAAAACCTAAGGAGAAGGGAGGTTTAGCCATTGGGAATATCAGAATTAGGAACATTGCTTTAGGGGCAAAGTGGAATTGGAGATTTTTGCAGGAGGAAAATCATTTATTGGCTAGAGTCATCAAAAACAGACATGGAACAGTGGAAAATAGATGGTTTGTAGGAATTCAACACAATACTACTCACAAAAGTCCCTGAAAATTCATTTCTTCCACTTTGCCTACCATGAAACCTTTTTTTAGGTTTAGATTGGGTAAAGGAGGCCACATCCTATTTTGGGAAGATCCTTGGTGTGAAAATATGCCCTTTTCAAATCGCTTTCCTAGCCTATATAACTTATCCCTAAAGCACCAATCCAAAATCAATGAGTTTGTCGTTAATGTCAACCCAATATGTTGGAACTTCCATTTTCCAAGACCTTTGACCGATAGACAAACAAATGAGATGTCCCAAATGCTAACTATCGTAGAGCCCACTAGGTTCCTTTCCCGTGTCAAAGACAAAATTTGTTACACTTGATAAGAATGGAAAATTGATGCAGGCATGGGTTGAATTAGGGATTTGTATCATGAGGATGGTGATGGATTGGCCGAGACGTCAATTTTTAGAAGTCTTTTTGTGTGTCATGTTTTTGTTTGATTTGGAAGTTTAAGTTAGTTTAGAATTTAATTAGTTTGTGGAAAGTTGCTTAATTTTATTATTATAAGAATTTTAGTAGGTGTGTCCAATTAAGTTAGTTAGGATTTTTGTAAGTTTGTGATGGTTTAGTGCATTGAGGACATGAGGTGTACACCTTACTATTATTTTTTTCTTTCTTAAAAGCTTATATATAGGCTATGTAACGTATAGTTTTAGGTGATTTTGATTATATTAATAAAGAATTTTATTTCTTTTCTTGAGAATTTGGTGTTAATTCCCTCTAGCCCTAGGTTGTTTGTTCGTGGTGTTAGAGTCTCCGATTTAGAAGATCTCGACTGTGTTAAAGGTTCACATGTAAATCCATGTTTGACCACCTCATTACTTCAAATAATGTCACATCCTTTTTACCTTTTGGATTCATCCTGGAAGGCACCCATCCCCCATAAAATTAGAGTTTTTGCTTGGATTGTCTCCCTCAAGAAGATCAATACATGTACAATCTTCAAAGGAGACTACCTCACAACTCCATCTCCCCTAGTTGGTGTATCCTCTGCCAAGAGGAAAACGAAACATTGGATCACTTATTTCTTGACTGCAAATATTCAAAAGAAGCATGGATTGCAATGCAGCAGGAGTTCCGCAAGGCATATGTGACAATTAATGATTGGGATGCTATTCTTTCTAACAGAGATATTCATGGACTTTCCAAAATCTTCAAAGTTGCTTGGAATGCATCAATTCTAGCAGTTTTATGGAATGTATGGATTGAAAGAAATAGAAGAATTTTTTAGGACAAGTGCACATCAAGAGAGGATTTATGGGATTGCATCAAACATCATGTGGCAACTTGGTTGGTGGCTTCTAGAAAATTTAATTTTTCCATAAATGATTGGTGTAGAAATTGGACCACAATTGTTGGATGAGAATGTCACCAAAGTTGTTGGGATGGGGCAGGAAAGTATTGTATTTTCTTAATTTCGATGTTGTCTATGCTTTTGTAATTGTAAACTCTTATTACTAATACAAAAGCCGTTTATGATAAAAAAAAAAAATATGTTTGCTGATACAAGCACTGACATCTTTCCTTTATTTTTTTCTTATGTGGCATATTAAGAACTAGATCAAATTCATTGGATTTGTAACACAAAAACTAAAAGTATAACCAGTTATTTGATCACATTAGGCTGCACACTTTTATTCAAATCAAATCATGGCTAAAAATTGGTAAACAAAGCCGTCATACCATGAAAAAATAATGAAATCAAGATTAGTAGTAAAGGTAATTAGGAATACAAACCGATTCTTTCTTCCCATTTTGCTTCTCCTCCAAATCTTGAATAGTCCCATCAAGCCGTTTCCTATTGAGTGTGAGAATCATGTTAGGACCCACTTATCTAAGTTGATCAAATGTGCCAATGATGGCCAATCACAGAGACATACGAAGTGATATTAAGATTATTGGTGGCATTAAGATTATTAGTGGCATTATAAGAAATGGATTCTAATAAATTTCCTATAGAAGAAAAAGAAATAATATCCAAAATGATCAATCCCCTGAAAATTAAAATTCTAAAAACTTATAATCAAGCATAGAAAAACAAAATACATGAAATATTATGAAAATCATACTCTTATAATGTCTTCTAGTGAATCTTGGATGTTCTCTAGCACGTAAGATGAAGTTATTTATACTTTCCTATAATGTTGAAGTTTTACCGAAATTCCTTACATAGAATTACACTTACCCGAAATGATAACGGTTTTTAAGTGAGCAAAATAAAAAGCAAAGTCGAATTTTCGATTCTTGCATTGATCAAGCTCTTCCACTCCACTCATACCAAGATAAGAAACAATGCTAGTAGCAAAAAATCCAAAGCAAAAAATGAATTTAACTAAGCAATAAGATTTTTTATCTTATATATTTATGAGAGAGTAATTTATAATTTTACACTGAAGAGACAAACCAAATGCAACCTTTATGCTAAAGTCTCTATTAAATCTCACCAACAAATTGGTTTGTATATCGGTGTGACAAAAAATTTCTTATTTTTGCTTGCTTGATAATAATCCTATCATAGTTTAAAAAACAGAAGTACTCAACACCAACCACCACCCAATTTCATTAAAAAAGTTAATCTATCGATCCAAATATGCCACTATATAAAGATTTTTCCAAAAAAAAACAAAGAGAAACATACAATTCGGCAGAAATGTAGTCAATTCTTTTTCGCACATTAGCATTCGCTTCAGCCAAGTCTTGCTTTACGAGGACTGGTCCAATCAATTTGAACACGTTGGCATCCTCGTCTAGCAAATCCAACTCCTGCAATAAGGGATCGACGAATCAAGGAAACAAACCTGTTAAAAACCTCTACATTAGGCAAATTAGCGAGTAACATACCTTTAGAACCAGCTCATTTTCGCCTAGCTGAATCGTATATTTCTTCCTAACCTGATGATTTTTTGCTATTTCTGAAAATAAAAAAAATAAAAAAAAGGATTGTGATTGAGTGAGTGAGGAAGCAAGAAAGAGACAAAAATAAGGGTTAAGGTCCGTTGATTTATCGAAGGAGAGTAAACAAAAGTTCGTCAGAGAGATGGACCTTTTTGAAGTTTGCTGAGGTCATTGGTTTTGGTCTCAAGCTCGTGTTGTAGCTCTCGCAGAGAACCCATTGTTTAATGATGGTCTTCACGCCGTTGCAGCACTTAAAATTGTAATCACTAATTAAATGTCCACTACATTTAACAATACAAAAAACATTATGGTATGGTTTGAGCTGATGGATGGAAAAGTAAATGGAGTCATGATAAGTATTACTTTTTTTTCTTTTGAGATGACTGATTAAAATGTTCCATTTTACACAAGTGCATTGAGAGAACATTGAAATGCTTGGAGCTAAATTCCACAATGGGAAATCATTTTTTACTGCAACACTAACAAAACTAAAAATGATTGAGACTGTCTAAACAAATGATTGCATATGGTGGTGCTCATCTTCCCGACCAATAGTAATTTCTCGTTCAAACCCGAGGTAAAATTAGACAACACTTCTTTTAAGCATTTAATCAAATACTTGGAGTGCACCTACTAGATTGCTTTCAACTTCTAGATTTTCTTTCATTTTGATATCTAATATTTTGTAGGTACATAATTCAACTCATGGATTCACAAAGCCTTAATCAAAACCATTTTGTGTATCTCAAAGTGCCATGTAAGTACCAAACTAACCATTTTAAAATTACAACCATCTCGATCATTTTCGACTACAAGAAGGTAAGATCTCAATCTAAGTATTCCTCATTTAAAATGTGAACTCCCACATAAATGTGAGGAAAATTATACCTTTAAGCTTTACTTGTGTTTTCAAAAAAAAAATAAAGCTTTACTTGTTGCTAATGTAGTTCTACAAGCATAACCCCCAATTTCCTTCAACTTCTCGAGATCTAAAACAACATCAATTTCATTTTTCTTTCTTTCTTTTTGTTATTCAATCCACCCATACTTGGAAAACATACTCCAAACTCATTGGATAAAAATGATTCTAGCATAACAACTATTACACCCGCAACTCTCAATCAATCACACTATAAAACACATAAGGTAAATTGATTAACCATTCTTTTTTGGGTATTGAAACTTCTATGTTCTCAAATAAAACAAAGCACACACATCTAGCTAATTTTAGCATTCAGACCATTCAAACACCCAACTATATGATTTAAAAGATTTCATTTTTAAAACAAATTTACCCATAAAGATGGTTCGAACAATAAGCTCACATGGTGTAAGCTTGCTCCTACAAAAGAATTTCCCATTACAACAGGACTACATCAAGGATCACCTTTAAGCCCATATCTCTTTACTCTAGTTATGGATGAACTATGCATATTCAATAGGATATACCATGGCTTATGTTATTTGTAGATGATATTGTCTTAGTGAACGAAACAAGAGATGGGGTGAATAGGAAATTATAACATTGGAGTAATACAATAGAATATAAAGGCTTTAAGTTGAGTAAGACGAAGACCGGATACATGCACTGTGAGTTTAGAAATACTAGACATCAAGATGATGGAGTGGTAAAATCAGGAGAAGTAGAAGTTCCTAAGGTGGACCACTTAAGATATGTAAGATCGATCATACAAAATGAGAGCAATATTGAGAATGATGTCACACATAGACTTCAAGCTGGATGGAAGAAATGGAGGAGTGCAACAAGTGTGATCTGTGATAGAAATATTCCTACCAAGTTAAAAAGAAATTTTATAAGACCATAATTAAGTCAACTATGCTCTATTAAAGTGAATGTTGGGCGGTAAAACAACAAAAACTATATAAAATGAACGTAGCAGAAATGAGGAAGCTTAGGTGGATGTGTGGTAAAACTCATAAAGATAGAATAAGAAATACATAAATTCAAAGGCAAGTAGTAGTAGCACCAATTGACACAAAGATTAAGGAAGGACGGTTGCGATGGTTTGGAAACCTGCAAAGATGGCCTACAAATGCACCCATTAGAAAACTTGACTCAATAGAAACTGAAAAAACTTGACGAGGAAAGGGTAGGGGTAGAACGAAGTTAACTTGGGACGCATTAATTAGAAGGGATTTAAATGGTTTGGAAAGCTCACCATCAATGGCACTAAATCGAGTACAATGGAAGAGTTTGATTCATATAGTTGGCCCCAATTAATTTGGGACTAGGGCTATGATATCGTTGTTGTAGTTGGTGGTGTAAGCTTGCTCCTCTTCATGGTGCTCACAGTACAACAATCAAAGCAAGGGATTTAACCAGAGTCATTGATCTTCATCACTCCACCTCATAGTTTGATTGAGAGTTAATAGTTGTAATACTAGAATCGTTTTTTTTTTTTTTTTCAAAGAGTTTAGATGGGTGGATATAATAACAAAAGGAAAGAAAGAAAAATAGAAATGATGTTGTTTTAGGTCTCGAGAAGTTGAAGTTTTACGATGAGACCTTGCAAGTTGCAACTCAAGAGAAAAGTATATTTTGGAGATTAGAAAGTCTAATACCTCTTTATCCTATCTAAGGCATCTTCAAAATCAAACTTTTTTTTTTATGATAAAATCAAACTTTTTTCAGTAGCAACTGGATATACCATTCAATACCTTAGTTCCACGGTGATAAAATTGAAGCACCCACCCATTATAACTTAAAAGAATTGATTCATTACTTTAGTTCATGGTGTTGTATTTATTCAAGATGTACCATTCACTAGAATTATCATTGAAATTATATACTTGTCATCTCCTTCCCCGTCAATGCTCTATTGTTCACCTCTATCAATCTGCTCCTTTGTTGAATTTTCTATGTGCTACTGTGCTTTAATGTTAGACCTATGAAACTAGGAGCTGAGCTCCCTTCAATTGCATAAGTCGAGATTTTTCCTCAAAGATGGAACCTCCAACAAACATAATTCTCCAATAAATAGTTAAAAAAGACCCATTTTTCCAAACAAAGCACTGTACTAGAATGCAACAATCTCCAACTATGAATAAAAAGGAATACCTCGCCAACAACGCCACAGTACCGCACTGATCCATGAATAGCTGAAACCAAATGCAATGTACAGGATCCTCTAATATATCCCCAGTTTTAAACCATACAAGAAACACATACAAAATCACTAAACTTTTTTCCTTTCTTAGTGCTCCCCACAACTTTCTTCATTCAAAAACATTTTCATTACTTCATAATATAACTTTGGGAATTACCTTCCCCATCCCACCTCAATACCAAAATTAAATCCAGTAACAAGTATCATCTAGAGCTTCACATTGTTATCGCATAATTTCGAAATAAAAGAACCAAAAAGATAAAAGAAAAAAAAAAACCATCATTTCTTGCCAATCAAAAGTCCCAGTAATAAGAATTAAAAAAAAAGTCCCAGTAATTTCTTGCACATTAGGTCTATAACAGTTCACATCCATTAACAGATACCCCAAAGAAACAAATCATCAACCAAAGTAAACAAAACTCAAAATTTAGACAATCAAACTTGCGCAGAACACAAATTGATGAAAAAATCATGTCAAGAACATATTCAAAATGAAAACTAAAACGTACCCGTGAAGCCTAATGAGCCAATAATCGTCTCCTCAGCTCAAAACCTACTCAAGATCAAAATTATCCCATTTAGTCCCGAAAATCGAACGAAGGAGTAGCTAAGATTGAAGAAAGCAAAGTTCTTCAAATCAGTTTCTGTGATTCCAAAGTGGGGTTTCGATTACAAGGATTAGAGCAATCGATAGCGATTGAATCGAGCACACTAGGTGGGGACTTTGTGGGTTATGGTTAGTGGGGGTGTAGACTAGAGAACAGAGAACACATTGAGAGAGAGAGAGAGGAAGAGAGAGAGAGTTGGATTTCATTTTTTTTTTTTTTTTTTTTTTTTTTTTTTTTTTGGGAGAGGCTAAACCGACCCATAAATTACTAAACATGCCCTAGTTTTGTGAAATTACCCAATTACCCCTCTATATAAAAGGATTTTTACTCAAACATACCCCACTCACACCACACCCCAGTCACCTCTCTCAAATCGCCTCACCAAAAATTGACTAAATCTAACAAAATCCGAGCAAAACGACATGGATTCAACGATGTGGTGCTTTCATCATCTCTTTTAGTGTCAATTTAGAGATTTTTTTGGGTTTTTTTTTCTCGTTGAATCGTTTTGTTTATGAATTTATTTTTGGGCTTAGGGCTTTGATTTGATGCGTGAATCTTGCATTTTAGGTACAAAGTTTCGATGAAATTGAAAATATTAAATGATTCTGAGTAAAAACCACTATTTTTTGTCATTTTTATGTATTTTTTAAGAGTTTTAAAGTTTTTTTATTCATTTTGGTCGCCCGCGGGTTTGGGAGTAATAGAGCAGACACCTCAGAAGAGGTGTGGTTGAACTGGGTCGACACCTCTGAAGAGATGTCGGTCGAACTGGGTGACACCTCTAAAGAACTTTCGGCCAATTCCCTCCGTCACCCACTGAAACCAAATTATTTTGCATTATCGGTTGAAGTTGGCCGAGACCTCTAGAGAGGTGTCGGTCTTGTTCATTGAAACCTCTTCAGAGGTGTCGGCTCTGTTCCTTAGACACCTGGAGGCAAGGGTATTGGGGTGAGGGTGAAGGTGATGGGGTACACGAAGTAAAAAAGTGGGGTACACTAAGCAAGGGTATTTTTGGAATTTTTTTTTTTTTTTAAAAAGTAGGGTACAGTAAAAAGTGGTTTACATGAAGTAAAAATTCAAAAACTGGGATACATTTAGTAAGTAATGGGGTCCGTTTAGCTTCTCCCTTTTTTTAAGAGAGATGTTAGGATTACTGTGACGGTCCCAATTTCCCCGTGCAATTGGGTACGCCCGGCCTAGACCCGTACAAGCCCCGAGTCATCACTCGGCAACCTGACGAGCCTAGTTAGCCTTCAATTTAATCAATTTAGTAATTTATGAAAGAGTTATTGCAATAGTAAACAGCGGAAAACTAAAACAATAATAATAAAGGGGAAAATAACTCAATCAAGGGAAGTAGAGGAATTCTATAAGTGTAGAAAAACTCTAGATATTCATGTACAATTCGATAGGTATATATATACATGATACCAGTCTAACAAAAGAAATACCAAGTTCAATGATCCCAACAATGTAAATATAAAACAATATACACATCAGCAAAAGTATAAACACCTACTAAAGAGTCTCTCTGATGTCGCTGCTAATCCTCACAGTAGATCACCTAGGCAGGGTCCCTTGCCCTCTTGCTCTCCGCCCTATCTGCACCCACCGTCACAAACTAGACGGTGAGCAACTGAAGAAAATCGAATGTAATGCCAGAAGAAGATAACAGTAATTCATGATAATACAAGTAAAGCAATCTAAATATCATGCGGTAATAAAATGACAGGAATTTAAATCGACAAGATGTATGATAAACAGACTAATAAATATCAATCGAAAATCAAGTGTGTTCCAAGGAATCAAAAGAGGCTTATAAGTGGTCTAATTCATAGCATAACGGCGAAGACCTCGCGAGGTCTTCCCGGGCATCGATACAAGCGAAAGCACAGCTATGACGGGAGGGACTCGAACCCACCCCACCCAATACTCGGTGTCACACGGCCACTAAGGGTGGTCACACACTCCTGTACATGAGTGCCCACGTTTTATCCCTCTAGTGCAGGTCCTAGTACTTTCGAGACGAAACACTTACGCCGGGAAACACACATCAAGAAATGGAATGGAATACCAATAATAAAGCATAACAAGATTGAATAAATGATAATGAATCACATGGCATTTTCTTACTGGCTTACAAACGTACAAATGTTTTTTAAGGCAAATGTACTTACCTGACTAATCGCAACCCGCGTACAACACTCTCGTTCCTAATGCGTATTCCCAAGTTTCCCGCTACCTGACAAGGTTGGAAACTCTAATTAGTAGGTCGAATCATTACTAAACCTAGGTTGAATACCTTATTGTTTTTCCCAATGTTTTGATGATTCAAACGACTCGACACAAATCGACTGAAAAATCAAACGAAACACAACTCTTTTAGATTTTTGAAAACCACACCATAACTCGAAATAACCATGTATTCGAACACTCGATACACATCTATACCAAGCTTATATATCTTTCCAAAACTAAAACCTAAAAGTAGGCTCAAACGACAACCACCGCCAAATCTCATTCAAGGTCGAAACCTTATGGGTACTATTCAACATTGGGGGGTTTCCTCGACATGAATTGGCCGGAAAACACCTCGCCTAATTGGAGTTTATGCACATTTCATAAACAAAATTCAAACTCAACACTTATATATAAAAAACATAACCATTTTACTTAACTTCTTAAGATTTTTTTTACATAACTAAGGGTTGCGAGACCTCAACAAAGGTTAGGTGAGATCCCTGACAACCTCCGCTGGTGGTGGTCTGGCCGGTAGCACCGCCAAGAGTGGCGGTTTTCGGCGAGGCTCCACCGCCTCTATCACATGAAATGACAGTTTCACACTACATAGGACTATTTTGACCACTCCGAAGGCCGTGGGACCAATGTATGAGCTTGGTGGGGTGTCATGGTGGTCTAGCGGTGGCGCTGCCGGTCACGGCGATTTCCAGTCAACAAACACCACCATACACATGAAATAGTGAAATTAAAACTGTTTAAAACGCAACTGGATTTCGGACACACCGGAGGGTTGTAGGACATTAGTATGGGCAAGATCTAGTCCCCGACAACCTACCCAGCGTGGTGGTCTGGCCAACAGTACCGCCGGTCACAACAATTCCGGCGAGAGGGTAAGATCTCGTTCAAGATAGAACCAAACCGTACAAGACCACAACACAACACGTGTGCCGTGAGGGGCGTGCTTTGGGACGGTCTGAACTCCGGTAAGTCACCGGAGGTCGTCCACGACCGGTCCCCATCACGGCAGCCACCCTACAGTGATGAAGCACACAACAACTCAAAGAAAATACGAGAAAACAGTGAGAAAACGAGAGGAAAAGAGGGAAACAAACTGGGAGAGAAGAGAGAGAGAAAGAGAGACTTTTGGTCAACGGAGTGACCTCCTACCACCTTGAGATTGGCCAGGGATGGCGGCATAGTGAGGCCGTGGAATACGGCTTGAGAAGAAAGGGAGGCCGAGACCGTGAGTGAGAGGGAAAGAGAGAGAACCCGAGACCGAGAGAGAGAGAGAGAGGTAACGAACCTCCGGTAAGGGTTCCGACAAGATGAGACCGAGTGGAAGGCCGACGAGAGAGATGAAGGGAGGAAGAAGATGAGTGGCGGCGGTGAGGGTATTTGGAAAAGAAGATGAATAGTGTAGGGATTTTGTTTGTTTATATATACAATATAAAAGTCAAATGACCATTTTGCCCTTCCACTTATTTCATACACCTTTTAAAACAACTACCCTTATGAGTCTTTTGTCCCATTATCACATCTCAACACACACACACACATCTCGAGGCCAATCTCATGGCTCCTCACCATTAGGCTGTGTCACTTTAACAATACTAATTACATAGTCCGCATGTTATATATTTAACCAACTCCCACGTTCAAATGACGTTCCTTGGTCCGTTTTTCCTTGTTCTGACTCTCGTAACGCGCGTAGTCTCGCATTGTCTCGCCAACTAATTAATTAAATTAATTAAAAATTCATTTATTTGTACTCTTTACTTGTTTTTATCCCTCGTTTAACTAGTCGAAACCTCACTCAATTAAATATCGCTCGACTGGCTCGATAACCCGTAAAATACTAAAATACTAATACACACAATCAAAGAATCATAAAATCACTTCGGTGTCGACTCCCGAAGTTCGAAATACTTGTCCAGTATTCACGTAGCTGGGTCATAATCTTGACAAGTGTAACGCAAGTCAGTTAAAAATTTGGGGTTGTTACAGTCTCCCCCACTTATTAGAATTTCGTCCCCGAAATTTATCTAATAAGTAAGCTAGATTAACGACTCTTCGCAACTCCTAACGAGACCGATAAAATCTTAGGATAAGTCATTTCTTGACTCCGAACCGTTCGTGACCCTTCAGTGGAGAGACCTTCGGGTATTCATAATCTCCCCGAATCGCATTGAAGCTCATCGTGATACTCGTCAAGTATTTCTTCTGCCACTCCTGGGTACTCTTAAGTCTAAAACAAAACTATCCACAACTACCCAAATGCTATCGTGACCACGAGGAGATCGGGGCAACCACTAACGAAATCCATATCCATATGTACCCAATTCCATCGAGAAATGGGTGGGGCAGTCGTCGATGCCCAGCCTCTATGCGCTGGCATGTCACAAGCTCGAACAACTCCGACGCCTCAGAAATCATCCCTGGCCACCAAAAGAATGTCGCATATCGGCGCACATCTTAGGTCGACCAAGATACAACAAAACTGAAATGGTGAATCTCCTGAAGTACCTCGTCACACGCATCAGCCACCAATGGAAACCCCAGTCGCCCGCGATACCTCTAGTATGAGTCTGTCGACCGACTCTTGTCTGGGCAATCTGAACTATCCACCATCTCACTGCACAGCTGGTATGACGCATCGTCTTGTTGTCCCTCGCGCACAATGCTAAATGAGACAGTTTGCAACATCGTTTGACCACGTATATAGGTCATGGTAGTCATCGGCACGTCTGCTGAACTCATCAACTTGACTGCCTCACGTAAACCACGCTCGTAGGTTCTTTGACACACGACTACCTCCGCATCCAATCCTTTGCAGCACAACGCATCAGCAACAACGTTGGTCTTCTCGGAATGGTGCTCAAATACGAAGTGTACTCCTTCAAGAACTCAAGCTAACATCTCTGCCTCACTCCAGCACGTATGAAACTCACAAAGATCTCTCGTTCGTCTTCTCGTATCCACCAATTAATGCACGTAATGTTTATATCTAGTTCGCACCAACCAAGGCTTCGAACTCTAACATCTCTAGTACTCGCATGTTTACTGGCGACTTGTAGCCCCCTAACACTATCGAAATGTTAAGACTATGCACGTTCGAGTGTATCGCATCCTGACAGTCATGACTAGGATTAAGGTCTGCTAGGTCTAATGAGTTTACAACCTTAACATGTCTACTAAACGCACAACAATTAAGGAATCGACGTAACTTACATCGAACATGGTACGCATGCAAGTACCACAAATGAAAATCATACCCTCATCAATGTGTTTGGACAGCCCCTGGTCTGGCTCAACAGCAGCCTGAACACACTCCCTCTAGTACTAGTGATGCTGCGACGGTGCTCTTGCTGGTTGAGGGCACTCCCTCTGAAGGTGGCTGACTTGTCCGCATCTGTAACACGTACGGGTATCCTGCAACCTTTGAGTTTGACTCTAGCCTCGTCCCTGTGCAAAACTATGAGTCTGGGTCTGACTAGACCTCTGCGTGCTCCTCTGCCTACCTCCTCGGTCAGCATCCCTACTCTCAGTAATATGCCTCTGCGACTGCTGGTCATGTCGATTAGGCTGCGGTGAATGATTGGCAAAGCTTGGCACGGGTGGAACGACTGTACCAAACGTGTGGTCTGCTGTGCAACAGATCCTACACTCTGCGCCCGATGCTCACGATTACCCCATCTGCTCCTCTTTCTCTTCCTGTCCTGCTGATAGTGACTATCTGATCGGGTCTCCGCTCTGTTCGCCCTAACCTCATCCGGATGCGTGAGCAAGTAACTCTCCCTCGCTAAACTGCGCTCGTACGCAATCTGCAAAGTCTCCGGCTGCGTAGTGACTACAGAACCTCCAATCGTAGATAGCAAACCCTCAGTGAAGTAATCAGTCTCGGTATCTGCAGATCCTCCAGCATAAGGTAATAGTGAAATAAACCTACCCATGTAGTGCATGACTGACTCATCGGTGCTCTACCTCAGTGCCATAAACTCGTTCCTCTTCGCACGAAGAACAGTCGGCGGAAAAAACTTCTGGTTGAATTAAGTCTTAAAGTCGATCCAGTCTCTCGAAGTGCCTCGGGTAGTAATGATAGTCGTCCACCAATCATCCGCTTCCCCCTGAAGCATAGATGAGGAAATCGTTGCTCTCATATGATCCTCGGTCGCGATAATAATATGAATTTTCTCGTGATTCTTCAGGAAAAGCTATGCCGCTACTACGTCTGTACCACCAAAGAACTTGACTGGATCGTGCCGCTTGAATTCTCTCCACTGCCTCGCCTCAGCAGTGGCTCTAGGGCTCTTCTCCGGAGTAGTGACCGAAGTAGTGACTGGAGTACTCTCTGTAGTAGCAATCGATGTAGTCGGTGTCTCTGTCGCTCGTACTATCTCTGTCTATAACGGAGGTGTCTCCACCTCGGTCTGCGTACCTGTCGCAGCAACTGCTCCTCGGGAATCGCCGCTAACGGAATTAGGGCGGTGGAATCCGTAGCTACTGGAGTCTCCGTTCCCTGAGTAGTCGGAATGGGTGGAATAGGTGTGGTCGGGGTCGATGGTGTCGCGATAGTCGGTGCGGGTGTCGTCAGCGACCGCACTATATTCTCAAATCTCTGTGTCCAAGTGCGAAACTCCTCCAAAGTGACAAATCAAGAATCAGTCGTCCGCTGTCTTCGCTCAGACCTGCCTGATTTGCCATCACTATCTGAACCAAGAGAGCGATACTTCGGATCAATACATAGCTACCGCGTACCATATAGTACAAACAACAATCATAATATGTACAAAGTTAAATCCGACTCATCCCAAACTCCCCCATCTAAGTTTTTTTAAAAGGATTATAGGGTTTCCACTCTAAGTTCAACCATTCCTAACTTCCGTTGTCTTAATGGTTTGTGTTTTAAATTGAGAGTCAGGTCGTTATAACCTTAGGCTCTGATACCATCTGTGACGGCCCAATTTCTCTGTGCAATTAGGTACGCCCGGCCTAGACCCGTACAAGCCCCGAGTCATCACTCGGCAACCTGATGAGCCTAGTCAGCCTTCAATTTAATCAATTTAGTAATTTATGAAAGAGTTATTGCAATAGTAATCAGCGGAAGACTAAAACAATAATAATAAAGGGGAAAATAACTCAATCAAGGGAAGTAGAGGAATTCTATAAGTGTGGAAAAACCCAGGGTATTCATGTACAATTCGATTGGTATATATATACATGATATCAGTCTCACAAAAGAAATACCAAGTTCAATGATCCCAACAATGTAAATATAAAACGATATACACATCAGCAAAAGTATAAATACATACTAAAGAGTCTTTCTGATGTCGTTGCTAATCCTCACAGTAGATCACCTAGGTAGGGTCCGTTGCCCGTGCTGCTCTCCGCCCTATCTGCACCCACTATCACAAACTAGACGGTGAACAACTGAAGAAAATCGAATGTAATGCCAGAAGAAGATAACAGTAATTCATGATAATACAAGTAAAGCAGTCTAAATATCATGCGGTAATAAAATGACAAGAATTTAAATAGACAAGATGCATGATAAATAGACTAATAAATATCAATCAAAAATCAAGTGTGTTCCAAGGAATCAAAAGAGGCTCATAAGTGGTCTAATTCATAGCATAATGGCGAAGACCTCGCGAGGTCTTCCTGGGCATCGACACAAGCGAAAGCACAGCTATGACGGGAGGGACTCGAACCCACCCCACCTAGTACTCGGTGTCACACGGCCACTAAGGGTGGTCAAACACTCCTGTACATGAGTGTCCACGTTTTATCCCTCTAGTGCAGGTCCTAGTACTTTCGAGACGAAACACTTATACCGAGAAACACACAACAAGAAATGGAATGGAATACCAATAATAGAGCATAACAAGACTGAATAAATGATAATGAATCACATGGCATTTTCTTACTGGCTTACAAACGTACAAATGCTTTTTAAGGCAAATGTACTTACCGACAACCCGCGTGTTCCTAATGCGTAAAACCGACAAGGTTGGAAACTCTAATTTCGAATCATTACTAAACCTAGGTTGAATACCTTATTGTTTTTCCCAATGTTTTGATGATTCGAACGACTCGACGCAAATCGACTGAAAAATCAAACGAAACACAACTCTTTTAGATTTTTGAAAACCATACCATAACTCGAAATAACCATGTATTCGAACACTCGATACACATCTATACCAAGCTTGTATATCTTTCCAAAACTAAAACCTATAAGTAGGCTCAAACGACAACCACCGCTAAATCTCATTCTAGTTCGATACCTTATGGGTACTATTCAACATTGGGAGGGTTTCCTCGACATGAATTGGCCGAAAAACACCTCGCCTAATTGGAGTTTATGCACATTTCATAAGCAAAAATTCGAACTCAACACTTATATATAAAAAACTTAACCATTTTACTTAACTTCTTAAGATTTTTTTTACATAACTAAGGGTTGCAAGACCTCAACAAAGGTTAGGTGAGATCCCTGACAACCTCCGCTGGTAGTGGTTTGGCCGGTCGCACCGCCAAGAGTGGAGGTTTTCGGCGAGGCTCCACCACCTCTATCACATGAAATAATGACAGTTTCACACTACATAGGACTGTTTTGACAACTCCGAAGGCCGTGGGACCCATGTATGAGCTTGGTGGGGTCCCCGACAGTGACCCCGTCATGGTGGTCCGGCGGTGGCGCTGCCGGTCACGACGATTTCCAGTCAACAAACACCACCATACACATGAAATAGTGAAATTAAAACTGTTTAAAACGCAACTGGATTTCAGACACACTGGAGGGTTGTAGGACATTAGTATGGGCGAGATCTAGTCCCCGACAACCTCCCTAGCGTGGTGGTCTGTCCAACAGTACCGCCGGTCACGGCAGTTCCGGCGAGAGGGTAAGATCTCATTCAAGATAGAACCAAACCGTACAAGACCACAACACAACACGTGTGCGTTGAGGGGCGTGCTCCGGGACGGTCTGAACTCCGGTGAGTCACTTGAGGTCATCCACGACCGGTCCCCGTCACGGCAGCCACCCCTACAGTGATGAAGCACACAAGAACTCAAAGAAAATACGGGAAAACCGTGAGAAAATGAGAGGAAAAGAGGGAAACAAACCAGGAGAGAAGAGAGAGAGTCTTCCAGTCAACGGAGTGACCTCCGACCACCCCGAGATGGGCCAGGGACGGCGACACAGTGAGGCCGTGGAACACGGCTTGAGAAGAGAGGGAGGCCGAGACCGTAAGTGAGAGGGAAAGAGAGAGAAGCCGATACCAAGAGAGAGAGAGGTAACGAACCTCCGGTGAGGGTTCCGGCGAGAGGAGACCGAGTGGAAGACCGACGAGAGAGATGAAGGGAGGAAGAAGATGAGTGGCGGCGGTGAGGGTATTTGGAAAAGAAGATGAATAGTGTAGGGTTTTTGTTTGTTTATATATACAATATAAAGGTCAAATGACCATTTTGTCCTTCCACTTATTTCATACACCTTTTAAAACAACTACCCTTATGAGTCTTTTGTCCCATTATCACATCTCAACACACACACACATCTCGAGGCCAATCTCATGGCTCCTCACCATTAGGCTGTGTCACTTTAACAATACTAATCACATAGTCCGCATGTTATATATTTAACCAACTCCCACGTTCAAATGACGTTCCTCAGTCCATTTTTAACGCACGTAGTCTCGCCTTGTCTCGCCAACTAATTAATCAAATTAATTAAAAATTCATTTATTTGTACTCTTTACTTGTTTTTATCCCCCGTTTAACTAGTCGAAACCTCACTCAATTAAATATCACCCGACTCGCTCGAAAACCTGTAAAATACTAAAATACTAATACACACAATCAAAGAATCATAAAATCACTTCGGTGTCGAATCCCGAAGTTCGAAATACTTGTCCAGTATTCACGTAGTTGGGTCATAATCTTGACAAGTGTAACGCAAATTAGTTAAAAATTTGGGGTTGTTGTAGTTACATACTTGGGTACAACTTTGACCAGTTTATTAGATACTCATTAAAATATGCGTGCACATGTCTCGATGCATAATCTAATGTACCACATCAATATTGTACCCAAGGTTTGTAAAACAATTATGTATCCCACTGTCCCCTAAACCTCAAGAAATGGGTCTTATATGTTTTATAAGAAAAGTTATGGACAAAAAAGTGGTTGATTTAAAAAGGGTATGAGTCTCGACATTATTTTTAGTTGTTATTAGAGGGATTGTTTGATCTCGTACCCGTTTAGATCCATTTATTTGCCAGCCACCACATTCTGTGTCAAATAGACTTAATACCAATTCAGCCCTTAAACTAGACCTACTTATGGAATCAACCTTCAAACTAAATGATAAGAAAAAGAAGAAGAAGAAAATACTAAAATGACATCGCACAAGTGACACCCGAAGTCACATTGAGCCATAATAGAGCGGCCATGACCCGGATGTTATGCATCGAGATTTGTGTATGGTTCATGACCTCCCTAAATCTTGTCTTTTGGTAAATGATGTCTTATCTATCTCATCAGAAATACTTTGGCTAGTCCATTAATTTACTTAAGTGTACTATGACGTAGATGAAGTGAGGAAAATCCTTTAATCACGTCTCCTTTAAATTATTTTTTTAAAACTTTTGGGAAAATGCTACAATGACACTTCAAAGTCACATTGGTTGATGTGGCGACATGCAACGAGTCCTTATGAGCCATATGTTCTTATTTAAGGATACACTCCTCGTTTGTTATGCATCGGAAACTATGGGCATACATACTGTAACGACCCTATCTTAATCCAGGGCATCGCCCGGCCTAATCTCGTAATTAAACCCTATTTGCAAAATGACCTAGTTACGTATTAGTCAGCCTGTACTAACATTACCAAATATTCATTTATTTAAGTTGTTTAAATAGCAGAAGTTTTAAAGTGTTTAGCGGAAGCATTTATGTAAATCGTAAATGTGGAAACTAGGAAATAACAATCACCATATATATATATATATATATATATATATATATATATATATATATATATATACGCAAGTAAACGACAAACATATAAACAAAGTGACAGCCAAAAGTCGGGTAGCCTAACACTCATCCCAATAATATCCCAAAAATATGAAAACATAAGTAACATAATACAAAAAATACCCTACATGTATGGGTAGCTACGCTCTCAAAGCTCAGACATAGTCGCCGAACTTCTCTTTGTCCGGCCTGGCATGTCTTCTCCCTCCTCGAACGAACTGCAAGAGCAGTTCGTCCGAGACCCCAATCGCCACCATCACCACCTTGCCAACAACACACCAACACCGCCAACATTGATGCCAACATCAACAACAACAACCAACAACATTAACACTTACCTCCGATCCCGCTGCCGCGCCTTCAAAACTCGATCTCCACCTCTCTTGATCTCTCTTTCTCTCTTCCTTTCCCTTTCTCTCCGAACTCTCTCTCTCTCACTTCGGTGTGTGGTGGTGGTGATTTTTGGTGTTAAACCAAAAGGTTAGCCAAATTACCAAAATGCCCCTCCAAAATTATCTACTTCCTTAATAAGCTAATGCCCTCTTGGTCATTTCACATTTTATTGATTTTTAATATATATTTATATATAATATATAAATATATATATGTTGAATTTAATTTAATTAATTTACTTACGTTGCATTTAACTAAGTTTAGACTTACCACAAGTCTCGCTACTCGGCACCCCAGCTTGCATGCGTAACTCGAGGCGCATCCTCGATCACGTCTCGATGTATATAGCTGCAAATTTTGACTTAGTCTACACACATACAAACACTAGGAATACACCATCACAAACATAAAATTTCCTCGGCCACTTGCTTCGGTAAGTATGCGCATCTCATGCGGGTCCCACGTCATGGGTTGATGAGCCTGATTATAGCAAAAATCTTGGGTTAGAAATTTGGGCCGTGACAAATATTCCCAAGAAAATGAAAATTCCGTCCTCGAAATTAGATTTAACTCGAGTGAAACCTTATTAAAGCGCACACGGCAGGGGAGGTACCGTTTAATCAATCCCTCTAACCTCACTTACGTGGACCCATTCCGATGTGAGTAGGTGATATTAACTCTTTAACTGGTGGCACACAGCTAACCTAACCAGTCTATGGTCGTCTCGTAAATTATACAGACTCACACCTAATCTTTTAGGAGTAAATATCGGATCCACAGTGAATACGCACACATAGCTCGATATTTTACTTGAATTTACGAATTCACTTAGAGTGATATGATAGATATCGGATTTACACTGTATCATGCACACAACTATATATCATTCTTCGAAGGGTATATTCGCACAAAATTCCTTACCATTACTCACACAGAGTACTTCCTAATAATTGGCTCTCTGCTATGGTGTACAAGGTTACTAGGGTCTCCATTTCCTTACTAGACACCAATCAAATTCTCATGGTGCCAGCTCTCGGTGTACTACCTCGATGTATGAACATTGGACGTCTCGAAAAGTGCGTCGAACTCTAACATCTCAAGAACTATAAAATCGATAGGTAACTCTACCTCACTAATCTCGACTTGGACTCTCTCAACAAGATTGTTAGTGTAATCCCTATCATCGGCTATAGTACTCAACATAAAATGTACTCTAAGCCTAATCGGTGTTAGTCCTAGGGTGCCTATCATGCGACCAACAATGAAGGAAAAGGTATAACCCAAATCAAATAAAATATAAGACTCTATACCGACGATAGAAATCGTACCCTCTATGAGACTTTGTGTAGCGCCGACATCTGGCTGGGCTACCATGTGAATTGTCTCTCGACCCTGCGGTGAGTACACGATGCTGGCTGTGAGCACTCCCTCGCTATTTGCCCGACCTGTCCGCATTTGTAACATGTTATCTGTCTACGCTAACCGAGATTGTTGTTGACTCTAACCCTACGTCTATCTCTGTCCCAAACGGGGTCCCTCTCGGTTGTTGCCCCGATCTCTACCACCCTGCTGCGGATGTTGTCATGGCGCTAATGGTGTCGGGTGTGCAGCTCTTTTTGGTACTGGTAACGTTGACCTGACTGGTGGTGGTGGCAAGGAGCGCGTGCTACCGAAACTCTGCACGCTGGTGTAGTATGAAGTGTAGGGTGTAACTGATGTACGTGGTGTAAACGTCTTTGACTCGAAGTAGTCTCGTTAGCGACTTGACACAAGTAATAGGTATCGTGCGAAAGTGGGCGTTCATATATCTCGGTAAGGGTCCTAGCGCCCTTCCTGACCACATGATAACCAATGTCTACTCTCGCCCAACCCCAAAGTAGTGTACATCCTCAAGATCTTCTCTTACTAGGTCCCCAGCAAACTATCGTAGGTAGTCATATATATGTCTCGGTACTGTATGACTGTCCCCTCCGGCCCATGTCTCAAACTCATAAAGTTTCGCCTCAGTCTCATCATAGCTGGTGGCAGAAAGTACTGCTGGTAAAACTTATCCTTGAATGTCTTCCATGATGGAAAGTCCTTACCGGTAGCTATCGTGGTATGCCACCAAACGTCGGCGTCCATCTGTAATGTATACGAGATAACTCGAGGCGTAGTCTATCCTCGATACCTAATATCCTATGAAGCTTCTCCTGAGAGAGCACCTACTTCTCGATTATATGAAAATCCTGAGTCCCGTCAAAGTAAGCTGGCTGAAGCCTGAGAAAGTCCTTAACCAGCTGAATCCCCACTGTTGAGTCAGATGGTGTGGGAGTGGGAGTAGTCGTCACCTCAACTAACTCTATCATCGGGACGGTCACGACTAGAAGATTCTATGTCCCTAGAGTCGCAGTTGTAGCTTGGGTAGCGGGCGTCTCTACTATCGGTGCCACCATATAAACAACGACCGGTATGGTAACTAGAGTGGCGGTCGGTGTAGTCCTTGAAATGGTAGCCTGTGTAATAGTAGGCTCTGTTGTCAAAGGCACTGTAGCTGTGCATGTGTCGATTGTCGTGTCGTGTAAGTGCGGCGAGCTGTGCAGTGATGTATGCCATGAAGCCCTCAACTGCTGCCCCTGAGCTGCTACTCGGTTCAAATAGCCTCTGTTGGTCGTCATCAAATGTAGTGGGAGGCTAGCTGTCGCTAGCATCCGAATCTTGGTGTCACGTGCGTCAGTCATCATAGTTTGTATGTTGATAACGAACTCGTATCAGCCACTACGAAGTGTATCGCATATATATGTACATAAAGCAACTAACACATATGCTTTTCAATCCCCAACTCACTTTCTCTCGATTCCCAACAAAATAGTCCTAGGCAAGGTTCATCTAGTTTCTACTTCTAAAGTTTGTGTTTTATTCAAGTTGTATTTTACTTATCAAGAACTTAGTCTCTGATACGAACTGTGACATTGGTAACACAATTTTAGACAACTCTATACTCTGTCCCTAAGGTTCTAAAGCCTATGCTTTAATACCAACTATAACGACCCCTCTCTTAATGTAGGGCACTGCCCGGCCTAATCCCACAATTAAGCCCTATTTACAACCGAAAGGACCTAATTACATATTAGTCAGCCTGTACTAACATTACCAGATATTCATTTATTTAAGTTGTTTAAATAGTGAAAGTTTTAAAGTGTTTAGCGGAAGCATTTATGTAAATCCTAAATGTGGAAACTAGGAAATAATGACCACCAAATATATATGCAAGTAATTGATGAACATATAAACAAAGTGACTGCCAAAAGTTGGGTAGTCTAACACTCATCCCAATAACATCCCAATAACATCCCAAAAATATGAAGACATAAGTAATATAATACAAAAAATACCCTACAAGTACAGGCACCTATGCGTTCGGAGCTCAGAGGTAGTCATCGATCTTCTCCTTGCCCGGCCTGGTGCTGCTCGATGGACCTACACCCACGGTCACAAACTAGATGATGAGTATAGTGATATTTAAGTGATAACTGGGAATTCTATTACTACATTTCCAATTTACACAAAAGGTATTTAAAAGCATAAAGTAGCTGAAGAATGCTGAATAAATAATCGAAGTAAATACTAATGTTAACAAATATACATAGATTGACACAGGCTAAGTCGAGATGATCTACGTCCGGTCGGCGGTGAGAACTATCACCTAGCCTTTTCCACTACTATATGGAGCTATGCTCAACATATAATAATAATCTTTTTTTTTCTAATAACCTCAAGTGGCGGAGCACATACACGTATAAATCATCTATACTTATTGACAACCCCGTGGCCCATACCACGTGTACCGCCCAAGTGTAGTGGCGAGTGCCGGAGACTTGAAAGACCAAAATCCCCGTGAATCCGCGCATCTCGTGTGCAATGGACACTAGATAACCCCTCCTTTAGATTCTAAGAATTAATATCCTACAATGCTATGATTTCAACACAAGTTAGGCTACAAAGCACCAAGGGAATAGAATACAAGTCCAAACATAACATATAGCCCTATAGCATGCATTTCTAAGTAATCATCAATTCTCCATCATAGTCAATCATCAAGCATTTAGGAAATAGAGTAAATTATAACAACATAAGGCATCATGCTATGCCAAACATTCATAATGAACAAAAACAAGGAAAGCATGATGTGGGAATTCAATTGGCAAGTCTACAAATAGACTGAATAATTGGTAAATAACAGGAATGAAATAAAGTAGAGAGTTCTCACAGTTTCACTTTCTGTTAAAGGATAGCTCTGGCTATCTGACCTCACGACACTCCGACTAGCGCTCGTGAATTCCCGAAACAACCCCTAGGTCCCTAAAAGGTCATTTATATCCCTTTTATTTGTTTATTTATTTATTATTATTATTATTATTATTTTAGGGGGTTTGGGCCCTTGAACCATTCCGGTCGGACCGGCCCTTCCCCCTCCCTAAGCTCGTAGAGACGCTGTTGTTCTGCTGCTTCTTTTTTTTTTTCTTTTTGATTTGTGGGGGATTGGGAGGGGAGCAGTTCGTCCGAGACCCCAATCGCCACCATCACCACCACGCCAACAACACACCAAAACCGCCAACATTAATGCTAACATCAACAACAACAACAACTAACAACATCAACACTTACCTCCGATCGCCGCTGCCGTGCCTCAAAACTCTTAATCTCCACCTCTTTTGATCACTCTTCCTTTTCCTCTCTCACCTGAACTCTCTCTCTCTCTCTCTCTTTTTCGGTGTGTGGTGGTGGTGAATTTTGGTGTAAAATCAAAAAGGTAGCAAAATTACCAAAATGACCGTCTAACCTTATCTACTTCCTTAATAAGCCAATGCTCCTCTCGGTCATTTCACATTTTACTAATTTTTAATATATATTTATATATATATATATATATGTGCAATTCAATTTAATTAATTTACTTATGTTGCATTTAACTAAGTTTAGACTTACTACAAGTCTCACTACTCGGTACCCCAGCTCGCACGTAACTCGAGGTGTGTCCCCGATCGCGTCTCGACGTCGATAGCTGCAAATTCTGACTTAGTTAATCTACACACATACAAACACTAGGAACACACTATCACAGATATAAAATTTCCTCGGCCACTTGCCTCAATCGGTGTCCTCATCTCATGCAGGTTCCATGTCATGGGTTGATGAGCCTGATCACGGCCAAAATCTTTGGTCAAAAATTTGGGCTGAGACACACACCTCAAAGTCATACACATTTTCACATGGGGCTCGAACATCACATCACATGTGTGACTTTGGGTGTTTCTTGAGCTTTATTGTGACATTTTCCTTTTTTTGAAGTAATCTCTTTTTAGGAAGATGCCACAATGACATCCCAAAGTTACATCGGGGTGACATGGCATGCGGGCCACATGTGAAAATGAGTGTGAACAAATATATGATACGCATTACATGGAGCGCAGGTCATCCGGTCCGAACCATCGCTCGAGCCCAAGTAATTGAAGTAGCAACTCGACACGCTTCTCAATACCTGCATAAACAAATTAAGGCTACACAAGGATATATAACTACATCAATTAAATTAAAAGATATCCTCAAGCCTAAGTTCAAATGTCATCTAGAGTAATCATAAGTTTCATCGACAACCAAACATCTAGGTGACCCAAGTCTCATAAACATCAAACCAAATAACAATAGGAATAATCTACCCGAGTTTCACTCTGTTTAAGTACAACCCATGTTCAAATGTTTCATGAAAACATATAATAGATAAATAGTCTCAAAAACTCCACATGTAGGGGACTTCATGCTAGAACCTTTCCTTTCCCCGTTTCGGTCTACCGTGCTTGACGAGGGTCCTGAAGAGTAAGTGGGATGAAGATGCAACGGAGTTCAGTAAATAAGAAGTTACACCCACATAACATACACACAAGTCATACCTGTTATCAATGCAAGTTTATGTGAAACGACAATCCCAATTATTGCAACAAGTTGGATAATAAGCCATTGACATTCATATTCATTCGTAATCACCATCTTTAGTTCAAGTTATGCTTTTATAGGGAAAGTGTCCCAAACCATCTCTACTCCACATCTTTACTTCAAATGAAGGGAACTTGCCTAAGTTCATATTTTGTAATAGGGATCTTATGTCAAGGTTTCTACATTAATCCTACGTTCATAAGCATATCATAGTTACACCATTCATTTAGAACATGTAACATCAATTGAATATGCATAAGGTATCACATATGAACAATCAAAGATATGTAGCATTAATCTCATGCTAAAACATAATTAAGCCATGGAATCATCATATAAACCATGCATTCATTCTTGAAAGGAAGATAAATCATCAAATTGCATTCAAGATGAGAAATCATTAAATATACGAGATATCAAATTCATCGCAAAGGTATCAATGTGCTAGATATAAAATAATAATATAAGGTTCTTGTTCTTTATGCTTCCTCAGGGTATGGTATGGACCCAACGACCAAACCACTTACTCTCATAGTGATGAGAACCACTAGCAAACACATTGGTTTTTGTGTTCTCCATTTGACACCATCAAACCAACTGTAAGTTTTCAAGCCATCGTTGGTTATGAACAATCAATCCTCGCCTTATCTGGCTTAACTTGACGGATAAATTGTTAATAAGGTACTTGATGGATAATCTTCCAATCAAGGTGGACATGTATCTCCATATAACGTGAATGGATGAACCTCCATCACGGTTGTATTATTGCACAAAGTCAGGTGCATGAGAGTATATAGTGCATGACTTGTTGAAGTCGTGTGCACGACTTTAAGAAATGGATAGACTTCCAATTTTTAGAGCGGGAGATAGATAATCTATCCATCTTCTGAGGTTCACAAGAATTCCATAGATTAGCTTAAATCCATACCAAAAGCTTATCCGCATCCCAATCCCCGAATTCTCGATAAAACTAAAACATGATATCCTAATTAACTAATATTCAAGCCATGCATACCATATGGGTGGAACTCCCCACTTGCCTTGTCCGGATGCGCCTAAGTACACTCCTCGTGCGGCTCTAAACAAGTTAGACAACATCATATCAATACACCAACTTAATTACTAAGTGTTATTTCTTATTTTTTCTTGTCTTTGGTTCATCGCATAGCATGTCAGGGGGTGGGACTTGTCGTCAAGTCCCTCTAGAAGCACAAACATGCTCCGGTGGAGGTGCAGAGAGGCTGCAACATTCAAGCCCCTCAAAATCACTATGTTGGGCCAGAAGGGTAAGTAAAGGGCCAATCTCTCTTGGTGAAATTGGTCAAGGGTCAGACCTGGTCAACTGGTACAAGGTCAACTGACCATTGACCACTCAACCTAGTAAGGAGGGGGGTAGCTCGCATCCCCCTTTGGCTAGCGTAGAGGGGAGCTTGTGCTCCCTTCCTCGTCGCGACCCACCACTGCACTCAATCGACTGACCAGAGGGTCGTCACCTCTGTGGCATCCGCCGTCGAGGTGAGAGTGGGGCGAAGGGGGTGGTGGAAACCACCCTTCTCCTTCCCTTTTCTCTGCAGTGATTAGGAGGTAGAGGAGAAGGGTTGCCTAGTGGGGCCTTCTCCTCCACTTCAGCGAGGGTGGGGCTCCCTTATGGGGCCCCACTAAGCCCATGTTGATGGCAGCGGCGATGGTGAAGCCACTGCCTTTATCGCGGTGGTGAAGCCGTCTCCTTCATCGACGTGACCACCTATAAAAACTCCATTAAAATGATAAGAAAACATTGGGGAAGAAGAAGAAAGGGAAAGATTACCCTTTCTTATGAATATTTGGGACAATTCAATCCAACACCACCTTTTGCAAGCTCTCCTCTCCCCAACCTCTCCTTTTCTATTTCAAAAATGAGTTTTCTAGCCCAAAGTGCCTAGGTTTAGCGTTGTAATTGTGATGGCCCCAATTTCTCAATGCGATTAGGTACGCCCAGCCTAGACCTGTGCAAGCCCCGAGTCGATACTCCACGAGCTTGACTAGCCTAGTCAGCCTTATTGGACTAAGTGGTTAGTCACTCTAACTCCGATTAAATTTTGATGGAAACAAACAAGGTGAAAATATACTAATAAACATCAAGTGTATTTCAGTTTTTGTTAAAGGATGCAAAACATCATATCACGGGTATTCAAGCCATACAAGTTCAAGACTCAGCATTCATGAAGGAACGAAGACGGATGATCATACTACAATTTGTAATTTCGATGTAAGGTATACAAATTCTTTCACGCAAGCCAAATGCATTAGTTCATGCATACAAAGTTTTTAACCGAACTTTCACATGCCATTAGATTACTCGAAGTTTCAAAATGGAACTTTAACACATGACTAGGTTTATGAGTTTAAACAATGTGAAACTATGTGTTCATGGTCACTGGCATTTTGAAGAACATTATGGAAGTTTTCGAAAAAGAAAAACTTGCTTTTGAAAGACTTTTGAAAAGAAAACTGCAAATTTGTAGAAAAGTCCCTCGTACATTATGAAATCGAGATTTTCCATTTTTAGGATTTGTAAAAATATCTAGACCACCTAAATAGGCTTAATGACTCATATTAAACATATATATCATGTTATATAAGGGTTGGTTGGGTCCCGGATGAGTTTAAGGGTTACTAACACAATGGGACATAATATTTATTTTGAGGTCCCTACAGTTAGTGCTAATGTTGTCATTAACGCGCTAAGTGCAGAGTTAGCGCGCTATATCTCAGCATTAGCGCACTAATTGCGTACCTGACAACTTTTTTAAAAAGCTGAAAAACAAACTTTAATTTGAATTCTTAATGAATTCTGGACCATTGGATCCCTAGAACAGTTAGAAAATGGTAAGATTGGATACCTAACACTATAAAACCACCAAATACATGGTTTTGTCACAACAAGGAAGAAACACACTCAAAAAGCTCAAAACTTATAAGAGAACAACTTTGATTTTTGTGAAGAAGAAAAAGAAGATTCTTGTGGCTGTCCTCTAGCTCTAAAATCCAGTACTTTTGAGGCATTTAAAGGAGTACAAGAATCTCTTCAAAACTGATCTCTTTTGTCATCTTCTTGGGTGTAAGAAAGTCCTTGTTCTAGCATCTTTTCTTTAGCTTAATCTATAAAGTTTTGTGTGTTTGAATTGAAAATTATTTTGTTGTGTGTGTTTGAACACCTCATCTTGGGTTTTGCACTTAAACTATTTTATTAGACCCTAAGATTGATTTGAACAAAGGCTTTGCACTTAAACTTGATTTTTGTTAAACTCTTGTTCTTAGCATTGAAATCAATTTTACACTAACACATTAGATTTTTTAAACGATTTCATATTTGGGATTTGCAACAAAATCAGTGACATATTTGCATATTCCATTTATTCTCATACTTGCATGCATTAGAGTTGTTAGGTTTTAGGCGGCTTGCTAGTGTTTGAATTTGATACCACTTTATGTTATAAAGTGTATCTTATTATTTTTCAGCCACTTGTTGTAATTGGATGATTGTAAGACTTAGTGGAATCTAAGTCAAAGAAAAAAACCTAGTTGAGGCTAAGCATAAACCCGAGTTGTGACTAGGTAGGAAGTCCAAATTGTAATTAGGCATTCTAGGCTTGTATGCTTAGGTTGTAACTCTTGTTTGAAATATAAGTGGGGGTTTAAAAATCCTAATCGGGGAGGTTAGGTAGTGGATGTAGATCATTGGATCGAACAACTATAAATCGTGTATTACTTTCCATCTCTTCTATCCCATTCACTTGCATAGCATAGATATTCATTATTGGTGTATGCATTATCATTGTTATTTGCACATAAAGTTTTAAAAAGGCAATAACCACTCGGTAACCCAATTCACCCCCTCCTAGGTGACCTTCAATTAGTATCAGAGTGGGTTATTGCTCAAAGTGTTACTAACGTATCTTTGAGTGTTTTTGTGCAAGGATGCAAACTCTAGATCCGGCTCGCCTTAGGGAAGGCAACTCCTCAAGTAGGCCTCCGTATTTTGATGGAACTAACTATGCTCGCTGGAAAGTGAGGATGAAGTTCTATATTAAAGCACAAAATAGATTCTTATGGGATGCAATTGAAAGTGGCTACACTCCACCGGATAAGCCTTTGAAAGAGTACACCGCCGAGGAGATCAAGAGTGAGCTTTCAAATGATCAAGCTATGAATCACTTATTTTGTGCATTAAGTAAAAATGAGTTTAACCGAGTGAGTGCTTGTCAAACGACCAAAGAAGTATGGGAAAAACTTGAGGTACACTATGAAGGTACCATGCAAGTGAAAAAGACAAAGTTGAGGATTCTTGAGGAGCACTATGAAACTTTCCGAGTTGGATCCGATGAAGATATAGCCACTGCCATCACACGGTTCACTAAACTATTGAATGAGGTCAAGAATCTTGGAAAGAATTATGATCAAGAGACCTCCGTGTACAAATTCCTTAGAGGGTTACCTAAGGAATGGGATGCCAAGAAGTACACTATTCAATCGGCATAAAACCTTGGAGACTATACATTCGATGCATTGTGTGGAGAGCTAACGATCCATGAATTTGAACTTAAAGACCGAGCTAGACTAGAAGCATTAAATGGAAGCACAAAGAGTTCAAGAAAAGAGATTGCTTTGAAGGCAAATAACTCCTCGGTTGCATCAATGGATGTTGTTGAAGATGAAAAATCTAGTGACGAAAATGATCTTGAGGAGGAAGTAGCTATGTTTTCAAGAAAGCTAAACAAAGCAATGTTCAAAAGGGATAGATACAAGAAGAAGTTTAGAAGTGGAAGCAAGGGAGGAAAGTCAAGTGAGACCATATGCTTCGGATGTGGCAAACCGGATCACATCAAGGCGGAATGCAAATCCAAGAAGGTAGTGGATAAGAAGAAATGGAAGAAAAGCTTCAAGGCAACTTGGGATGACTCATCATCATCAAGTTCAGAATCCGAATCGAAGAGTGAGAAGGCAATACTTTGTCTCATGGCACAAGGGGAGGTAAATTCTAACTCTTTTAACTTTGATGATGTTGATGATTTGGATGATGTTCCAAATCTTGATGAGCTTAGAAAAGAGTTAGAAAAGGAGTTCAAAAAGACCAAACAACTCAAAAAAAGCTTGACCATAGCAATTAGTGAAATAGAGTCACAAAATGAGACCATTAGTGATCTCAAAGTGACTTGAAGGAAGTCCTAGAGGAGAGAGATGCTTTAGTTAAGAAAGTAGAGGACTTGACTAGCACGGTGTATAAGTTCACCAATGGTAGAGAAATGTTTGACATGATGTTGGGAGCACAATGACGTGCACTCAACGAAAGAGGCATATGCTATGGAGCAAACTTGTTGAGTTACAAAAAATTGCTAAACGATGATCGTAGATGCTCAAAGTGCAATAGGTCTCATGTGGTTGGGAAATGTGCCTTACAAAAGGCCAAAGTGGGTGGACTAGCATGGGTAGTTAAAAATGTTTATGACATTAACTTTCTTAGACCCAAAGGTGTTTGGGTACCAAAATCTAGTGTGTTTCCCATTATGTAGGATGCGAGGAAGAGCACCCCATGGTACTTAAATAGTGGGTGCTCAAGACACATGACCGGAGATGCGCATCAATTCATTGAACTAGAGCGGCATGATGGTGGAAAGGTTACATTTGGAGACAATAACAAAGGAAAAGTTATTGGTCTCGGAACCGTCGGTAACAATTCACTTTCTATTTCTAATGTTTATCTTGTTGATGGTTTGAAACATAATTTTCTTAGTGTTAGTCAATTGTGTGACAAAGGATTTCATGTTATGTTTGAATTATCAAAATGCATTGTTAGGAATGAGAAGCATGAAACTTTGCTTATTGCATATAGAGATAAGAATGTTTATGCCATTAACTTTGATGAGATGAATATGCAAAATGTTTCATGTTTGAGTGCACAAAGTGAATGTGATGCATGGTTGTGGCACCGAAGATTAGGACATTCTAGCATGAAAAACTTGTCAAAATTGACTAAGCATGATCTCGTCAAGGGTCTACCCAAATGCACGTTTAAGAAAGATAAGGAATGTGAACCTTGTATCCTTGGTAAACAAGTGAAATCATCATTTAAGACGAAAGTAACAAGTGATGTGACTCGAACCTTAGAACTTATCCATATGGATTTGTTCGGATCTACCTAAACACAAAGTCTAGGAGGTAAATCATATTGCTTTGTCATTGTTAATGATTTTACCATATATACATAGGTGTAAGCATGAAGTGTTTGACGTGTTTGTAAAATTTTGTGCTTTAGTTGAGAATGAAAAGGGATACAAAATCACCATCATTAGAAGTGATAGACGTGGTGAGTTTGTAAATAGGAACTTGGAGGATTTTTGTGCTAAACAAGGTTATACACACCAATTATCCTCTCCTAGAACACCCCAACAAAATAGAGTTGTTCAAAGAAAAAATAGGATACTGCAAGAGATGTGTAGGACTATGCTAAATGAGTATAACATAGCTAAGCATTTTTGGGCTGAAGCCATTAACACGACATGCTATGTTATAAATGACTCCTTATGAATTATGGAAAGGCCGAAAACTCAACATAAGTTATTTTAAGGTGTTCGGTTGTACTTGCTATGTTCTAAATGATAAGGATCAATTAGATAAATTTGACCCAAAGTCAAAGGTATGCACTTTCTTAGGCTACTCTATATATAGCAAAGCATATAGGGTGTTTAATAGATCAACCAAAACTATAAAAGAGTCTATCCATGTGAAATTTGATGAAGTAGATCCCAAAGTTAAGATAATGCAAAACTTTGAAAAACTGAGGATTGATGATGAAGATGATGGCACTCTAGGACAAACTTCAAGACTCCGAAACAAGTGTGCCTAAGAATTCAAGACTCCTCATTGGCCATTCATCTCAACAAATCATAGGTGATCCAAACAAAGGAATAATCACTAGGTCAACATTATATAGAGATGAAGGACACTTAGTTTTTTGTCACAAACCGAGCCCACCAAGATAGATGATGCCTTAGGGGATGAATTTTAGGTAATGGCTATATAAGAGGAGCTAAGCCACTTTGTTAGGAACAAGGTATGGACATTAGTACCTAGACCTAAGGACCACACTACTATAGGCACCAAATGGGTTTTTAGAAACAAAAAGAATGAAAAAGGTGAAATTGTAAGAAACAAGGCTAGGTTGGTTGCACAAGGCTACAATCAAGAAGAAGGAATTGATTATGAGGAAGCTTTTGCACCCGTAGCAAGACTAGAAGCAATTCGCATGTTGCTTGCTTATACCTACTACAACGGGTTTCTACTATACCAAATGGACGTTAAAAGCGCATTTCTAAATGGATTCATCCATGAAGAAGTATATATAGAACAACCACCGGTTTTAAGATCATGAACATCCAAACCATGTCTATCATCTTCAAAAAGCCTTGTACGGACTAAGACAAGCTCCTAGAGCTTGGTATGATAGACTTAGTGCATTTCTACTTGAGAAAGGATTCAAGAAAGGAACACTAGATCCTACTTTGTTCATTTTGATAAAAAATGTGACATGCTTTTTGTTCAAATCTATGTTGATGATATCATCTTCGGGTCATCCAACACACGTTTATGTGATGAATTCTCATCATTGATGACAAATAAATTCAAAATGAGCATGATGGGTGAACTAACATACTTTCTAGGCTTGCAAATAAAGCAATCCAAACATGGCATCTTTATAAATCAAGCAAAGTATGTGAGGGACATGTTAAAGAAATTCAAATTCGAAAATTTGAAAGCATGTGACACTCCTAGTAGTTCCACCATTAAAATGGACAAAGACCATATAGGAAAATCCATAGATCCTAAGCTTTCATCATGGAATGATAGGTAGTCTTCTATACTTGACCGCCAGCAGACCCGACATTATGTTTAGTGTGTGCTTATGTGTTAGATCTCAATCCGATCCCAAGGAGTCACATTTAAAATGTGTAAAGCACATATTTCGATATCTAAGTGGAACACAAGATTTAGGATTGTGGTTCAACAAAACCAAGAGTTTGAACTTCGAAGTTTTGTTGATTCCGATTATGCGGGAAGTCTAGTTGACAGAAAAAGCACTTTCAGATTTTGTCATTTGCTAGGAAATTCACTTATCTCATAGTTTAGCAAAAAACAAAATTTCATTGCTTTATCTACGGCGGAAGCCGGATATGTGGCTGCCGGGAGTTGTTGTGCTCAAGTTCTTTACATGAAACAAGAATTTGAGGATTATCAAATCATAGTTGGTTGTGCAGAAATTTATTGTGATAATACAAGTGCAATCAACATATTAAAAAATCCGGTGTTACACTCTCGAACAAAACATATTGAGATTAGGCACCATTTTCTTCGTGATCATGTCCAAAAAGGCGATGTTAAACTCGTTCATGTGCCCACAGAGGATCAACTAGCCGATATATTCACTAAGCCTTTACCTAGAGATCAATTTTATAAGATTCGATGTGAGTTAGGAATGGTTCATGAATCGGACCTTCTACACATGTTTTAGATGTTCCAAACCTTTTTATATGGTGTTAGTGAAGTGTCCATGAATTTTGAGATGAATCGGAGCTGTATTTCAAAAATCAAAAAATTTTATGTCCAAACTTTCCAGAGGGAAATTAGCGCGCTAATAGGGAAAATTAGTGCGCTAATACCACACTGGCCAAAAATTTTCAGAGAGAAATTAGCGCGTTAATACTAGACATTAGCGCGCTAATAGTGTTTTGGCCCAGAATACAAATCGACCCGATTAGTGCGCTAATTTTGTCATTAGCGCGCTAATGTTGTTCGGCCAGGGGTCTATTAATTCAATTTTACCCTAAAATTTCACTCACCTCCCACATCTCTCCTCTCCTCTCCTCTCCTCGACACAGTGCCTTTCCCCTCTCCTCTTGTCGATTCCACACCTCTCCACCCTCCTCTCGACGTCTCCACCGTGATCTTTACTTCCACAAGGTAACAATCTTTACTTCTCTTTGTCAATTTCTTCATTTTTCACTTACCCCAATGTCGACTAGTAGAACCTCTAACCGCCCTCTTCCCGTCCGCCGCCACCACCACTCCCCGTCCAACCGCCCCCACCACGTCTCGTCCTACCCAAGCCACGTCCTCTCGTCGTCTGTCTAGCCGTCGTGTCGTTCAATCATCTTCGTCCTCAAGTAGTGAATCCGAATCCACACACCCCGTCCCTATTTCGCCAAATGCCCCACGACGTGAGGTCACGCCAAGTTCGTTCATGAGTCCGCATCGGTTCTAGAGTTAGTGGCTCCTCGGTTAACGGATGCCAAAATCCTAAGGCCCTCCATTGTCGATTTTGTTTTTTTTGATAAAGCTCATCTCCTAATTAGGGAGATTTTCGATACGGTAGGATGGACCACTTTTGTGCCTATAACGCCAACTATAACCCCCTTGGTTCGCGTTTTCTATTCCAATCTTGAAACAACGAACCATTTTGTACTCCGATCATCTGTTGGCTGCCGATCAATTGAGATTATGCCTGAAAATATCGCTCAACGGCTTCACCTTCCTTTGCACCCTCCTACCACTACGGTTGTGTGCAAATTTCTCAGTTGGCCATTTGATCGTCTTGAAGTACTTAATTCCTTCCTTCGGCCGAAAAGAACTTTAACTATTTATCCGACTGGTATAATGGATGCTGACTTTAAACTTATACCTCACCTCCTTCATAAAGTCCTTCACAAAGTCATTCTCCTTCGAGGAGGTAGTAAGAACTATGTCACTCTCCTTGACATGTTTGTTCTTGGGCATCTACTTCGAGCAATTCCTCTCAGCTTGCCCCACATCATTATCGGTTATATGACGAGCACGTGTAGCTTAGGTCGTCATCTTCCTTATGCACATATTATCACATCCTACTTGAAGTCCGCCCAAGTAGATCTCGCATTAGGTGGTCGTCCCCTCACTGTCTATGACACCATTGACATGGCCACTCTGAAGGCCATGAAGTATCGCTACATACGTGACGGCGTAGAGGTGGACACGGGAACATGCCATCCCGAATGGTCAGTATTACGGTGGCTATGAGTCTCCACTACCTACGGACCCTCCAATTGCCCCTTTTGATGCGCCCGAATACTTGGACTATAGCCATAGTTTTAGCGATGATGACAATGCTGATGACGAATGCCTTGCTAGCAATAATGAACATGATGGCGATGATGAAGTTCATCAAGAATTTACAGTTCCACCTCAGCAGTAGCAACAATATGAGTCGGCGCAGCCCCCACCTCCTTCTATGTTCGGCGGCTTCACGCCTCCACCAAATATGTCTCCATCATCGGCGTACGTCTCTGCACAGCTGGGCTACCTGCATACCTATATGACTTAGACCTTCGCTGCCATCGAGGCGAGTATCTAGCATCAGAATGATCGGCTTCATCGCATCGAGGGTCAGTTGCTCCCAGTTTGGAGCGCTTGTACTGATCATACCTCTGGCTTTGCACGTCCACCATCGTCCTCGAGGAGGAGTGTTTAGACTTATTATTGCTTGATGAGCATTAGGCTCCAATATGGTAGTCTTAGGTGTTTAGAGATATTATGGTTAGGTGAGCATTAGGCTCCAAAATGTTAGACTTTGATGTTCAAGAAATTTTTTTTACGTTCATGTTTAAGCCACAACTACGCTTCCATTGCTTTATGCTATCTTTATCATGAATTTTTTTGCGTATCTCTGAGTTTATATATGGCTATTTCTTGTTCATTATGATTCATCGTATATGCACATGTACCACTTCTATTTGTTGTTTCTTGATATGCATAGAGTGAGGCGGAGTGTATTTCTCTCGTATTACTTCTATTCCTCTCAATTGTGCTCTATTTACGAGGGAGCTTGGCCCCACTTTTTGATGGTATCAAACGGGGGGAAAATGTGGTTGAACTTGAAACTTGAAAATGTTGATGTGGTTGAACTTGCATAAATGAAAATAGATGATATGAATAACCATGCACGAATGCGATATACACTTAGATTATGTTTTATATCTGTCAAGTTTACATTGTTTGTTATCATCAAAAAGGGGGAGATTGTTGGACTAAGTGGTTAGTCACTCTAACTTCGACCGGGATTTTGATGGAAACAAACAAGGTGAAAATGTACTAATAAACATCACGTGCATTTCGGTTTTTGTTAAAGGATGCAAAACATCATATCACAGGTATTCAAGCCATACAAGTTCAAGACTCGGCATTCATGAAGGAACGAAGACGGATGATCATACTACAATTTGTAATTTCGATGTAAGGTATATAAATTCTTTCACGCAAGCCAAATGCATTAGTTCATACATACAAAGTTTTTAACCGAACTTTCACATGTCATTAGATTACTCGAAGTTTCAAAATGGAACTTTAACACATGACTAGGTTTATGAGTTTAAACAATGTGAAACTATGTCTTCATGGTCACGGGCATTTTGAAGAACATTATGGAAGTTTTCGAAAAAGAAAAACTTATTTTTGGAAGGCTTTTGAAAAGAAAACTGTAAATTTGCAGAAAAGTCCCTCGCACATTATGAAATCAAGATTTTCCATTTTCGGGATTTGTAAAAATATCCGGACCACCTAAATAGCTTAATGACCCATATTAAACATATATATCATGTTATATAAGGGTTGGTTGGGTCCCGGACGAGTTTAAGGGTTGCTAACATAAATGGACAAAATATTTATTTTGAGGTCCCTACAGTTAGCACGCTAGTGCTGTCATTAGCGCGCTAAGTGCAGAGTTAGCGCGCTATATCTTAGCATTAGCGCACTAATTGCATACCTGACAGCTTTTTTAAAAAGCTGGAAAACAAACTTTAATTTGAATTCTTGACGAGTTCTGGACCCTTGGATCCCTAGAATGGTCACAAATTGGATATGATGGGATACCTAACACTATAAAACCACCAAGAGCATGGTTTTGTCACAACAAGGAAGAAACACACTCAAAAAGCTCAAAACTTACAAGGGAACAACTTTGATTTTTGTGAAAAAGAAAAAGAAGATTCTTGTGGTTGTCCTCTAGCTCTAAAATCCTGCACTTTTGAGGCATTCAAAGGAGTACAAGAATCTCTTCAAAACTAATCTCTTTTGTCATCTTCTTAGGTGTAAGAAAGTCCTTGTTCTAGCATCTTTTCTTTAAATTAATCTACAAAGTTTTGTGTGTTTGAATTAAAAATCATTTTGTTGTGTGTGTTTGAACACATCATCTTGGGTTTTGCACTTAAACTTATTTTATTAAACCCTAAGATTGATTTGAACAAAAGCTTTGCACTTAAACTTGATTTTTGTTAAACTCTTGTTCTTAGCATTGAAATAGGTTTTGCACTAACACATTAGATTTTTAAACGATTTCATATTTGGGATTTGCAACAAAATTAGTGACATATTTGCATATTCCATTTATTCTCATACTTGCATGCATTAGAGTTGTTAGGCTCTAAGAGGCTTGCTAGTGTTTGAATTTGATACCACTTTATGTTGTAAAGTGTATCATATTATTTTTTAGCCACTTGTAGTAATTGGATTATTGTAAGACTTAGTGGAATCTAAGTCAAAGGGGAAGACCTACTTGAGGCTAGGCATACACCCTAATTGTGACTAGGTAGGAAGTCTTAATTGTGATTAGGCATTCTAGGCTTGTATGCTTAGGTTGTAACTCTTGTTTGAAATATAAGTGGGGGTTTAAAAATCCTAACCGGGGAGGTTAGGTAGTAGATGTAGATCATTGGATCGAACCACTATAAATCGTGTGTCACTTTCCATCTCTTCTATCCCATTCACTTGCATAGCATAGATATTCATTATTGGTGTATGCATTATCATTATTATTTGCACATAAAGTTTTAAAAAGGCAATAACCACTCGATAACCCAATTTACCCCCTCTTGGGTGACCTTCAAGCCTCCGATTAATCTATTTAACAGTTTATGAATGAGTTGTTTGTAGCGGCCTCCAATCCATCGGCAGCTGCGGCGTGCACCGTGGTCCCATAGCTCTGCCAACTTATCACCCAGCTATATCCTACGGCCGCTTGTAAACTCAATATAATCAAATTCTTGCTAACTTTAAGTTATGTATTAATAATTATTGATTTAAGTTAGCTTTAAATTTTTTGTCATCATTTTACCTCAAAATATGCAAGAGATAATTAAAATCATCAAGGTGTTTTATGAGCATATTACCTAAGGTGGAAGCCATCTCAAAATATACATCATATACATATCAACTGAGATCCTCAAAATATCAAAAATATAACCTACCAATTATATACAAGTCATATCTATCTCTCATACCTAAAACCTAGCCTAAAACAAGGAAATAAAAACAAACATACGAGTAGAGCAAATGAAGTCAATCAATGTAGTCCTCAAGCTTGCCTTTCCCTCGGCTCGTACTAGGATCTGCACTCAAGCCATCACAAAAGGTAGATGACAAGTCCAAAGTGAGTAATCTCAAGAAAAATCGCCAAGTAAATACGTAAATAAACTGCTGGAATTTAAAATACTATAAATAAACATGCGGAACAAAAGAATACAAGCAACTGTGGAAGATCATCGCATGCATAAATATAGCAGTGAAACAAAGTGCGTGCACAATCAAAGTCAGACTAAGCCATACTTTGGGCTATTGCCAGGCACGGCCCATGAGGATACCTATAACTGGTGACCTTGGACCCTCTAGGTAGCCGGTGTATATCCACGTGCACACCCACACATGCCTATCACACCCGGGTAGCATATTCACCGATGCATGCCTAGACAATGCTATGACTTAGTGGACCCTATCCCCCCGCAATAAATAAACACCAGGTGGGAGTGATCTTAACACAGTAAAGACACCAGGTTGGAGTAAACTCAACTACCGTAAAGTCACCAGGTGAGAGTACTCAACCACTATAAAGTAATAAGGATATAGAATAGTAAATGAACAGGATTGAATTCAAATAAATTAAGTAGTAATTACTAAAGTGAATTTCAGTTGGGTTACTACACACCTCAATCCACACTCTACGTCCAGAAAACCAAACCCCGGTCTAGCTCTAATAAACACCCAAAAACTTAAAATTATCACTCGAATGTGCCTAATACCATTTGTCATTGAATTAGCTTTAATTAAGTATATTATGTCAATTTTACGTTTTAAGAGGTCAAAATCCCGACAACATCTCACCAAAATTCTAATAAAGTCCTGAAATTCATTTATGAACCCTTTTCTAATTTCTCATATTTTTTTGGATTTTTCAGAATTTTTCCATAATTTTCTAGCTATTTTTCCATATTTTATGTATTTTATTTTATTTAAAAATGTTTTAATTTATTTAACTAAAATAATAAATAAAATATTATTTAAATAATACGAGGGTGGGTCCCCTGAATTGGGTTTGACTTGACCCAACCTGGTCAGACCGGTTTGGCCCACTAGGGCGGGGCGTGCGTGCGTGCACCCCCCCCCATCTTCCTCTTCGTTGAAACAGAGCAACTCTGCTGCTCTGTTTCACCAAAAATTTTTTTCTTAATTTTAATGGAATTGGGAGGGAGGAGCAATTCGTCCAAGCTCCTCCCCTCCTCCACCACCGAACACCAAACCATTACACAAACAAACAACGCACACAACAACATAGCAACAAGCCAGATTCACCTTGTCCACGCTTTGCCTCTCCAACAGAAGCACGACTTCCTCCTCGACCAATCTCTCTTTCCCTCCTTCTTCTCTTGGTTTTCGATCAAACATGGTGAGAAATGTGGGGTGTCGGTGGTGTTTATCAATATTTTGAGGTCAAATGACCAAAATGGCCCTATGTTCTTATCCTCCTTCATAATCAAATGCCATTTTTGGTCATTTCACAAGTATTTTTTAATTTTATGATTTTAATATATATTTTATATATATACATATATTTTAAGTTACATATATATACATATACAAATATATATTCGCTTATATTTTCGCGCCTACAATTTCGTCGTGCGCGCTATCGAGCGTATTCGGGTGTGCACACTATCGTACAACCTATGCGTGTCGACCACGACCCCGCGTGTTACTAGGTGCCCACCAATGTACTATTTTATCACATTTAATTCATTTAATGGGTGTATTATTTTCTTCGACCTAAAATTTCGTCTTTTAATCTACCCAGTACCCGCGTCGACATGCAAATCGAGGTGAATACTTAACACACAATCTGACACGTCAATTGAAATATAATTACATACATCGCGATGTCGTTTAACCTATTTTTACATAAACATCGCAAAATTAAACAAAAACAATACACAAAATAACTATTTACCTAATACGGGCATGCTTCAGCCTCGTTGTGGGACCTACGAACGTCATGTCTGGTGTCCATGTCTACAATGATGTCATAAAATAACGACAATTATTAATTTGGCCGTTACATTGTTGCAGTTTAACATGTACGTAGCGGAAAAATAAACTAAAAGTATGGGAAATAACTCAATCAAAGGGAAATTAGGAATCTATAAATGTGGAAAACCTTGAGAATTCATGTACATTCATATGTGAGCAACAAACGAGTACATGATATTCATTCAATACAATCCTAAGTTCGATGACCAAAGCATACATATAAAGCATCATACATGCATGCATAAGTAAACCTACTTTAAGGTCTCCAGTCCAGCCGCTCATAAGAAGTCTCCTAGATAGGGCCCCTTGCCCTCCGAACACTCTGGTATATCTGCACCCACCGTCACAAATTAGACGATGAGCAACTGAGAGAAATCAAAAGAAATGTCAAAAGAATATAACAATAATTCATGAATATCAAGTAAAGTAGTCTAAATATCATGCAGTAATTGAAAAAGATAGATAATTAAACTGTTTAAGGAGCATGATAAACAGACTAACATATATCAATCGAAACATACGTGTTCCATGAAACAAACGAGGCAATAAGCAGTCTAAATCATAGCATAAGGAAAGAGGACGCTGGCTCTTCCGGACAATTTCGTATGTAACGACCCTAAAAGCTAACTCGTGCCATGTGTCAATGTAGGTCATACATGGGCCCATTCACCGTGATACAGTAGTACAATTCTCGGTCGTCAACACTGAGGTATGTTATTTTTATTTGGTATTTTGTATTATATTGCATTACTCGAATGTAAATTCTAATGTCATAAACATGCGACGACGTTTGAGTTTGAGCGTTGGAGTTAGAAACGGGTTTGATTTGATAGGAACATGAATAACGGATTTCGGGCGAACGGTTGATGGGTAATTAGCAGTCCAGGGGATTTAATGAATTAAAAATACTGACAAAATACAAAATGAATAATAATAGAAAGGTGTAAAGTGCATTTGATATGTTAGTACGTTCGAGACTACGCAACGAGTGAATCGTGGTACGGAACGTGTCCGAAAATGCAAGTATTATGCGAGAAAATGGCTAAGTGTTGAAGCAAGTCACCTATTGAAGTCATAAAAGAGTGTCAAGATGGTTGAGGTGGATTTAAAGGAAACCAAAGGATGAGCCTTGAGATTCGTGCGTGTAAGTGGATATGAGGGGGGTATAAAACCTACCACCATCACCTTTTCTCTCTCATCTCATTTCACTCTCTCTCTCTCTCTCTCTTCAACAATCAACAACGAAAATGTGGGGAACGCTCAAATTCAAAATATAATGTGAGATCTCCATTTTTCACGTGTTTATTTACGTTTGGTTATAGTTTTGTGGGTTTTTGTCATGACAATTTTGGATGAAATTTTAGGGAAATGTTGGAAACGATTTTAGGAGATGGATTATTGATTAAATGAATAGTTTAATTGTGATTTATGGAGTGATTTTGGTGTTTTGAGAAGTTGTGGAATTTTTGGGGATTTTGGTTTATTTTTGATATCGAACGGTTTGTCGACGTTTTGACATGAGTCGAGAATGGTTTGATGTTGTAATGGAGGTGTTGATGAGGTTGGGATAGGATCAAAGCACGACATGTGAGCCGGGGAGTGAAAAACCCACGACTGGGGGCGTCTAGTCGAGAAGACGCGAGCGACGCCGTGGGCACTCGCGTGGGCATTTATTGCCCACGGTGCCACCCACGGCGTGTAGGGCAGTGAGCCCCATTTTCACGTTGTAGGGACGCAGCCAAGAGTAAAACCCACGGTGTCCTGGTGGCATGACACTGTTCACAGGGACAGTTTTGTAAAAATTTTGTAAAATTTTGGGGATCTATCAAGGACTCAAATGGGTCCGAATACAACCCAATACCCCGAAAATCAACCCAATTATACTAATGAAATAATTATGAAAAATTAGGTAAATTAAAAAATAATTAATAGGAATTGTTATTTAATTAGATTAACAGGGGTTTTGAACATCGACGGGTCACACGGGGATCCGTAGGAGGCGTGTTAGTATTCGTTTGAGTGCGTATTAGTTAGATAGAGGTAAGTAAACTAGTGAGAAATTTTACAATTATTTCTGAGCTTTAAATGGTTATTGTTATTGTTCTATTCCCATTTTAGAAATTCTATTCCTTTGAGTTGTCCGAGGGCAAGTGAGTCAACGTGGTCCTTGCAGAATATCTGAGCCTTCTGAGGTAACATGAGGTCAATGGCTAGGGATGCACGATACTGGTTTTAGGTTTTATACGGGATGAGTGTTCTTACCTGGACTACCAGGGAATATCATTCGCGTGGATGTTAAGATGGCGTGAATGTACCGCGTCCTAAGCGTCGAGTCTTATAGGTTTATATCTCGACTTAAACGATCTTTTGGTTAGGACTGCTTGTGCCTCTCTATTGTTTTCAGGACACTCATTTTCGATTGCTTATTTGATTCATTTACAGTCTTATTTATTCATGCATTCGTTGTCCTTTCTTTCTATTGGCATGAATATGACTTTGTTTGTTTATTTCGAAATGTTGTATTATTATCCTGCTTGGCATTACTTACCTGGGCTCGTCATTCTTGTATTTGACGGAGTGCATATCCACAAACCAACAAGGGAAAGGCTACAAAACTTGAAGATTTGATTTTAGGATACCGGAGTACGCCTTTCCATTTGGATTAGGTGACTTGTTTATATTATTGTATGTATTTTTTTAAACTTTGGGACTTGGGGTATTTGAGAGATTCTCGGCATGAATATCTGTATGTTGTTCTCCTCTGACAGATCATTTGTGATGATATACATATGAGGGGTTTCCACACTTTAGGATGTCTTATTTGAATTGGATATGATTATTCACGTAGTGTGGCGGCCCTAACTTCTGAGGCCGCCCCATAACCCATGCCCTCCGCTCGTAAGTCCAACAGTGTCTGTCACGTCACCAGACACATCATCACTGTGTGCCACGTCAACAGCTCTTTGAAGTGATGCTCCGTTTGACTAATCCTACTATATTAAGTTGTTTAATTTATTTAGACATCCAGTAGGTTGGCAAATTTTAATAACAATAGCGGAAGTGTTTAATTCGTATTTTATGAGAATTTATTAAACCTAAGCAGTGGAAAACCTAGAAATCACACCATGTATAAAACTGAGATGAAATAAACAGTAATCCATATACATGTGATAAAGTTCTAAAGTCCCCAAAACCCAGCAAAACAAAATATACATACATGATATCAAAACATGAACTATCAGCAGCAACGGCTTCAGAGATAGTCGCCTAGTACCTCCTTTCCCTTGCTCTTGCTCGTACCAGGATCTGTGCTCAGTTGCCCAACACATACAACAACTAGCCCAGTGAGTAAATTCCCAAGAGAAGTCTACACGATAATCATGAAAACCATAATAACCTGCGAGACATGTGAATATGACACTGGCAATAAGAATCATATTCCCATGGCTGGCAGTAACCAACATTCACAACAAATATGACGATTACATAAAGTGAATATAAAACAACATTCGAGTAATCCGGTTCAACCAACGATATAAATGAAAACTAGATAGAGGTGTGATGAAGTCTAACAAAACTAGATCATACTTTGTGAATTTGGATGCCCAGGCTGAGCACATCAAGCCTAGACCACACCCGAACCACTAACGGTGATCGAAACACATCACAACCCACCGGACACGTGCACCCCGCTACTCGGGTAGCTATTCACCGGTGTGCCAAGTACACGCGCTACAATCTAGCCCACTCAATTTTGTACCACGACCATCCCGATTAATCTCCGACTATGTGAAGAAATCAAACACCAACCAACACATGATCACAGTACATATACATGGCAACCAATTAAGTAAAGATAACGATAATTAAAAAATAAATAAATAAATACTCGCTTAACCAGAACAAATCACGCATGAATTTAAAGTGTAACATTCTCAAGGTTTTACGCACCTATAACTACGCACTCGACTTCCGGACCCGTTAATCCGATCCGCTTAGCTCCCCTATGCCCGAGCTATGGTTCCCCAGTCCCTGAAGTCCATTTATAGTGTTTTATATTATTTAAAAACACATTATGAATTTTTTTTTGATATTATATCATATATTCAATTTTCAGTTGTGGTACTTCTTTCAGACTATGTCGAGGTACCAAAAATACCGAAAAGTCCCGAAACCACTTTTCTACCTTTTTCTTAATTTTTTATATTTTTCTAGAATTTTTTCCAATTTTTGTGATATTTTTTCAACTATTTTCCTATTTTCCAGAAAATAATATATATAATATATTATTTAATTAATAATAAATTTTTTATAAATTTTTTTTATTTATTTTTATATGTGGGCCCCAAGTGAGCCGGTCCAGTTCAGGTGGGTTGGACCGGACCGCCCAGTCCGGTCGACTCGGCCCAGGGACGCACACGCGCCCTTGCGCGCGTGTGCTCCCTTCTCCTTCCCAGAGACGAAATCGTCTCTTCTCATTTTTTTTTTTTCTCTCTCTTCACTTCTTCTTCTTCCTCCTTCAACCTCAATCAACTAAAGACCATCAATGCATCAAAATTTCACCACAAATTCACCAAAACAACACCAAATTCTCAGATCAAAATACATGTAAATAAACCCAAATTTACCAAATTCACCTCAATTTTCCAAATCCAATCCAAATCAACATATTTCATCAAAATCCACCTCAAGAACCTCAAATCCAGTAAAAATAGTAGTGATTCTTCCAAAAATCCGTTTTTACTTCAAACACCACAAAAACCCATTTTAATGAAATTTAAATCAAAACATAGGTTTTATTACCTTATATCGACGTTGTGAGGCTCAATTTCCTCTCCCAAAGCTCTAATTCTCCTCTCCAACATAAATCTCGTCTCACAGAGCCTCCAAATTTTGTTAACAATGGTTTGTTATGCATGTAACCATTAATCGGTTCCTTATATACCCATTTCTCTAATCAAATGTGTGCACGCATCTCGAGAACGATCTAAGGGTCATTGATCACCCTGTGTCACTCAAGTCTAGGTACCTTATCATGACACTGCAGCCCCTTGCATCACCCTATTGTGCATCTTGAAGTTTATCTTATGCATGTTGATTTTTCCTATCAAACTATAGGACTTCAATTAATCTATTTATTCAACCTTAGGTTAGATCACCTAATAAATCATTTAAAAATCATATGTGGGTCACACTAGTACTCAACTACCTGGCAACCCATGCCCCATACCCTGGCTATCCCGTACCCGGTAACCGGTCCCCGACACGTACTTCGGGACATATACCCGACTCGTAGCCTTGCCCGATGTCAACTTACACACATGTGATGTTTATATAAATAATAATAATTTCCCACATCACAATAATAGACACACAACATGCACAAATAACACAATATAACCTGGTGACTCATATCCGAGTCAACCCAACTATCCACGTAATGTCCGAATTACCCGTTAATCCTCGTGATTAACACAAATCTTGATTAAATTAATTTGGGCCATTACAATTCTTCCCAACTAGGAGAATTTCGTCCTCGAAATTTAAGATAACCAATACCTCTTCTCAGGGGTCGCAACGCGAATGCAATTACCCGTTAGACTAACTAACCTGACACCCATCGTCTAGATGAACAAATTAACTTTAACTTCTCAGTTAATGAATCAATTTTAATTCTTAGGGAACACATCAACCTATTCCAGGTAAAAACATCGACCTGGCCCTGGTGAACAAATCAACTAGTCTTCAACCAAAATCCTGGTGAACACTTCAACCAGTCTTCCATTAAAACCTGGTGAACAAATCAACCAGCATTCAACTAAAACCTGGTGAACACATCAGCCAGTCTCCACAATCCTTTAGTGTACGAATCAACTAGGACACACTAATCTAAGTGAACTAATCAACCTAGATGCAACGAATGCATGAAATGCAACAAGATAACAATTATAGTGAACAAATAAACCTATATGCAACACACGCATAGAAAAACACAAAAATAACGTACCATGCTCATGCTGTCGGGTCGTCTCTCTGGTCCCGTGTATAAGGTTGTTATGGTGCTGACATCGCATATGCCCTATCGTCTCTGTCATCACCTCGGTGCTGTCGATCCCGTGGTCTGTCCTCATATCGTGGTCTATTGCCATGGTGATCACTCCCACTATCTCCATCCGATGGGTCTCTCTATCTCTTCGGTCCCTGATCAGACTGAGAACCTTGCTACACTGTTTATCAGCTCACCCCTAGGTCGTAGGTATGTCTCACGTGACAATGCTATATCATATATAGCCTGTAAAGTCTCGGCTCCACTTGCAACAATCACACCACCAATCCTCTCATCCAAACCCCTGATGAAATAGTAGACCTAGAGTCTCTGGTGTTTGCCACGTCCATGGCATACATCTTAAGGTACCTGAATCGATCCATGTATTGCGATACCATCATGGTACCCTGTCTTAATATCAGAAATTGCTCTCTAAGCCTCAACTCTACCTCGATGGGAATATACTCATCCAGAAACAACTTTGAAACTCAACCCACGTAGACGGTACGATATGGATGTCAGTGTAGGTTGTCCACCAAACTGCTGCCTGGCCTTTCAAACAATATCCTGAAATACGTGCTTGATCCACCTCCGTACCTCAAATAACTGATGTAAGTGCCGGTGTGTCATCAACCACGGTCCTACAACATTTGGATCACTAACCCCTAGTAAAGTAGGTGGGGTTGAACCTCATAAAGTCTTTCACCATCTTCGCTGCCTCTGACATCTTACTCCTGGCAGTCGAAACAACAACCTGTGGCTCGGTAGTAGTAGGCATCACCTCAGTAGTATCGGATGGTACCACAACAGGTTTAGCTCTCTCTCTCTCTCTCAATGTCTCAGTCCCTGCTGCCTGTGTGTCAACTGCTGGTGCAATCACATCCGAAAGGGTAGGTGCAGCTAACTCAGTGGTCGGTGCTACGCAGGTATCCTCGAGCTCCGTATATACTCCATAAGCTCTAACATCTGTGCCTGCTGCAATAATTGCTGATCCGTAACTCTTTGCACCATAGCTGCAAATCAACTACCTCTCTAGTGGTGTGATCACTAGTCTCCCTAACCTCCTACTGAGAAGTCGGAGAGATATGTGTAGGAGTTTGTCTGTCCATAGTGGTCTGGATTGATTTCCGTGTCCAAATCAGCTCCCAATATACGTATGCGTATAATATATACAAATACAACAATACATATATCACATAACCATCCCAGCTCTACCCGCTTCCATTGTTTCCCAACTAAAAGTTCTAGGCAATTCATCGAGTTTTCCACATCTAATTTTTTTTTAAAGTTTATGCTCTTTCCTTAACTTTGTTAATTCAAGGCCTTATCGACCTTGCTCGATACCAAACTGTGGCAGCCCTATCTTTCGAGGTCACCCCGTGACCCACGCCCTCCGCTACTCGCAAGCCCAGTAGCGCTTGTCACGTCACCGGACACATCATCACTGCTGCCACGTCAACAGCTTTGTGAAGTGATGCTCCGTTTGACTAATCCTACTATATTAAGTTGTTTAATTTATTTAGACATCCAGTAGGTTGGCAAATTTTAATAACAATAGCGGAAGCGTTTAATTTGTATTTTATGAGAATTTATTAAGCCTAAGCAGTGGAAAACCTGGAAATCACACCATGTATATAACTGAGACGAAATAAACAGTAATCCATATACATGTGATAAAGTTCTAAAGTCCCCAAAATCCAGCAAAACAAAATATACATACATGATATCAAAACACGAACTATCAGCAGCAACGGCCTCTAGAGATAGTCGCCTAGTACCTCCTTTCCCTTGCTCTTGCTCGTACTAGGATTTGCGCTCAGTTGCCCAACACATACAACAACTAGCCCAGTGAGTAAATTTTCAAGAGAAGTCTACACGATAATCATGAAAACCACAATAACCTGCGAGACATGTGAATATGACCCGGCAACAGGAATTATATTCCCATGGCTGGCAGTATCCAATAATCACAGCAAATATGACGATCACACACAGTGAATATAAAACAACATTCGAGTAATCCGGTTCAACCAACGATATCAATGAAAACTACATAGAGGTGTGACGGAGTCTAACAAAACTAGATCATACTTTGTGAATTCGGATGCCCAGGCTGAGCACATCAAGCCTAGACCACACCCGAACCACTAACGGTGACCGGAAACACATCACAGCCCATCGGACATGTGCACCCCGCTACTCGGGTAGCTATTCACTAGTTACGCCAAGTACACGCGCTACAATCTAGCCCGCTCAATTCGTACCACGACCATCCCGATTAATCTCCGACCATGTGAACAAATCAAACACCGACCAACACATGATCACAGTGCATATACATGGAAACTAATTAAGTAAACATAACGATAATTAAAAAAATAAATAAATAAATACTCGCTTAAGTAGAACAAATCACGCATGAATTTAAAGTGTAACATTCTCAAGGGTTTTACACACCTTTAACAACGCACTCCGACTTCCGGACTTCTGTCAATCCGACCCGCTTAGCTCCCCTATGCCCGAGCTATGGTTCCCGAGTCCCTGAAGTCCATTTATAGTGTTTTATATTATTTAAAAACACATTATGTAATTTTTTTATGATATTATATCATATATTCAATTTTCAGTTGTGGTACCTCTTCCGAACTATGTCGGGGTTCCAAAAATACCGAAAAGTCTCGAAACCACTTTTCTACCTTTTTCTTAATTTTCTATATTTTTCTAGAATTTTTTCCAATTTGTCTGATATTTTTTCAACTATTTTCCTATTTTTCATAAAATAATATATATTATTTAATTTAATAAATTTTTTTATTTATTTTTATATGTGGGCCCCACCTAAATCGGACCGCCAAGTCCGGTCCGGCCCAGGGATGCACACGCGCGTGTGCTCCCTTCTCCTTCCCAGAGACGATTTCGTCTCTGGTTTTCAAGAGACGAAATCGTCTCTTCTCATTTTTTTTTTTCTTCACTTCTCTTCTTCCTCCTTCAACCTCAATCAACTAAAGACCATCAATCCATCAAAATTTCACCACAAATTCCACTAAAACAATACCAAATTCTCTAGATCAAAATACATGTAAATAAACCCAAATTTACCAAATTCACCTCAATTTTCCCAAATCCAATCCAAATCAACATATTTCATCAAAATCCACCTCAAGAACCTCAAATCCAAGTAAAAACAGTAGTGATTCCTCCAAAAATCCATTTTTACTTCAAACACCACAAAAACCCATTTTAATGAAATTTAAATCAAAACATAGGTTTTATTACCTTAGATCGACGTTGTGAGGCTCAATCTCCTCTCCCAAAGCTCTAATTCTCCTCTCCAACATAAATCTCGTCTCACAAAGCCTCCAAATTTTGTTAACAATGGTTTGTTATGCATGCAACCATTAATCGGGTTCCTTATATACCCATTTCTCTAATCAAATGTGTGCACGCATCTCGAGAACGATCTAAGGGTCATTGATCGCCCTGTGTCACTCAAGTCTAGGTACCTTATCATGACACTATAGCCCCTTGCATCACCCTATTGTGCATCTCGAAGTTTATCTTATGCATGCTGATTTTTCCTATCAAACTATAGGACTTTAATTAATCTATTTATTCAACCTTAGGTTAGATCACCTAATAAATCATTTAAAAATCATATGTGGGTCACACTAGTACTCAACTACCCGGTAACCCATGCCCCATACCCCGACTATCCCGTACCCGGTAACCGGTCCCCGACATGCACTTCGGGACATATACGCGACTCGTAGCCTTGCCCGATGTCAACTTACACACATGTGATGTTTATATAAATAATAATAATTTCCCACATCACAATAATTGACACACAACATGCACAAATAACACAATATAACTTGGGGACTCATATCCAAGTCAACCCAGCTGTCCACGTAACGCCCGAATTACCCATTAATCCCTATGATTAACACAAATCCTGATTAAATTAATTTGGACCGTTACACTTAGTTTGAGGATTGATTGCTTTCGCTTTGATAATGTTAACTCACTAATTGAAGTTTTTCACTTGGAAATGATTTTAAATGGTAAACGATAAAGGAAAGCTGATTAGGCTTGAGTGACTCGGTGAGATTAGCTTGGGGGTTCAAGTAATTTTAGGTCGGGCATGTCCCAATTTAGGATTGTGAAACTAGGGGCCGTCACGTTGCAACACTAGCTCAACATGATAACAGAGGGACGTAGTTCTCATAAAAATCTAGTGCCCAGGTACACACAATACTAGGAGTAGTCAGACACTCCTGCAGGAAATGCCTCTCGTTGCCCCAACTGGTGCGGGCCACATGACACCTTCTCGACACACTCACGCCAAAGAACACACATAACAAGGAATAATGAAATTGAATGCCAACATGGATAACAACAAAGCAGCAATAAATGATAATGAATCACATGATATTTCTTTACTGGCTTACTAACATATACAAGCTTATGGCAAGTGTACTTATCTAACTAATCACAATACGATTCAACTCCCGCAACTCTAACGCGTATTCCTATGTTCCTGACTACCTGACAAAGGTTGGAACCACAAATATTGGGTTTATAGTCATTAATTCATCCTAAAGTAATCCCCAAAGTTGTCCAAAGGTTTTGGTATAATTTCAGTAAAAACTAACTCGATGAACTCCGTTAAATCAATTGAAAAACCCATAACATACATGGTTTTAAAACAATTTGAAATAGGGCCAAAACAGTAGTAAAAATGCCTTTGGATTAGACGCATGTAGGTCACGCCGTGGGCCCATGGGCTTGAGGTGTGACCACAACGTTACAACAGCCCAAGCCAAAATGCATACACACGAATGTCATTAACGAAATCATCAAACACACAACACACACCTTGGGTCTTTGTTACTCAACAATGTCTTGTTGGGCTCTTATTGGGCCCAACTACCTAGACCATGAAATCACATACACACACACCAACGCCTTACCACAGTCGTATCACACACAACTTCTCATACATCGTTTCATGTAACAAATCATGTGGACACACCGTGAGAACATGAACATCAACATGTTACACACATCGAAATATGAAATCTTATATATGTGAAAAGCCGTGACCAAACAGATTGAGAAAACTCCCATGAAAATGTAAATCAGAAACTTATACCCAACAATGCCGTGTTTCATGAAGACCTCCATACGACGTGCATAGGTAAGGCACGCCGCACACACACCGCAAGGCATGAAGACGTGGTCACGACTGAAATCGAAAAAAAATATGTAACCCGACACTGTGTGAGCGCCATGAACAAAATACACAAGAAAGTGCAACCGCGGCGTCACACATTTCTCTTCTATCTCACTCGCCACTAGAGACGCCGCCTGTGTATGAACTTACGACATCTCTGTGACGTGTCTGTTACGCGACTGTTCTGTAAATATTGAATTACAGTAAAACAAAACCCAACTCAAAACATCTTGCCATGCTTGGCAATCATCATGAATATGTAGTTAGACTAAAAACCTTCCGAACTCAACTTCGAATCACCATCAAAATAGTGGTAATGTCCAGGAATCCAAGATATCTCAATTAATTGATAAATCAACAAAGAATGAACAAAAACAACATCAACAACAACTCCCGACATTGGTGTCGTGTTTTATTGCTCCGGGGGTTACTGAGACACCGGTTAGACACCAATAAAGTCTTCGGGAAGCCGCTCGCGTCACGACGAGGACTCAACAATGAATTTCTTAAATAAAAACCCAAAAACTAGAAAAAGAAAAGAGTTGTTCACACCTTAATTTTGGTGAGAAAATGGGTCTCCAGTGAGACTCGGCAGCCTCAACCTTACCCAAAATGGGTGTTCTTGCTCTGCAAGCAAAAAGAACAAAAAAGAAGAAAAAAGAACGTTGGAAAGAAAGAGAAATGTGAAAAGTGTGGTGTGTGTGAAATGGGTGCTATTTATAGACCCTCATGTGCATCCTCTATCGCGTACGCATCTCGAGATAAATCCCACAATTCCTCTCTTATATGTGTCACCACTCACTAGCTCCTCCCTTTGACTGCTCTAAGTGACTCGGGTGTCACTTAATTATCTGGCTCCCGTGTTGTTCTTGTGCTCTTCGGCCCATATTTCATCAGAAATCGACTCGTCACACTTGTTGTCTCGTCACATCTCGACATATTATTATATTAATTATTTGTAAAAATTATTTATTAATATTTTATGTGTTTTAACTCTCCCATTTACCTAGGCGAAGCCTAACTCAGACTAACAGTCGCCTAAACAGCTCGAGACTCGTATTAGACTATAATACTAATATAAAACATCACAGAAATGTAATATTACTTCGGTGTCAACTTTTGAAGTTTGAAATACTGTGAAATATCATGTAGCTGGGTCATAATCCTGATAAGTGTAGCACAAGTCAGGTTAAATTTTTGAGGGTTGTTAGTGTCTCCCCCACTTATTGGAATTTTATCCCCAAAATTAAACTAATAAGTAAACTAACCCAATGACCTTACCGACCCTCTTCACAATCTCGAAGAGGACCGATAAACCTCAGAGCGAGTCTTTCCTTAACTCTGAACCATTCATGACCCTTCAGTGGAGAGACATTCATTATACATAGTCTCCCTAAATCATAATGAAGCTCATCATGATACTCGTCATAGTATTTCTTCTATCGCTCCTGGGCACTCTTAAGTCTTTGATGAATCTGCCATACCTTCAGTATGATCATCAACAGTCTCAGGACCAACTATCATAACATCCTTTGGCTCAGCTGTAATGATCATCAATTTTAATTGGTGACATGTGTCGTGTGTTTTCAGGACCGTGACCTACTCGTTGTGATTTGTGATATTACTAAAACCTCAGAAGTCGACACATAAGTATATTTTATTTTTTTGTGATGTTTGTATTACTATTCATACCCGAATGTGAACTCTGTATGTCCTAGTGCATGATATTGTGTTGTTAATCGCCACGGATTTCTGTGTGAGATTCGCCTAGGAGAAATAGGAATTTTAGGGTATAATATGGATAATTAAACACCGAAAAAGAGTAATTAGTGAATTATTGAAAATAATAAATAAATAAATAAAATGTGGGAGCGAGGTTATGTTTGAGAACACACGCGGTATGCAAGTCGAGAGTTGAAACGGGTTCGAGAACACATGCTGTGAGTGAGAAACGGAGTGGTTTTGAAAATAAAGTCACCTATTGGAGTCATGGTTTAGTGTTAGAGTTAGTGGATGGAAATAAGAGGAGACACAAGATTTGCCTTGAGATCCCTGCGTGTGATGAGATGACATGAGTTGTATATATATATCAACTTTTCTCTTTTCTTTCAATCCATTTTCATTTCGATATAACATGAGAACAAGGAGAGCGGGGGTTTTAAGACTTCACAGACTCGTTGTGACACTGGGGATCGATCAAATACATGTTAAAAGGTAGGATCTCCTCCTCTCGTGTTTGTACATAGTTTGACATTAATTTTGTGGGTTTTCGTCACGACAATTTTGGACGAATTTTTTGGGAAAATGATGGAGTTGGTTTTGATTGATGATTTTGAGATCAATAGGAGGGTTGATTGGTGAATTAGTGATTTGTTTGTTGGTTTAAAGTTGAATGAAATTTTTTATGGATTTTCGTGTGATTTTCAAATCGGAGTGTTTTGTCGGGGTTTCAAAGAAAGCGAGTTGGGTGTTATGTTGTCATGGATGTCCTTAAGGGTTTATGATAGACTCGGAATGTAGCGACACGAGCTAGGGTTTCAAAAAACCTTGGATATGCTATTTTGCTGAACACGCCGCGAGGGACACAGTGAGAAGTTCTCTACTACGATGCCACTCATGGTGTCTCATATAGTCAGCTATGAAAAGACGTCGTGGGGATGCTGTCGAGAACAAAAAGTCACGGCGCCCTGGTGACATGACACTGTTCACAGGGACAATTTTTTAAAAATTTTAGAAAATTTTGGGGATCTATCGGGTATGCAAATGGGTTCAAATACTACCCGATACCCTGAAAATTAATCCAATTACATTAATTAAGCAATTATGGAAAATTGGGATAAATTAGAAGTTTTTAATTTGAATTCACCGACTTTAAGAATTCAAGCGGGATAGCTTAGAGGTATGCGAGGATCTGAGTTTGCGATTGGTTGAGGTATGTTAACATATGATTGTAAGCCAGTAGATAATATACACTAATTCATTTTCCATGTATTGCCATTTCTATTTGAATTAAGCTATTGTTGGAAATCCATTATTTATTTCCCTGGTTGAGTGTCTTGGCATAATTGTGTTATGAAGGTACTCTTGGGTCCATATTAAAGGGTAAGTGTGAACATTCCTGCTGGTGTGTTGTCCCACCCTACTGATAGCGGGTTATACCCCGAGTACTGGATTATTTGGGCATTGCTGTGTTTATGGTTTATTCGTCACTATTGTAACTATAAATGTGGTGCTGCTGTATTGCATTGATATTGACCACTTATGGGCCTCTTTTGATTCTTTGGACACTTAAACTTTATTCTAAACTTGTTAGTGTGTTTATCATGCTATTTGTTACATTTTTTGCCTTTCAATATCGCATGATATTTAGATTGCTTATTTGGTAAATCTTGAATTATTGTTTAGTTTCTTCTGGCGTTACTTTTAATTTTTCACACTCACCGTCTAGTTTGTGATGATGGTGTAGATAGAGCTGAGAAGAGCAAAGGGAAGGAGTTAATGCAAAGTGATATCATTTGAGGACTCTCGGAGTGATCCTTTCCTTTACTCATAATAGGTTTTGTTCTTTTTACTGTGATTACTGTATTATATGTTTTGTTAAACACTGGGACATGTATATGGGATTGTGAGACTAGGGATATCATATATGATCGATTTGTTTAGCTTTGATCACTAAAAATGCATGTAATTATCCATTTCTTAGGGTTTCCACAAGATACGTTGTCTATTTTTCCTGATTTCCATTATTAGTTATAGTTGATTTTAGTGATTTCCGCTACAAAGTTCCGGATAAATTTATAATCCTATAACTTACACATTTTAATAATAACACAATGATGTAGTTAAGGATTTGAGGCTAATTAGGATGCGTAGAACTTCGTGAGTAAGGACTCGAGAGTCTACATAGGTCTAGGCCGGCGGGACCTAGTTTTATGGAGAACATGGGCAGTCAATGTTGGTATCAGAGCATATTTGACTCTTGATTTACCTTACAACTAGCATAAAATACAAACCAGTGGAAATAGAAAATAGTTGGAACCTAGAGTGGAACCCTTGATCCTAAATGGTGGTTTAGTTGGGAAGTGAGGTGAGTTAGGGAAAAGTAAAAAATGATTCTATATGTTATATATGTTGTGATGTACTATACTATATCGGTAGCTATTGATGGATTCAGGTATTCACTTTCCATTTCAGATCACGATGACGGATCAGACAGAGCCTAGTGATGATAGTGGGCCGCTAGTCCTTGGTCCTCGAGTCGAGGATCGGTGTGACGAGGATTTTGTTGGCATTTGGGGTTCACGATACTAGCTGTCCACACACGAACGGCGACCGAGATTCAAAGTGCTAGCTTCGAGAGAATTCCAAATCTTTTGTTTCTCTCCAAAACGATCCAGAGGATACCAAAAAACTCTAAGTTGTTTCTTAAAACGAAAATAGAGTTTCGGCCCTTTTAAAATCTTTCGTACTTGTATTCTAACTCAAAGCATCTATTTATACAACCCTTGTATATAGACGGTTAAGTAAATTACACATATACCCCTACTTAAAGAAGTATAAGTGTAATACACTACAAGGAAGTTTCTGTCATGAATTTTATCATATAAAATTCATTTTTTTGAACCATCTTAAAATCTCGCAAAACCATTCTCAGTGTGCGACCCAATAGGCTCATACAACATTGGCAGTATACTAAAACACATTTTGGTATACAAGTCATAAGCGGCCTCTAGCAAGACATTATGACTACCCAAGTTGTACGAATATCAAATCGATATAACCTAATCAATAGTGTATATAACACAAGTTAATGGATTGACCTAGGGCACATTTCCCAACGAGTTGCTACCCAGGATTAGAGGTTAAAGGAGATCCTGAGGATTTTGAGGATCCCAGCTGCTACTACACCATCAAAACCATCTACCTTAGGTGTTCCTACTACTCAGGAGATGGATACGCCAATTGTTGCTACATCCATTGCTCCTACGAAGATTGCAGCGATACTGGAGACCATTGTGTTACCACTGGTATATGCTGAGGTAATGCTTGTAACATCTCTTGTTCAGACTAATATAGTGTCTACTATAGTAGCAAAGATAGGCATTCGAGCCGCAGCTGAGGCTAGATAGTTGAAGGAGTTCAAGAGGCATAACTTGAAGGAGTCTTTGGGGGTACAGATCTGGTGGGTGCTAAGATGTTTCTAAAGAGCCACGAGAAGGTGCACAGTATTATTGCGATAGAGGTGCACATGCGAGCCTCGATTTCATCATCGATGTTGTTTGGGGAGGCTGGTGACTAGTGGACTATGATTGTGTCTATAGAGGGGTTTCAAAGGACTGGATAGAGTTCAAGACCTAGTTCAACCTGAAGTACTTTCCTCTATTGTTCTGAGAGTGAAGAGGAACGAGTTCTCCACTATTAGACATCTCATCAGATGAGTCTGTTATGGACTATATAGGCCGGTATTTACAGTTGCTCCTATGTTGGGGGTTCAGGAGACAGCGAGACCGGCAAAGTATTTTATTTTATTGGGGGTTGTTACCTGATATTGGAGGTGTTGTAGTCCCCACAGAGCCAAAGACTTTGCAGCGAGCTTATGAGCGGAACTTGGCTAGGGAGGGTTATCTACGTATACACCCAGAGGAGATTAGACCTGTTAGGCAGGAGACACGTTCTGAGGCCGACATGATAGGAAAAGGAGGAAGAACAGGCAGGGTTTCAAGGATAGTAGAGCCCAGAGTAGTGGTTCAGTTGCTCCACCACCACGACCAACCAGACTACAATGATTGCACCTGTACCTGCATAGAGTTTCACTAGTCCACCACCACATGGTACTCGACCTGTACAACAAGAGAGGTAGTAGTATTCTGAAAGTAGGATACTAGTAGAGGAAGTGGACGAAACAAACACAAATGTAGAGATCTGGATAGGCACAGACTCATATGTCTAATCTGACTCAGAGACCTCCACAAAGACATAAGTAGGGTCAGACATAGGGATAAGTTACATCTAAATCACGGGAGACACGTACTTGTTACAAGTGCGGTTAGATTGGACATTTACTGCTTCAGTGTCCTTTGTTGAAGAGAGCTCAGCCATAACATCATCAGCACCAGTGGGAGAGATTCTAAGTTGTTGTTTATCCAGATCAGGGAGCGTCTCATAATCTTGTAGAGGGTATGTCTTTCATTTGTAGTACTTTGGTGCATACCATGTTTGATTCAGGTTCTATATTTTCATTTATTTCAGGTCGCATGGTAGATGCATTAGGGTTGAGACCCATTAGGCTTAGTAGACCCTTGATCCTTAACACATTGACTGGGGCAAGATATATCCGAACTTGTTGTATGTTGATTGTTTGGTAGTTATGTCACGATTTGCCTACTAATTTAAGAGTACTAGAGTTCCTAGAGTTTGATGTGTTATTAGGCATGGACTGGTTAGGAGCTTATCATGTCCATATTGATTGTTATGGGAAGATTATCACAATTCCATTGGTAGATGGTAAGGAGGTTAGATTTTAGGGTACAGTGGCGTTATTACCGATCACTAAAGGCAGAGAGGATACTAGTGGTGAGATTGAGACATTTGTGAGTGTCATGAGCACTATTAAGAGACTGGAGATCAATAGTGTTAATGAACCAGTAGTGTGCAAGTTACTGATATTTTCCCTAATGATCTACCAGGACTACCACTGTTGAGAGAGATAGATCTCATCACAGACTTAGTACTTGGGACTAGACCCATTTCTATACCACCGTATAGGATGGCACCTCGAGAGTTGGAGGAGCTTAGGACTTAGTTGGATGAGTTGCTATAGTTGGGATTCATTAATCCTTGCATGTCACCGTAGGGGTGCACTGGTGTTGCTTGTGAAAAAGAAATATGACAGCTTAAGGTTGTGCATTGACTATAGACAGCTAAATCGAGTGACGATGAAGAATAAATATCCGCTTCTTCGTATAGATGATTTGTTAAATAAGTTGACGAGAGCGAAGTGGTTTTCGAAGATAGACCGAGATTAAGTTATCACCAGCTCAGGATTAGGGCTAAAGACAGGGAGAAGACTGTATTCAGTACGAGATACGACCATTATCAGTTCATTGTCATGCCATTTGATTTGACTATTGCGCTAGCTATGTTTATGGATCTCATGCACAGAGTACTGAGGACTTATCTGGATAGATTTGTGATTATGTTCATTGATGATATCTTTATCTACTCCAAGACTCATGAGGAGCACGAGGAACATCTCTAGATAGTCCTACATACTTTGAGGGACCACCAGTTGTATGGCAAGTTTAGTAAGTTTGAGTTTTGGCTATCAGAGGTCAGATTTTTGGGTCATGTTGTTGAAGTTAGAGGTGTTTCTGTGGATTTCGCGAAGATTAGAGCTATTATTGAGTGGCCTATTCCGATTACAGAGACAGAGATTTGCAGTTTTCTGGTATTAGCTGGGTATTATCGTCGATTTGTGCAGGATTTTTCCAAGATTGCTACACGATGACTAGACTGACTTAAAAGAATGTGAAGTTTAACTGGAGATGAGAGTTGTGAGACTGCATTCTCTTCTCTGAAAAAGAAGCTGACAACTACGCCAGTTCTTGTATTGCCTGAGACAGGGAAGGATTTGGTGGTTTACACTAGTGCGTAAAAGGTTGAGCTTGGTCGTGTTTTAATGTAGGAGGGCAAGGTGATTGCATATGCATTTGATAGCTCAAGGTTCATGAAAAGAATTATCCGAAGCATGATTTGGAGTTAGTTGTTGTAGTATTTGCGCTAAAGATTTGGAGACATTACCTGTATGGTGTGAGGTTTGATCTTTTCATTAATCACAAGAGTTTGAAGTATTTATTCTCTCAAAAGGAGCTGAATCTGAGACAGAGAAGTTATTTGGAATTCCTGAAGGATTATGATTTTTCGTTTGAGTATCATCTTGGGAAGTCCAACGTAGTTGTTGATGCTTTGAGCAGGAGCGGATCTGATAGTGAGGTAGTTATGTGTCACATGACACATGAGTATGTGTTACTCGAGGTAGCAAAGATGATGAGTTCAATTGATGTGCCAGCTACTACCAGGACACGAATTTGTGGTTAGATGAGGATGCAGACTATTTCACTTCAAGTAGTTCATGAGGGACGACAGACTGATGAGTTATATCAGATGTTCAATGAGAAGGCTGATAGTTTGATTAGAGTCGGTCGACAAACGCATGTATGAGGTATTAAGTGAAACTGTGGATTTCATTAATGGCTGATTTGCGCACTGAGATAGTTCAGGAGGCTCACGTTCGCATTTTTCTATTCATCCGAGTAGGACCAATATGTATGCTGATATGCGACGTCTATTCTGGTGGTCGGGGATGAAAGCAGATGTTTTATAGTTTATAGGAGCGTGTGAGATATGCCAGTGTGTGAAGGATGAGCAAAGGTGACCTGGAGGATTGTTGTAGCCTTTTCCCATTCCATAGTGGAAGTGGAAGCACATTGCTATGGATTTTGTCAGTGGTTTGCTTCGATCATCTCGAGGACATGACAATATCTGGGTAATTATGGACAGATTGATGAAATCTGCACATTTCATTTCGATATCCACTATACACAGGGTTGATAGATTGAGAATTCTCTATGAGCATGAGATAGTCAGATTACACGGAGTTCCATTGTCTATTATGTTAGATAGAGGACCGTAGTTAATGTCATTGCTATGGAAGAGTATGTAGGCTCTATTTGGCACGAGGATTGATTTAAGTACAGCGTACCATCCACAGACAAACGGACAGTCCGAAAGATTGATTCAAGTGTTAGAGGATATGCTCAGGATGTGCTGGAGTACGGAGGATCTTGGGAAGAGTACCTTCATATGTGCGAGTTTGCGTATAACAACAATTTTCAGGCTAATATTGGCATAACACCGTTTGAGGCACTATATGGCAGACCTTGTAGATGTCCATCTTGTTGGGCGGAACCTGAGGATGCAGTGACAGTTGGGCTTGAGATTGTTGTTAATCATACGGAGAATGTACGAAAGATTCATCAGAGACTGAAGGGTGCTCAGGAGAGACAAAAAATATTATGACAAGTATCATGATGAGTAGTAGTACGATGAGGGAGCCTATATGTATTTGAAGGTTTTGCCTCTGAAAGGTCACAAGAGGTTTGGAATCAAGGGGAAACTTGTGCCAATGTTTATTAGTCCTTTAAGGATTGTGAAGAGAGTCAACAAGGTTGTTTATGAGTTGGATTTGCCGCCTCAGCTCTTGCCGGAGTTCATCCAGTTTTCCATATTTCCATGCTTCGACTAGACAAGTCAAGCGAAGGATGGTGACTGACGATAGATCTGAGTCAGATTGATTTGCACGATGATGTTATTTATGAGGAGCAACCGATTTAGATTGTGGACAGGAAGGTCAAGATATTGAGAAATAAGGAGATACCTTTAGTACTCATCAGGTGGTAGTACCACAGAGATGAGGTGTTGACCTAGGAGTTAGAGTCCCATATGCGCGAGTATTTTCCTCATTTATTCGATTCCGGTAAGTCGTTATTTTGAGTAATTATTAGATTAATTTCGAGGACGAAATTCTAATAAGTGGGAAGACTATAACGACCCTCAAATTTAATTGGTGACACGTGTAGTGTGTTTTCAGGACCGTGACCTATTCATTGTGATTTGTCATATTACTCAAGCCTCGAGAGTTGACACTGAGGTATATTTTATTTTTTTGTGATATTTGTATTTTTATTTATACTCGAATGTGAACTCTGTATGTCCTAGTGCGTGGTTTTGTGTTATTAATCGCCACGATTTTATATATGAGATTTGCCTAGGAGAAACAAAAAAATTTAGGGTATAATACAGATAATTAAACACCGGAAAAGAGTAATTAGTGAATTGTCAAAAACAATAAATATTTAAATAAAATGTAGGAGCGAGGTTATGTTGGGGAACGTACGCGGTGTGAGTTGATAGTTGAAACGGGTTCGAGAACACGTGTTATGAGCGAGAAATGGAGTGGTTTTGAAAATGAAGTCACCAATTGGAGTTATGGTTTAGTGTTAGAGTTGGTGGATGTAATAAAGAGGATACACAAGATTTGCCTCGAGATTCATGCGTGTGATAAGATGACATGAGTTGTATATATATCAACTTTTCTCTCTCCTCTTAATCCATTTTCATTTCGATCTAATGTGAGAATGAGGAGAGCTGTGGTTTGAGACTTCATGGACTTGTTGTGACGCCAGGGATCGACCAAATACGCGTAAAAAGGTAGAATCTCCACTCCTCTCGTGCTTGTATATAATTTGGCGTTAATTTTGTGGGTTTTCATCACGACGATTTCAAGTGAATTTTTCATGAAAATGATGGAATTGGTTTTGATTGATGATTTTGAGATTAATAGGAGGATTGATAGGTGAATTAGTGATTTGTTTGTGGGTTTGAAGTTGAATGGAATTTTGGGAATTTTTGAATGATTTTCGTGTGATTTTTGAATCGGGGTGCTTTGTCGGGATTTCAACGTAAAACGAGTTGGGTGTTATGTTATTATGGACGTCCTTAAGAGTTTGGGATAGACTCAGAATACGGCGACACGAGTCGGGGTTTCGAAAAACCCCGGATATGTTGTTTTGCTGAACACACCACGATGGATGCCGTGAGGAGTTCTCTCCCATGGCGCCACTCATGGCATCCCAGGCAGTCAGTGTGAAAAGACGTCGTACGGATGCCGTCTAGAACAAAAAGTCACAGCACCTCGGCGGTGTGACATGATCACAGGGTCAATTTTCTAAAAATTTCAGAAAATCTTAGGATCTCTCGGGTATTCAAATGGGTTCGAATACAACCCAATACCCCGGAAATAAACCCAATTACATTAATTAAACAATTATGAAAAATTGAGATAAATTAGATGTTTTTAATTTAAATTGACAGACTTTGAGAATTCGAGTGAGATAGCTTAGAGGTACACGGGGATCGGAGTTTTGCTATCTATTGAGGTATGTTACCACAAGATTGTAAGCCAGTAGAAAGTATACACTAATTCATTCTCCATTTATTGTCATTTCTATTTAAATTGAGCTATTGTTGGAAATTCATTATTTATTTCCTTGGTTTAGTGTCTTGGCGTAAGTTTCTTATGAAGGTACTTCTGGGTCCATTTTTTGGTAAGCGTGAACACTCTTGCTGGTGTGTTATTCCACCCCACTGATAGTGGGTTATACCCCGAGTACTAGATTGATTGGGCATTGTTGTGTCTATGGTTTATTCATCGCTGTTTGTGACTATAAATGTGGCGCTACTGTACTGCATTGATATTGACCATTATATGGGCCTCATTTGATTCTTTGGACACTCAAACTTTGTTGTTTACTTGTCAGTATGTTTATTATGCTATTTGTTGCATTTTTTGCCTTTCAATACTGCATGATATTTGGACTGCTTATTTGGTAAATCTTGAATTATTGTTTAGTTACTTCTGGCATCACTTTCAATTTCTCACGCACTCATTGTCTAGTTTGTGATGGTAATACGGATAGAGCTGAGATGAGCAAAGGGAAGGAGTTTATGTTAGGTGATATCCTTTGAGGACTCTCGGAGCGATCCTTTCCTTTACTCACAGTAGGATTTTGTTTTTCGACTGTGATTACTGTATTATATATTTTGTTAAACACTGGGACATGTATTGGGGATTATGAGACTAGGGATATCATGTATGATCGATTTGTTTAGCTTTGATCACCAGACATGCATGTATTTATCCATTTCTCAGGGTTTCTACATGATAGGTTGTATATTTTTCCTAATTTCCATAATTAGTTATAGTTGATTATAGTGATTTCCGCTATGAATTTCTCGATACCTTTATAATCATATAACTTACATATTTTAATAATAACACAATGATGTATTTGAGGATTTAGGGCTGACAAGATGCGTAGACTTTGCGAGTAAAGATTCGGGAGTCCACGTAGGTCTAGGCCGAGTGGGACCCAGTTAATAGGGAATTGGTGCCGTCACATTAGCCCAGCAAGAAGGTGATACACAAGGCTTATCAGCAAGAAAGTGATGCTAGTGCTATACCGATACTCGCTTGATAACTGTTATTGTAAGCAATACACGCACAAGTGTAGGTACCACAGATTTCGTCAATCTGTCTACGATTACCCTGATGTTATCATGACTACGAGGAGATCCGGGCAAACCACTGACAAAATCAATATCAATAAGTTCCCACTTCCACTAAGGAATGGGTAGGGGCTGCAATAATCCTCCAGGTCGTCGATGCATATCCTCCACGCACTGGCATATGTTACACGCTCGAACAAACTCCGACAACTCGAACTTCATCTCTGGTCACTAGAAGAGATGTCTCATCTCAACACATACCTTGGTTCGACTCGGATATATAGAAAAAGGGAGTAGTGAGCCTCTTGAAGTATCTCGGTACGCACATCAGCCACCAATGGAAACCCCAGTCGCCCGCGATACCTAAAACATGAGTTTGTTGACCGATTGTGTCTGGGCAATCTGAACTGTCCGCCATCTCACTGTATCGCTGGTATGACGCATCGCCATACTGTCCCTCATGCACAATGTCAAGTGGGACGGCCTGCAACCACATCTGACCATGTATCTGTGTCCTGGTAGTCGCCGGCACGTCCGCTGAACTCATCAACTCGGTTGCCTTCACGTAAACTACGCTCATGAGTCATCTGACACACGACTACCTCAACATCAGATCCTCAGTGGCTCGAAACATTAGTAACAACGTTAGCCTTCCCCGGATGGTACTCAACCGAGAAATCATAGTCCTTCAAGAATTCAAGCCAACGTCTCTGTCTCAAGTTCTGCTCCCTTTGAGATAATAGGTACTTCAAGCTCTGGTGATCATTACATAACTCAAACCGAACATCGTACAGGTGATGTCTCCATATCTTCAGCATGAACATGATCGCAGCTGTAACAACCATCAAATTTTAACCCAACTTGTATGGCACTTGTCAGGACCATGACCCGACTACGCGAAACTGGACTGTATTTCGAACCTCGAGAGTCGACACCGAGGTAATTTTATGATTCTTTGATATGTGTAATAGTATTTTAGTTTAATGCGTGTCACGAGCTGTTCAGGCAATTTTTAATATGAGTGAGGTTTCGCCTAAGTAAATGGGGGAGGAAAATACAGTAAAAACATAATTAAATAAATTATTGGATAATTTAAATAATTATTTGTACGAGACAAGGTGAAACTATGCGCGTGACGGAGACATACAGACCGAGGAGGCAAAATGGATCGGAGAATGTCGTTTGAACGCGGGAGTTGGATAACTACATAACAAATGAACCATGGGATAGGATTGTTAAAGTGACACAACCAATGGTGGATAGTGCTTAGATGATCCTCGAGATACGTGTGTAGGCATGTGACAACACACTACCTACTTCACTATTCACACCCTTTTTTTTCTTTATACAAATGAACAACACCACTCCCCTCTCACAACCGATCTCTCTCTTACACTCATCACCGCCCTCCTCCTCCATTCTCCGTCGACGAGCCAGCACTGGTCTCCAGGACTCCAACGGTGGTCGACCACATTGGAGGTTCGTCCCTCTCTCTCTCGTCTCTCTCTCTCTCGTCTCTCTTTCCTTTCGCTCACGGTTTTGCATACACACACATACACCCACTGTTTCGATCATCGTGGGGCTGCTCGATAGGGAACTTGGGTGTAGATGACCCATGGGCATCTTGACGTTCCTGGAGAGCCTCACGCAGTGGTAGAGGTGGTGTTTTTCAATAAGTTGGGCAGTTTTACTCATTGTTTTTCCTTTATTTTAGTGGTTGTTGTCGACTGGCTCGACTCATACTGTGCATGGAAGTTCTGTCCCCTGTGGAGGTCGATAGAAGATGGTCCTCCGACGACTCCACTAGCTGGGAATGGTTTCCCCGTGTGCGGCAGTTGTGGTTGATTGGTGTGTTTTAGACAGTGAGATGTGGGTGTTTCATGAGGTTTGTATATGTGTGAGTCACGGTTGGGAGACACATTCTTGGTAGGTGTACGTGTGTGTGTGTCTCACTATTGAGACATTGGGATGTGGGGTGCGTATGATGTGTTTCACAGTTGAGACGTTGGGGTGTGGTGTGTGTAAAGTGAGGTGTTGTATGTTATTTGTTTTTTTTCTCTGTTGTTGATGTCTCGCCTGAAACCGCCCACTGTGGCGGCATTGCCGTTGACACGATGACTTTGGGGACCGCCGAAGACCTTGCCACGATTCTATTGGACTAAGTGGTTAGTCACTTTACTCCATCCAGGATTTTGATGGAAACAAACAAGGTGAAAAATATACTAATAAACATCAAGTGAATTTCAGTCGTCAAAGGTTGCAAAACATCACACCACAAGCATTAGAGCATTCAAGCCATTCAAGCTCAAGATTCGGCATAAGTAAAGGAATGAAGATGAAGGATTAAACTAAGTGTTGTAATATAAATATAAGGTATACAAGTTCATTTACGCAAGCCTAATGCATTAGTTCATGCACATCGAGCTTTTCAAATTGATTTTCAAATGTCAAGTGACTACTTGAAGTTTTAAGTGTAACTTAAAACTTGACTTTGTCTATAAGTCTAAATGATGTTAAACTATGTGTTTAAGCTCACATCGCTTTTTGAAAATCATTATAGAAGTTTTCGAAAAAGAAAAATTGGTTTTTGAAAAGAAAACTGCACATTTGCAGAAAAACCCCTCGCATGCCATGAAACCAAGATTTTTCGTTTTCGGGATTCGTGAAAATATCCGGACCACCAAAATAGGCTATATGACCCATAACAAACATGTGTTATAGGTTATATGAGGTTTAGTTAGGTCCCGAACGCGCTAAAGGGTCGCTAACCAAAGAGACGAAAATATTTATTTTGAGGTCTCTACAGTTAGCGCGCTAATACCTTCATTAGCACGCTATGTGCAGAGTTAGCGCGCTAGATCTAAATATTAGCGCACTAACTGCTCTCATGATATTTTATTTAAAAAAGATGAAAAATACACTTTAATTTGAATTCTTGATGAATTCAGGGCTCTTGATCCCTAGAATGGTCACAAACTGATAAAATGAGATGTATAACACTATAAAACCACCAAAAACATTGTTTTGAAAAACAAGAAAGAAAAACACACAAAAGCTCAAAACTTACAAAAAGGAGAATATTGATTTTTGTGAAGGAGACAAAAAAATTGTTTGAGGTTGTCCATTAATTCTAAAATTCAACACTTTTAAGGCTTCCAAAGGTGTACAACAACCTCTTCAAAATAGATTTTCAAGTTACCTTCTTGGAGTTGTAAGAAAGTCCTTTGTTCTAGCTTTTTCTTGTGCTTAAATTACATAGTTTTGTATCTTTGAATTGGAAAATCATTTGTTGTATTTTTGAACACATTCATCTTGGGTTTTACACTTAAACTTATTTTATTAATTCCTATGATTGGTTTGGACAAAGGTTTGCACTTAAACTTGATTTTTATTAAACTTCTTGTTCTTGGCTTTGAAATCGGTTTTGCACTAATACATTAGCCTTTGAAACGATTTCATATTTGAGACTTGCACAAATCAGTGACATATTTGCATATCTCATTTATTCTCATACTTGCATGCATTAGAGTGGTTAGGCTTTAGGAGGCTTGCTACTATTTGAACTTGGTACCACTTTACTTTGTAAGGTGTATTTGATTATTTTTCAATTATTGGTTGTAATTGAATGATTGTAAAACTTAGTGGAATCTAAGTCAAAGGGAAGACCTAGTTGAGGCTAGGCATAAACCATAGTTGCGGTTAGGTAGGAAGTCCTAATTGTGTTTAGGCATTCTATGCATTTTAAGCTTAGGTTGTAACACTTATTTGCAATATAAGTGGGGATTTAAAAATCCTAACTGGGGAGGTTAGATAGTTGATGTAGATCATTGGATCGAACCACTATAAATTAAGTGTCACTTTCCATCTCTTCTATGCCATTCACTTGCATAGCATTCATATTTGCATTTGGTGAGCATATAACATTTTGATTATTGAACTAAATTAAAGAAGGCGATAACTTCTCGATACACTCAATTCACCCCCTCTTGGGTGTGGTTTCAATTGGTATCAGAGTGGGTTATTGCTCAAAGTGTTACTAACGTATCTTTTAGTGTTTTTGTGTAAGGATGCAAACTCTAGATCCGGCTCATCTTAGGGAAGGCAACTCCTCGAGTAGGCCTCCGTATTTTGATGGAACCAACTATGCTCATTGAAAAGTGAGGATGAAGTTTTACATTATATCATAAAATAGATTTTTGTAGAGATGCAATTGAAAATGGCTACACTCCACTGGACAAGCCCTTGAAATAGTACACCGCCGAGGACATCAAGATTGAACTCTCAAATGATCAAGCCATGAATCATTTGTTTTGTGCATTAAGTGAGAACAAATTCAACCGAGTTAGCGCGTGTCAAACGGTCAAGGAAGTGTGGGAGAAGCTTGAGGTATACTATGAAGGTTGTTGGGTTTTGGGGTTCATGCGCAGAGGAGATTACAAAACAATTTTGAGAAAAACCCCAACAGGATCCGAATCTGATTGCATTAAAACATGTTTAAACTATGAAAACTTAATAATACCTCAGTCGTAATGTACCTTTCTGAAGGTTAATCGATCCCTAAAGCGCTGCCAATGATGAACGTCCTCTACTAGCTGTCCACACACGAACGGCGGCCGAGATTCAAAGTGCTAGCTTCGAGAGAATACCAAACTTTTTGTTTCTCTCCAAAACGATCCAGAGGATACCAAAAACTCTAAGTTGTTTCTTAAAATGAAAATAGAGTTTCGGCCCTTTTAAAATCTTTCGTACTTATATTCTAACTCAAAGCGTCTATTTATACAACCCTTGTATATAGATGGTTAAGTAAATTACACATATACCCCTACTTAAAGAAGTATAAGTGTAATACACTACAAGGACATTTCTGTCATGAATTTTATCATATAAAATTTATTTTTCTGAACCATCTTAAAATCTCGCAAAATCATTCTCAGTGTGCGACCCAATAGGCTCATACAACGTTGGCCGTGTACCAAAACACATTTTGGTATACAAGTTATAAGCGACCTCTAGCAAAACATTATGACTACCCAAGTTGTACGAATATCAAATCGATGTAACCTAATCAATAGTGTATATAACATCCTTTTGTCACACGATATCATTTTGATCAAACATAAGACATTGAATTGTCATCCAACATGTTCAATCGTACTAGTCTCGATTTCTAGGTAGACTGAAAACATCTAAGTGACATTGATCAATATCAATTCATTTAGACTGGGCCTTTTAACAGTCAAACACATCGAGGGATCCACTGGATATCTCTCTTTATATGAGAGGGACAAATTCTTTCTCGATTACACAACTTCACCACATTATTCACACAGTAACCAATCACAACCTTTATAATCATCCGGTTAAAGACAACGTTTGATTGCGTCAAATCAATGTATTCCTAATGTTGAAGTCTCTGGTAATCCCAAGTCAGAGGACTGAAAAATATACCTATCATGAAAAACAACTATGACTTAATCCATGTGATGTTCTCATAGTGGGTCGATCCAGTACTTTGTTCCCTAACAAGTACTCATGATCTTGATTAGTATTCCTATACGTATGATCATCGTATGATCATCAATCAAGACTCACACTAGTCTTAATTCATTATAGTTCCCAGTATAATAATCAACTAGGGACATTTAGGATATTTCTGTAAATACCGATGGATCTTATTATAATGTAAACATGCAAATCAATTATAATAAACAGCAAATGAAATCTTCTATTTTATTAACTAAAATGTATTCATAAAGACTGTGAATGGATTGTCCTAGGGCACATTTCCCAACATCTCCCACTTGCTCTAGGGCCAATCATTCATGCATCTAATGCCTAATGATCTAACATGACCATCATGTTTCGCTTGTGGAAGAGCCTTTGTCAATGGATCCGCAACGTTGTCTTCGATAGGTACTCGCAAATCTTTACGTCTCCTTCTCAATAATTTCTCGATGAGATGAAAATGCCTGAGTATATGTTTGGATCTGTGGTGTGATCTAGGTTCCTTGGCCTGTGCTATTGCCCCGTTATTGTCACAATACAAACGAACAGGGTTAGCAATACTTGGAACTACACCTAGTTCAGAAATGAACTTTTTGATCCAAACTGCTTCCTTTGCTGCATCGGACGCTGCAATATACTCAGCTTCTGTTGTAGAATCTGCCACAGTCTCTTGCTTCGAACTTTTCCAGCTTACTGCACCCCCATTCAAAGTAAACACATATCCAGACTGCAATCTAAAATCATCTATATCATTTTGAAAACTTGCATCTGTGTAACCATTTACAACTAGATCATTTTCAAAACCTCCATAGACCAAGAACACTTCCTTAGTCCTTCTTAAGTACTTAAGGATGTTCTTTACGGCTATCCAGTGACTCTCACCTGGATCTGGCTGATATCTGCTTGTAGTGCTCAAAGCATATGATACATCAGGCCGAGTGCATAGCATGGCGTACATGATAGATCCAATAGCAGATGCATATGGAATCTTATTCATAAGGTCTCGCTCATCATTTTTTCTAGGACATTGATTCTTGCTGAGACTTATGCCATGAGACATTGGCAACAATCCTCTTTTAGAGTCTTGCAAACTGAACCTATTCAGTACCTTGTCTATGTAAGCACTCTGACTTAGACCGATTAGCCTCTTAGATCTATCCCTATAGATCCTTATCCCTATGATATAGGCTGCATCTCCTAAGTCTTTCTTCGAGAAACACTTCCCTAACCAAGACTTGACACTCTGCAATGTTGGGATGTCATTTCCAATGAGTAATATATCATCAACATACAGTACCAGAAAAACAACTACACTCCCACTGACCTTCTTATATACACAAGGCTCATCTTCGTTATTAATAAAACCAAAATCCTTGATTGCTTCATCAAAACAAAGATTCCAACTCCGAGAAGCTTGCTTTAATCCATAAATGGATCTTTGAAGCTTGCATACCTTCCTAGAATTCTCAAGATGTACAAAACCTTCAGGTTGTGTCATATACACGTCCTCAAGTAGCTTTCCATTAAGAAATACTGTTTTTACATCCATTTGTCATATCTCATAGTCATAATATGCAGCAATGGCAATTAAAATTCTTATGGATTTAAGCATGGCTACCGGCGAAAAAGTTTCATCATAATCAACTCATTGAGTCTGCCTGAAACCTTTTGCTACGAGTCTTGCTTTGAAAGTATGCACTTTGCCATCCATGTCAGTTTTCTTCTTGAAAATCCATTTACATCCAATGGTTTTACCACCTTCAGGTAAATCAACCAAGTTCTAAACTTGGTTATCATACCTGGATTGCATCTCAGAATTCATGGCACTTAGCCATTTATCTGAGTCTGGTCCAGACATAGCCTCCTGATAAGTGGTGGGCTCATTTTGATCCATAAGCAACACATCACGACTATTAGTAATGAGAAATCCGAATCTCTCTGGCTCATGTCTTACCCTACCAGATTTACGTGGACCTTGTGTCACTTGCGGAGGTTCAACTGGTTCAGAACGTTATTGAACTTCCAGTAGCGGTTCAGTGTTTATTTGTTATTCTTGAACTTCTTCTAGATTTATTTCTCTCCCACTAGTGTCTTTTGAAATAAACTGTTTTTCCATAAAGGCACCATACCGAGCAATAAACACTTTGTTTTCAGCGGGATTATAAAAGTAATATCCTTTTGTTTCCTTAGGATACCCTACAAATAAACACTTATCAGATTCAGGTGCTAGTTTTTCTGAGGCTTGTCGCTTTGCGTAAGCCTCACAACCCCAAATCTTAAGAAAAGACAAACTAGGTCTCTTCCCGTACCATATCTCATATGGTGTTTTATCAACCGCTTTAGAAGGAACTCAATTTAGAGTGAAAGCTGCAGTTTGTAATGCATAACCCCAAAAGGATAATGGAAGATCCGCACGACTCATCATAGATCGAACCATATCTAATAAGGTTCGATTTCTCCTTTCATAAACTCCATTCCATTGTGGAGTTGCAGGTGGAGCCAATTGGGAGACAATCCCACAATTTCTAAGATGATCATCAAATTCTTGGCTCAAATATTCACCACCTCGATCTGATCGAAGTGCTTTGATAGTTTTACCAAGTTGATTCTGCACTTCATTTTGAAATGTTCGAAACATCTCAAATGATTCAGCTTTATGTTTCATAAGATATACATAACCATATCTGCTGAAATCATCAGTAAATGTAATGAAGTACTGGTAACCTCCTCTAGCCATTGTGTTTATAGGACCGCATACATCAGTATGTATTAGACCCAATAAATCACTTGCCCTTTCACTATGTCCAGTAAAGGGACTTTTAGTCATCTTGCCTAGTAAACAAGATACGCACGTTTCATATGATTCCAAATCAAATGAATCTAGAAGTCCATCTTTATGGAGCTTCGTTATGCGTTTCTCATTTATGTGGCCAAGACGACAATGCCAAAGATAGGTTTGATTTAAATCATTTGACTTGGATCTCTTTGTATTTATGTTAAAGACTGGAGTATCTGTGGACTTTTTCATGCTTAGAATATAAAGACCATCACACAAATCAGCATTTGCATAAAAAATGCCTTTACGAGAAATTGAACATCTATTATTTGCAATAATAAAATCAAAACCATCCATATCCAAACATGAAACAGAAATGATGTTTTATGCTCAAAGTGAGCACATAATAACAATTATTTAAAGTTAAAATAAGTCCACTAGATAAAACTAAGTCATATGATCCAACAGCCAGGGCAGCAACTCTTGTTCCATTCCCTACGCGGAGGATGACTTCTACTTTCTTTAACTTTCTACTTCTGGTGAGTCCCTGCACATTTATTCAAATGTGAGATCCACATCTGGTATCCAATACCAAGGAATCACTAGTAGATAAATTAATTTCAATAACATAAATACCTGAGGTGGTAGTCGCACTACCCTTTTTCTTCTTTAGATCTTCCAGATAGAGTTTGCAATTTCTAAACCAATGTCCAGGTGCATGGCAGAAATGATAATTTCCTTCCTTTTCCTTTTGGTGCTTTGAAGCAGAACAGGCTGGGGCTTGACTTGTTCCACAGCTTTGCAATAGGTGCAAAGCAAGCAGGCCTTGGCAACTTTAGCCTTGCCTTTGCCTTTCTTCTTCATTCCCTTTCCCTTTTGGACCATCAACACATTACTAGAGGGTTTCTTGATATTTTGTTCAGCAGTTTTGAGCATCAAATGCAACTCTGAAATTGATTTCTCCATATTATTCATATTGTAGTTCATCACAAATTGTGAGTAACTCTCTGGTAATGAATTTAAGATCAAATCCGTAGCCAACTCTTAGCTTATGGGAAATCCAAGTCTATCAAGTTGGTCAACATAGCCCTTCATCTTCAGAACATGAGGATTAACTGACGCACCCTCAGTCATCTTACAAGAATGCAGGTTTTTGACTGTCTCGAACCTTTCTTGCCTAGCTTGTCTTGTTGGAACATTTCCTTCGGCGTTACATGTACCAAGTCGTAGGCTTCCATTAGTTCCATGTCCTTCGAAGTTCGGGAACCATAGTTGCCAACATAATGCATGTAACATCGTAGAATCGTTGACATGCTTATTATGCGCATCCTTCACAGCGACTTTCGTAGCATTGACTGGTGGGTCCTCGGGGATCGGAGCATCCGGGACATACAACTTGCGTTCATGCTTGAGAACGATTCTCAAGTTTCGAACCAATCAAGAAAGTTAGTCCCGAGATAGCTTATCCTTCTCAAGGATAGATCGCGATGTGACAGGGGATTATTGTTACTTGAAGAGGCCATTGATCTACAATAAAGATTATGCGAGTTTATTTTAGTATAGAGGAATAGACTCCCACTAAATTAACAACCCTCCTAAAACATACTGTTTATTTAGGGGACTAAATCCATATTTCACCTAATTCTATGACAGCTATGGCATGAAACACAGAACTAGATTATTTAGGTAGGTAACAGTTACCAATTACATCTTATGTAATTTTAGATACTTTTATGAGATACAAGACATCTTATGTCTTAGCATGTTTTTATCTCATCATATGCTTAAAGTCCAAAACTATTTTGATAGCTTTATTAAGTCAGACCAATTTAAACATTTAGGTAACTCTTACCCAACTTATCTCACCAAGATAACACAATACACCCAACTATGGCTGAAACTATATTAGTGCGATCGAGGCCTTGAGAAGTGTTTAAAATTGGATGGCACAAGACTTAAGATTTAATAGAGGGATTTTATTCAGTTTTAGTGATTTTAATTAAACAATGAAATATCATATATTTTATTGATTTGTAGAACCACTAAACAATTTAGGAAATTTTTATGCTATTCACTAATAGAAGAATTTTCGTGCGCTAGGATTAGTTAGACGGTGGTCCCGTTGGCTATTTATCCCTTAGTTTATCCAAAATTAAGTCAATTAAAACGTTTTAATTAACTCGGGCCCACATCTAACTAATCATCTTATCCTAATCCAATTAGGACTTTAGATATTTGAATCCTAACATATCACAAATAACAAACTTCTCCATATTTATCTCCTATCCAATAGGGATAATTAAGCCGATTTTGCATTATCTCCTAATCTAATTGTTATCTATCTTTATCAAATAAAAACTTCATAACAACATAGATATAACCAGATAAATAAATAATTTCAAAAAATTAATTATTTGCAATTTCGATCTTCATCCAAATAATCACAAATATGTAGTTGGATCATGAATTACTATCTCAATTGAACCTAATCATATTAGTTTCGAATTAACATTCAGACTTATACAATTTAAGAAACTTAAATTAATGTAACCTAAATATGCATACTGAATTACAGAGATTTCATCCATGCATCAATACACAAAAATAAAGATTATTCCTAATGGTGTCATGGATCACAGAATACGAAATTCAATTCATTAAAATCATTCGAACCTAACATGGTTACTTGCATGTATGAAACTGATTTCAATTAAATCACGAATATATGTATCATATACACAAAACATGATAATAAATCTCGTCGAAAACTTATGTATATCACATATACATCAACTATTAACATGCTTCCAATCATATATCATAAAAACATGCAATGAGTTTAATGGAATCAAACTCGAAGGCTCTGATACCACTGTGGGGTTTTGGGGTTCATGCGCAGAGGAGATTACAAAACAATTTTGAGAAAAACCCCAACAGGATCCGAATCTGATTCCATTAAAACATGTTTAAACTATGAAAACTTAATCATACCTCAGTCGTAATGTACTTTTCTGAAGGTTAATCGATCTCTAAAGCGCTGCCAATGACGAACGCCCTCTACTAGCTGTCCACACACGAACGGCGGCCGAGATTCAAAGTGCTAGCTTCGAGAGAATACTAAACTTTTTGTTTCTCTCCAAAACGATCCAGAGGATACTAAAAACTCTAAGTCGTTTCTTAAAACGAAAATAAAGTTTTGGCCCTTTTAAAATCTTTCGTACTTGTATTCTAACTCAATGCATCTATTTATACAACCCTTGTATATAGACGGTTAAGTAAATTACACATATACTCCTACTTAAAGAAGTATAAGTGTAATACACTACAAGGATGTTTTTGTCATGAATTTTATCATATAAAATTCCTTTTTCTGAACTATCTTAAAATCTCGCAAAACCATTCTCAGTGTGCGACCAATAGGCTCATACAACGTTGGCAGTGTACCAAAACATATTTTGGTATACAAGTCATAAGCGGCCTCTAGCAAGACATTATGACTACCCAAGTTGTACGAATATTAAATCGATGTAACCTAATCAATAGTGTATATACCATCCTTTTGTCACACGATATCATTTTGATCAAACATAAGGCATGGAATTGTCATCCAACATGTTCAATCGTACTAGTCTCGATTTCTAGGTAGACTGAAAACATCTAAGTGACATTGATCAATATCAATTCACTTAGACTAGGCCTTTTAACAGTCAAACACATCGAGGGATCCACTGGATATCTCTCTTTATATGAGAGGGACAAATTCTTTCTCGATTACACAACTTCACCACATTATTCACACAGTAACCAATCACAACCTTTATAATCATCCGGTTAAAGACAACGTTTGATTGCGTCAAATCAATGTATTCCTAATGTTGAAGTCTCTGGTAATCTTAAGTCAGGGGACCGAAAAAAATACCTATCATGAGAAACAACTATGACTTAATCCATGTGATGTTCTCATAGCGGGTCGATCCAGTACTTTGTTTCCTAACAAGTACTCATGATCTTGATTTGTATTCCTATACGTATGATCATCGTATGATCATTAATCAAGACTCACACTAGTCTTAATTCATTATAGTTTCCAGTATAATAATCGACTAGGGACATTTAGGATATTTCTGTAAATACCCATGGATCTTATTATAATGTAAACATGCAAATCAATTATAATAAACAACAAATGAAATCCTCTATTTTATTAACTAAAATGTATTCATAAAGATTGTTAATGGATTGTCCTAGGGCACATTTCCTAACAAAGGTACCATTCAAGTAAAGATGACAAAGTTGAGAATTCTTGAGGAGCACTATGAAACTTTCCGAGTTGGATCCGATGAAGATATAGCCACTGCTATCACTCGGTTTACCAAACTATTGAATGAGATCAAGAATCTTGGAAAGAACTACAATCAAGAGACTTCGGTGTACAAGTTCCATGGAGGCTTGCCTAAGGAATGGGATGCAAAAAAGTATGCTATCCAATCGGCGCAAAATCTTAGAGATTATACATTTGATGCCTTGTGTACTTGCCTAAGGAATGGGATGCAAAAAAGTATGCTATCCAATCGGCGCAAAATCTTAGAGATTATACATTCGATGCCTTGTGTAGAGAGCTAATGGTCCATGAATTTGAACTTAAAGACCGAGCTAGATTGAAAGCATTAAGTGGAGGCACAAAGAGTTTAAGAAAAGAGATTGCTTTGAAGGCAAATAGTTCCTTGGTTGCATCAGTAGAGATCATTGATGATGAAAAATCTTGTGACAACAATGATCTTGATGAGGAAGTAGCTATGCTTTCGAGAAAACTCAACAAGGCCATGTACAAGCGAGATAAGTATAAGAAGAAGTTTAAAATTGGAAGCAAAGGAGGAAATTCAAGTGAGACCATATGCTTCGGGTGTGGCAAACCGGGTCACATCAAGGCAGGATGCAAGTCAAAGAAGGTGTTGGACATGAAGAAAGGAAAGAAGAGCTTCAAGGCAACTTGGGATGATTATCCTTATTAAGTTCCGAGTCCGAGTCGGAGAGTGAGAAAGCAATACTTTGTTTTATGGCACAAAGTGAGGTAAACTCTAACACTTCTAACTTTGACGTGTTGATGATTTTAATGATGTTCCAAACCTTGATATGCTTAGGAAAGAGTTGGAAAAGGATGTTAAAAAGACCAAACAACTCAAAAAGAGCTTGACCAAAGCAATTAGTGAAATAGAGTCACAAAATGAGACTATTAATGATCTCCAAAGTGACTTGAATGAATTCCTAAAGGAGAGATACTTTAGTCAAGGAAGTAGAGGACTTGACTAGTACGGTGCATAAATTCATCAATGGTAGAGAAATGTTTGACATGATGTTGGGAGCACAACAACGTGCACTCAACGAAAGAGGAATAGGCTATAGAGCAGACTTGTTGAGTTACAAGAAATTGCTAGATAATGACCGTAGATGCTCAAAGTGCAATAGGTCTCATGTGATTGGGAAATGTGCCTTACAAAAGGCCAAAAGTGGGTAGACTAGCATGGGTAGTTAAAAATGTTTATGACACTAACTTTTCGGACCCAAAGGTGTTTGGGTACCAAATCTAGTGTGTTTTCCATTGTGTAGGATGCAAGGAAGAGCTCCCCATGGTACTTAGATAGTGGGTGCTCAAGACACATACATGAGATGCGCATCAATTCATTGAATTAAAGCGGCATGATGGTAGAAATGTCATGTTTGGAGACAACAATAAAAGAAAGGTTATTGGCCTTGGAACCGTCGGTAACAATTCACTTTCCATTTTTAATGTTTATCTTCTTGATGGTTTGAAACATAATTTACTTAGCATTAGTCAATTGTATGACAAAGGATTTCATGTCATGTTTAAATCATCAAAATACATTATTACGATTGAGAAGTATGAAACTCTATTTATTGAATATAGAGATAAAAATGTTTATGGCATTAACTTTGATGAGATGCATATGCAAAATGTTTCATGTTTGATTGCACAAAGTGAATGTGATGCATGGTTGTGGCATTGTAGATTAGGATATTCTAGCATGGAAAATTTGTCAAAATTGACCAAGCATGATCTTGTCAAGGGCCTACCCAAATGTACTTTTAAGAAAGACAAGGAATGTGAACCTTGTATCCTTGGTAAGCAAGTGAAATCATCATTTAAGACAAAAGTTACAAGTGATGTGACTCGAGCCTTAGAACTTATCCATATGGATATGTTCGGACCCACCCAAACACAAAGTCTAGGGGTAAATCATATTGTTTTGTCATTGTTGATGATTTCACTAGGTATACATGTGTATTTTCTATCTTATAAGCATGAAATGTTTGATGTGTTCATAAAATTTTATGCTTTGGTTGAGAATGAAAAGGGATACAAGATTACTATCATTAGAAGTGATAGAGGTGGTGAGCTTGTAAATAGGAACATGGAGGATTTTTGTGCTAAATGAGGATATACACATCAATTATCCTCTCCTATAACACCCCAACAAAATGGAGTAGTTGAAAGAAAAAATAGGACACTCAAAAGATGTGTAGAACTATGCTAAATGAGCATAACATAGCTAAGCATTTTTGGGCCGAAGCCATTAACACGACGTGGTATGTTATAAGTAGAGTAAATGTCCGAAAGCAAGTGAAAAAGACTCCCTATGAACTATGGGAAAGGTCGAAAACCAAACATAAGTTATTTTAGGTGTTCGGTTGCACTTGCTATGTTCTAAATGATAAGGATCATTTCGATAAATTTGACCCAAAGTCAAATGTATGTACTTTCCTAGGCTATTCCATGCATAGCAAAACATATCGGGTGTTTAATAGATTAACCAAAACCATAGAAGAGTCTATCCATGTGAAATTTGACGAAGTAGATCCTAAAGTGAAAATGATGCACAACTTGAAAAATTAAGGATTGATGATGAAGATGATTGCACCCTAGGTCAAACATCAAATACTCAAGAGGTCGAGGTAAGCATAGAACTCGAAACAAATGCACCAAGGAATTCAAGACTTCTTATTGACCATCCCTCCCAACAAATTATAGGTGATCCAAAAAAATGAATAATCACTAGGTCAATGTTGCAGTGAGATGAGGGACATATAGCCTTTGTATTACAAATCGAGCCCACCAAGATAGATGATGCCTTAGGAGATGAATTTTGGGTAATGGCTATGTAAGAAGAGCTAAAGTCACTTTGTTAGGAATAAGGTATGGATACTAGTTCATAGACCTAAGGACCATACTATTATAGGCACCAAATAGGTTTTTAGAAACAAAAAGAATTAGAAGGGTGAAATTGTAAGAAACAAGGCTCGATTGGTTGCACAAGGCTACAATCAAAAGGAAGGAATTGATTATGAGGAAGCATTTGCACCCGTAGCAAGACTAGAAGCAATTTGAATATTACTTACTTATGCTTGCTACAATGGGTTTTTACTATATCAAATGGATGTTAAAAGCGCATTCTTAAATGGCTTCATCAATGAAGAGGTATATGTTGAACAACCACCGGGTTTTGAAGATCATGACCATCCAAGTCATGTCTATCATCTTCAAAAAGCCTTGTATGGACTAAGAAAGCTTATAGAGCTTGGTATGATAGACTTAGTGGATTTCTACTTGATAAAGGATTCAAGAAAGGAACACTAAATCCTACTTTGTTCATTTTGATCAAAAAGCGTGACATGCTACTTGTTCAAATTTATGTTGATGATATTATTTTTGGGTCATCCAACACACGTTTATGTAACGAATTCTCATCATTAATGACAAATGAATTTGAAATGAGCATGATGGGTGAACTAACATACTTTCTAGGCTTGCAAATAAAGCAATCCAAACATGGCATTTTTATAAATCAAGCAAAGTATGTGAGGGACATGCTAAAGAAGTTCAAATTCGAAAATCTGAAAGCATGTGACACTCCTAGTAGTTCCATCATCAAAATGAACAAAGACTAACTAGGAAAATCCATAGATTCTAAACTTTACCATGGAATGATAGGTAGCCTCCTATATTTGACCGCTAGTAGACCTGACATTATATTTAGTGTGTGCTTATGTGCTAAATTTCAATCCGATCCTAAGGAGTCACACTTAAAATGTGTAAAACGCATATTTCGAAATCTAAGTGGAACACAAAACTTAGGATTGTGGTTCAACAAAACCAAGAGTTTCAAACTCTAAAGTTTTGTTGATTCTAATTATGCGGGAAGCCTAGTTGATAGGAAAAACACTTCTTAATTTTTTCATTTGCTAGAAAATTCACTTATATCATGGTTTAGCAAAAAGCAAAATTCAATTGCTTTGTCTACTGTAGAAGCCGAGTATGTGGCTGCCGGGAGTTGTTGTACTCAAGTTCTGTACATGAAACAACAACTTGAGGATTACCAAATCCTAGTTGGTTGTGCTGAAATCTATTGTGATAACACAAGTGCAATGAACATATCGAAAAATTTGATTTTACACTCTCGCAGAAAACACATTGAGATTAGGCACCATTTCCTTCGTAATCACGTCTAAAAGGGTGATGTTAAACTTATTCATGTGCCCACAGAAGATCAACTAGCTGATATTTTTACTAAGCCATTGCCTAGAGACCAATTTTCTAAGATTCTTCGTGAGTTAGGCATGTCTCGTGAATTGGACCTCCTACACATGTTCTAGCTATTCTAAACCTCTTTATATGATGTGAGTGAGGTGCCCATGAAGTTTGAGGTGAATCGGAGTTGTATGTCAAAAATTTAAAATTTTTAGTCCAAAAACTCCAGAGAGCAATTAGTGCGCTAATTGCAAATCTAGCGCATTATTTGGTTTTGGCCCAAACTAATTAATTGGCTCATTAGCGCACTAATTCTGTCATTAGCGTACTAATATTGCTTAACCAGACAGTTATAAATTCATTTGTTTGCCCTAAATCTTTTCATCCCACACTTCTCTCCTCTCCTCTCGTCGTCTCCACCGTGCTCTCTCCACCCCCAGGTAACATCTTTCACTCTCTTAGTCAATTTCTTCACATTTTGGTATTTAAGCCCTAGAATTTCATTTCTCCTATGTCGAATTGTCGAACCTCCGCCCGGTTCCTCTTCCCGTCAAATTGCCCCCACACCTTCTCGACCTACCCCTGCCTCATCTTCTCGTCCTACCCCTGCCTCGTCTTATCATTGTCCCACTGGATGTCGTGTTGTTCAGTCCTCATCATCAGGTAGTGAGTTTGAATCCACACACTCTTCTAACCACAGTCCACCCGTCCCAGCTCTGGCAAATGCCCCACAAAATGAGGGTCGTGCAAAGTTCGTTCATGAAAGCACACCCATCTTAGAGTTAGTGGCTCCACGGCTCACGGATGCCAAAATTCTTAGGCCTGCCATTATTGACTTTGCCTTCTTTGATAAGGCTCATCTCCCAATTCGGGAGATTTTCTATAGGGCGAGATGGACCACTTTTTGTGCATATAATGCTAATTATAACCCCCCTTGGTCTGAGTTTTCTATTCAAATCTTGAAACAACAAACAATTTTATCCTCAAATCATCTATTCGTAGTCGGTCTATTGAGATTACCCCTAAAAATCTTGCTCAACGGCTTCAACTTCCTTTGCACCTTCCTACCACTACGGTTGTGTGCAAATTTCTAAATTGGCCTATTGATCGTCTTGAATTACTCAATTCCTTTTTGCGGTCGAAAAGGAATGTAACCATATACCCGACTGGTATAACGGACACTGATTTCAAACTTATACCTCACCTTCTTCATAAGGTTCTTCATAAGTTATTCTTCCGTGAGGTGGTAGTAAGAACTATGTCACTTTACTCGACATGTTTGTCCTTGGGCACCTAATTTGTATGATACCTCTCAGTTTGCCCCACATCATTATTGGCTATATAACGAGCACGTGTAGCTTGGGTCATCATTTTCCCTATGCTCATATTATCATATCCTACTTGGAGTCCACCCAGGTGGATCTCACTTTAGGTGGTCGTCCACTCTTTGCCTATGTCACCATTGATATGGCCACTTTGAAGGCCATGGAGTATCGCTACATTCGTGAAAGGCATAAATGGATACAAGAAGATGGTATCCCGGATGGTTAGTACTACGGCAGTTATGAGTCTCCACTACCTACAGACTCTCCAGTTGCTTCTTTCGATACGTCGGACTATTTGGAATACAGCTATGCTTTTTCTCAAGGAGATGATGGCAATAATGGCGATGATGGTCCTGATGGAAATGATGGCGATGATGACGCTCATCAGGAGTTTACGGCTCCACCGCAATAGTCATTGCATCCATCGATGCAGCCTCCACCTCTTTCGACTTTCGGCTGCTTCACCCCTCCACTAGAGATGTCTCCATCGTTGGCATATGTTTCTACGCAGCTGGGATACCTACATGAGTATATGACTCAAACATTCACTACCTTCGACACGAGGCTACATCGCATCGAGGCTCAGTTGCTACCCGCTACGCCAGCACGCAATGGTCGTGCCTCTGGCTCGGCGAGTCGGGCTATCGTCCTCCAGGAGGAGTGTTTAGGGATATTATTGATAGGTGAGCACTAGGCTCATTTATGTTAGTTTAGATGTTCATGTTTTCATGACAATTTTTATAAACTCATGTTTAATGCCACAACTATGCTTCCATTTCGTTATGTTCTCTATATCATGAAATTTTTTTTTGCGTATCTCTGAGCTAATATTATGATTCCATCTATTGTTTTGCATCGAGTCCATGGGTTATGTTCTTTATTGATCTCTATGCTTGGTTGTACCTCTATGTGTGTATTATTGTTTCTTGATATGCATGAAGTGAGGGGGAGCTCATTTCTCCATTGTCAATTCTATTATTTGATTCCTTATCTATTATGCTTGCTACGGGGGAGCATGGCCCCACTTTTTGATGGTATCAAATGGGGAGAAAATGTAGTTGAACTTGAACAAATGTGGTTGAACTTGAACATTTGAATGAAAATAATATGATGCGTACAACACTTGGATTATGTTTTATGCTTGTTAAGTTCATTTTATTTGTTATCATTAAAAAGGGGGAGATTATTGGACTAAGTGGTTAGTCACTTTACTTTGTCTAGGATTTTGATGGAAACAAACAAGGTGAAAAATATACTAATAAACATCAAGTGAATTTCAATCGTCAAATGTTGCAAAACATCACACCACAAGCATTCGAGCATTCAAGCTGACGCGCGCCGAACACGTCAATAAAATATTTCCTTAAACCAACTATTTGCAGATAGTGGCAAAGGGTCGATCCCACAGAGATTGGTAGTCTTTCTAAAGTTTTAAAAGAAAGGGAAAAATGGGGGTTTAGAGAAAATAACTAAATTAATTAATCTAATTACTATGAAATTAAATAACTAAAATAAATATCTACGACTACGAACAATTAATTTAAATAACTAAGTCTATGGTTCCACAAGACAAGATCAAGATTCAATGGCATATCATGGTCGTCAATCTTTCCCAAAACAATTATTAATTCAAGTTCCCCTAGATTAGCTATGGAAAATCGACATCCGCCAGAAATTCCTAATTCCCCTAATCTCAATAGCTAGGACATCCGCCACTAACTACTTCCCTAATTAATGCATAACCCTAGACATCCGCCATAAGATTTAACACATTAACCGCAGTAATAAAGTTCTATGGGAATACTAATCCTAGATAACCGGATCGCGTCCGCTCCCGATTTAACCTAGATTCAATTGTTGCACACTCAAGAACCGAAAGGTTTTGACGGCAATCGGGTGAATGTTTGTCACTTATATTGTCTCAAAAGTACAATTACGGATACTAATGAGTCAATTAACTATAGATTTTCCACCTAAAAGCATGCACTGGCCACATACATACCCTAGATATAAATCATATTCATTAAAATCAACAACAATGAAATAGAATAAATTAAATTAAATTAAATAATAAAATAAAAGATCTCCCAAGTTATGCCATTAATCCATAATCTTGAATTGCTTCACCTCCGACCTAGGCAATGGCTTAATTAGCCGGACATGGCTACTCACAAAATAATGCAGAGAAAGAGAGAGTGAGAGAGAGAGAGAGAGTTTTTAATGAATAATAGATGTTCTATTTATACCTAAAGTCCTAATATCTAAAACTACTAAAATTGGTGTATGGAAGAGAGAGAAAATGTATTTTTCTTGTATTTTCGTCCTTGACACGTGGCAGAACCGGATTGGCTAGTTTTCTGGCATTGCTGACGTGTCAAAAGGTGATTGGCGCTGAGGTGATGACTGGCTGACGTGGCGCAACGCGATTGGAGGAGAAGAGAGGCGGTGACGTGCGTGGGAGGGGTTGAGAGTGCGACACGTGGCGGCTGGGAGGGGGGAAGAAATCGCGCGTGAATCATCGAAGATCTGGGAGACAGCACCAACACGCCTCCCGAGGCAGATCGAGTAGCTGGAGAGAGGAGACGGCTGTGGGAGATGACGTGGCGGTAGCTGGTTGGTGATGACGTTGCTCAACAGACGACGTGGCGGGCAACTATTGGCTCGCAGCTGCCGTGTGACGCGTCTAGGTGAATGGGGAAGCGACACGTGGCTGTCTGGACGAAATGAAACGTTGACACGTGGCACTGCTGGTGTATATTTAAAATGCTGGATCAGTAACAAAGTGACACGTGGCAATGCTGGATCCCAATTACCCCACTGTTAGTGTATTTTTCGAGACAAAATCTCGCGGTATCCAATTAATGCGAATAAATACTCTATTTTGAGTATTTTTTCACCCCGGATTCAACCGTGCACTCCGTTTCACCTAAAAACCAAAAGTAAAAATAATTAGATATATATTTTATAAACTTCCATACTAAATTATACTAAAATAGACAATAAAATCCTATAAATACCAACTTATCAAATACCCCCCAAACTTAAGACTTTGCACGTCCCGAGCAAAGGTATATTTGACAACACAAACTAAACTAAACTCCTAATGCATTAACTAAACTAATCCCAAACCTAAACTTAAACTCATACCTATACCTAAACCTAAACCTAAACCTACTCCCGATACCTATACCTAATTCAAAATTCATGGAGTACCTTTGATTTACATGGTTGCCAAGTAACAAGCTACTCAAGAAATTTCAGAGTTATGATATGTCAAGTCTCGCAACTCAAGCACAGTTAAGATCACACTTTAAAGACATAGATTTAGTCAAAACAAAGGCCATCAACTACTCATGAGTTTTCTTGGTCTATACATTCAAGCATGCAAGTTTAAAATCTATCTTAATCTAGTGAAAGCACTCGAGCTAAATCTTTTTTTATTTGAGGAGTTTTCATATACTTTCGCCTTTATTTATTCAATAAATACACTCTATTTTTTTCTCCCTAATATTTTTTTTAAGTAGTACGGTCCCTGCTCCATTTCCTACGGACCAATTTTCTCACTTTTTCCCACCACAAGATTCCCTGCTCCATTTCCTATGAAATCTTGTGGGACTCTCTATATTAAGAAAACTCCTGTTAGCTCTTCTCACTTTCACTATAATTAAGAAGATTATCAAATAAGAATTAAAGCACTATTACTTGCACAAATCTGACCGTCTACTCATTTTGGTATCTAGCACAAAGTTTAACCATCATACTAAGTCCCTAATCATGAAATCATGAAAATGCTGAGCTACGGCTTGATTGAATGTTTCTCCTAATTTTTCCTGAATTTCAAGTCAAGAAGCAACCATAATATACTCATCCACAATCAAAGGCATGAACCAAAGTTTCGGGTAAATCTAAATGCAACATATGTGACATATGACACTATGTAAGGTCTAAATGCAAGAACAAACATAGATAGACACATGTCTACTACTAATAAAACTATACTAAATGTATGCATGAAAATATATCATATCCTAGTGAAATGGAAGATAGAAGTATTAATGATAGAAGAAAAAGAAATGGAAAAATAAGAGAATAAAAATAACACCACCATTACCATCCTTCAACCGCATAATCTAAAAAAGAATTAATGATCATACCTGCGGTCTTTAGCAAGAAAATTCATCCAACACTATCCACAATCCCTAAAATACCCCCAAACTTATTCCTAACCTTGTCCTCAAGGTTCAAAATAAGTCAAGTGGTCTAAACACAAAAAACAAACAAAAGGGTGAAAGAACATGATAGTGATAAGAAGGAAATGATATAAGTTCATGCATAAAAAAAATAAAAATAAAAAATAAAAAATAAAAAACTAAATAATACTTATCAAAATTTGGGCTGCCTCTCAATATCGCTTTTGTTTAAAGTCTTTGACTCGACTTGGCGTATGATGTCTTCACGTGATGCCTTCCAATAATGAGTATCCAAGAATGATACTCTCTCCTTTAGCATTGGGCAGTGAAACAAAAACGCCCTTGTTCATAAATGGGAGCTTATCCAGGACTTCTAACACATATGAATCTATAATTTCTGGATCGTCCAACACAAAGGTGTCGGCAGTGCAAAAAGTCTTCGAACGCTCCTTTACATCCACCTCCATGTCAAAATCATCAAATATATACGGGAGGGTGGGTGGGTTTACCAATACAAAGGATTGGTCGTCCTTGCTCTCTTGTTGTAGATCCTCCGGCCTTGTTACTTCATTCTCTTTTTCGGCTTCTTATTCGTAAGTTTGTGCCATAACGATCTCTGGCTCTGATTGAGACACTTCAAGTTCCCCCTCTGACTCTTCGTGATCGCTCCAATACTCATATATACAAGGTGTAAGTCCATCAATAGCAAAGTACTCGTTCATGGCATGTTCATTTGCGTCAACACTCATCAATGTGACATCCTTCAAAGTCTCTTGTTCATCACAACTTAATAGCACGGGAAACTCTTCTTCTTCAAGCATTCTATTAAGTGTGTCATTCATTTTACTAGTGAGAGTTTCTATACTTTGAAGGTTCGAATTTATGTCTTTAAAGTGATGTTCCATGTTTTCCTTATATTGTAAGATGTCTTGATGGAGCCTTTGATTGGCAGATGAGTATTCTTTGAACATATCGTCAAGAGATTGCTCATCTTGTCGAGGAGTCAGTGGGCTGGAAAAGGGATAACTCAAGTCGGGTTGTGGCGATGCATTACCCCAATAAGGATAACTCTCATATTCAGGCTCGTAAGGACAAACATCGGTAGGATGAGTATTCTCTCCGTAAATTCCACAAACCTCAACCTGTTGCACAAAAGAAGGCCAATTAGAAAATTCATGACCATAATTTGATATACCTACCCCATTCATACTTTTATAGTATGAGTCTTTGAATTGACTATAATTGTCGGAATAGGAGGCCATCGTGGAGTTATCTGCAAACATGCTAGAGACAAGGGTATAAAGTAACTACAAATAAATAAATAAATAAATAAATAAATAAATAAATAAATAAAACCAAAGAAAGAAAAACCAATCCCCAGCAACGGCGCCAAAAAATTGACGCGCGCCGAACACGTCAATAAAATATTTCCTTAAACCAACTATTTGCAGATAGTGGCAAAGGGTCGATCCCACAGAGATTGGTAGTCTTTCTAAAGTTTTAAAAGAAAGGGAAAAATGGGGGTTTAGAGAAAATAACTAAATTAATTAATCTAATTACTATGAAATTAAATAACTAAAATAAATATCTATGACTACGAACAATTAATTTAAATACTTAAGTCTATGGTTCCACAAGACAAGATCAAGATTCAATGGCATATCATGGTCGTCAATCTTTCCCAAAACAATTATTAATTCAAGTTCCCCTAGATTAGCTATGGAAAATCGACATCCGCCAGAAATTTCTAATTCCCCTAATCTCGATAGCTAGGACATCCGCCACTAACTACTTCCCTAATTAATGCATAACCCTAGACATCCGCCATAAGATTTAACACATTAACCACAATAATAAAGTTCTATGGGAATACTAATCCTAGATAACCGGATCGCGTCCGCTCCCGATTTAACCTAGATTCAATTGTTGCACACTCAAGAACCTAAAGGTTTTGACGGCAATCGGGTGAATGTTTGTCACTTATATTGTCTCAAAAGTACAATTACGGATACTAATGAGTCAATTAACTATAGATTTTCCACCTAAAAGCATGCACTGGCCACATACATTCCCTAGATATAAATCATATTCATTAAAATCAACAACAATGAAATAGAAGAAATTAAATTAAATTAAATAATAAAATAAAAGATCTCACATTTTATGCCATTAATCCATAATCTTGAATTGATTCACCTCCGACCTAGGCAATGGCTTAATTAGCCGGACATGGCTACTCACAAAATAATGCAGAGAAAGAGAGAGTGAGAGAGAGAGAGAGTTTTTAATGAACAATAGATGTTCTATTTATACCTAAAGTCCTAATATGTAAAACTACTTAAATTGGTGTATGGAAGAGAGAGAAAATGTATTTTTGGTGTATTTTCGTCCTTGACACGTGGCAGAACCGGATTGGCTAGTTTTTTGGCGTTCCTGACGTGTCAAAAGGTGATTGGCGCTGAGGTGATGACCGGCTGACGTGGCGCAACGCGATTGGAGGAGAAGAGAGGCGGTGACGTGCATGGGAGGGGTTGAGAGTGCGACACGTGGCGGCTGGGAGGCAGGAAGAAATCGCGCGTGAATCACCGAAGATCTGGGAGACAGCACAACACGCATCCCGAGGCAGATCGAGCAGCTGGAGAGAGGAGACGGCTGTGGGAGATGATGTGGCGGTAGCTAGTTGGTGATGACGTTGCTCAACAGACGACGTAGCGGGCAACTATTGGCTCGCAGCTGCTGTGTGACGCGTTTAGGCGAATGGGGAGGCGACACGTGGCTGTCTGGACGAATGAAACGTTGACACGTGGCACTACTGGTGTATATTTAAAACGCTGGATCAGTAACAAAGTGACACGTGGTAATGCTGGACCCCAATTACCCCACTGTCAGTGTATTTTTCGAGACAAAATCCCGCGGTATCCGATTAATGCAAATAAATACTCTATTCTGAGTATTTTTCCACCCCGAATTCAACCGTGCACTCCGTTTCACCTAAAAACCAAAAGTAAAAATAATTAGATATATATTTTATAAACCTCCATACTAAATTATACTAAAATAGACAATAAAATCCTATAAATACCAACTTATCACAAGCCATTCAAGCTCAAGATTCGTCATATGTAAAGGAATGAAGACAAAAGATTAAACTAAGTGTTGTAACATTAATGTAAGGTATACAAGTTCATTTACACAAGCCTAATGTATTAGTTCATGCACATCGAGCTTTTCAAATTGATTTTCAAATTTCAAATGAGTACTTGACGTTTTAAGTGAAACTTAAACTTGACTTGGTCTATAAGTCTAAACGATGTTAAACTATGTGTTTAAGCTCACATCACTTTTTGAAAATCATTGTAGAAGTTTTTGAAAAAGAAAAACTAGTTTTTGAAATGTTTTTGAAAAGAAAACTGTACATTTGCAGAAAAACCCCTCGCATGTCATGAAACCAAGATTTTCCATTTTTGGGATTTGTGAAAATATCCAGACCACCAAAATAGGCTATATGTCCCATAACAAACATGTGTTATAGGTTATATGAGGTTTAGTTAGGTCCCGGACGTGTTAAAGGGTCACTAACCAAAAGGACGAAAATATTTATTTGAGGTCCCTGTAGTTAGCATGCTAATACCTTCATTAGCGCGCTACATCTAAATATTAGTGCGCTAACTGCTCTTTTGACAGCTTTTTAAAAAAAATTGAAAAACACACTTTAATTTAAATTCTTGATGAATTCTGGGCCCTTGGATCCCTAGAACAGTCACAAACTGGTAAAATGAGATGTGTAACACTATAAAACCACCAAGAACATTGTTTTGAAAAACAAGAAAGAAAAACACACAAAAGATCAAAACTTACAAAAAGGAGAATATTAATTTTTATGAAGGAGACAAAAAGATTCTTGAGGCTGTCCATTCATTCTAAAATTCAGCACTTTTGAGGTTTCTAAAGGTGTACAACAACCTTTTCAAAATAGATTTTCAAGTCACCTTCTTGGGGTTGTAAGAAAGTCCTTTGTTCTAGCTTTTTCTTATGCTTAAATTACATAGTTTTGTGTGTTTGAATTGGAAAATTATTTGTTGTGTTTTTGAACACATTCATCTTGGGTTTTGCACTTAAAGTTATTTTCCTATGATTGGTTTGGACAAAAGTTTGTACTTAAACTTGATTTTTATTAAACTTCTTGTTCTTGGCTTTGAAATCCATTTTGCACTAATACATTAGCCATTGAAATGATTTCATATTTGAGACTTGCATAAATCAGTGACATATTTACATATCTCATTTATTCTCATACTTGCATGCATTAGAGTAGTTAGGCTCTAAGAGGCTTGCTAGTATTTGAACGTGGTGCCACTTTACTTTGTAAGGTGTATTTGATTATTTTTCAGTTATTTAGAATGCCTAATCACAATTAGGCCTATAATGGTTGTAATTGAATGATTGTAAGACTTAGTGGAATCTATGTCAAAGGGAAGACCTAGTTGAGGCTAGGCATAAACCCTAGTTGCAGCTAGGTAGGAAGGCCTAATTGTGATTAGGCATTCTAGGCTTGTAAGTTTAGGTTGTAACACTTATTTGCAATATAAGTGAGGGTTTAAAAATCCTAATTGGGAGGTTAGGTAGTGGATGTAGATCATTGGATCGAACCACTATAAATCGTATGTCACTTTCCATCTCTTCTATCCCATTCACTTGCATAGCATTCATATTCGCGTTTTGGTGAGCATTTAGCATCTTGATTATTGAACTAAATTAAAAAAGGCGATAACTTCTCGATACACCCAATTCACCCCCCTCTTGGGTGTAGTTTCAGATTCGTCGTGGTGTTTCACATCTCCAGTGCGTTCTCAACTTGCGGTGGTGATAGTGTGTACGCGTCATTTTATGTGTTTATGTTATTTCCCCTCGATGTGTTAAAACCGCTTACCTTGTTTGTGACGCGTTGTTTACCGATGTTCGAGGGTATTTCCCGGCCATTTCATGCCGAGGAAACTCTTTCTTCGACATAGAATAATGTCGGCGTATTGTCGTGGAAGTTTCAATTTGTTGTCCAGTTGAGATTTAAGACTGTGATGTGACCCATATAAGACCGAGCCAAGCCTATGATTTGCGAATAGGCTTACATACATGTTGTGATTTCAGAACCCAAGTGAGTCATTGTGTTTTTGGTTTGATTTTTCGATCAATTTTTCATCAAATTATTTGAGTTATCAAACATTGAGAAAATACTAAGGTTTAAACCTAGGTTTAGTTAACAACTTGATCTACTAATACGAGTTTCTGACCTTGTCATATAGACATGAAACTTAGGGATACGTGTTAGGATTCACGGGAGTGTTGTTACGCGGGTCACGATAGTTCAGGTAAGTACACTTGTCTTAAAGCTAGTGTACGTTAGTAAGCCAGTTAATAAAATACCATGTGATTCATTTTCATTTCGCTGTGTTTGCTATTATCTACTTGTTGGCATTCCATTCCATATTCCTTGTATGTGTGTTCTTGGCATAAGTGTGTGTCTCGAAGGTACATGCGGCCTATACTAGAAGGGATAAAATGCGGGCACTCATGCGCACGAGTGTTTGACCACTCCTAGTGAATGTGTGATACCATGTACGCATAGTTGTGGATTTCGATGTTGCGACATCGTTGTTGTAGATTTTAGACCACTTATGGCCTCTCTTGACTTGTAGAACACGCATGTTTCGATTGCTATTATTTTAAGTCTGTCTATCATGCATCTTGCCTATTTAAATTCATGTCTTTCAATTCCTGCATGATATTTAGACAACCATGTTTGATAATTCATGAATTACTGTTATATTCTTATGGCATTACTTTCGATTCCTCTCAGTTGCTCACCGTCTAGTTTGTGATGGTTGGTGCTGATAGAGCGGAGTGCAGTAGAGGCAAGGAACGTTGCCTAGGAGACTTTTTGTGAGCGGTTGGACTTAGGAACCTGAGAGTAGGTTTATGTTTATTTCGTTTTGTATGATATATATATATATATACGGTAGTAGTTTTTTTTTGAACTGGGGATCATTTTTGAGATGGATACCATGAAGTTGTTATTCTGACTTGGACATGAACATATTGGGGTTTTCCACATTTATATAGATTCCTGATTTCTGTTTGATTGAGTTATTTCCCAATAATTGGTTAGCATTAAATTTTCTTACGCTGTGTTATACTTGCAATAACTCTTTCATAAAACTTGAAATTTGATAATTTGGAGGTTGACTACGCTCATCAGGCTGGCTGAGCACCAACTCGGGACCTGCACGGGTCTAGGCCGGGCATATCCAAATGCATGGGAATTTGGGGCGTCACATTTGGTATCAGAGAGCAAGGTTCTAAAGGCTTGACTCTTGATTTAAATTCATAAAACACAAGCTATTAACCCATCGGAAGTTAGAACGGTTGAACTTAGAAGTGGAAACCCTATGATCTTTTAGAAACTTAGCTGCGGAGTAATGGGATGAGTCGGATAGTTTTTATACATATAATTATTGTTATGTGTATGAGTATGGTATATGGTAGATATAGACTGATCCGAGAAGTTTGTTCTCAGTATTCAGATGACGATGGCGGATCAGACCAGTCCAGTGACGATAGCGGCACGTCCGGCAAACGATATGCTAGCACGGACAATGTACATGCCTTGACTCAAAGAGTTGCCACACAGGACCAACAGCTACAGGAGATGTTACGACTGTTGAGGGCAGTTGTTCCAGTTACCACTACAGCATCGACTCGACTACACCATTGCCACCTATTGTTACCCGAAGAGTAGATACCTTGATTGTTGCGACATCTACGGCTCTGATTTCGTTAGAGGCGGTACCCGAGGGAGCTGTTGTTGTGCCAGATATGCAGACCGAGGCGGAGACACCTTCATTATAGATTGAGATAGTATGAGTGGCAGAGACACCGGCTACACTAGTAGTTACTGCGGAGGTTACTCTAACTACGACTCCAAGGAACCGGAGCCACTACTGAGGTGAAGCAGTAGAAGGAATTCAAGAGACATGATCAATGAAGTTCTATGGCGATACTGATGTCAGAGTAGCGGAACTATTTCTGAAGAATCATGAGAAGATTCACTCGATTATTGCTACGAAGGCCTACATGCGAGCGACTATTTCTTCATCGATGTTACATGGGGAAATAGATGATTGGTGGACGACTATCATTACTACCCAAGGTGTTCCGAGAGACTGGATTGACTTTAAGACCCAGTTTAATTAGAAGTACTTTCTGGCGACTTGTCCTTCGAGCGAAGAGAAATGAGTTCATGGCATTGAGGCAGAGCGTAGATGAGTCAATGATGGACTACATGGGTAGATTTATATCGTTGTTGCCTTATGCTTGAGGGTCTGCAGACACCAAGACTGATCGAGTCGACTACTTCATTGAGGGTTTGCTACCTACGATTGGAGGTTCTATAGTCACTACGTAGCAGGAGACCTTACAGATTGCGCATGAGCGGAGTCTAGTACGGGAGGGTTACCTGCTTACTCATCTAGAGGAGGCTAGATCGGCCAAATCAGAGTTCTGATCGGAGGAGCACCATCAGGGCAAAAAGAGGAAAAAGAATAGGTGGAATTTCCGTGACCATAGGGCTCAAAGTGTAGGGTCCGTTGCACAGTTGAGTATTCGTCCGACACAGACCATTCCGCCAGGATCGAGTTTTGCCATTCATCCACCGCAACCTAGTCGATCAGGACAACAGTTGCAGAGGCAGACTACTTAGAGTAGGGGTACTGATCGAGGAGATAGGTAGAGGAAGGCACAGAGGTCTGATCAATCTCAGACTCATAGTTCCACACATGGACGAGGCCAGAGCCAGACTCAGGGATCGCAGGATACCCGCACATGTTTTAGGTGCGGAAAGGTTGGCCACATCCGGAGGGAGTGCCTTCAACCATCGAGAGCATTGCCACAGCATCACTAGCGTTAGAGGGTGCGCGTTCAAGCAGCTGTTGAGCCAGACTAGGGGCGTCCCGAAACCTTGTTGAGGGTATGGTTTCTATTTGCAGTACTTTCATGCATACCATGTTCAATTTCGGTTCCACTGTTTTGTTTATTGTTGATCGCATGGTAGATAAGCTAGGCCGGAAACCTGTTAGGCTTAGTAAACCCCTCATCCTTAGCACTACTACCGGGGATAAGATTAACCGAATTTATTGCGCTTTGATATTTTGGTAGAGATAAGGTTTACAAGTTACCAGTGGATATGAGAGTACTTGAGTTCTTGGAGTTCGATGCCTTGCTTGGCATGGAGTGGTTATGATCGTTTCACACTCACATCAGTTGTTATGAGAGGAAGATCATGACTCCATTAGAGATGGTTCAGAAATCAGCATTCAGGGCACAACATCGCTACTTCCTATTACTAGAGGCAAAAAAGCCACGAGTGGTGAGATTGAAACAGTTGCGAGCATCATGAGTACTAGGGCAAAACAGGAGATTAGTATTACTGAGGTACCAGTCGTGTGCGACTTTACAAATGTGTTTCCAAAGGATTTACCAAGATTACCCCGGCAAGGGAGATAGACTTTATCATTGACCTTGTCCTAGGGACTAAGCCGATCTCGTTACCACCATACCGTATGGCACCTCGAAAGCTTGAGGAATTAAGGAGTCAGCTAGATGAGTTGTTAGAAGCTGGGCTTCATCAATCCTAGTATGTCGCCATAGGGAGCGCCAGTGTTGATTGTGAAGAAGAAGAATGGCAGTCTGAGGCTATGTATAGATTACTGCCAGCTGAACCGAGTCATAGTGAAGAACAAATACCCGTTGTCACGCATTGATGATTTGTTTGATCAATTGACAGGAGTGTAATGGTTTTTGAAAATATATATGAGGTCAGGCTATCACCAACTCAGGATCAAGGCTGAAGATTGAGAAAAAACGGCATTCAGCACGAGATATGGTCACTTTCAGTTTAGAGTCATGCCATTTGGCTTGACTAATGAACCAGCAATATTCATGGATCTCATACATCGTGTGATAAGGAAATACCTTGATCGGTTCGTGATTGTATTCCTTGACGATATCCTCATCTATTCTAGGACCTGTGAGGAGTACGAAGGGCATTTACGAGAAGTGTTACAGACTCTGAGGGATTATCGACTGTTCGATAAGTTTAACAAGTGCGAGTTTTGGCTATCAGAAGTCAGATTTCTTGGGCATGTAGTTGGAGCTATCGGTGTTGCCATTGATCTAAAGAAGATTGAAGCCGTGATTGAGTGGCCTACTTCGACTACCATTACGCAAATTTGCAATTTTCTGGGATTGGCAGGATACTATTACCGATTCGAACGGATTTCTCCAAGATAGTTGCACCAATGACGAAACTGACTTAGAAGAATGGGAAGTTTGATTGGATGAGGAGTTTGAACAGGCGTTGAGCACTTTGAAGGAAAAATTGACTACCATGCCTATCTTAGCGTTGCTCGAGACCGGAAAGACTTAATTGTGTACACCGATGCATCGAAGGTTGGTTTGAGATGCGTCCTGATGCAGAAAGGCAGAGTTATCGCTTATGCATCCCGATAGTTGAAGGTTCACGAAAGGAACTACCCGACATACGATTTAAAGTTAGCTGTGATAGTGTTTGCATTAAAAATATGGAGGCACCACTTGTATGGCGTGCATTTTGAGTTGTTCACAGACCACAAAAGCTTGAAGTATCTATTCACTCAAAGAAGGCTAAACTGAGACAAAGACGTTGGCTAGAGTTCTTGAAGGACTACGACTTTTCACTAGAGTATCATCCAGGAAAAGCTAACGTGGTTGCTGATGTTTTAAGTCGTAAAGGATCTGATGCTGAGGTAGTTGTATGTCAGATGACCTACGAGTATGGTCTCCTTGAGGCAGTCGAGTTAATGTGTTCAGCGGACGTGCCGAAGATTGCCAGGACGCAGATTTGTGGTCAGATGAGATTGCAAACCGTTTCACTACAAACTATTCACGAGGGACAATAGGGCGATGAATCGTACCAACATTATAGTGAGATGGCAAATAGTTCAGAACATCCAGATTAGAGTCGGTTGACAGACTCTTGCTTGAGGTATCGTGGGTGACTGTGGATTCTATTGGCGGCTGATTTACACACCAAGATACTTCAGGAGGATCACCATTCTCATTTTTCTGTGCATTCAGGTTGGACCAAGATGTACACTGATATGCGACATCTCTTTTGGTGGCTAGGGATGAAGTCTGACGTATCAGAGTTCATTAAAGCGTGTGAGATATGCTAGCACGTGAAGTTTTTGAAATGCTTTTGAAATAAAATTTGAATTTTTGATGAATTAGAGAGCATCGACGGCCTGGAGGATTGCTGCAGCCCCTACCCATTCCTCGATGGAAGTGGGAGCACATTGCTATGGATTTTGTCATTGGCTTGCCCCGATCTCCTCATGGTCACGAAAGCATCTGGGTAATTGTGGATTGATTGACGAAATCCGCTCATTTCATACCGGTATCCAGTACACACCAAGTTGACAGACTGAACATCCTCTACGAGTGCGAGATTGTCAAATTACAAGGAGTTCCATTGTCGATTGTATCAGATCGAGGGGCGTAGTTTACTTCGTTGTTGTGGCAAAGCATGCAGGCTCAGTTCGGCACCAGACTAAAGTTGATTACGACGTTCCATCCGCAAACCGACGGATAGTCCGAGAGGTTGATCCAGGTGTTGGAAGACATGCTCAGGATGTGTGTTTTGGAGTACGACAGGTCATGGGAAGAATACCTTCATTTATGCAAGTTTGCGTATGACAACAGTTATCAGGCGAGTATTTGTATGGTCCTGTTTGAGGCACTCTATGGTAGGCCTTGTGGATCACCTTCTTGCTGGGCTGAGCCAAAAGATGTTGTGACAGTTGGTCCTAAAACTATTGTTGATCATACTGAGAAGGTACGACAGATTTGTCAAAGACTTAAGAGTTCCAGGAGCAACAGAAGAAAAACTATGATCAGTATCACGATGAGCTTTAATATGACGTGGGAGACTATGTATACATGAAAGTCTCACCTCTAAAGGGACAAACAGTTCAGAATCAAAGGGAAGCTCGCTCCTAGATTTATCGGTCCCTTCAAGATTGTGAAGAGGGTCGGTAAGGTTGCTTATTAGTTAAAGTTACCACCAGAGATCATCGGTGTTCATCTAGTATTCCACATTTCGATGCTTCGACTAGACAAGTCAAGCAGAGGGTGGCGACCGACGATGGACCTTAGCCAGATCAAGTTGCAGGATGACACCACTTACGAGGAGTAGCCAATCTAGATTGTTGATCGCAAAGTCAAGACGCTGACGAACAAGGAAATTCCTTCGGTTCACGTGAAATGGCAATTTCACGGGAACGAGGAGCTAACCTGGGAGTTAGAGCCTTACATGCGTGAGCACTTTCCCTATTTATTTGATTATGGTAAGTTTGTAGTTTTGGTTTACTTATTAGTAAATTTCGAGGACGAAATTCTAATAAGTGGGGGAGACTGTAACAACCCTCAAATTTTAACCTGACTTGTATGACACTTGTCAGGACCATGACCCGGCTACGCGATAATGGACTGTATTTCGAACCTCGGGAGTCGACACCGAGTCAATTTTATGATTCTTTAATGTGTGTAATAGTATTTTAGTCTAATGCGTGTCACGAGCCGTTCGGGCGATTTTTAATATGAGTGAGGTTCTGCCTAGGTAAACAGGGGAGTAAAATATAGTAAAAACATAATTAAATGAATTATTGGATAATTTAAATAATTATTTGTATGAGACAAGGCGAAACTATGCGCGTGATGAAGAAATACGAACCGCGGAGGCAAAATGGATCGGGGAACGTCGTTTCAACGTGGAAGTTGGATAACTACATAACAAACGAACCATGTGATAGGATTGTTAAAGTGACACATCCAATGGTGGAGAGCCCTTAGATCAGCCTCGAGATGCATGTGTAGGTGAAGATGAAGGGCTAGGCATGTGACAACATACTACCTACTCCATTACACTATTCACCTACAATTCACATCCTCTTTTTTTCTATAAATGAACTACACCACTCTCCTCTCACAATCGATATCTCTCTCACTCTCATCACCGCCCTCCTCCTCCTCTCTCCGTTGACGAGTCCGGCACCGGTCCCCGGGACTCCAGCAGTGGTCGACCTCGCCGGAGGTTCATCCCTCTCTCTCTCTCTCTCTCGTTTCGCTCACGATTTTGCACACACACACACCCACTGTTCCAATCATCATGGGGTTGCTCCAACAGGGAAATTGGGCATAGATGACCCATGGGCATCTCGGACGTTCCCGGAGGGGCCTCACGCGCGATAGAGGTGGTGTTTTCTGACAAGGTGTTGGGCAGATTTGCTCATTGTTTTTCCTTTCTTTTTGTGGCTGTTGTCGGTTGGCTCGACTCGTACTGTGCATGGAGGTTTTGTCCCCAGTGGAGGCTGATCGGAGATGGTCCTCCGACGACTCCACTAGCCGGGGATGGTTTCCCCATGTGCGACAGTTGTGGTTGATTGATGTATGTTTTGGACATTGAGATGTGGGTGTTTCGTGAGGTTTGTATGTGTGTGAGTCACGGTTGGGAGACACATTCTTGGTGGTTGCATATTATGTGTGTGTCTCACTGTTGAGACGTTTGGATGTGGGGTGCGTATGATGTGTTTCACAGTTAAGACGTTGGGGTGTGTGTGTATAGTGAGTTGTTGTGTGTTATTTGTTTTTTCTCTATTGCTGATGTCTCGTCAGAAATCGCTCACTGGGGCCACACTGTCGTTGACATGATGACTTGGGGGACTGCTGCAAACCTTGCCACGATTCGTCGTGGTGTCTCACAGCCCCGGAGCGTCTCAACTAGCGGCGGTGATAGTGTGTGTACGTGTCATTTTATATGTTTATGTTATTTCCCCTCGATGTGTTAAGCCCCATTTACCTTGTTTGTGACGCGTTGTTTACTGATGATTGATGGTATTTCCCAGCCATTTCATGCCGAAGAAACTCTTTCCCAACATAGAATAATGTCGGCGTGTTGTCATGAAAGTTTCAATTTGTTGTCCAGTTGAGATTTGAGACCGTGACGACCCACACAAGATCGAGCCGAGCCTATGATTTGTGAATAGGCTTACTACGTTTTGTAAGTTCAATACCCAAATGAGTCATTGTGTTTTTGGTTTGATTTTTTGGTCGATTTTTCATCGAATTGTTCGAGTCATCAAAATGTTGAGAAAATACTAAGGTTTAAACCTAGGTTTAGTTAACGACTTGATCTATTAATACAAGTTTTCGACCTTGTCAGGTAGCGGGAAACTAGGGGATTCGCGTTAGGATTCGTGGGAGTGTTGTAATGCGGGTCGTGATAGTTCAGGTAAGTACACTTGTCTTAAAGCTTGTGTACGTTAGTTAGCTAGTTAAGAAAATACCATGTGATTCATTTTCATTCTATTCTGTTTGCTATTATCTACTTGTTGGCATTCAATTCTATATTCCTTGTATGTGTGTTCTTAGCATAATACATGTGGCCTGCACTAAAAGGAATAAAACGCGAGCACTCGTGCGCACGAGTGTTTGACCACCCCTAGTGATTGTGTGATACCATGTACTGGATTGTTGTGGATTTCGATGTTACGACATCGCTATTGTAGATTTGTTATGGATTTTAGGCCATTTATAGCCTTTTTTGATTCGTAGAACATGCATGTTTTGATTGCTATTATTTACAGTTTATCTATCATGCATCTTGTCTATTTAAATTCCTATCTTTCAATTACCGCATGATATTTAGACTGCCACGTTTGATATTTCATGAATTACTGTTATATTCTTCTGGCATTACTTTCGATTTCTCTCAGTTACTCACCGTCTAGTTTGTGACGGTGGGTGCAGATAAAGCGGAGTGCAGCAGAGGAAAGGAACCTTGCTTAGGAAACTTTTTGTGAGCGGCTGGACTTGAGGAATCTGAGAAGAGGTTTATGTTCATTTCTATTTTTATGATGTTTTATATATATATGGTAGTAGTTTTTTTGAACTGGGGATCATTTTAGAGATGGATACCATGAGGTTGTTATTCTGACTTCGACATGAGCATATCGGGGTTTTCCACATTTATATAGATTCCTTATTTCCGTTTGATTGAGTTGTTTCCCAATAATTGGTTAACATTAAATTTTCTTCGCTGTGTTATACTTGTAATAACTCTTTCATAAAACTTGAAATTTGATAATTTTGAGGTTGACTAGGCTCGTTAGGCTCGCTGAGCACCGACAGAGGACCTGCACGGGTCTAGGCCGAGCATACCCAAATGCATTGGGAATTTGGGGCTGTCACAGCAGCTAACTCCAGGTCATGGGTTGGATAGTTCTTCTCGTGAACCCTCAACTGTCTGGATGTATGAGCTATCACATAGCTCTCCTGCATCAATACGGAACCCAAAACAACCTTTGAATCTTTAACGTAGACAACTAAGTCGTTCCGGTCTCGGGCAATGATAGGACTGGTGTGGCAGTTAGTTTCTCTTTTAGTGTGGCGAATGTCCGCTCACATTCATCATTCCATACGAACTTCACATCAATCTTGTCATCGATGCAGCGTTCTTGGAGAAGTCCTGCACGAACTCTGCAGTAGTACCTTACTAATCCTAGAAAATTGCGAAATAGATGTCGGAGTAGGCCATTCTATCACAACTCTAATCTTTTCGGGATCAATGGCAACACCGTTAGTTCCAACTACTTGCCCTGATAAAGCATCGAACTCTAAAACTCTAGTACTCTCATGTCTACTAGAATTTTGTAGCCCCCTATTATTACCGGAATATCAAGACCTATCACATTCAGGTATATCTTATCCCAACAACCGTGCTAAGAATTGAGGTCTGCTAAGTCCCACGAGTTTTGACCCTTACATGTCTACTATACGATCAACACTAAATGAAACAACAGAACCTGAATCGAACATGGTATGCATGAAAGTGCCACAAATGGAAATCATGCCCTCAACATGGTTTCTGGACACCCCCTGGTCTAGCTCAACGGTAGCCTGCATGTGCTTCCACAGGTGCTGATGGTACTATGGCTGTACTCGCTCTGCCTAGGTATAGTTCTTCTGGATGTGGCCCAACTGCCCAAATCGGTAGCAGGTATGGGTCTCCTGTGTTTGACTTTTTGTCTGACCCTGTCTATGAATCTGCGTAGCCTACGTATGTCCTGATCTCTGTCCCTGCCTCTGTGTACTACCTCTACCAATAGACTACTTATGTGCTAGCTGCACTGGCATAGTAGGCTGGGGACGATGACTCGTAAAAGTTGGTACCAATAGATTCGTTGTGCCGATCTGGTGGTCTACTGCATGACAGATCCAACATTCGGTGATCTGAAGTTTTGCTCGTGAAACTTGTTCGTCCTCCGCCTTTTATCATGATGTTGGTCCTCTAATCGGGCCTCTGATATAGTTGGTATAGCTCCTTTTCCGGATGAGTGAGTATGTAGCTCTCCCTAGCCAGTCTGTACTTATAGGCTATCTGTAAGGTTTTTGGCTGGGTCGTGACCACCGAACCTCCAACTACGGGCAACTGTCCCTCTATAAAGTAGTAGACCCAGTTAGACTCGGTATTTGCAGATCCTCCAACGTAGGGTAACAACAATATAAATATGCCCATTTACTCCACTAGTGTCTCCTCAGTGCCCTGTCTTAGAGACATGAACTCGTTCCTCTTAGCCCTCATAATAGTAGGCGGAAAGTACTTCTGAATGAAGTCGGTCTTGAAGTCGATCCATTATTTTGGAATGCCTCATGTAGTGACTATAGTCATCCACCAATCATCTGTTTCCCCCTGTAGCATGGACGAAAAGTTCGTTGCTCGCATATGATCCTCAATCGTAATAATGCTATGAATCTTCTCATGATTCTTCAGGAACAGCTTCGCTGCTTTGACATCGGTATTGCCATAAAACTTCAATGGGTCGTGCCTCTTAAATTCTCTCCACTCGCTTCGCCTTAATAATGGCTCCCGGACTCTTCTCTAGAGTTGCAATCTGAGTAATCTCTGTAGTCGCCGTTGGCGTAGCCGGTGTCTCCTCCGTTTGTACTATCTCCGTCGTACATCGGAGGTTTCTCAACCTTCGTCTGTGTAACTAGCACAATGATAGCTCCTTTAGGTAACGTTGTCAACTGGATCGAAGCCATAGATGCAGTAGTAATTAGAGTCTCCACTCCTAGAGTAATAGAAGGCGACAATGGTGTAGTTCGGGGTCGATGGTATAGTAGTAGCTGGTATGAGTGTCCTTAATAAACGTAATATCTCCTGTAACTGCTAATCCTGCGTCGCAACTCTTTGTGTCAAGGCATGCACATCGTCTGCACGAGCATATCGTGTGCCGATCGTGCTGCTGTCGTCGCTTGGACCTGCCTAATCTGCCATCGTCGTCTAAACAAGAGAATGAACTGCTCGGATAAGTCTATAGCTACCGCATACCATAATAATACACACAACAATCATAACATATACAAAAGTTACCCGACTCATCCCATTACTCCCTTAGCTAAGTTGCTACAGTATCATAGGGTTTCCACTCTAAGTTCAACCATTCCTAATTTTTGTTGGTTTAAATGGCTTGTGTTCTATGAAATTTGAACCTAGTACACTCTCGTACCAACTGTGATACCTTAATTTCCCAATGTGATAGGGTATGCCCGGCCTTGACTCATGCAAGCCCTCGAGTCGGTACTTAGCGAACCTGACTAGCCTAGTCAGCTTTCGATTAATCAATTTAATAGTTTATGAATGAGTTGTTGCATTTTAACATGTACGCATCGGAAAAATAAACTAAAAGTATGGAAAATAACTTAATCAAATGGAAATCAGTAATCTATAAATTTGAAAACCCCAAGAATTCATGTACATTCATATGTGAGCAATAAACGAGTACATGATATTCATTCAATTCAATCCCAAGTTCGATGACCAAAGCATACATATAAAACATCATATATGCAAGCATAAGTAAACATACTATAAGGTCTCCAGTCCAGCCGCTCACAGGAAATTTCCTAGACAGGGCCTCTTGCCCTTCGAACACTCTGGTATATCTGTGTTGGGAAATGTGCCCTAGGTCAATCCATTAACATTCTTTATGAATACATTTTAGTTAATAAAATAGAGGATTTCATTTGTTGTTTATTATAATTGATTTGCATGTTTACATTATAATAAGATCCATAGGTATTTACGAAATATCCTAAATGTCCCCTAGTCAATTATTATACTGGGAACTATAATGAATTAAGACTAGTGTGAGTCTTGATTGATGATCATACGATGATCATACGTATAGGAATATGAATCAAGATCATGAGTACTTGTTAGGGAACAAAGTCTTGGACCGACCCGCTATGAGAACATCACATGGATTAAGTCATAGTTGTTTCTCATGATAGGTATATTTTTCGGTCCTCGACTTAGAGATTACCAGAGACTTCAACATTAGGAATACAAGTGATTTGACGCAATCAAACGTTGTCTTTATTGGAATGATTATAAAGGTTGTGATTGGTTATTGTGTGAATAATGTGGTGAAGTTGTGCAATCGAGATAGAATTTGTTCCTCTCATATAAAGAGAGATGTCTAGTGGATCCCTCGATGTGTTAAACTGTTAAAAGGCCTAGTCTAAGTGAATTGATATTGATCAATGTCACTTAGATGTTTTCAGTCTACCTAAAAATCGAGACTAGTACGATTGAACATGTTGGATGACAATTCCATGCCTTATGTTTGATCAAAAGGATATCGTGTGACAAAAGGATGTTATATACACTATTTTTTAGGTTATATCGATTTGATATTCGTACAACTTGAGTAGTCATAATGTCTTGCTAGAGGCCGCTTATAACTTGTATACCAAAATGTGTTTTGGTACACTGCCAACGTTGTATGAGCCTATTGGGTCGCACACTGAGAATGGTTTTGCGAGATTTTAAGATGGTTCAGAAAAATGAATTTTATATGATAAAATTCATGACAAAAACGTCCTTGTAGTGTATTACACTTATACTTCTTTAAGTAGGGGTATATGTGTAACTTACTTAACCGTCTATATACAAGGGTTGTATAAATAGACACTTTGAGTTAGAATACAAGTACGAAAGATTTAAAAAGGCTGAAACTCTATTTTCGTTTTAAGAAACGACTTAGAGGTTTTTGGTATGTTCTGGATCGTTTTGGAGAGAAACAAAAAGGTTTGGTATTCTCTCGAAGCTAGCACTTCAAATCTCGACCGCCATTCGTGTGTGGACTGCTGATAGAGGGCGTTCGTTGTTGGCAGCGCCTTAGAGATAGATTAACCTTCAGAAAGGTACATTGCGACTGAGGTATGATTAAGTTTTCATAGTCTAAACGTGTTTTAATGGAAATAAATTCGGATCCTGTTGGGGTTTTTCTTAAAATTATTTTGAAATCTCCGCTGCGCATGAACCCCAAAACCTAAGAATCTGAACCCACTGTCACAAGCTAGACGGTGAATAACTGAGAGAAATCGAAAGTAATGCCATAAGAATATAACAATAATTCATGAATATTAAGTAAAACGGTTTAAATATCATGCGGTAATTGAAAACGATAGATAATTAAACAGTTTATGGAGCACGATAAACATACTAACTGTTAGGAAATGTGCCCTTGGTCAATCCATTAATAGTCTTTATGAATATATTTTAGTTAATAAAATAGAGGATTTCATTTGCTGTTTATTATAATTGATTTGCATGTTTACATTATAATAAGATCTATGGGTATTTATAGAAATATCATAAATGTCCTTAGTCGATTATTATACTGGGAACTATAATGAATTAAGACTAGTGTGAGTCTTGATTGATGATCATACAATGATCATACGTATAGGAATACGAATCAAGATCATGAGTACTTGTTAGGGAACAAAGTACTTGGACCGACCCGCTATGAGAACATCACATGGATTAAGTCATAGTTGTTTCTCATGATAGGTATATTTTTCAGTCCTCTGACTTGAGATTGCCAGAGACTTCAACATTAGGAACATAGTGATTTGACACTATCAAATGTTGTCTTTAACCGGATATGATTGGTTACTATGTGAGCAATGTGATGAAGTTGTATAATCGAGATAGAATTTGTCCCTCTCATATAAAGAGAGATATCTAGTGGATCCCTCGATGTGTTAGACTGTTAAAAGGCCTAGTCTAAGTTAATTGATATTAATCAATGTCACTTGGATGTTTTCAGTCTACCTAGAGATTGAGACTAATACAATTGAACATGTTGGATGACAATTCCATGCCTTATGTTTGATCAAAAGGATATCGTGTGACAAAAGGATGATATATACACTATTGATTATATTGTATCGATTTGATATTCGTATAACTTGGGTAGTCATAATGTCTTGCTAGAGGCTGCTTATGACTTGTATACCAAAATGTGTTTTGGTACACTGCCAACGTTGTATGAGCCTATTGGGTCACACACTAAGAATGGTTTTGCGAGGTTTTAAGATGGTCCAGAAAAACAAATTTTATATGATAAAATTCATGACAAATGATGGTATCGAAATGTCCTTGTATTCTTTATGGAAAAATAGTTTATTTCAAAAGACACTAGTGGGAGAGAAATAAATCTTGAAGAAGTTCAAGAATCACAAATAAAACCGAACCACTCGGAAGTTCAACAAACGTTCGAACCAATTGAATCTCCACAAGTGACACAAGGCCACGTAAATGCGGTAGGGTAAGATATGAGCCGGAGAGATTCGATTTCTCATTACTGATAGTCATAATGTGTTGCTTATAGATCAAAATAAGCCCACCACTTATCAGGAGGCTATGTCTAGACCAGATTCAGATAAATGGCTAAGTGCCATGAACTCGAGATGCAATCCATGTATGATAACCAAGTTTGGAACTTGGTTGATTTACTGAAGGTGGTAAGACCATTGGATGTAAATGGGTTTTCAAGAAGAAAACTGACATGGATAGCAAAGTGCATACTTTCAAAGCAAGACTTGTACCAAAAGGTTTCAGGCAGACTCAAGGTGTTGATTATGATGAAACTTTTTTTGGGAGGTAGCCATGCTTAAATCCATAAGAATTTTAATTGCCATTGCTGCATATTATGACTATGAGATATGACAAATGGATGTAAAAATAGCATTTCTTAATGGAAAGCTGCTTGCGAGGACGTGTATATGACACAACTTTGAAGGTTTTGTACATCTTGAGAATTCTAGGAAGGTATGCAAGCTTCAAAGATCCATTTATGGATTAAAGCAAGCTTCTCGGAGTTGGAATCTTCGTTTTAATGAAGCAATCAAGGATTTTGGTTTTATTAAGAACGAAGATGAGCCTGTGTATACAAGAAGGTCGTGGGAGTGTAGTTATTTTTTTCCGAGTCGTATGTTGATGATATATTACTTATTGGAAATGACATCCCAACATTGCGAGTGTCAAGTATTGGTTAGGGAAGTGTTTCTCAATGAAAGACTTAGGAGATGCAGCTATATCCTAGGGATAAGGATCTATAGGGATAGATCTAAGAGGCTAATCGGCCTAAGTCAAAGTGCTTACATAGAGAAGATGCTTGAATAGGTTGATTTGCAAGACTCTAAAAGAGGATTGTTGCCAATGTCTCATGGCATAAGCCTCGAAGAATCAATGTCCTAGGACAAATGATGAGCGAGACCGTATGAATAAGATTCCATATGCATCTGCTATTGGATCTATCATGTACGCCATGCTATGCACTCGGCACTCGATGAATCATATGCTTTGAGCACTACAAGCGGATATCGGTCAGATGTATAAATAAACGAACATTTGAGTACTTAGAATAAGGAAGTGTTCTTACAGAAATGGATTTTGAAAAATCTAGTTGTAAATGATTACACGGATGCAAGGCCGATATAGATGAAGACTAGATATGTGTTTACTTTGAATGGGGGTGTAGTAAATTTGGAAAATTTTCGATCTCAAATGCAAGAAAGGAGGCGATTTGAATTCATTTTTGAACTAGGTGTGGTTCAAGTATTGCTAACGTTTGTATTGTGAAACGGGGACTCGGCAGGAACCTAGATCACACTTTGTGAGATCCAAATATATAGATTTTTATCTCATCGGAGAAATTATTGAGAGGAGACGTTTTGCAGTATACGAAGACAACGTTATATTACACTTATACTTCTTTAAGTAGGGATATATATGTAATTTACTTAACCGTCTATATACAAGGGTTGTATAAATAGACGATTTGAGTTAGAATACAAAAATGAAAGAGTAAAAGGTCAAAACTCTATTTTCGTTTTAGAAACGACTTAGGGTTTTTTGGTATGCTCTAGATCATTTTGGAGAAAAACAAAAAGGTTTGGTATTCTCTCGAAGCTAGCACTTCAAATCTCGGCCGTCGTTCGTGTGTGGACTGTTGATAGTGGCGTTCGTCGTTGGCAGCACCTTAGAGATCGATTAACCTTCAGAAAGGTACATTGCGACTGAGGTATGATTAAGTTTTCATAGTTTAAACATTTTTAATGGAATTAGATTCGGATCCTGTTGGGGTTTTTGTCAAAATTGTTTTGTAATCTACGCTGCGTATGAACCCCAAATACCAACACTAACATATATCAATCGAAACATGCGTTCTCCATGAAACAAACGAGGCAATAAGCGGTCTAAATCATAGGATACGGAAAGAGAAAGCTGGTTCTTCCTAGGCAATGTCACAACACAAGCGTAGCATGATAACAGAGGGACACAAGACTTATAAAAATCCAGTGCCAAGGTACACACAACACCAAGGGTGGTTGACACTCCTGCAAGAAATGTCTCGCATTGCCCTAACTGGTGCGAGCCACATGACACCTTCTCGACACATTCACACCAAAGAACACACAAACTAAGGAATAATGGAATGGAATGCCAATAATGGATAACAAAGCAACAATAAATGATAATGAGTCATATGATATTTCCTTACCGGCTTACTAACATACACAAGCTTGTGGCAAGTGTACTTACTTGACTAATCGCAATACAATACAACTCCCGCGACTCTAATGCATATTCCCAAGTTCCCGACTACCTAATAAAGGTTGGAACCCAAATATTGGGTTTATGGTAATTCATTCATCTTAAATTAAACCCCAAAATTGTCCCAAGGTTTTGGTATAATTCAGTAAAAACTGAATCGAGGAACTCAGTTAAATCGATAAAAAAGCCCGTAACACAAGGGTTTTAAAATAGTTTAAAATAGGCCCAAAATTGTACTAAAAATGCCTCTGGACAAGACGCATGTTGGTCACACCGTGGGCCCATGGGCCTGAGGTGTGACAACAACGTCATAACTGCCCAAGCCGAAACGTACACACACAAATGTCATTCACGAAATCATCGAATATACAACACACACCTTTGGCCTTTGTTACTCAACAATGTCTTGTTGGGCTCTTGTTGGGCCCAACTATCTAGACCATGAAATTGCATACACACACCAACGCCTTACCAAAGCCATATCACACACAACTTCTCACACATCGTTTCATGTAACAAATCATGTGGACACGCCATGAGAACATGAACATCAAAACATTACACACGTCGAAATATGAAATATCATATATGTGAAATGTCGTGACCGAACAGACAGGGAAAACTCCTATGAAAATGCAAATCAGAAACTCATACCCAACAATGCCTTGTCACATAAAGACCTCCGTACGGCGTGCATAGCCAATGTTGAGGCATGTGCCATAGGTCAATCTATAAACATTGTTTATCTTACAGTTTTAGTTAATAAAATAGAGGTTCTTCATTTGCTATTTTATTATAAGAGATTGCATGTTTACCATATAATAAGATCCATGGGTATTTATTGAAATATCCTAAATGTCCCTAGTCGGTCATTATACTGGGAACTATAATGAATTAAGACTAGTGTGAGTCTTGATTGATCTTCATGTGATGATCATGCGTATAGGGATACGAATCGAGATCATGAGTACTTGCTAATAACAAGGTACTGAACCGACTCGCTATGAGAACACCACATGGATTAAGTCATAGGTGATACTCTTGATAGGTATATCATTTAGTCCTTCGACTTGAGATTACCATAGACTTCAAAATTAGGAGCATGGTAATTTGACACAATCAAACGTCGTCTTTACCCGGAAGATTATAAAGATTGTGATTGGTTATCATGTGAGCAATATGTGAAGGTGTGTAATCAAGGAAGAATTTGTCAATATCGTAAAGAGAGAGATATCAGTGGATCCCTCGATATGTTAGATTGTTAAATGGTCAAGTTTAAGTGAATTGATATGATCAATGTCACTTAGATGTTTTCAATCTATCTAAAGATCGAGACTAGTACGATTGAACATTAAGGGTGACTTTCCATGCCTTATATTTAATCAAAGGATATTACACGACAAAAGGATATGATATATGTTATTCATTAGGTTATATCAATTTTAATATTCATGTTACTTAGGTAGTCATAATGCTTGCTAGAGACCGCTTATGACTTGTGTACCAAAATAGTTTTGGTTCACTGCCAAAGTTATATGAACCTATTGGGTCGCACACAAAGAAAGGCTTTGTGCAATTTCAAATGGTACAAAATATTGAATTTTATTAGATAAAATTCATAATATATAAGCCCTTATGATTCATTATATGATAACTTATTAATAGGGGTATATATATAATTTGATTAAACAACGTAAATACTATAGATGTATTTCGAATCTACTTAAACACCATAAATACAATAGTTGTATTACAAATAGGGTTTTATGTGAGAGCTTATCAACACATAAATATAGGTTGATACCAAAAAAGTAATATGAATTTTGTTTTTCCAATTTTCGTACTTTATGGATTTTGGGAAAGAACAAAAAACGTTTTCTATCTCTCTTGGGGCTAGCATTCCAAATTGTGGTCATCATTTGTGTGTGAATTTCTGATAGAGGGCGCACGCTTAAAAGTCTTGAAGATCGAAAAATCAGAGAAGGAAATCACAAATCAAGATATGACTTACTTTTATAGATCTTGTTTAATGGAACTTATTTGCGATCTTGTTGGGGATACTCAAAATTATTTTGAATTTTTTGTTGCGTATAAACCCTAAAGCCCAACAGCTAAGGCACGCCGCACACATACCGCAAGGCATGAAGACATGGTCACGGTTGAAAATTGAATAAAAAATATGTAACCTGACACAGTGTGAGCATCGTGAACAAAATACACAAGAAAACGCAACTGCGGCGTCACACATTTCTCTTCTATCTCACTCGCCACGAGAGACGCTGGCCGTGTATGAACTCACGGCCTCTCCGCAATGTCTGTCTATAACACAACTGTTCTGCAAATCTTGAATTACAGTAAAACAAAACCCAACTCAAAACATCTCACCATGCTTGGCAACCATTATCAACATGTAGTTAGAATAAAAACCCTCTAACTCGGCTTCGGATCTGTTGGGAAATGTGCCATAGGTCAATCCATTAATAGTCTTTATGAATACATTTTAGTTAATAAAATAGAGGATTTCATTTGCTATTTATTATAATTGATTTTCATGTTTACATTATAATAAGATCAATGGGTATTTACAGAAATATTCTAAATGTCCTAGTCGATTATTATACTGGGAACTATAATGAATTAAGACTAGTGTGAGTCTTGATTGATGATCATACAATGATCATAAGTATAGGAATACGAATTAAGATCATGAGTACTTGTTAGGGAACAAAGTACTGGACCGACCCGCTATGAGAACATCACATGGATTAAGTCATAGTTGTTTCTCATGATATGTATATTATTCAGTCCTCTGACTTGAGATTACCAGAGTCTTCAACATTAGGAATATAGTGATTTAACGCAATCAAATGTTGTCTTTAACCGGACGATTATGAAGGTTGTGATTGGTTACTGTGTGAATAATGTGGTGAAGTTGTGTAATCGAGATAGAATTTGTCCCTCTCATATAAAGAGAGATATCCAATGGATCCCTCGATGTGTTAGACTATTAAAAGGCGTAGTCTAAGTGAATTGATATTGATCAATGTCACTTGGATGTTTTCAGTCTACCTAGAGATCGAGACTAGTACGATTGAACATGTTGGATGACAATTCCATGCCTTGTGTTTGATCAAAAGGATATCGTGTGACAAAAGGATGTTATATACACTATTTAGTAGGTTGTATCGATTTGATATTCGTAGCACTTGGGTAGTCATAATGTCTTGCTAGAGGCCGCTTATAACTTGTATACCAAAATGTGTTTTGGTACATTGCCAATGTTGTATGAGCCTATTGGGTCGCACACTAAGAATGGTTTTGCGAGATTTTAAAATGATTCAGAAGAATGAATTCATGACTGAAACGTCCTTGTAGTGTATTACACTTATACCTCTTTAAGTAAGAGTAAATGTGTAATTTACTTAACCGTCTATATACAAGGGTTGTATAAATAGATGCTTTGAGTTAGAATACAAGTACAAGAAATATTAAAAGGGCCGAAACTCTATTTTCATTTTAAGAAATGACTTAAGGTTTTGGTATGCTCTGGATCATTTTGGAGAGACACAAAAAGGTTTGGTATTCTCTCGAAGCTATCACTTCAAATCTTGACTGCCGTTCGTGTGTGTGGATCTGCGATAGAGGCGTTCGTCGTTGCGTAAGCGCGCCTTAGAGATCGATTAACATTCAGAAAGGTACATTGTGACTGAGGTATGATTAAGTTTTCATAGTTTAAAACGTGTTTTAATGGAATCAGATTCAGATCCTGTTAGGTTTTTCTCAAAATAGTTTTGAAATCTCCGCTACGCATGAACCCTAAATAACCAACAGGATCACCATCAAAACAATGGTAATGTTTGGGAATCCAAGATATCCCAATTAATTGATAAATCAACAAATAATGAACAAAAACAACATCAACAACAACTCCCGGCATTGGTGCAGTATTTTGATCACTCCAAGGGTTGCCAAAACACCGATAAGACACCAATAACGTCTCCAACAAGCCACCCGCATCACGGCGAGGACTCAACAACAAATTTCTTAAATAAAAACCAAAAATAGGAAAAGGAAAGAGAAGGAAAAGAGTTGTTCTCACCTTAATTCCAGTGAGAAAATGGGTTTCGGGGAGACTCCTGCAGCCCAACCTTACCCAAAATGGGTATTCTTGCTCTCCAAGCAAAAAGAACGGAAGAGAAGAAAGAAGAACGTTGGAGACAGAGAGAGAGAGAGAGAGAGAGAGAGAAATGTGAAAAGTGTGGTGTGTGTGAGATGGGTGCTATTTATAGACCCTCATTGCATCCTCCATCACACACACATCTCGAGATGAACCCATAGCTCTTCTCTTAGATGTGTCACCACTCACTAGCTTTTCCATTTGACTCCTCTAAGTGACTCAGGTAGCACTTAATTATCCGGCTCCCGTGTTGTTCCTGTGCTCCTCGGCCCATATTTCACCACAAATCGAATCATTACGCCCGTTGTCTCGTTATGTCCTGACATATTATTATATTAATTATCCGTATAAATCATTTATTAATATTTTCTGTGTTTTAACTCCCCCGTTTACATAGGCAAAGCCTCACTTAGAATAACAGTCGCCCAAACGGCTTGAGACTCGTATTAGACTACAATACTAATATAACATTACATAAACGTAATATTAATGCAGTGTTGACTCCCGAAGTTTGAAATACGGTGAAATATCACACAGCCAGGTCACAGTCCGACAATGTAACACAAATCAGGTTAAATTTTTTAGGGTTATTACAGTAATCCTTTTATAAGGTTGGGGTTAGGATGTGTTTCAAGTATGTTGTATACAATGTACTACTAAAGTTACTTAGTACTTTTGTTGGGTCTCCCCTCTTATTGTTCTTCAATCCACTTATATCATAATTTGGTCTTTAAGCCCATAATTGTAAATTCAAATATTGAATTTCTAGTTCACTTTATTTTACACAACAAAGTCAACACACATTTAGTAATGGAATTATCAAATTTTCTTCAAAACAGATCATGGAGGATTCTAGTTGTTACAATATCTCCAATTTTAAACAATTTTTCCTTGAAATTAATAAAGTCATACCTAGGGTTCGAAGAGAAATGGAATGTTCTTTTCATGCAGTCCTCCTGCTCCTATGTAAACTCCTCTTCTCTATGGAATTGCCACCAAACCTTTACTAGTGCATACTCCTTGTTGCACAGTTTTCGTACTTCTCTATCCAATATTTAGATTGGCTGCTCATCATATGATACGTCTTCCCTCAAATCAACTTGTTCCCAATCAATCCTCGATGAATGTTTAATATGTGCTTTCCTAAATGTAGAGATATGGAAAACGTCATGCACTCCTACTGACTGTGTTGGCAACTCGAGATGGAAGACTACTAGTCCAACTTTGTTTAGAATTCTGAATGGCCCGCTGAACCTTGGCTATAACTTCCTTTTCAACCCTAAAAGATGGTGTTTTTTTTATTGGTTACATTTTCAAATGCATGTACTCTCCTTCTCTAAACACAAACTTGCGGCAGTCCTTGTTCACGTACTTTTTTTGATGAATTTGGATAGTCTCTAATCGTTGTCTAATCAGCTTGATTTTCTCTGTCTGATAGTAAACCATCTTCAGCCCTAACAATACCGCATCTTTAACCTTGGTCCAATATATTGGGGACCTACACGACCTCCCATAAAAGGGCTTTAAAATGAGCCATGCTGATACTTGCTTGATAACTGTTGTTATATGCAAATTTGCATAACAAGATGTACTTCTCCTAACTTCCATCGAAATCCAACACACATGCTCGAAGCATGTCTTCTAGTATTTGAATCAATCTCTCGATCTCTCCATCAGTCTGAGAGTGAAATCTCTTACTAAGATTGAGTTAGTTCCCATCTAGTGTTGAAACCTACTCCAAAACTGAGAGGTGTATCTCGGATTATAATCTAACTCAATCGACACCAAAACTCCATGTAATATGATAATCTCATCGATGTATATGCCCCCAACCTGTATGCTGAATATTCCATGGATATAGGAATGAAGTGAGCTAACTTGGTTAGAGGATCCACTACCACCCAAACTGCATCATGTCCTTTATATATACTCAGAAACCCTAAACGAAATCCGTTACGATGTGTTCCACTTCCATTGAGGAATAGGTAATGGTTGTAAAAATCCTTTTAGTTTCTGATGATCTGCTTTCACAAACTGACAAATCACGCATTTCTGGATATAGGTGGTGATGTTGACTTTCATGCCTGACCACCAGTATACTTATTGCATATCTTGATACATCTTGTTGCCTCCGAGATGTACTGTAAACCTTGATCTGTGCACTTTTTTAAGTAGAGCATCTCTCAACTATCGGTGGGGGCAGTATCCATACACTGTCATAAAACCTTAAAGCCCTATCACCTGAGAGTCTCCCCATCTTCATTACTATCTTCTATTTATCTATAGTTTTCCTACTTAGAATTGGCCTTTATTACAAAAAATGGCAAATTTAGCAACGAAATATTCTGTTGTTAAACCATGTTTTTTCCATTGCTAATCTGCATAGCAACAGATTAGCACTAAGGGGTTTAGCAATGGAATTCCCGATCTAAGTCATTGCCTACATCGCTGCTACCAACCTATGCAAAGTAGCCCTCAATATCATCATCACAATAATCGTCATGATCCGTCGTGCCTCGAGAAGGCAAGGCATAAAAAGGTGGGGCCTGATAAGGTGAGGCATGAGAGGTTCTTGCTCCGGGATCGCCAAAGACTACTCCAAGGTGTTGCTATCTAATAAATGCCAAGAGATGATGCATTGTCTCATCTTGCCTTCGCTACTCCTCTCGAAGAATGGTGACCTCCTCTATCAACCTCAATACCTCCTATGCCTGTGATTTGGTAGCTCCTCTTTTGCCTTGACGCGATCTTGCATATGACCCTAAACCATAAACATGAAACCACACCCAAGAGGGGGTGAACTAGGTGAATCGAGAGGTTATCGCCTTTTTAAAATTTTAAGCTAAAAATCAATGATAATCCATACGTCAACAATAAATATCTATGCTATGCTACAAAGAAGCTGGATATGAGACATGATATTTATAGTGGTTCGATCCTAACGATCTACGTCCACTACCTAACCGCCCCAGTTAGGATTTTCAAACCCCCACTTATATTATCAATAAGTGTCACAACCTAAGCATACAAGCCTAGAATGCCTAAATACAAATTAGGACTTCCCACCTAGTTTCCACTAACTAGGTCTTCCCTTGACATAGATCCCACTAAGTTTTATAATCAATATTACACAATAAAATTGATGAATACAAGGAAATATGCCTTACAAAGTATAGTGGTAATAAGTCCAACAACTCACAAGCCTCCTAAAGCTAAACCACTCTAATGAATGCAAGTATGGATGAGACTAAGTTTTCAATAGAAGTCAATGAATATGTGCAACACTTAGTTAAGAAAATCGGCAAAACTATATCGATGAAGAATATGCGGTTTCAAAAACAAATGAACAAGTGGTATGTGAAAATCAAGATTAAAACCAACAACTTGTTCAAATAAGTCCTAGGCTTAAAAAAACCAAATATAAGTGTCAAACCAAAAACAAGTTGCTCAAGAACATAACAAATGGTTTCCAAACAAAACACTAGCCAAATAGTATAAATTAAGATAAAAAAGTATAGGAAATCAAGAAACCTCACAACCCAAGTATGTATTATGAAAAATTAGATTTGGAACACGAGTTGTAGGCTTTAGAACACCGACTTCAAAATCCAAATGCAAGCCTTCAAAAGTTCCAAGTGATTGTGTGAACAAAGTTGACAAATTTTGGTGTAAACTTGGATTTTGGAGAGTATGTGAGCAAGTGTGGTGTGTTTTGTGTTCTCAGTGGTTTTGGTACTTAGTTAAACCCTTTTTGTTGCCCCATGACCATTGCTAATGATCCCCAAATTCAGATTGAAGGTGTAGATCAAAGCTTTAAAAAAGCTGTTAGAATATTGCACAACTCGCTGGGTAGGTGTTTAACGCGTTGGGAAAGGCAAAGCAGGCGAGGGCAAGCAACAGGGAATAGGGGAGGGTGGTGGGGGAAGTGGCAGTGATGGCGATTGCAGAGGATAGTGGCAGTAGCGAGGGTGATAAGGATAATGGCGAGGGGGACTGCGGGTGGAAGCGGGGCGGGTGGGGAGAACAGGGAGGGCATTCGTGGTTGCGAGGGTGTGGGGAGGTGGTGCCTGTGGGAGTTGGTAGCGAGGAAGGGGAAATGGTGGCAAGGAGAGGAATATGGTGGTGTGGTGGTGGTGGTAAGTACAGTAGAAGGAGGAGGGAGAGAGAGAAAGAGGCGATGGAAGGTGTGGTAGTGGTACTGAATACAAGAGAGGCGTAGGTGGTATGGCTGGATAAATTAGGGCAATAGCAAATAGGGGAGAAGATAGGCTGTGTTTATTTATTTGGCTTTAGCAATGGAAATAAATCCATTGCTATTCCATTGCTAATTAGGTATAGCAACGGAATAGCAATGGATTTATTTCCATTGCTAATTTAAATTGGCAACAAAATAGTGACGAAATAGCTATTCCATTGCTAGCTAACCATCGTTATTCCATTGCTAATTAGCAATGGAATTAAATATGTTGACGTATTTGCCCAATTGACACATATAAACTAATCAATGTTGGACTCATTGGATCCTTATTGATTCATTTGAGGATTGGTCATTAGGGGTCTTTAGAAATACCATTTTATAAAATTTCTGAGAGATCAAAAGATGTATGGGTGGTTTATTTATCACCAAATAGAGATGAATACTATATGGTAGCAGCGAGAAATTCCTTGGCATTGAATCAAAGTATTAAGGAAGAACAAGTTATTCCACCTCAATACTGTCAATAATTTATGGCTATTGCATGGGAACATATTCATCTTTGAAGTATTTTTCCTTTCCAATATTTTTCTTTCGAGCTTCTCTCATTCCTTTTATCGAGCACAATGATGCAAATCAGGTTTTAATGAGTTCTAATATGCAACATCAAGCAATTCTGCTTTCTCGATTTGAGAAGTGCATTGTTGGAACGGGTTAGAACACCAAACGGCTCTAGATTCAAAGGTTTCCACTATAGCCGAACAAGAGGGAAAGATCATTTATGCCAATACTAACAAGATCGTTTTATTGGGGAATGGAGACACCGTAACTATTCCATTGGTTATGTACCAATATTCCAACAAAAATACTTGCATGCATCAAAAAGCCCGGGTTCCATGAGGTAAATACATTAAAAGGGACAAATTTTAGCATAAGGCTACAGTTGGGGGTGAACTCGCTTTGGGAAAAACATATTAGTCACTTATATACCATGAGAGGGCTACAATTTTGAAGATGCGATATTCATTAGCGAACGTTTGGTATATGGAAATATTTATACTTTTTTTCACATACGAAAATAAGAAATTTAGACTCATTTGACAAGCCAAGGTCCTGAAAGGATTACTAACGAAATATCGTATTTAGAAGCCTATTTACTCCGCAATTTAAATAGAAATGGAATTATGATGCTGGGATCTTGGGTGGAAACGGGAGATATTTTAGTAGGTAAATTAAAATTGCATATGGCGAAACAATTATTGTATGTCTCAGATGATAGATTATTACGAGCCAAACTTGGCATTCAGGTGTCCACTACTAAGGAAACTTGTTTAAAACTATCTATAGGTGGTAGAGGTCAAATTATTGATATGAGATGGACCCAAAAAAAAAGGAGTTCAAGTTATAATCTAGAAGCTATTTGTGTATATATTTCATAGAAATGTGAAACCAAAGTAGGTGATAAAGTAGCTGGAAGACAATTATTTTGAGATAGGATATGCCTTATTTGCAAGATGGAACACCTATTGATATGGTCTTCAACCCATTAGGCGTGCCTTTACAAATGAATTTAGGACATATATTTGAATGCTCGCTTGGGTTCGCAAAGGATTTGCTAAACATACATTATCGAATAGCACTCTTTGATGAGATATATGAGCAAGAGGCTTCAAGAAAACTAGTTTTTTCTCAATTATATGAAGCTAGTAAGCAAACAATGAATCCATAGGTATTTGAACCCGAGTATCCTAGAAAAAGCCAGAATATTTGATGGAATTAAATCCGTTGCTAATTTTATCTAGCCACAAAATAGCAACGGATTAGCTATTTCTCACTATTCTGTTGCTAAGCCAATTGCACTTTTGCATTACAATCCGTTGCTAACCATTAATAACAAAATATTAGGAGGAAAAATTGGGTGCGAACTTTACCAACAAAAAAACGATGGAATGTTTTGGGGGGAAATTTTGGCCCTTAGCAATAGAATAGCGATGGAATCAATTCCGTTGCTATTTCATGTCTAAACCCTAAACTTGCCCAACGTCACTATTTCGTCGCTTTTTCATTGTTAATTAGCAACAAAATGAATTCCGTTATTAATCATGCCTTTTTTAGTGCCTCTGACAATCAATCACCCTAAATAACGCCACTAGTTCTGCCCTCGTTTGAACACGTTTTTACCCTCTAAGATGTCTAAGTCGTTTCCAAGCACATCCTATATGTCGATAATGATATCTGATTTTGCCTCTAATCGCACACAGTTCAAGGCATCTTCCACTACGTTCACCTTCCCTGGGTATATTCAATTATGAAATCATAGTCCTTCAAGAGTTTTATCCATCGCCTCTGCCTCATGTTCAACTCACTCTATGTGAACAGGTATTTCAAGTTTTTGTGGTCGGAGTAGACAATGAATTTCTCTCCGTACAAATAGTGTCTCCACAACTTCAGGGCGAACACCATTACCGCTAACTCTCAGTCATATATCGAATAATTTTTTTATGAGCTTTCAATAGACGTGATGCATATGCGATTGTCCTCTTATCTTGCATTAACACTCCTTCCAATCTGGTCCCTAAAGTGTCAACGGATATTGATAGTTCTCTATCGGTATCTAGTAGGACCAAAATGAGTGCGGTAGTCAGACATTTCTTCAATAGCTGGAAAGCTTCCTCATATGGTCACTCAAATGTAGGTCTCATCCATCCTTATCAAAGTGGTGAGCGGCAAAGCGATCGATGAAAAATTCTTTACAAATTGATGGTAATATTCTACTAACCCCAAAAAACTCATATCTTGAGGCATTTTTGGGTTGTGACCATTGAAGGATTGTCTTAATCTTCGTGGGATCTACTTTTATGCCCTCTGTATTTACTACATATCCTTAAAACCTTCATTTCAGACGCTAAAATCCATACTTGCTAAGCTTGGTGTAAAGTTTGTTCCCTCGCAGGGTCTGCATTATCTTGTTAAGATGCTTCTTATGATCCGACTTCATCTTAGAGTAGATCATAATGTCGTCAATGAATACTATCATGAATTGATTATGAAATTGTTAGAACATGTGGTGCATCAAGTCCATAAACACAATTGGATCATTGGTGAGTCCAAACGACATTACTATGAACTAAAAATGTCTTTATCGAGTGCTGAACATTGTATTGGATACGTCCTCCTCTCGTACGCGTAGTTGATGATATCTTGATCACAAGTCTATGTCCAAGAAGAACCTCGCTCTCCAAAACTGGTTGAATATATCACTGATTCTTGGAAGCAGATACTTTTTCGTATCATCACTCTATTTAGTTGTCGATAATCAATGCACATCCTCATGCTTCTGTCCTTCTTCTTTACGAATAGAACCGACGCTCCCCACAGTGACACACTCAGAGTTATGAAACTTTTCTGAGTAAGTTCCTCTAATTGCATCTTCAATTCTTTCAATTTGATTAGTGCCATTCGATATGGGGCTTTAGAAACGGGTCTAGTGCTCGACGCAAGATTGATTTGAAAGTTAACCTCTCGATGTTGAGGGAGTCCTGAAGGTCTGAAGGAAAGACATCTAGAAAGTCCCGAACCACATAAATCTTTTCAATTATGACTTCTTGTCCCTTTTCTCCGATATATGTCAAGCTTGCAATGGTTTCTATCTCTTATAAGATTGCCACCCTACTTCAACTAGTTGCACTAGCCAAAGAACAACCTTTGTACTTGAATGGAGGAATGCCCAAAATCTGGAATGTCACACTCTTGCAAAAACAATCTATTTTGGCGTGATACACCGCTAACCAATCCATATCTATGACGACCCCAGTTCCACAACCCTAAAACTAGACCCCGCCCGGCCTAAACTTACAAAGACCTCGAGTCAAACCTCGCGCATTCAACACAAGCCTAGTCAGCCTTACCTTACCTTCTACCATTTATGCAACAATTTAAGATGAGATTAATAACATTAGTGAGTTATTCAAAGATAAGCAGAAGCAATTACAATCTCCAACTAATATAACAACCTTAAGACATAAGTTAAGATCACCTAGAGATGTCGAAACCCAACAAATGTATACATCATCATCAAATGCCATATCACAAGAGAGAATATCCTCTTATACAAGCCCTACGGTCTCTTAATCCCAAAACCCAATTTCAAAACATATAAATACAGTAATACAAAATCAAACCTATGTCGAGTCCAATGAAAGAACAGCTCCGCTATCCTTAAGGCAAATCACTAAGCTGAGGAGCTTTCCCTGTGCTCAACTTTAGATCTGCACTTAGTTAAACACAAGAATGACGAGTCCCAGGTAAGTAACGCCAAGCAAAATGTTTACAATATTTCACAATAAATAACAATCAATATTCATGTTGATTGAAAGAAAATGACAAGGAATGCATGAATAAATAATGATTGGAAATAATTCTAAATCAATAGATAATGAGCGTCTAGAAATTAAAAGGAAAGGTACAAGTAGTCCGGACTTAGTGAAACAATCGTTTGAGTCGAGGAGAAACATCATCAAACTCTTGCAGAGCCAAGAAAAATCACCATCCCAACTTGGAGTTTTAGGATGTGGCCAACTCACACCATCCTAAAATCCACGCAGATAAGAAATTCCTAGTGAAAAAATTCCTATTCCGTATATAGGAACTAAAAAATAAGGTTGTGAATATCAAGTTCCAAAAATAGTAACGTGCAACCCAAGTGCCTGGCGCTAGGGAGGTAACCTATCCTCTCAAGGATCACGCTGAGTCACTTGCCCTTGGACCACTAAAAATAGAATTCCAAAACAAGATAGAGCAATAACAAAAATAAATTAAAGCTCAAAGAAATAACTGTAAATTTCTCCCCTGATTTACTTACCCGAGTCTAACTCTAATACGCACTTACACGCCCGTAATACATCTTACGAATCCCCAGGTATGCCTTGTACTGTTCTATAACACAAATTAACCAAAATCCAACATTTAACCTTCAGTTACCTAATTTTCTATAATTTTATTCATTTACTTAATTAAGTAAATTACCTGAGGATTGATCCGTATTGGAACCCATTTGAATACCTGAGAGACCCTCTAAGTTTTTGAAAAAAATGAAAATTTGGTCTGATGAACAGTGCCATGTCGTGGGCAAAAAAATTCTAGAAAATAATATTTTGACCAAATAAATAGAAATTGTTGAATTTCTATGAAAAATGAAATTTTACAAGATTTTGTGGTGGGGTTTTCTTACCACTTAAAGCGTGTAATTGATAACCTTGTCCAATTTTTTCTCAAACTTTTTGGGGGCTATCTCGGGGTTCCCACTAGCCCAAATGAGTCTAAAAGTCTCCTTTAAATGTTGAAATGCATTCACACAAAATGAGGACTTAAATTGGGGTTTAAACTATTAAATGAAGTGTTTAGACTTTAACATGACCAAATTAACCTAATTGAATACTAGGAACACGACGGACTGGTAACGAGGGTTTTGGAATTTGTTTGAGACGTGTAGAAGCCGCGAGGGATGGTTTTTGCGATCAATTGAGGTAAGTTAGTAAGCCAATTAAAAAGATAACATGTGATTCCATTTCCTCTATTGTTGTGATATTTGAATTGATCCTATGCTTGGAATTCTACTCTATTATTCCTTGGTTAGGTGTTCTTGGTGTAAGTGTGTCGAGAAGGTACTATGTGGCCCACACTAGTTGGGCCAACGTGAGCACTACCTGCAGGGGTGTTGTCACCCCTAGTGTTATGGATACCCGAGTACTGGATTGTTATGGATATTATTGTGGATATGTTGTGGATATTGTTGTGGATTGTTGTGGATTAGACCGCTTATAGGCTTTTTTTGAATCGAAGGACAATCAAATTTCGTTGATTATCTGTCAGTCTGCTTATCATGCAACTTGCTTATTTATCAGTCTTTTCCTTTACATCATGATTCTTAGACTACTTTATTGGTTAATCTTGAATTACTATTACATTCTTCTGGCATTATTTTCAAATTTATCAGTTACTCACCATCTAGTTTGTGATGGTGGTGCAAATATGGCAGATACTAACAAGGGAAAGGAACCGACACTAGGTGACTTCCTCTGAGCATCCTCGAGGGCAATTTCTTTCCTTGCTTGATAGTAGGTCTCTCTTAGACTGATGTATTTTTGTTTTATGAAACACTATGGGTATTATTGGGATTGTGAGACATTTGATATCATGAATTTTTACACTTATATTTTGGGTCACTAGATAATGGATGGCTATCCACTTTCTGGGTTCCACACTATAGGTTGTTCGATTTCCCTTATTTTGAGTTATTTACATAATTATAGTTGATTTTTGCTGTGTATCGATCTGATAACTCTTATAATCTAATAACTCACCCTTGTAACTTGTAATTTGATAAATTGAGGTTGACTAGGCATGCATAAGCTTTCCGAGTACGGACTTAGAAGTCTGCGTGTGTCTAGGCCGAGCGGGACCCAATTGTATAGGAAATTGGGGCCATCACCATTGATGTCAGAGCTTAAATGTTTATACCTGACTCTGGATTTAAATCACAATCCATTAAGAAACAACCAACGCAAGTTAGGACAATGGTGGAACTTAAAGTGGAACCCTATGATCCTGACTTAAAATCCTAATTGGGAAGTGAGGAGAGTTTGGGGAAAAATTTGAAACTTATTCTTATAAGTATATTTGATGTGGTGATGATACGATATAGGTAGCTATCCACTGATCCGAAAATTCACTTTCTCTGTCAGATAGCGATGGCGGATTAGCCTGGTCTTAGTTACGACAATGGGATGACAGACATGCCGATACGCTATTGTCGAAGATCTCCACACTTTGACACAGAGAGTCACATATTAGAAGCAGCGGCAGTTGGAGGAGATTCTGAAGATATTGAGGGCATCAGTTATGGCTGCACAATCATTACCATCTACGACTATATTGCTTGCTACTCAGGAGATGGACACACCGATGGTTGCGACCATTTTTGCACTTCCTATCATCATTGTAGCGATACTGGAGACTACAGTTGTACCTCATATGTAGACTAGGATAGTTTCTGAAGAGTTATGAAAAGATTCACAATATCATAGCTACCGAGGAGCGTATGAGAACTTCCATTTCTTCCTCGATGTTGTTGGGAGAGGTTGACAATTGGTGGACTACGATAGTGACTACCAGAGAAGTGCCTAAGGACTGGATAGAGTTTAAGACCTAGTTCAATCTAAAATACTTTCCTCCTACCATGCTGCTTACGAAGAGGAACAAGTTCACGACCTTACGGCAGTATGCAAGCAAGTTTGTTATGGACTACATGGGTTGATTCATTCAGTTGATGCCTTATGCCGAAAGATCAGTTGACTTCGAGACTGATAGAGTCTACTATTTTCTAAGGGTTTGCTACCCGAGATTGGAGGAGCCGTGGTCTCTAATGAGCCAGAGACGCTATAGAGAGCTTTTGAGCTTGAGCTTGTCTAGGGAAAGTTATTTGCTTACTCACCACGAGGAGACTAGATCTATTTACCAGAGTTGCAGTTAGAGCATCGATTGGAAAGAAATGATAGGAAGAGAATGAGGGATTAGAATGACAGTAGTGGTTTTGGTTCCCAAGGATAGAGGGTATGTTTTTAGTGCGGTCAACCCAGATATTTCCAGAATAGATGCCAGATATGCATCATGACTAGCAGGACAACGATTAACCCTATAGAGGGTATACATGTGGTGACTGAGCCGCATCTAACACTGGCTCAAAATCATACTGAAAGTAAGAGGTTATTCTTGTTATTGTTATGTCTTGCATGGATTGATTTATCAAGAACTTTAGGTGTTAACTTGCAATTTTGGACGTCATTTGATTGAGTTAGGGTTAATAGCTGCTAGGTGTAGCACCACTCGACCTTAGCAGAGTTGTCAAAGATGAGAAATACCCAACTTAGATTTAGAGTCTGAGAGAAATATAAAATCAAGGTAGACTTTGGTATAGGAGATACCAAACCTATCCCTAAATACACTTAAAGAGAGGCAGGAATAGATAAGTTATGATTTATCTAATGATACATGAATATGCAGTGTTCATGACGGCCATGGTTGCAACTTTGTCAAACATTTTTACTGCTTGGGTACTGATGTAATTGTAAATAGGTTATAAACTTGCGTTCGAAACGTGAATGGTTGGGAAGGTCATCACGAGTTTGACGTTCAAGTCCCGATCGTAACATCTTGCACCGTGATTACTAGACATTGTGGTGTGGTAATGGATGATGACAATGATGAGATCGTGGGCATCCCTATCATCTTGGGTATTAGGAGCGGTCTTGAGAAACTGTAATTGACTTTGGAACAATTAGGCTGTTATAAGTGGTTGTGACCCACAGTCTGAAGATCGAGAAGAAATCAAGTTGTCAAAAGTGGCTGAAGCCTTTAGTTGGTGGAATGCTTGAAGATGAGCTGTTCAAAGAGATCCTGAGGGGTCCACAATTCATTACTTAAAACATTATGCTATTTGAAAAGACTTTGTATAAGTCCGCAGTTTAATATTTTAATGTCGATCTGTTGGAAGTTACTTCGCGTGAGTCCATAGTTGGTCATATAACGATTAGCTATCTGAAATGACTTTGCACCAGTCCATAGTTCAATATTGAAGATTGAGCTGTCTAAAGCAACTCTGAGTAAGTCCGCAGTTCGATACAAATGATTAAAGCTGTCTGAAGCGGTCGTGAGCCTGCAGTTTGGAGGGAATGATAACGGGTGTAGGAGTTTTCCCTTACTCTTCATTTTATAAGAACTCACTCGAGTTAGATTCAATTTTAAAGAAGAAAATCTTGTTAGTTTGGAAGACTGTAACGGCCAAAAAATATTTTATTTGTGGATAATGATGTGTATTACTTATTTATACCTGTGTGTAAATATACAAATTTTATCGTCAAATTTACGAGCGAGGTTCACCTAGGAAAATGATTCGAGGCGAATTATGGGTAGAATAACACATGAAAATGATTTATTAAAATTATTAAAGAATATATATTGGTGGGCGTTTAGTGACACGCAGGGTCGTGGTCGACACGTGTGGGTCGTATGGTAGTGTGCAAACTCGAGTGTGCTCGTCGGTGCGCACAGCAGAATTTTAGGTGCCAAAATGCAAGTGTGTATATATATATATGAAAATAAAGTAAAAAAATGCCAAATGACCATTAGGGGCATTAATTGTACAATTTTATGGATACGAAGTGAAGGGTATTATGGTAATTATCTAAAGGGTATAAAAGTCATTTTAGACCGATTGTATATATATTTGTGAATCGAATTGGGGAGAAAACCCTCGACACTTACACTATTCATCATCTCCATCTCCTTCTGGTCGTCCACCTCACGCTCTCCTCTCTCGGCTCACTGTCTCTCTCGTTGTCTCTCTCGGTCATCAACTCAAGGTGAGTTGTTTTGATTTGCTATTGTGGATCTGTGGTTATTAAGGGATTGAGGTGATTTTGATGGATGTTTGGGTTGTGGTGACGAGGGGAAAGATTGATGAGGGTGGTGGAGAGTATTGAATTCTGGAAAACAACATGAAAACCAGAGATGCTTCTAGTGATTTGAAGAAGAAGGTGCACACGTGCGACCCTCAATCCAGGCCAAACCAAGCTATGTTTGGGTCCGACCCGACAAAAAAAAAATATTCTGAAAAATAGAGGGAAAATCCAGAAAATATGAAAAAAAAATCTAGAAAATATTATTTTGACCAAATAAATAGAAATTGATGAATTTCTATGAAAAATGAAATTTTTTAGGGTTTGTACAAGACTTTATGGCAAGGTTTTCTTACCTCTTAAAGTGTGTAATTATTAACCTTGTCCAAATTTTTCTCAAACATTTTGTGGCCTATCTCAAGGTTCCTACTAGCCCGAATGAATCTAAAATTCTCCTATAAATGTCAAAATAGATTCACAGAAAATGAGGACTTAAATTGGGGTTTAAACTATTAAATGAAGTGTTTAGAATTTAACATGACCAAACTTGACCCAATTGAATATTAGGAACACAACAAACTGGTAACGAGGGTTTTGGAATTTTTTTGAGACATGTAGAAGCCGCGAAGGATGGATTTCGCGATCAATTGAGGTAAGTTAGTAAGTCAATTAAGAAGATAACATGTGATTCAATTTCCTCTATTGTTGTGAAATTTGAATTAATCCTATGCTTTACATTCTACTCTATTATTCCTTAGTTGGGTGTTCTTGGCGTAAGTTTGTTGGGAAGGTACTATGTGGCCCGCAGTAGCTGGGTCAACATAAGCACTGCTTGCAGGAGTGTTGTCCACCCCTTAGTGTTATCTGATACCCGAGGACTAGATTGTTGTAGATATTTGTGGTTGTTGTTGTGGATTAGACCTCTAATGGGCCTTTTTTGATTCGAAGGACACTCAAATTTTGTTGATTATTTATCAATTTGCTGATCATGCAACTTGCTTATTTATCTGTTTTTCTTTTACCGCATGATTCTTAGATTGCTTTATTGGTTAATCTTGAATTACTGTTACATTATTCTGGCATTACTTTCAAATTTATCAGTTACTCATCGTCTTGTTTTCTGATGGTTGGTGTAGATAGGGCGATTTCTTATGAGCATCCTCGAGGGCGATTTCTTTCCTTGCTTGATAATTGGTATCTTTGATTAATGTATTTTTGTTTTCCAAAACACTATGGGTATTATTGGGATTGTGAGACATTTGATATCATGTATTATCGCACTTATATTTTGAGTCACTAGATAATGCATGTTTATACTCTTTTGGGTTCCACACTATAGGTTGTTCCAGATTTCCCTTATTTTGAGTTATTTACATGATTATAGTTGATTTTCACTACGTATCGATCTGATAACTCTTATAATCTAATAACTCCCCCTTGTAACTTGTAATTTGACAAATTGAGGCTGACTAGGCATGCATAAGCTTGTCGAGTATGGACTCGAAATTCTACGTGTGTCTACGTCGGGCAGGACCCAATTGTATGGGAAATTGGGGTCGTCGCAAGCAGGCAGGGCAAGGAGAAGATCGACTATTACCTCTAAGCCAGCAGCGCAACACTGCTTCGATCTTGTAGGTCTTTTAATATTTGTTGTATTAGCATTATTATGTCTCTTGATACACTTTGGGTTGTATATTAGGTTGAGCGTTATTTCTCCGACCTAACTTAGAATGTCACACTATTTACTACATTTTGAGGTTTATATGCATTTGGTATTTTTCCTGGTTTTCCACACTTAAGATTATTTTAAATGGCTTCCGCATAAACTGTTAAGACATCCGCTAAATAACTAAATTAGTAAAAAGTTTTAATTAACTCTAAATTTTATTAATTGGTAGGACTTGTGTATTACTTATCCTAAACATGAGTAACGAGGCGTATAGGTTGTAAAGGCTGACTAATACATAGTTAAGTCTTGCGGGATAGAGATTAGGGCTTAATTATAGGATTTTGCCAGATGATGCCCTAGATTAGTAGAGGGGTCGTCACAGTTGGTATCAGAGCATAAGTTTTCGATAAGTAAAACACAAACCTTAGAAGTGGAAACCAGATAATCCTTGCCTAGAAACTATTTTGTTGGGAATTGAGTGAAAGTGAGTCGGAGTTTTCTATATATACATGTTAATTTTTATACGTATATAAATATGAGATATGTCCCATAGTAGCTGATTCGTGTACATTATCAATATGCAGGCATCGATGGCGGATTTGCGCAAGTCCGAAGATACGGGAGTTAGCGACAGTCAGCCTTATACTATATCAGCCGACGACTACCAAAGGTTGCCTGACCGACTAGCAGCTCAGGGACAGCAGCTCGCCGACTTTATTGCCTTCATGACTACGTGGATGACGACACTTGTCCCGACTGCCCCCGTCACCACAGGTACTACCACAATATCACCCCCGACCACACAAACTCTTACTACACCAGCCACTACAGCTATTGAGCCTCAGGCCCCAACAGCACTGGTAGAGCCAATTGTATCGCATCCACCAAAGCTACCAATCATCACGATACTAACAACAGAGTCAATAGAAGATATCCCCACTCCCACACCTACTACATTTAAGACCACCGGTTTGTCAAGGGATGCCAAGCAAGTGAAGGAGTTCATTCGACTCAGACCAACCTACTTTGCGGGAGAGCGAGGCCATGAGAAGATTTAGAAGTGGATACTATCGCAAGAGAAGTTGCATACTATTTGGTATTGAGGACCGATTGCAGCCAATTTTATCATACTACACCCTGAAGTAGGGTGCCGATGTTTGGTGGAGGACCACAGTTGCGAGTTGGGACAACTTCACATCTTGGGTAGACTTCATGATTGAGTTCTACAAGCAATACATCCCAACATCCATGCTACAAAGGTTAAAGAGGAAGTTCATGAGTTTGAGGTAGTCAGAGGGAGAGTCACTGATGTTGTACCACGACATATACGGTTATCTGAGGCTATTTGAGGGAGACTTGGTCAAGAATGACACAAATGATGCCTTATATTTCTAGGACGGATTAAGGCTAAATACGTTAGGCACGTAGTTGGCACAGGGGCTCGCTCCCTATAAGAGATGTATGAGAGACACTTGCATGTGAGACATATGAATTGGGCCGAGAAAAGGACTAAAAAATAGATAGTACAAGCTAGGGCTCCGACTATGAGAGAAAATGGAGGGGCAAGGATAGAGGAGATGGGACAGGGATCTTCAGAGGGGAAGGGCACCTATTACCCCCATTTCAGTAGTGCCTTATGCATCTCACTCTACACCTGCATAGACTATAGTTGGTAGAGCTCCCTTTCCATATCATATCAGACTGACGTTACTAGCTCTACCGACACAACGACAGCAACAACAATATCAGAGTTGTCGAGATAGAGACAGAGGCTAAGATGGACCACAACAGGGTCAGAGGAAGACTTAAGGACAACCACAGCAGGTAGGGCAACATTGTCCGATTACATGTTGGAATCGTCCGATTAGATGTTGGATATGTGGCAAGGTTGAACACATGTCTAGAGAGTGCACACAGCCAGCGGTACATCACCCACAATAAGGTAAAGAGGGAGTCCATATGATCGCATAGCCGAATGCTGGGCTACAAGCAGTTTCATAAACTGTACGGTTTTCATTTTTGGTAGAGAAGTTTACGTATTATTTGACTCTTGGTTTACTTTTTCATTCATTGCGGGTTGCATGATAAGCATCCTAAGATTGACACCTGTTAGGCTTAGCATAGACTTGATTTTAAGAACCATAGCCGGGGATAGGGTTTACCCTAATAGTCTAGATGAAAAATGTTTAGTAGAGATAGGCGGGGTAGAGTTACCTACAGACTTTAGAGTCCTCGAGATGTTCAAGTTCAATGTACTACTAGGGATGGATTGGTTATCTTCCTACCATACACACATCAATTGTTTCAGTAAATCTATGATATTCGAGATCTCGGGATGTCCGACATTCGTTCATTGAGGTAGTACACTAAGTCATCACCACGAGAGGTTGACTTGCATCTAGTAGGGAGATGGAGACTCTAGTAGCGTTGTATACACTGGCCGAGAGTCAGGGGCCCAAACTTGAGGAGATACTATTTGTTCGAAAATTCCTGAATGTTTTCCTGAAGGACATGCCTGGACTACCACCGCCTCGAGAGATAGACTTTATCATCGACTTACTACTAGGTACCAGACTGATATTAATACTGTCGTATCGCATGGCTCGAAAGGAGTTGAGGAGTCAACTTCAGGATTTGAAAGAAAAGGGATTCATCACACCTTCGTTGTTACCATGGGGAACGCTAATTCTTTTTGTGAAGAAGAAGGATGGTAGTGAGAGACTATGCATTGACTACATATAGTTGAATTGAATGACAGTCAAGAACAAATACCCACTACCGAGGATTGACGACTTATTTAATCAGCTGAGAATAGCATAATTCTTCTCCAAGATAGACTTGAGGATTAGATATCGTCAACTTAGGATTAGGGAGGAGTATAGGTCTAAGACAGACTTGTGCACATGATATGGACAATATCAGTTCACGGTCATGCCATTCGGGCTGAGCAAAGCCCTTGAAGTGTTCATGAATTTGATGCATTGAGTTTTTAGACTATTTCTTAACCGTTTCATGATAGTTTTCATCGATGACATATTGATATACTCGAGGACACAAGAAGATCACGAGCAATACCTTAGGGAGACATAGCCGACTTTGAGGGAGCATCGACTTTTCACAAAGTTTAGTAAGTGTGAATTCCTATTTACAGAGGTCAAGTTCTTAGGGCATGTTATTGGAGCAACGTGGATTGCAGTAGATCCAAGCAAGATTCATTTGATTATGGAATGGCCAGTACCGATGTCAATACTAGAGATTAGGAGTTTTCTAGAAGTAGCAGGGTATTATGGCAGGTTCTTGAGGGATTTCCCAAATATGCTTCACCGATTATAAGGATGACATAGAAGGACATTACATATGAGTGGACTGAGAAGTGCGAGACCACATTTGCTTAGTTAAAGAGGTCAATGACTATCGTGCCAATGTTAGTCTTTCTAGAGGCAAGTCAGGGATTCCTAGTGTACACAAATACTTCTCAAATAGTTATAGGCTGCGTGTTAATGCAGGACAGAGGTGTTGTCACATAATCTTCGAGACAATTGAACATACGTGAAAAGAACTATCCCACACACCACCTGGAGTTGGCAGTGATTGTATTTTTGTTGAAAACATGGAGGCACTTTATGTATGGAGAAAGATTCACACTCTTCACTTATCACAAGGGTCTGAAGTATCTCTTCACACATAAGGAATTGGATATGAGAAAGTGCAGATAGCTGAAATTCTTAAAGGACTACAACTTTTCTTGGAGTATCACCCATGAAAATCAAACTTAGTCATAGATGCTCTGAGTAGGAGACCGATTAAAGATGTCGAGGTTGTCAGATGTCACATGACGTTCAAGTACGGGTTACTCGAGGCAGCGACGATATCATGTCAGTCAGATGTTCCCTCAGATGCACGAGTTTTGATTTGCACTCAGGTGAGGCTACATATCGTATCTATATATAGAGAGTGCCCAATGGTCAGAGGATCGATCGATTGTACTCAAGATTCAGCAAGTTAGTGCAGAGTATACACATTGGGCAGAGACGACATTTTAGTGTCTAAAATACCATGGCAGGTTGTAGATACCGGAGGTGCCAAAACGTACAAATGAGGTCCTTCAGGAGTCACACTGTTCCATATTCACTGTTCATCCAAGCAGGACAAAGATGTACCATGACATTAGGGGACATTTCTGGTGGCCTGAGATGAAGGTACACTTGCCAAGGTTAAGAACTATAAGATTTGTCAGCAGGTGAAAGCCACGCATCGTAGACCCGTGGTATTGTTACAGTCGTTTCCCATTCCTCAATGGAAGTGGGAAGACATTTCTATGGATTTTTCAGAGGGCTACCGCAGATCGCCATGAGACATGACTCGATCTGGGTAATAGTTGATAGATTGACTAAGTCTGCTCATTTCTTGTTAGTAGCATCACACTACACATTTGATCAATTAAGCATATTATTTGATAGAGAGATTATTAGGCTACACTGTAACGGCCCAAATTAATTTAATTAGGATTAGTGTTAATCACGGAGATTAACGGGTTCATTCGGGCATTACGTGGACAGCTGGGCGGGCTCGGATATGAGTACTCAGGTTATATTGTGTTATTTGTATATGTTGTGTGTCTATTATTGTGATGTGGGAATGTATTATTATGTTATAAACATCACATGTGTGAACGTTGCTATCAGGCAAGGTCACGAGTCGGGTATATGTCCCGAAATATGTGTCAGGGACCGAGTACCGAGTACTGGGTATCGGGTAGCCAGGGTACAGGACATGAGTTATCGGGGAGCTGAGTGCTAGTGTAACTCACATATGATTTTTAAATGATTTATTAGGTGACCTAACCTAAGGTTGAATAAATGGATTAATTGAAGTCCTATAGTTGGATAGGAAAAAAAATTAGGGTGCATAGGATGATCCTCGAGATGCACAACAGAGTGAAACAAGGACTGTAATGTCATGATAAGGTGTCCAAAGATGGAGTGACATAGGGTGATCAGTGACCGTTAGATCGTCCTCGGAATGCGTGCACACAGCAGATTAGAACAACACATATAAATATCGATTGATCAAAAATACATGCAAAATCAAACTATTCTCAACATATTTTGGGAGATCAGTGAATGAATCTGAGGTTGGAGAAGGAGAATTCGAGCTTTTGGGAGGGAATCTGATCCTCACAACATCGATCCAAGGTAATTTATTCCTCATAAACTTGAATCTTTTGATAAAAATGGGGTTTTTGTAGGTTGAGGATAAAATGGATTTTTTGGATAAAATCACCACTATTTTTGCTGAATTTGGTATTCTTGAAGTTGGTTTTGATGAATCATGTCAATTAAAATCGAATTTGACGGAACTTGAGGTGAATTTGGTGATTTTGAATTTACAAACATGCACACTATCATTTTTGATTTTGTGATAAAACCTTGTTTAATTGGTGTTTTTGATAGTAAATTGATGTTATTGGAGTGTGTGTATGGTTTCTAAAATGAATTGAGGTTTGGAACACAAAGAAACCTAGAATTCATTTTCTGGAAAACTCTGGGCAGCGTGTAATTAGCGCGCTAGGTGATGAATACTAGCGCGCTAATCACGTTGGGGAAGATGATGAACAATGCTGAAAATCAATTAGCGCGCTAATTGATCTAACTAGCGCGCTAATACCAGAACTCCTGAATTTTTAAAAAAGTGAAATCGAACCTAATGGATAACAACCCACTTAATTAACCCATAAACACTATAAATGGACTTCGGGGACTGGGAAATCATAGCTCGGACACCGAGGAGCTAGGCGGGTCAGATTGACTGGTCCGAAAGTTAGAGAGCATATTTAGGTACGTAAAACCCTTGAGAAAGTTACACTTTAATTTATGGCATGCATTTATTCGATTATCTTATCGTATGCAGTGACTGCTTGTGGTTACGTATGGTTTTTTTCATCTTGGTTCTGACTACACGCTTGAGCATGGGCTAGTCTGCAATGACAACCATGTAGATGAGAGTAGAATGTATTTACAACTGTCTCGAGGGATTAAGGGTACTCTTAAAAATAAAAAGCTTGGAAAGGAGTACGCCCGTTTACTGAGTTGAGGTGTAGTCATTGTAAGCCTGTTATTAAGCACTAGTTTGTGCTAAGAACTCCAGTTTGCTATCGCATGACCGCGGGTCATAGTTTTATCGTGATTAAACGAGTGATGATTTATTTACCTGTTGATTTTACATTCGAGTCCATTTGGTTAAATTATTTATTGGATTTTGGATGTTTTACATTTCCAGTTGATGTGTGATTGATTTGATGCTGTGATGGTTGTTTAGTGCTAGCCATGGGAATATGATTCCTGTTGTCAGGATCATATTCACATGTCTGCAGGTTATTGATGTTTTCATAATTATCGTGTAGACTTCTCTTGGGAATTTACTCACTGGGCTCATTGCTGCTGATAGCTCGTGTTTTGACTAATATGTATGTATATATTATTTTGTTGGGTTTTGGGAACTTTTACTTCGTCTTAGTTCTATACAAGGTGTTTATTTTCGGGTTTTCCACTACCTAGGATTAATAAATTCTCATAAAATATGAATTAAATGCTTCGTTGTTATTATTATTAACTAACCTGCTAGATGGTTAGGAGAATTTAACATTTCAATATAGTAGGATTAGTTAAATGGAGTGTCACTTGACAGAGAACTGCGGATGTGGCAGCAGTGATGACATGTCCAGTAACGTAACAAAGCTTTGGGCTTGCGAGTGGAGGGCATGGGTCACGGGACGACCCTAGGAGATTGGAGCCGTCGCAGCTTAGTATCAGAGCCTAGGGGATGAAGCGTAGATTTTGGTTAGCTCTGATAACGTTACAACTTGGTATCGGAGAAAGGTCGATAGGGCCTTGAAATAAATAAGTTTAGGGGAAAACAATAAATCTTAAACAAATAAACAATAGTTGTGGAAACCCCAAAATCCTAACTTAAAATCCTAGTTGGGAAGCAAATATAAATCGGGTAAAGGTAATGTAATGGCCCGTTATTTATTAACGCCGTTATTTTAATTAATTTCAGATTAGGATGTCAGCTCGGACGACATATGGACGCCGCGGATAAACTAGGCATGACCTGGACCTAGGACTGACTGTGTGATAAGTCGGTAATAGTGTCATAATATTTTTATGTATTTAAGTGTTTTTGTAGTAAAGTCTCCAAAATATTAGTTTAATTATCTGTATTTGTCAATTACAGGTGTTATAGACCGCGCGATTGAAATCGGGGTGAAAAACTATGCAAAATAGAGTATTCATATGCCTAGATATGTTTTACATCAAAAAGCGTGCTAACGCGCATCTCGAGGCAACTTCGGTGGACCCACACATTACGGTATGCCATTCAAGAAGAAGAAGAGAATTGAAAGTGGATAGATTTGTTAGATTTGTTTAGAAAAGATTATATTTTTATATTATATTATATATGTATATATCTATTCATATAGGATATATATAAAGAATATATATAGATCGATCAGGAGGTTATATAGGGAGAACGATCAAAAGAAAAAAAAAAAAAAAAAAGAGCATCGGCTCTCTTTTCTCCTATCCTCTCCCTCTCCATTTTCTTTTATATTTCTTTGTACTTTGAGTTCTTCAACCATGAAGGACTAAGTTCATAGCCTAGGTAAGACTGCGAGGGAGGTTCGACTACGCATATTCAATGGATTTGTGAGATTTATATATTTTAATTTCAAACTTTTCATTATTATTTTATTTTCTTTGGTATTGATTGAACAATTGAGGTTAAACACTAATTTAAACCTTGATTTACATGCCAGTGAGTTGTAAGCACCCGTGCTTGTGCGACAAGACCACACTAGTGGCAATTGACTTTACCAATTGATTAGAAACTTTTGGGATTGGTCAAATACCTTAGAAATCTAGGCTAAATCGAGAGGACTAGCGATCTGGTTGTCTAGGTGTAGTGCATTCACAAATCGAAGTAATGCGACCAACGCGTTAAATCTGGAGCACTAGCGATCAGGTTTTGTGTTTGGTTAGGGAAGTAGTCGACGGTCGTACCTTGGCTGTCGACATCAGGAAGTGCGAGGAACCGAGTATGTCACCGAGTCTATAGCTACACTAGGATAATTTGATTTGTATCTTTTGACATAAGTTGACGACCAAATTCAATCTTTTTATCGAACCAAACTTGTATGTCTTGACCTAGGTGCTATTTTTATTAATTGTTTTTAACTTTATTTTAATTGCTTTTATTATTTTGTTTATATTTAGATTAGGTAATTAACTCATTTTCTCTAAATCCCCCGATTTTCTTTTTGTTATTTTTTTACCTTAGAAAGAAACCAATCTTTGTGGGATCGACCCTTTACTACTATCTACAAAATAGTTGGTTTAGGTTAATATATTTTATTGATGCGTTCGGTGCGCTTCACTGTGTACTGTTGTTTTCTTGAATTCGGTGATGTGGTAGTATTTCAATTTTTATTATGATGTATTATCCATGACTGGTGTGTATATATAATTACTTGTTAGGCAAGTTTAAGCGCGGGGTTTCGTTTTCAAGTAACATGCCAACGCGGGGGGGTACAGTAGCCGTGAGGCTGAGTATTGGAGTTAGAATAAAAAGTCATAACTGTTGGGAAATGTGCCCTAGGTCAATCCATTAACAGTCTTTATGAACATATTTTAGTTAATAAAATAGAGGATTTCATTTGCAGTTTATTATAATTGATTTGCATGTTTACATTATAATAAGATCCATGGGTATTTATAGAAATATCATAAATGTCCTTAGTCGATTATTATACTGGGAACTATAATGAATTAAGACTAGTGTGAGTCTTGATTGATGATCATATAGAAATACGAATCAAGATCATGAGTACTTGTTAGGGAACAAAATCTTGGACCGACCCGCTATGAGAACATCACATGGATTAAGTCATAGTTGTTTCTCATGATAGGTATATTTTTAGTCCTCTCGACTTGAGATTACCAGAGACTTCAACATTAGGAATACAAGTGATTTGACGCAATCAAACGTTGTCTTTAACCGGATGATTATAAAGGTTGTGATTGGTTCTTGTGTGAATAATGTGGTGAAGTTGTGTAATCGAGATAGAATTTGTCCCTCTCATATAAAGAGAGATATCCAAAGTGGATCCCTCGATGGGTTAGATCTGTTAAAAGGCCTAGTCTAAGTGAATTGATATTGATCAATGTCACTTAGATGTTTTCGATCTACCTAGAAATCGAGACTAGTACGATTGAACATGTTGGATGACAATTCCATGCCTTATGTTTGATCAAAAGGATATCGTGTGACAAAAGGATGTTATATACACTATTAATTAGGTTATATCGATTTGATATTCGTACAACTTGGGTAGTCATAATGTCTTGCTAGAGGCCGCTTATGACTTGTATACCAAAATGTGTTTTGGTATGCTGCCAACGTTGTATGAGCCTATTGGGTCGCACACTGAGAATGGTTTTGCAAGATTTTAAGATGGTTCAGAAAAATAAATTTTATATGATAAAATTCATGATAAAAACGTCCTTGTAGTGTATTACACTTATACTTCTTTAAGTAGGGGTATATGTGTAATTTACTTAACCGTCTATATACAAGGGTTGTATAAATAGACGCTTTGAGTTAGAATACAAGTACGAAAGATTTTAAAAAGGCTGAAACTCTATTTTCGTTTTAGGAAACGACTTAGAGGTTTTTGGTATGTTCTGGATCGTTTTGGAGAGAAACAAAATGTTTGGTATTCTCTCGAAGCTAGCACTTCAAATCTCGGTCGTCGTTCGTTTGTGGACTGCTGATAGAGGGCGTTCGTTGTTGGCAGCGCTTTAGAGATCGATTAACCTTCAGAAAGGTACATTGCGACTGAGGTATGATTAAGTTTTCATAGTTTAAACATGTTTTAATGGAATCAGATTCGGATCCTGTTGGGGTTTTTCTCAAAATTGTTTTGAAATCTTCGCTGCGCATGAACCCCAAAATTTTTTTGTGTTGATGCATGGATTAAATCTCTGTAATTCAGTATGCATATTTAGTTTACATTAATTTAAGTTTCTTAAATTGTATAAGTCTGAATGTTAATTCGAAACTAATATGATTAGGTTCGATTGAGATAGTAATTCATGATCCAACTACATATTTGTGATTATTTGGATGAAGATCGAAATTGCAAATAATTAATTTTCGAAATTATTTATTTATCTCATTATATCTATGTTGTTATGAAGTTTTTATTTGATAAAGATAGATAACAATTAGATTAGGAGATATATGCAAAATCGGCTTAATTATCCCTATTGGATAGGAGATAAATATGGAGAAGTTTGTTATTTGTGATATGCTAGGATTCAAATATCTAAAGTCCTAATCGGATTAGGATAAGATGATTAGTTAGATGTGGGCCCGAGTTAATTAAAACGTTTTAATTGACTTAATTTTGGACAAACTAAGGGTTAAATTTGGCTGACCGGCCAGCGGGACCGCCGTCTAACTAATCCTAGCGCACGGAAATTCTTCTATTAATGAATAGCATAAAAATAGCCTAAATTGTTTAGTGATTCTACAAATCAATAAAATATATGATATTTCATTGTTTAATTAAAATCACTAAAACTGAATAAAATCCCTCTATTAAATCTTAAGTCTTGTGCTATCCAATTTTAAATACTTGTCAAGGCCTCGATCGCACTAATATAGTTTCAGCCATAGTTGGGTGTATTATTTTATCTTGGTGAGATAAGTTGGGTAAGAGTTACCTAAATGTTTAAATTGGTCCGACTTAATAAAGCTATCAAAATAGTTTTGGACTTTAGGCATATGATGAGATAAAAACATGCTAAGACATAAGATGTCCTGTATCTCATAAAAGTATCTAAAATTACATAAGATGTAATATGTAACTGTTACCTACCTAAATAATCTAGCTCTGTGTTTCATGCCATAGCTGTCATAGAATTAGGTGAAATATGGATTTAGTCCCCTAAATAAACAGTATGTTTTAGGAGGGTTATTAATTTAGTGGGAGTCTATTCCTCTATACTAAAATAAAATCTGCATAATCTTTATTGTAGATCAATGGCCTCTTCAAGTAACAATAATCCCCTGTCACTACGATCTATCCTTGAGAAGGATAAGCTATCTGGGACTAACTTTCTTGATTGGTTCAGAAACTTGAGAATCGTTCTCAAGCATGAACGCAAGTTGTATGTCTTGGATGCTCCGATCCCTGATTACCCACCAGCCAATGCTACGAAAGCTGTGAAGGATGCGCATAATAAGCATGTCAACGATTCTACTGATGTTGCATGCATTATGTTGGCAACTATTGTTCTTAAACTTCAGAAGGACATGGAATTAATGGAAGCCTACGACATGGCTGTAACTCTGAAGGAAATGTTCCAACAGCAAGCTAGGCAAGAAAGGTTCAAGACAATCAAGAACCTGCATTCTTGTAAGATGACTGAGGGTGCGTCAGTTAGTCCTCATGTTCTGAAGATTAAGGGCTATATTGACCAACTTGATAGATTTGGATTTCCCATAAGCCAAGAGTTGGTTACGGATTTGATCTTAAATTCATTACCAGAGAGTTACTCACAATTTGTGATGAACTACAATATGAATAATATGGAGAAATCAATTTCAGAGTTGCATTTGATGCTCAAAACTGCTGAACAAAATATCAAGAAACCCTCTAGTAATGTGCTAATGGTCCAAAAGGGAAAGGAAATGAAGAAGAAAGACAAAGGCAAGGCTAAAGTTGCCATGGCTGCTGCTGCACCTATTGCAAAGCCTGTGGAACAAGTCAAGCCCCAGCCTGTTCCTGCTTCAAAGCACCAAAAGGAAAAGGAAGGAAATTGTCATTTCTGCCATGCACCTGGACATTGGTTCAGAAATTGCAAACTCTATCTGGAAGATGTAAAGAAGAAAAAGGGTAGTGCGACTACCACCTCAGGTATTTATGTTATTGAAATTAATTTATCTACTAGTGATTCCTGGGTATTGGATACCGGATGTGGATCTCACATTTGTATAAATGTGCAGGGATTTACCAGAAGTAGAAAGTTGAAGAAAAGAGAAGTCATCCTCCGCGTAAGGAATGGAGCAAGAGTTGCTTCCCTGGCTGTTGGATCATATGACTTAGTTTTATCTAGTGGACTTATTTTAACTTTAAATAATTGTTATTATGTGCTGCCTTGAGCAGAAACATCATTTCGGTTTCATGTTTGGATATGGATGGTTTTGATTTTATTATTGCGAATAATAGATGTTCAATTTCTCGTAAAGGCATTTTTTATGCAAATGCTGATTTGTGTGATGGTCTTTATATTCTAAGTATGAAAAAGTCCACAGATACTCCAATCTTTAACATAAATGCAAAGAGATCCAAGTCAAATGATTTGAATCAAACCTATCTTTGGCATTGTTGTCTTGGCCACATAAAGGAGAAACGCATAACGAAACTCCATAAAGATGGACTTCTAGATTCATTTGATTTGGAATCATATGAAACGTGCGTATCTTGTTTACTAGGCAAGATGACTAAAAGTCCCTTTACTGGACATAGTGAAAGGGCAAGTGATTTATTGGGTCTAATACATACTGATGTATGCGGTCCTATAAACACAATGGCTAGAGGAGGTTACCAGTACTTCATTACATTTACTGATGATTTCAGCAGATATGGTTATGTATATCTTATGAAACATAAAGCTGAATCATTTGAGAAGTTTCGAACATTTCAAAATGAAGTGCAGAATCAACTTAGTAAAACTATTAAAGCACTTCGATCAGATCGAGGTGGTGAATATTTGAGCCAAGAATTTGATGATCATCTTAGAAATTGTGGGATTATCTCACAATTAACTCCACCAGCAACTCCACAATGGAATGGAGTTTCTGAAAGGAGAAATCAAACCTTATTAGATATGGTTCGATCAATGATGAGTCATGCGGATCTTCCATTATCCTTTTGGGGTTATGCATTACAAACTGCAGCTTTCACTCTAAATCGAGTTCCTTCTAAAGCGGTTGATAAAACACCATATGAGATATGGTACGGTAAGAGACCTAGTTTGTCTTTTCTTAAGATTTGGGGTTGTGAGGCTTACATAAAGCGACAAGTCTCAGAAAAACTAGCACCTAAATCTGATAAGTGTTTATTTGTGGAGTATCCTAAGGAAACAAATGGATATTACTTTTATAATCCCGCTGAGAACAAAGTGTTTGTTGCTCGGTATAGTGCCTTTATGGAAAAACAGTTTATTTCAAAAGATACTAGTGGGAGAGAAATAAATCTTGAAGAAGTTCAAGAATCACAAATAAACACTGAACCACTACTGGAAGTTCAACAACGTTCTGAACCAGTTGAACCTCTGCAAGTGACACAAGGTCCACGTAAATCTGGTAGGGTAAGACATGAGCCAGAGAGATTCGGATTTCTCATTACTGATAGTCGTGATGTGTTGCTTATGGATCAAAATGAGCCCACCACTTATCAGGAGGCTATGTCTGGACCAGACTCAGATAAATGGCTAAGTGCCATGAACTCTGAGATGCAATCCATGTATGATAACCAAGTTTGGAACTTGGTTGATTTACCTGAAGGTGGTAAGACCATTGGATGTAAATGGATTTTCAAGAAGAAAACTGACATGGATGGCAAAGTGCATACTTTCAAAGCAAGACTTGTAGCAAAAGGTTTCAGCAGACTCAAGGTGTTGATTATGATGAAACTTTTTCGCCAGTAGACATGCTTAAATCCATAAGAATTTTAATTGTCATTGCTGCATATTATGACTATGAGATATGGCAAATGGATGTAAAAACAACATTTCTTAATGGATAGCTGCTTGAGGACGTGTATATGACACAACCTGAAGGTTTTGTACATCCTGAGAATTCTACGAAGGTATGCAAGCTTCAAAGATCCATTTATGGATTAAAGCAATCGTCTCGGAGTTGGAATCTTTGTTTTGATGAAGCAATCAAGGATTTTGGTTTTATTAAGAAGGAAGATGAGCCTTGTGTATACAAGAAGGTCAGTGGGAGTGTAGTTGTTTTTCTGGTACTGTATGTTGATGATATATTACTCATTGGAAATGACATCCCAACATTGCAGAGTGTCAAGTCTTGGTTAGGGAAATGTTTCTCAATGAAAGACTTAGGAGATGCAGCCTATATCCTAGGGATAAGGATCTATAGGGATAGATCTAAGAGGCTAATTGGTCTAAGTCGAGTGCTTACATAGACAAGGTACTAAATAGGTTCAGGTTTGCAAGACTCTAAAAGAGGATTGTTGCCAATGTCTCATGGCATAAGTCTCAGCAAGAATCAATGTCCTAGGACAAATGATGAGCGAGACCGTATGAATAAGATTCCATATGCATCTGCTATTGGATCTATCATGTACGCCATGCTATGCACTCGGCCTGATGTATCATATGCTTTGAGCACTACAAGAAGATATCAGTCAGATCCAGGTGAGAGTCACTGGATAGCAGGAAAGAACATCCTTAAGTACTTAAGAAGGACTAAGGAAGTGTTCTTGGTCTATGGAGGTTTTGAAAATGATCTAGTTGTAAATGGTTACACAGATGCAAGTTTTCAAACTAATATAGATGATTTTAGATCGCAGTTTGGATATGTGTTTACTTTGAATGGGGGTGCAGTAAGCTGAAAAAGTTCGAAGCAAAAGACTGTGGCAGATTCTACAACAGAGGCTGAGTATATTACAGCGTTCGATGCAAAGCAAAGGAGGCAATTAAGATCAAAAAGTTCATTTCTGAACTAGGTGTGGTTCCAAGTATTGCTAACCCTGTTTGTTTGTATTGTAACAATAACGGGGCAATAGCACAGGCCAAGGAACCTAGATCACACTACAGATCCAAACATATACTCAGCCGTTTTCATCTCATCAGAGAAATTATTGAGAGAGGAGACGTAAAGATTTGCAGAGTACCTACTGAAGACAACGTTGCGGATCCATTGACAAAGGCTCTTCCACAAGCGAAACATGATGGTCATGTTAGATCATTAGGCATTAGATGCATGAATGATTTGGCACTAGAGCAAGTGGGAGATGTTGGGAAATGTGCCCTAGGTCAATCCATTAACAGTCTTTATGAATATATTTTAGTTAATAAAATAGAGGATTTCATTTGTTGTTTATTATAATTGATTTGCATGTTTACATTATAATAAGATCCATGGGTATTTATAGAAATATCTTAAATGTCCCTAGTCGATTATTATACTGGGAACTATAATGAATTAAGACTAGTGTGAGTCTTGATTGATGATCATACGATGATCATACGTATAGAAATACGAATCAAGATCATGAGTACTTGTTAGGGAACAAAGTACTGGACCGACCCGCTATGAGAACATCACATGGATTAAGTCATAGTTGTTTCTCATGATAGGTATATTTTTCAGTCCTCTGACTTGAGATTACCAGAGACTTCAACATTAGGAATAAAGTGATTTGACGCAATCAAACGTTGTCTTTAACCGGATGATTATAAAGGTTGTGATTGGTTACTGTGTGAATAATGTGGTGAAGTAGTGTAATCGAGATAGAATTTGTCCCTCTCATATAAAGAGAGATATCCAGTGGATACCTCGCTGGGTTAGACTGTTAAAAGGCCTAGTCTAAGTGAATTGATATTGATCAATGTCACTTAGATGTTTTCAGTCTACCTAGAAATCGAGACTAGTACGATTGAACATGTTGGATGACAATTCCATGCCTTATGTTTGATCAAAAGGATATCGTGTGACAAAAGGATGTTATATACACTATTGATTAGGTTATATCGATTTGATATTCGTACAACTTGGGTAGTCATAATGTCTTGCTAGAGGCCGCTTATGACTTGTATACCAAAATGTGTTTTGGTACGCTTTGCAACGTTGTATGAGCTATTATTGGTCGCACACCGAGAATGGTTTTGCAAGATTTTAAGATGGTTGAGAAAAATGAATTTTATATGATAAAATTCATGATAAAAACGTCCTTGTAGTGTATTACACTTATACTTCTTTAAGTAGGGGTATATGTGTAATTTACTTAACCGTCTATATACAAGGGTTGTATAAATAGACGCTTTGAGTTAGAATACAAGTACGAAAGATTTTAAAAATTTGAAACTCTATTTTCGTTTTAGGAAACGACTTAGAGGTTTTTGGTATGTTCGGATCATTTTGGAGAGAAACAAAATGTTTGGTATTCTCTCGAAGCTAGCACTTCAAATCTCTACGTCGTTCGTTTGTGGAGAACGATAGAGGCGTTCGTTGTTGGCGGCGCTTTAGAGATCGATTAACGAAAGGTATAGTCGAGGTATGATTAAGTTTTCATAGTTTAAACATGTTTTAATGGAAAATGTTTTTCTCAAAATTGTTTTGAAATCTTTAAATCCAACAATAACATGACTATAGTTAGGATTTGATAAATGGGATTTAAATAAAACCTTAGGCTAAGTGAATAAATTAGGCACACTAAGTGTGGGATCACCTCGGGTGCATGTCGAACGCAGGGCACGGGGTGCCGGGTAGTCGGGAAGTTAGTGTGATCATATTTACCATTTTATGGAATTTATTGATGACTAGAATAGGTTTTATAAGTTGAATCAATTTGGAAATAAATAAGTCTTATAGTTGTAGCTAAACAAATTAGCAAACCTAGGATGTTTCTCGAGATGCACAATAAAGAGATTCAAGACATATTTTGTTATGACAAGGTGTCCAGGAATGGGGTGATACAGCTTTGATATGGACTGTCCGATTAACCTCGAGATGCGTATGAACGCCAGAATAAAACACAACATATAAATATTGATCGATCAGTGGAGAACATGCAAAAATTTGTGATTTTTGAGCTTGGAGAGGTGAAATCGGAGTTGGAGTGAGGAAGAAAGGAGGATTTGGCATTCAAACAACGGAATCTAAGGTAATTTGTTCATCAAATTTAGATATTTTTGTGAAAATTTGATGATTGTGGAGTATGTATTGAGGGAATTTAGTGATTTCAAAATTTACACAAGCACACTTTGATTTTGGATTTTTAGATGAAAATTCTTGTTTAATCGGTGTTTTGGGAGAGGGAATTGATGTTGTTAAAGTGTGTGGTTATTTGTATGATAAATTAAGGTATTGAGGACAAGAGAAACCCATAATTCGTTTTTTGAATTTTTAGGCAACGTGCAATTAGCGCGCTAGGTGATGAACACTAGCACGCTAATCACGCTAGGGAAGATGATGAGCAGTGCCGAAGATCAATTAGCCCGCTAATTGATCTGACTAGCGCGCTAATACCCCCTGGACCTTAATTAAAATATGAAAACGAGCCTAATTGAGTATAAATCTAATTGATTGACTAATAAACCCCAGAATTAGATCTCAGGAGTCACGGGAAAGTAGTTGGAGCCGAGGACTAGTCGAGGGTTGGACTAGGGGTATTTTAGGGATTATTGAGCGTGATTTGAGGTACGTAAAACCCAACTCAACACAACTACCGCATTTACTTATTGTTTTCCATTTGAGCAGTAACTTATTGATAATCTACGAGTCCATTTTTACTGGGATGGTTGAGTTTTCTCGTCTATGTATCCGGGGAATGTGTGGTCGCTAGCTAGGTGTGTGGTTTAGGACACAGTCGTAGGTTCAATGGTGTAGGCCACGATAGGGCTCTAGTCCTCAGTACACATTTTGGATAGTTTGTTTACCTCCATTTGTGTAAACTCAGTGTTTATATTCATGGGACGAGCTTTGAGTAGTTGTCTGCATTATTCCTTCTTTCCGCATGTTTATTTAGCATTGTTTATTGATTTTAGTTTACTTTCTTTAATTATGATGCATGGTGGTTTTCCTTGGGATTTTACTTACTGGGCTCGTCATCTGCCTTTTATGATGGCTGAGCGCAGATCCTAGTACTAGCAAGGGTAAGGGGATTCTCGGCAATTACATCTGACTTACCTACACCCAGGCCTGCTGACACATGTGTTTGTTGGGTTTTGGGGTTCATGCGCAGCGGAGATTACAAAACAATTTAGAAAAAAAAAAAACCCAACAGGATCTGAATCTGATTCCATTAAAACATGTTTAAACTATGAAAACTTAATCATACCTCAGTCGCAATACCTCTCTGAAGGTTAATCGATCTCTAAAGCGCTGGCAATGACGAACGCCCTCTACTAGCTGTCCATACACGAACGGCGGCCGAGATTCAAAGTGCTAGCTTCGAGAGAATACCAAACTTTTTGTTTCTCTCCAAAACGATTCAAAGGATACCAAAAAACTCTAAGTCGTTTCTTAAAACGAAAATAGAGTTTCGGCCCTTTTAAAATCTTTCGTACTTGTATTCTAACTCAAAACGTCTATTTATACAACCCTTGTATATAGACGGTTAAGTAAATTACACATATACCCCTACTTAAAGAAGTATAAGTGTAATACACTACAAGGATGTTTCTGTCATGAATTTTATCATATAAAATTTATTTTTCTGAACCATCTTAAAATCTCGCAAAACCATTCTAAGTGTGCGACCCAATAGGCTCATACAACGTTGGCAGTGTACCAAAACACATTTTGGTATATAAGTCATAAGCGGCCTCTAGCAAGACATTATGACTACCCAAGTTGTATGAATATCAAATCGATATAACCTAATTAATAGTGTATATAACATCCTTTTGTCACACGATATTCTTTTGATCAAACATAAGGCATGAAATTGTCATCCAACATGTTCAATCGTACTAGTCTCGATTTCTAGGTAGACTGAAAACATCTAAGTGACATTGATCAATATCAATTCATTTAGACTAGGCCTTTTAACAGTCTAACACATTGAGGGATCCACTGGATATCTCTCTTTATATGAGAGGGACAAATTCTATCTCAATTACACAACTTCACCACATTATTCACATAGTAACCAATCACAACCTTTATAATCATCCGGTTAAAGACAACGTTTGATTGCGTCAAATCATTGTATTCCTAATGTTGAAGTTTATGGTAATCTCAAGTCAGAGGACTAAAAAATATACCTATCATGAGAAACAACTATGACTTAATCCATGTGATGTTCTCATAGCGGGTCGATCCAGTACTTTGTTCTCTATCAAGTTTTCATGATCTTGATTCGTATTCCTATACGTATGATCATCATATGATCATCAATCAAGACTCACACTAGTCTTAATTCATTATAGTTCCCAGTATAATAATCGACTAGGGACATTTAGGATATTTTTGTAAATACCCATGGATCTTATTATAATGAAAACATGCAAATCAATTATAATAAACAGCAAATGAAATCCTCTATTTTATTAACTAAAATGTATTCATAAAGACTGTTAATGGATTGACCTAGGGCACATTTCCCAACAGTGTTGATGTTTATATTTTTGATATTTTGTACATCTTTTGGGATCGGGAGACTATGTTTCACACCTGTACCTATATATATAACTGTTATAGTATCGCCTATATGTATAGTATTACCGGGATTTTCACTATAGGCTGAACACTAAAACTTTATATAATCTATTGGTAATGTCAAGACTTCCGCTTAATTTCGTTAAATGTTGATTAATTAGGTTGTGCAATCTAAAAACTATATATAAATTACGAATCAATTCACAAGACACGCCAAAGTGGCAGACAAGTGAGGAATATGAGTGACGTGGCATGGGCTTCAGGTGTTAAGGCAGAGAAGTAGCTGGCCACGGGGCGGCCTCAGAATTTAGGGCTATCATAGTTGGTATCAAAGCAAGGTCGATAGGGCCTTAAATGAAATAAGCTAAGGAAAGAGCATAAACTTTAAACAAAATTAGATGTGGAAACCCGATGAATTGCTTAGAACTTTTAGTTGGGAAGCAATGGAAGCGGGTAGAGTTAGGATTGTTATTTGATATATGTATTGTTGTATATATATATATATATATATACTATACACATATGTATATTAGGAACTGATTTGGACACGAAAATCGATGTCAGACCACTATGGACGAACAAACTCCTACTACTATCCCTCCTACTACTCAACAGGAGGTTAGGGAGACCAGTGATCATACCAGAGAGAGCTAGCTGATTTGCGGGCCATGGTGCAGAGAGTTACGGATTTGCAGTTATTGCATTAGGCGCAAATGGTAGAGCTTATGCAGTATATACGAGGCTCGAGGATACCTATAGTGGCATCGACTACTGAGTTAGTTACACCTACCACTCCAGCGACGTTGACACCAAGAGTTGACACATAGGTAGCAGGGGCTGAGACGTTAATAGAGAGAGCTGAGCTTGTTGTGGTATCGGCAGAGTACTACCGAGGTGACGCCTACTACTACAGAGCAGCAGGTAGTTATTTCAACTTCCAAGAAGAAGATGTCAGAGGCAGCGAAGATGGTGAAGGATTTTATGAGATTTAACCCTACCTACTTTACTGGGGTTAGTGATTTGGAGATTGTGGGGCGTTGGTTGATGACACACCGACGACTACACCAGTTGCTTGAGGTAGCGGACGCAGATCAGGCGTGTATTTCAGGGTACGTTATTTCTTCACAGTAGACTCATACATGCCATGTTTGACTTGGGAAGTACGTTATCTTTTATTTATGGACAGTAAATTGGGGAGTTAGGGTTAGTCACACACATACTTGACACCCATCTTGTCCTCAGTACAGCTGCTAGGGATAAGATTTACCCTAACCGGATAGTTTGGAACATCATGATTGAGGTTGCCGGACATTAGTTGCGAGCTGATCTAAGAGTTTTAGAGTACTTAGAGTTTGACGCACTCTTTAGGATGGACTAGTGTCCTGTAAGTAACCATGCACGGATAGACTATTTTGGGAAGTGGGTAAAGTTTAGTATTTCTGGTTTGCAAACTTTCGTTGAGCAGGACCGCATCCGAGTTACCTATTTCGAAAGGTAGGATAGCTACTATGGAGGAGATGGAGGAGATTGCAATGATTGTTGAGCCGAGACGGGAGTACCTGTTAGTATCGTGGATGTGCCACTAGTCCGAGATTTTGCCGACGTTTTCCCGATGATTTACCCAGATTACCACCACCTCGAGCGATAGAGTTCTTTATAGATTTGATACCAGGGACACAACCTATATCAAGCAGACCGTACCAGATGTCACCTATGGAGCAGGAAGAGGGGAAAAAGCTAGAGGATTTATTGGCGAAGGTTTCATTCATCCGAGTATGTCACCATGGGGAACACCGGTGTTATTTGTGAGGAAGAAAGATGGATCGATGATGATGTGTGTAAACCTATGGGAAGCTGAATCAGGTGATAATTAAGAACCGTTACCCACTTCCGAGGATCGATGATCTGTTTGACCAGCTGACAAGTGCATAGTTTTTCTCGAAGATTGACTTAAGATCAGGTTATCATCAGTTGCAGATTCAAGAAGAGGACATTAAGAAGACTATTTTCAGTACTAGATATGGGTTGTTCGAGTTTACGGTGTTACTGTTTGGGTTAATCGAACGCTCTAGCGGTTTTCAAGAATTTGATGCACCGAATGCTGAGACCTTATTTGGACAGATATATGATAGTATTCATCGATGACATATTGATATACAGTCAAACACGGAGGATCACGAGAGTCATCTTCGATAGTATTGGCGACGTTGATGGAGCATCGACTGTATGCGAAATTTAGCAAGTGCAAATTTTGGAAAAGAGAGGCAAAATTTCTGGGACATGTTATCCAGAGGTCAGGGCATCTCTGTTGAGAGAGACAAGATTAGAGCAGTGATCGACTGGAAGACACAGAGACTGTCTCGGAGATACAAAGTTTCTTAGGTTTAGTAGGATACTACCGTCAATTTGTAGAGGATTTCTCTATGATTGCAGCATCGATGACGGTGTTGACAAAGAAGGATGTGTCTTTTGAGTGGTCTGAGGAGTGTGAGCGGGCATTTCTGGAGTTGAAGAAGATATTGAATTCTGCACCAGTGTTAACATTACCTGAGCCAGGGAAGAGTTTGACATGATACATTAATGCTTCGGGGACTGGTTCGAGATGTGTTCTGATGTAGGAGGGACGACCAGTAGCTTACTTATCAAGGTGATTACGACCAGATGAGTGTAACTACCCGTACACGAGTTAGAGCTTGCAACAGTTGTGTTTACGTTGAAGGCTTAGAGACATTACCTCTACGGAGAGAGGTTTGTCCTTTACACTGATCATCAAAGTTTATGCTACATTTTCACACAGAGAGATCTTAACATGCATTAGAGGAGATGGTTGGAGTTGTTGAAGGACTATTACTTCACGATCGAGTATCACCCTGGTAAGGCCAATGTAGTGGCAAATGCTTTGAGTAGATGCGGAGTCGACAATCAGACTGGTACTCGACATATGGGACTATTGGAGGCAATATAAGTTATGAACATGTCATACATTGCAGCTACGCACGATGTACAGATTTGTGGCCAGATGAAGGTATCGACAGTGTCACTAGAGTGGGTATCAGAGTGTTAGAGGGCTGATGGGCTTTATGAGCGGTCAGTGGGCTGGTATGGGATACCGAGTGCACTGATTGGACAGAGACGACGGATCGATTCTTACAGCATGGAGGACGACTTTGGATACTAGCAGTGCTAGAGATCCAAATAGTATATTAGAGGATGCTCACAGGTCGCGTTATACAGTTCATCCGGGATGAATCAAGATGTACCACGACTTGCAGAGATTGTTTTGGTGGTCTGGGATGAAGGCTGATGTGGGAGAGTATGTACGGGGTGTCATACATGTCAGCAGGTAAAGGCAAAGCACTGGTGACCAGGTGGATTGCTGCAACCATTGCCCATTCCTAAATGGAAATGGGAACACCTTACCATGGATTTTGTCAATGGGTTACCGCAACGTCAGGCGACACGATGCGATTTTGGTAGTGATTGATAGACTGACGAAATCGGTGCGCACTTCATACCAGTTTCGATGCGATAAATGTTTCTTCAGTTGAGCAGACTATTCGAGCAGGAGATTGTGAGATTACATGGGCTACCAGTCTCTATAGTATCCGACAGGGATCCCAGGTTGACTTCGAGGTTCTAGAGGGCGATGCAGGAGCAATTTGGCAGTAGATTGCAGTTCAGCACGGCGTATCATCCTTAGACAGATGGCCAGTCAGAGATACTGATACGGATTTTAGAGGATATGCTGAGGGCTTGCATTCTGCAGTTTGGAGGTTCGTGGAAGGATTATTTACCACTGTGTGAGTTCACCTACAACAAAGCTATCAGGCTAGTATCAAGATGCTACCATTTGAGGCATTGTATGGGACGCCCTGCAGGTCACCAGCGTGTTGGGCAGAGCCAGAAGATACAATTATGATAGGGCTGGAGATAGTTGTTGATCACACAGAGAAGATTCGACAGATTCGCTAGAGACTTCGAGTAGCACAGGATAGACAGAAGAAATACGCGGATAGATACCATAAGAGTATGAGCTATGAGGTTGGTGATATGGTTTATCTGAAGGTTTCTCCTTTGAAAGGCCAGTAGAGGTTTGGGATTAAGGGGAAACTGGCTTCGAGATTTATTGGACCTTATCGGGTTGCAAAGAAATTAGTCAGTGTGGTGTACCGATTAGACCTACCGACGGAGTTAGCGGGGATTCATCTACCTTCCATATTTCGATGTTGTGATTGGCTAGGATAGGGCCACGACCCATGGTTGATGTGTGACAGGTTAATGTTCAGCCTGACGTAACTTACGAGGAGCGGGCATTGGCAGTATTAGATCGTAAGATCCAGACTCTTAAGAATAGGGAGATATCCAAGGTACTCGTACGGTGGCAGCATCATGGTACAGAGGCACTTACGTGGGAGTTGGAGTCGACCATACGGGAGCTTTATCCCCAGTTATTCCACGGTATGTTTTAAACTAACTCAAATTTTGAGACGAAATTTCTTTTAGTTGGGAAGAATTGTAACGACCCATTATTTATTAACACCATTATTTTAATTAATTTCATATTAGGATGCCAGCTCGGATGACACGTAGACGCCGCGGATAGACTAGGCATGACCTGGACCTAGGAACTGACTGTGTATTGTTATTTTCTTGAATTCAGTGATGTGGTAGTATTTCTATTTTTATTATGATGTATTATCCATCACCGGTGTATATATATAATTACTTGTCAAGCGAGTTGAGCGCCGGGGTTTTGTTTTCGGGGAACAAGTCAACGCGGGGGGTACGGTATCCGTGAGGCCGGGTGTTAGAGTTAGAATAGAAAATCATAACATGACTATAGTTAGGATTTGATAAATGGGATTTAAATAAAACCTTAGGCTAAGTGAATAAATTAGGCACACTAAGTGTGGGACCGCCTCGGGGTGCATGCCGAACGCGGGGCATGGGGTGCCGGGTAGTCGGGAAGTTAGTGTGACCTTATTTACCATTTTATGGAATTTATTGATGACTAGAATAGGTTTTATAAATTGAATCAATTTGGAAATAAATAAGTCTTATAGTTGTAGCTAAACAAATCAGCACACCTAGGATGGTTCTCGAGTGAACAACAAGAAGATTCAAGACAGATTTTGTTATAATAAGGTGCTCAAGAATGGGGTGACACAAGCTTAACAAGGACTGTCCGATTAACCTCGAGATGCGTGTGAACGCCAGAATAAAACACAACATATAAATATTGATCGATTAGTGGAGAACATGCAAAAATTTGTGATTTTTAGCTTGGAGAGGTGGGATCGAAAGCTGGAGTGAAGAAAAAAGGAGGATTCAACATTCAAATAACGGAATCTAAGGTAATTTGTTTATCAAATTTAGATATTTTTGTGAAAATTTGATAATTGTGGAGTATGTTGGGTCTCAAATTGATTTTTGAGAATTCATCTCTATTTTTGGTTAATTTATTGCTATTAAAGATTAGTTTGATGAATTACGTGAGTTTGAATTGAGTTTGTGGAAAATTGAGGGAATTTGGCGATTTCGAAATTTACACTTGCACACATTGATTTTTGGATGAAAATTCTTATTTAATCGGTGTTTTGGGAGAGGGAATTGATGTTGTTAGAGTGTGTGGTTATTTATATGATAAATTGAGGTATTGAGGACAAAAGAATTAATTTGTTTTTTCGAATTTCAGGGCAGCGCGCAATTAGCATGCTAGGTGATGAACACTAGCGCGCTAATCACGCTGGGGAAGATGATGAGCAGTGCCGAAGATCAATTAGCGCACTAATACCCCCTGGACCTTAATTAAAATATGAAAATGAGCCTAACTGATTATAAATCTAATTGATTGAGCAATAAACCCCGAAATTAGATCTCAGGAGTCACGGGACAATAGTTGGAGCCGAGGACTAGTCGAGGGTCGGACCGAGGGTATTTTCAAGATTATTAAGCGCGGTTTGAGGTACGTAAAACCCAACTGAACACACTACTACATTTACTTATTGTTTTCCATTTGAGCAGTAACTTATTGATAATCTACGAGTCCATTCTTACTGGGACGGTTGAGTTTTCTCGTCTATATATCCAGGGAATGTGTGGTCGCTTGCTTAGTGTGTGGTTTAGGACATAGTCTTTAGGGTCGATGGTGTAGGCCATGATAGGGCTTCTGGTCCTCAATATACATTTTGGATAGTTGGTTCACCCCATTTGTGTATACTTTGTGTTTATATTCATGCGACGAGCTTCGAGTAGTTGTCTGCATTATTCCTTCTTTCGCATGTTTATTTAACACTGTTTATTGATTTTCGTTTACTTTCTTTAATTATGATGCACGGTGGTTTTCCTTGGGATTTTACTTACTGGGCTCATCATCTGCCTTTTGTGATGGCTGAGCGTAGATCCTAGTACTAGCAAGGGTAAGGGGATTCTCAGCGATTACATCTGACTTACCTACGCCGAGGCCTGCTTGTACGTGTGTTGATGTTTATATTTTTGATATTTTGTATATCTTTTTGGATTGGGAGACTATGTTTCACACCTATACCTGTATATATATAGCTGTTATAGTTGATCGCCTATATGTAAAGTATTGTCGGGATTTCTACTATAGGCTGAATGCTAAAACTTTATATGATCTATTGGTAATGTCAAAACTTCCGCTTAATTTCGTTAAATGTTGATTAATTAGGTTGTGTAATCTAAAAACTATATGTAAATTACAAATCAATTGACATGACACGCCAAGGTGTCAGACAAGTGAAGAGTATAAGTGACGTGGAAGAGGCTTCAGGTGCTGAGGCAGGGAAATAACTGGCCACGGGGCAGCTTCAAAATTTGGGGTCGTCACAGGTAAAGACTTATATATATGTGTATGATTCTGTTTGTGTAATATATATACGAATAATGTAGTGATTCGATGCACATCTTTCGATGCAGATTTCGATGGACGAATAACGATTCCATCAAGTTTGGAAGAAGGTCAGGCAAGTGATCCTATCGAAGATGGAGGTATGGATCCTACTGTAGCCGCACGATTTGCAGCACACGACAGACAGTTTAAGTTACTCCTGGATATGATGAGGGCACAGATAGCAGCCATAGAATCATTTGCAACTAATCGACCATAGAGTATGACAGAGATGACAGTAGCACCTATTATCCAAGCAGTGCCGATGCAGGCAGTAGCATAGGGGACTCCAGAAGTAGAGGTCGCATCGATAGTGGCATCGACTGACGTATTCGAGGCGACATGACGTTAAGGTCAGGCTGATGAGGGAGTTTATCAAGTTCGAGCCAAGGTATTATTCTGGAGGCGGGGAAGTGGCTCATTACACCTCAAAGACTGCACAAGTTGATGAAAATCCCAGAGAGCATTCAGGCACGTATCTTAGGGCATATGTTGAGAGGCGACACGGCAGTGTGGTGGATAACATACACCAATACACATCCAGAGCCAGCTACGTGGGCAGAGTTTCGGCGCATCTTTCATGATCAGTACATCCCCATCGAGGTACAGTTGAGATTAAGGGAGGAGTTCCTATCACTCCGACAGGGCAAGAGGTCGGTTATACAGTATATGCATAAGTATAGGTACCTACTGCAGTACTCCATAGATGTTGCAAGGACCAAGCGACTCTAGGTATATTATTTCATCAGAGGACTAGAGGACGAGATAGCCAGTGTCATAGTCTCCAGCGGCACGTAGACTCTACAGGACATGTACGACCGAGCTCTCACACAGGAGACATATTTGCTTCAAAAGAGCAGTAGATAGGCATCTGCAGGTATAGATAGACAGACTGGACGGAGTTCTAGGTTAGATCAAGGCCAAGAAAAAGTAGTGCGAGCGCTACGACGGCGAGGACCGTAGCAGGGTCAGGATCGCCGAGGCAGTGATCGAGATGGCAGATTATATGCAGTACCAGCTACAACGACACCACAACAACGCTACATTCCGGACAAACGAGGCAGAGACCAGATATCACAGGGTCAGAGCCAAGGGTCGGGGAGTGGACAACCTAGACAGGGGGTAGTGTGTTGGCAATGTGGACAAGAGGGCCACATCAGACGTACCGTACACAGGAGTTTGAGTGTAATGGCCCGTTATTTATTAACACCATTATTTTAATTATTTCAAATTAGGGCACCAGTTTGGATGACACGTGGACACCGCGGATAGGTTAGGCATGACCGCATCTAGGTATTGATTATGTATTGGTGTTTTTTGGAGTTCTGTGATGTATTAATATTATTTTTTATTATAACGCATTATTCATCACAGGTGTGTTTATATAATTAATTGTTGGGCGACGTTGAGCACCGAGGTTTTGTGTCATAGAACACACTAACGCAAGGGTACAGGAGCTGTGAGGCCGGGCGTTGGGGTTAGACTAGATTAAATCATAGCAACATGACTATGGTGGAGGATTTGATTTAATGGGATTTAAATATAACTTTAGGCTAAAAATCAATTAGGTACACTAAGTGTGGGACCACCTCGGGAAGCATGTCAGACGCGGGGCACGGGGTGCCGGGTAGTTGGGAAGTTAGTGTGATCCTAGTTACCATTTTATGAAATTTATTTGGGGGTTTGGATAGGTTATACAAGTTAAATTAATTGGAATTAATCAAGTCCTATAGTTTGAACTAAATAATCAGTACACCTAGGATTGTCCTCGAAATGCACAACAGGAAGATTCAAGATAGATTATGTTAGGATAAGGCGTCCAAGAACTGAGTGACACAGGCTTGACCAGGACCGTTCGATTAGCCTCGAGATGCGTGTGCACGTGAGATTAAAACACAACATATAAATATTAATCGATCGGTGGAGAAAATGCAAATTGTGATTTATTCTTAGCTTGGAGAGGGAGATGAGAGCTGGAAGTAAGGAAGAAAGGAGAAAATGGCATTCAAACAATGGAATATAAGGTAATTTGTTCATCAAATCTAGATATTTTTGTGAAAATTTGATGATTGTGGAGTACGTAGGTGTTCAAACTGAGTTTTTTGAGAATTCATCTATGTTTTTGATTGATTTATTGCTATTGAGGTTTACTTTGATGAATTATGTGAGTTTGAATTGAGGTTATGGAAAAATTGAGGTAATTTGGTAATTTGAAATTTCAACATGCACACTTTGATTCTCTACTTTTAAGTGAAAATTCTTGTTTAATGGGTGTTTTGAAGAGGGAATGGATGCTAATGAATTGTGTGTATGTTGTTGTAAGATATTGTGAGGAGTTAGGAACCAGAAAACCAAAAATTCATTTTTGAAATTTCTGGGCTGTGTGCAATTACTGCGCTAGGTGATGAACACTAGCGCGCTAATCACGATGGGGAAGATGATGAACAGTGCTGAAGTTCAATTAGCGTGCTAATACCCCTTTGGATTTTAATTAAAATATGAAAATGAGCCTAACTAATTATAAACCTAATTAATTGACCAATAAACCTCGGGATTAGATCTCAGGACTCATGGGACAGTAGTTGGAGTCAAGGACTAGTCCGAGGTCGGACCGGGGGTATTTTTGGGATTTTTTAGCACGGTTTGAGGTATGTAAAACCTAACTGAATACCACTACTACATTTACTTATTGTTTTCCATTTGAGCAGTAAATTATTAATAATCTACGAGTCCATTCTTACTGGAGAAGTTGAGTTTTCACGTCTATGTATCTGGAGAATGTGTGGTCACTTACTAGGTGTATGGTCTAGGACTCAGTCGTAGGGTCGATGGTGTAGGCCATGACAGGGCCCCTGGTCCTCAGTACACATCTTGGATAGCTGGTTCACCCCCATTTGTGTATACTCTGTGTTTATATTCATGCGACGGGCTTTGAGCAGTTGTATACATTATTCCTTCTTTTCGCATGTTTATTTAGCATTGTTTATTGATTTTCGTTTACTTTCTTTAATTATGATGTACGGTGGTTTTCCTTGGGATTTTACTTATTGGGCTCGTCATCTGCCTTTTATGATGTCTGAGTGCAGATCCTAGTACTAGCAAGGTAAGGGGATTCTCGGCGATTACATCTGACTTACCTACGAGGCTTGCTGGTACGTGTGTTGATGTTTAAACAACTTTGATGTTTTGTATATCTTTTGGGATTGGAAAACTATTTTTCATACCTGTACCTATATATATCACTGTTATAGTGGATCGCCTATTAGTACAGTATTGCCGGGATTTTCCTCTATAGGATGAATCTGTAAAAGTTATATATTTCTTTTAGTAATGACAAGACTTCTGCTATTATTCATTTTAAATATTAATTAGCTTATTGCTAAATCTAAACCTATATGTAAACTAACAAATAAATGGAGAAGACACACCAAGGTGTCCGACAAGTGAGGAATACGAGGGACTTGGTAGAGGCTTCAGGTGTTGAGGGAGGGAAGTAGCTGGCCACAGGGCGGCCTCAGAATTTGGGGCCATCATAGTTGGTATCAGAGCAAGGTTGATAGGGCCTTAAATCAAATAAGTTAAGGAAAGAGCATAAACTTTAAACAAAATTTGATGTGGAAACCCGATGAATTGCCTAGAACTTTTAGTTGGGAAGCAATGGAAGCGGGAAGAGTTAGGATTGTTATTTGATATATGTATTGTTGTATATATATATATATACTATACGCTATATTGGGAACTTATCCAGACACAAAAATCGATCCAGACCACTATGGATGGGCAGACTCTTACTACTATCCCTCCGACTACTCAGCAGGACGTTGGGGATACCAGTGATCATACCACCAAAGAGGTAGTTGATCTACGCATGCCATGGTGCAAAGAGTTACGGATCAACAGCTATTGCAGCAAGTGCAGATGGTAGAGCTTATGGAGTATATACGAGGCTCGAGGATACCTACGTAGTGGCACCGACTTCCGAGTTAGTTACACCTACCACTCCAGCGACGTTGACACCAGCAGTTGATACACAAGCAGCAGGGATTGAGACATTTGATAGAGAGAGCTGAGCTTGTTGTGGTAGCAGTAGATACTACCGAGGTGACACCACTACTACAGAGCAGCAGGTAGTTGTATTGACCGCCTCGAGTAGGATGTCAGAGGTAGTGAAGATGGTGAAGGATTTTATGAGATTCAACCCCACCTACTTTACTAGGGTTAGTGATTTGGAGATTGCAGGGCATTGGTTGATGACACACCGACGACTACATCAGTTACTAGAGGTACCGGAGGCAGATCAGACACGTATTTTAGGGTATTATTTGAGAAGCCAGGCAGCGGTATGGTGGACGACCTACACCTACAGCCATTTTGTATCGTCTACGTGGGTAGAGTTTTGACAGTTGTTTCTGGATGAGTATATTCCCACCGAGGTGCAGTTAAGGCTTAGAGAGTAGTTTCTAGCACTAAGACGGGGTTCCATGATAGTATCACAGTACATGGATCGATTCAAGTACCTTATGATGTATGCCATGGACGTGGCGAATACTGAGAGACTCCAACTCTATTATTTCATCAGGGGTTTGGATGAAAGGATTGGTGGCATGATTGTTGCGAATGGAGCCGAGACCTTATAGGCTATTTACGATATAGCATTGGTTCGTGAGACATATCTACGACCTAGGGGTGAGTTGATGGACAGTTCTGGGCAAAGTTCTCGGTCCGATCAGCGGCCAAAGAGACAGAGAGATCGATCAGCCAAACGAGAGCGAGGATCAGGGTCGACGAGATAGACGTCCAAAGCAGCGGAGAGGGGATAAAAGGCAGTCAGTGCATACGATTGCTCTAACACCGCAGCAGCAACATTAACAACTAGTGCAGTAGTAGGATAGGGATCAGGGTGGCTGTGACAAGGGTCAAAGGGTCTAGGGTCAGGGTCAGAGATCTGATGATAAGTAGACTGGGAGGCGAGAGACGCACCGATGTTTTAGGTGCAGTCAGAGGGGACACTTGAGGTTTGAGTACAAAACACCATCACCACGACGAGATTAGGGTTCGGATAGGGACAAAGTGCATGCGGTGGCATCGCCAGACTCAGGAGCTACCAAGCAGCTAGTCGAGGGTACGTTATTTCTTCATAGTAGACCCATACATGCCATGTTTGACTTGGGTAGTACGTTATCTTTTATTGCTTGATGGTTAGTTGGGGAGTTAGGGTTAGTCACACACACACTTGAGACCCATCTTATCCTTAGCACAGCTGATGGGGATAAGATCTACCCTAACCAGATAGTTCAGAACGTCATGATTAAGGTTGCCGGACATCAGTTGCCAGCTGATCTAAGAGTTCTGGAGTGCTTAGAGTTTGACTCACTCTTTGGGATGGACTGGCTGTCGGCTTACCATGCACGGATATACTATTTTGGGAAGAGGGTAGAGTTTAGTATTTCGGGTTTGCTAGACTTTTCGTTGAGTGGACCGTATCTGAGTTACCTATTACGAGAGGTAGGATAGCGACTACGTAGGAGATGGAGGAGTTTGCAGCGATTGTGGAGCCCGAGACTGGAGTACCTGTTAGGGTTGAGGATGTACTAGTAGTTCGAGATTTTGCCAATGTCTTTCCAAATGATTTACCTAGATTACCACCACCTTGAGCGATAGAGTTCATTATAGAGCTGATATCAGGGACAGCCTATATCTAGCAAACATTACCAGATGTCACCTATGGAGCAGGAGGAGGTCAGGAGACAGCTAAAGGATTTATTGGCGAAGGGATTCATTCATTCGAAAATGTCACCGTGGGGAGTGCCGGTGTTATTTGTGAGGAAGAAGGATGGATCAATGAGGATGTATGTGGATTATCGGAATCTGAATCAGGTGACAATCAAGAACTGTTACCCACTTTCGTGGATCGACGATTTGTTTGATCAGTTGACAAGTGCACAGTTCTTCTCAAAGATCGACTTACACTCAGGATATCACCAGTTGTGGATTCAAGAAGAGGACATTAAGAAGACTACTTTTAGTACCAGATACAAGTTGTTCGAGTTTATGGCATTACCGTTTGGGTTAACGAACGCTCTAGCAATTTTCATGGATCTGATGCACCGAGTGCTGAGACCTTATTTGGACAGATATGTGATAGTTTTCATTGATGACATATTGATATACAGTCGGACGTGAGAGGATCAGGAAAGTCATCTTCGATCAGTATTGACAACATTGAGGGAACACAGATTGTATGCGAAATTCAGCAAGTGCAAATTTTGGATAAGAGAGGTGAAATTTTTGGGACATGCTATCAGCGGTCAGGGCATCCTATCGAGGGAGACAAGATTAGAGCGGTGATCGACTATAAGACACTAGAGACCGTCTCGGAGATACGGAGTTTCTTGGGTTTAGTAGGATATTACCGTCGATTTGTATAGGATTTCTCTACGATTGCAGGACCGATGTCGATGTTGACGAAGAAGGATGTTTCTTTTGTGTGGTCTGAGGAGTATGAGCAGGAATTTCTGGAGTTAAAGAAGAGATTGACTTCTATATCAGTGTTGACATTACTTGAGCCAAGGAAGAGTTTGACAGTTTACACTGATGCTTTGGGGACTTGTTTGGGATGTGTTCTGATGTAGGAGGGATGACAAGTAGCTTACTTATCCAGCGATTGCAACCACATAAGTGTAACTACCCAGTACACGATTTAGAGCTTGTAGCAGTTGTGTTTGCACTAAAGGCTTTGAGACACTACCTCTACGGAGAGAGGTTTGTCTTTTACACAGATCATCAGAGCCTACGCTACATCTTCACACAAAGAGATGTGAATATGCATCAGAGGAGATGGTTATAGTAGTTGAAGGACTATGACTTCATGATCAAGTATCATCCTAGTAAGGCCAATGTAGTGGCAGGTGCTTTGAGTAGATGCGGAGTTGACAGTCAGAATGGTACACGACATATGGGACTGTTGGAGGCAGTATCAGTTATGAGCATGTCAGACATTGCAGCTATGCACGATGTACAAATTTGTGGTCAGATGAGGGTGACAGTGTCACTGGAGCGGGTATTAGAGTGTCAGAGGGCTAATGGGCTTTATGAGCTGTTTAGTGAGTTAGCACGGGATCCCGAGTGCACTAATTGGACAGAGACGACGGATTGATGCGTGCTGCACAGAGGATGACTTTGGGTACCAGCAATGCTAGAGATCCGAGATAGTATATTAGAGGATGCTCACAGATCGCGTTATACAGTTCATCGAGCAGAACCAAGATGTCCCACGACTTGCGGAGATTGTTTTGGTGACCTGGTATGAAGGATGATGTGGGAGAGTATGTCCGGGGGTGTCATATATGTCAGCAGGTGAAGGCGGAGCATAGGCGACCAGGTGGATTGCTGCAGCTATTACCTAATCCTCAATGGAAATGGGAACACCTTACCATGGATTTTGTCAGTGGGTTACTGCAGACGTCTAGGCGACAGGATGCGATTTTGGTAATGATTGACAGAATGACGAAATCGGCGCACTTCATACTAGTTTTGATGCGATACGCGATTCCTCAGTTGGGCAGACTATTCGAGCAGGAGATTATCAGACTTGCATGGGGTGCCGGTCTCCATAGTATCTGATAGGGATCCCAGGTTGACTTCGAGGTTCTAGGGAGCGATGCAAAAGCAGTTTGGCACTAGATTGCAGTTCAGCACGGCGTATCATCCTCAGACAGATGGCCAATCAAAGAGGCTGATCCGGATTTTAGAGGATATGTTGAGGGCTTGCATTCTACAGTTTGGAGGTTTGTGGGAGGATTACTTACCACCATTTGAGGCACTGTATGGGAGGCCCTACGGTCACCAACGTGTTGGGCAGAGCCGGAGGTTACAGTTACGATAGGACTGAAAATAGTTATTGATCACACAGAGAAGATTCGACAGATTTGCCAGAGACTTCGAGTAGCATGGGACAGACATAAGAAATACGCGAATAGATACCACGAGAGTCTGAGCTATGAGGTTGGGGATATGGTTTATCTGAAGGTTTCTCTTTGGAAGGGCTAGCAGAGGTTTGGGATTAAGGGGAAACTAGCGCCGAGATTTATTGGACCTTATCGAGTTGTAGAGAAGATTGGCAGTGTGGTGTTCCGATTAGACCTACCGGTGGAGTTAGCGAGGATTCATCTTGCCTTCCACATTTTGATGTTGCGATTAGCTAGGATAGGGACTCGACCCATGGTTGATGTGCGACAGGTTGATATCCAGCCTGACACAACTTATGAGGAATGACCATTGGCAGTTTTAGATCGTAAGATCCAGACTCTCAGGAACAGGGAGATATCTAAGGTACTCGTAGGGTGGCAGCATCACTGTACGGAGGGACTTACCTGGGAGTTGGAGTCGACCATGCGGGAGAGTTATCCCTAGTTATTCCACGATATGTTTTAAACTAACTTAAATTTTGGGACAAAATTTCTTTAGTTGAGAATAATTGTAATGGCCTATTATTTATTAACGCCGTTATTTTAATTATTTCAGATTAGGACGCCAATTCGGATGACACGTGGACGACGTGATAGGTTAGGCATGACCGCATATAGGTATTGACTGTGATGTGTTAATATTATTTTTTATTATGATGTATTATTCATCACAGGTGTGTTTATATAATTAATTGTTGGGCGAGGTTGAGCACCGAGGTTTTGTGTCGTAGAACATGCCAACGCAAGGGTACAATAGCTGTGAGGCCGGGCGTTGGGGTAGACTAGATTAAATCATAGCAACATGACTATGGTGGAGGATTTGATTTAATGGGATTTAAAATAACTTTAGGCTAAAAATCAATTATGTACACTAAGTGTGGGACCGCCTCGAGAAGCATGCCGGACGTGGGGCACGGGAGTGCCGGGTAGTTGGGAAGTTAGTGTGACCCTAGTTACCATTTTATGAAATTTATTTGAGGGTTTGGATAGGTTATACAAGTTAAATCAATTGGAATTAATCAAGTCCTATAGTTTGAACTAAATAATCAATACACCTAGAATTGTCCTCGAGATGCACAACAGGGAGATTCAAGATAGATTGTGTTAGGATAAGGCATCCAAGAACTGAGTGACACAGGCTTGACCAGGACCGTCCGATTATCCTCGAGATGCGTGTGCATGTGAGATTAAAACACAATATATAAATATCGATTGATCGGTGTAGAACATGCAAATTGTGATTTATTCTTAGCTTGGAGAGGGAGATCAGAGCTGGAACTGAGGAAGAAAGAGAAATTGGCATTCAAAAAATGAAATATAAGGTAATTTGTTCATCAAATCTGGATACTTTTATGAAAATTTTATTATTGTGGAGTAGTAAGTTGGGTTCATCTGAGTTTTTTGAGAATTCATCTCTATTTTTGATTGATTTATTGCTATTGAGGTTTAGTTTGATGAATTACATGAGTTTGAATTGAGGTTATGGAAAAATTGAGGGAATTTAGTAGTTTCGAAATTTCAACATGCACACTTTGATTCTCTGCTTTTGGGTGAAAATTCATGTTTAATGGGTGTTTTGAAGAGGGAATGGATGCTAATGAAGAGTGCGTGTGTTATTGTAAGATATTGTGAGGAGTTAGGAACCAGAAAATTAGAAAATTCATTTTTGGAATCGTGCAGCGTGCAATTAGTGCGCTAGGTAATGAACACTAACGCGCTAATCACATTGGGGAAGATGATGAACAGTGCCGAAGATCAATTCGAGCGCTAATTGATCTGACTAGCGCCTTAATACACCTCTGAATTTTAATTAAAATATGAAAACGAGCCTAACTGATTATAAACCTAATTAATTGACCAATAAACCTCGGGATTAGATCTCAGGACTCACGGGACAGTAGTTGGAGTCGGGGACTAGTCGGGGGTAGGACCGAGGGCTATTTTAAGGATTTTTTAGCGTGGTTTGAGGTACGTAAAACCCAACTGAACACCACTACTACATTAACTTATTGTTTTCCATTTGATAGTAACTTATTGATAATCTTCGAGTCCATTCTTACTAGGACGGTTGAGTTTTCCGTCTATGTATCCGAGGAATGTGTGGTCACTTGCTAGGTATGTGGTCTAGGATACAATCGTAGGGTCGATGGTGTAGGCCATGACAGGGCTCTTGGTCCTCTGTACACATCTTGGATAGCTGGTTCACCCCCATTTGTGTATACTCTATGTTTATATTCATGCGACGAGCTTTTGCAGTTGTCTGCATTATTCCTTCTTTCTGCATGTTTATTTACACTGTTTATTGATTTTCGTTTACTTTCTTTAATTATGATGCACGGTGATTTTCCTTAGGATTTTACTTATTGGGCTCGTCATCTGCCTTTTGTGATGGCTGAGCGCAGATCCTAGTACTAGCAAGGGTAAGGGGATTCTTGGCAATTACATCTGACTTACCTACGCCGAGGCCTGTTGGTACGTGTGTTGATGTTTATACTTTTGATAATTTGTATATCTATTTGATTGGGAAACTATGTTTCACACCTGTACCTATATATATCATTGTTATAGTGGATCACCTATATGTATAATATTGCCAGGATTTTCCACTCTATGATGAATCAGTAAAAGTTATATATTTCTTTTGGTAATGACAAGACTTCGTTGTTATTCATTTTAAATGTTAATTAGCTTATTACTAAATCTAAACCTATATGTAAACTAACAAATAAATGGAGAAGATACGCCAAGGTGTCCGACAAGTGATGAATATGAGGGACGTGGCAGAGGCTTCAGGTGCTGAGGCAGGGAAGTAGATGGCCACGGGGCGGCCTTAGAATTTGGGGTCGTCACATAGAGACTCCAGTACCTAGGAGACCGGTGCAGACTTGAGAGCCAGTGCACACTACGACTGAGCCAGGCCAGGAGACGTCCCAGCGCAGGGTTCGGGGTAAGTTATTTATTTTCATAAATTATATGTTATGTTTTGTCTTAAGCATGCATGACGTAGTTGATGCATGGTTGACTTATGTTTATGTGGTCAGTGGGCCACATGGTTTGTGGTTGTCAGTTTTTATGGCAGTGTTGGACATGATTTAGTGGTGAAGTCAGAGTTATCGTGTGGAGAAACACGATGGGTAAATAAGTGTCAGTTGACCGAGATTGGTGACTAGATTAGGGTTTCTTGGACAAGTTTTGGTTAAGTACAGGTGGTGGTGATGTCACGGAAAAGTCGTGACCATGGTTCACGTGTGCGACATGCACCTGAGCTCGGTATGAAGACTCGACCCTGTAAGTGGGAGCGAGAAGGTGTTGTTCAAACTGTGAGTGGGTGCGGTAGTGTCCAAGGAATTGTAGAAGAGTTAGTCAGTGGTGGAACTGACGGGGAAGTGTGCGGTTTGATGAACTGGGATGTTACTCGGGATTGTTCAATTTCGAGGACAAAATTTTCCTAGTTGGGAAGAATTGTAACGACCCAAATTAATTTAATCGGGATTAGTGTTAATCACGGGGATTAACGGGTTAATTCGGGCGTTACGTGCACAGGTGGGCGGGCTCAGATATGAGTACCCAGGTTATATTGTGTTATTTGTATATGTTGTATGTCTATTATTGTGATGTAGGAATGTATTATTATTTTATAACCATCACATGTGTGAACGTTGCTATCGGGCAAGGTAACGAGTCTGGTATATGTCTCGAAATGCGTGTCAGGGACTGGGTACTAGGTATCGGGTAGTCGGGGTACGGGACATGAGTTGTCGGGGAGCTAAGTGCTAATGTGACTCACATATGATTTTTAAATGATTTATCCTAACCTAAGGTTGAATAAATGGATTAATTGAAGTCCTATAGTTGGATAGGAAAAAGAAATCAGGGTGCATAGGATGATCCTCGAGATGCACAACAGAGTGAAACAAGGACTGTAGTGTCATGATAAGGTGTCTAAAACTGGAGTGACACAGGGTGATCAATGACTGTTAGATTTTCCTCGGGATACGTGCACATAACATATTAGAACGACACATAAATATCGATTGATCGAAAATACATGCAAAATCAAACTATTCTCAACATATTTTGGGAGATCAATGAGTGAATCTGAGGTTGGGGAAGGAGAATTCGAGCTTTGGGGAGGGAATCCGAGCCTCACAACATTGATCCAAGGTAATTTATCCCTCATAAACTTGAATCTTTTGATAAAAATGGGGTTTTTGTGGGTTGAGGATAAAATGGAATTTTTGGATAAAATCACCACTGTTTTTGCTGAATTTGGTGTTCTTGAGGTTGGTTTTGATGAATCATGTCAATTAGAATCAGATTTAAGGGAAATTGAGGTGAATTTGGTGAATTTGAATTTACTAACATGCACACTGTGATTTTCGGATTTTGTGATAAAACCTTGTTTAATTAGTGTTTTTGATAGTAAATTGATGTTATTGGAGTGTGTGTATTGTTTCTATGATGAATTGAGGTGTTGGAAAATAAGGAAACCTAGAATTCGTTTTCTAAAATTTGGGCAACGTGCAATTAGCGCGCTAGGTGATGAACACTAGCGCGGTAATCACGTTGGGGAAGATGATGAACAGTGCTGAAGATCAATTAGCGTGCTAATTGATCTGACTAGCGCGCTAATACCAGAACCCTAAATTTTTAAAAAGGTGAAATCGAACCTAATGGATAAGCAACCACTTATTTAACCCATAAACACTATAAATGGACTTCAGGGACTGGGGAACCATAGCTCGGACACCGGGGAGCTAGGCGGGTCGGATTGACGGGTCGGAAGTCGGAGAGCTTATTTCAGGTGCGTAAAACCCTTGAGAAAATTACACTTTAATTTATGGCGTGTATTTATTCGATTATCTTATCATATGCGGTGACCGCTGGTGGTCACACATGGTTTTTTTCATCTTGGTTATGACTACACACTTGAGCATGGGCTAGTTTGCGACGACGACCGTGTAGATGAGAGTAGAATGTATCTACAACTGTCTCGAGGGATTAAGGGTACTCTTAGAACTAAAAAGCTTGGAAAGGAGTACACCCGTTATTGAGTTGAGGTGTAGTCATTGTAAGCCTGCTATTAAGCATTGGTTTATGCTAAGAACTCCGGTTAGCTATCGCATGACTGGCGGGTCATGGTTTTATCATGATTAAACGAGTGATGATTTATTTACCTATTGATTTTACGTTCAAGCCCATTTGGTTAAATTATTTGTTGGATTTTGGATGTTTTACATTTTCCAGTTGATGTGTGATTGATGTGATCGCTGTGATGGTTGTTTATTGCCAACCATGGGAATATGATTCATGTTGTTAGGGTCATATTCACATGTCTCGCTGGTTATCGATGTTTTCATAATTATCGTGTAGACTTATCTTGGAAATTTACTCACTGGGCTCATTGATGTATGTGTTGGGCAACTGAGCGCAGATCTTGGTATGAGCAAGAGCAAGGGAGAGAAGGTACTAGGCGACTATATATGAGGTCGTTGCAGCTGGCAGCTCGTGTTTTGACTAATATGTATGTATATATTATTTTGCTGGGTTTTGGGAACTTTTAGAACTTTATCACATGTATATGGATTACTGTTTACTTCGTCTCAGTTATATACATGGTGTTTATTTCAAGTTTTCCACTACCAAGGATTAATAAATTCTCATAAAATACGAATTAAATGCTTCCGCTGTTATTATTATTAACTAACCTGCTAGATGGTTAAGAGAATTTAACATTTCAATATAGTAGGATTAGTTAAACGGAGCGTTACTTTACAGAGCTGCTGATGTGGCAGCAGTGATGACGTGTCCAGTAACGTGACAGGCGCTGTTGGGCTTGCGAGCGAAGGGCGTGGGTCACGGAAGGAGATTGGGGTCGTCACATACACGAGGTACCATTGACTATCACGTTAGACAGAGATGCTACGTATACGTCCAGGATGTGGCAGATTATGCAAGAAGAGTATGGTACGCGCCTACAATTTAGCATAGTTTTCCGTCATCAGATCGACAGGCAGATTGAGAGGTTGATACAAGTTCTCAATGATATGTTGCGGGCATGTATGTTGGAGTTTGGTGGACCATGGGAATAGTACCTACCATTATGTGAGTTCACTTACAATATTAGTTATCAGGCTAGCATTAAGATGGCATCATTTGAGGCTTTGTATGGTAGATTGTGTCACTCACCATCCTGTTGGGCAGAGCCAGAAGACCGGGAGATATTGGGGCTTGAGATTTTTGTTGACCACATGGAGAAGGTCAAGTTGATCCATCAGAGGCTGAAAGGAGCACATGAGAGACAAAAGAAATGTGCTGGTAAGCATCACCATGTTCTCACGTCCTCCGAGGTAGCCTTTGTCTACTTAGGTTTCCCCTCGGAATGGTCTTTAGAGATTTAGGGTGAAAGGAAAGCTTGCACCGAGGTTCATCGGCCCTTTCATGACTAAGAAATGGGTCGGAAGAGTTGCATACGAGCTTAAGCTGCCTCTATAGATGTTAGGGGTCCATTTGGTTTTCCATATTTCGATGCTTCGACTAGTTGAGTTGAAGGCACGCATACAACCAACTGTTGACTTGAGTCAGATCAACTTGAGCGAGACATTTCATATGAGGAATAGCCCATTCAGGTCCTAGATCGAAAGGTACAACAGTTGAGGAGTAAGTCCATCCCAAAGGTACTCGTCAACTGGCAGTTCCATGATGATACGAAACTCACTTGGGAACGGGAGGACTACATGAGGGATAGATTCCCATACCTATTTGAGTTAGTTAAAATCCTAACTTAAACTTAATTTTGAGGAAAAATCTTCATTTTGTTAGGAATATTTGTTACAGCCTAAATTTCTAACCCCTATTTTGATCGATAATTCAAATCATCGACCCGTAATGTGGGTCCCACACCGTGATGCGCACACTAAACGAGGCACATGATTAAGGTATATTTTATTTTTGTAGTGATGTATGCTTAGTGTGTTATATTTGTGTAGTCTAATTAAGTCGGTTCATGCAGTTGTAGAAGTTGAGATAAGAGCTGGGACACGCCTCGAGTTATGTGCGAGTCGTGGGGGTCGAGTATCAATTGGGTTTTGTGGTTCATACGCAGCGGAAAATTCAAAACAATTTTTGAAAAACCCCAATAGATCGCAAATAAGTTACATTAAACTAGATCTACAAAAGTAAACCATACCTTGATTGGTGATTTCCTTATCTGATTGTTTGATCTTCAAGATGTTCAAGCGCGCGTCCTCTATTAGAAATCCACACATGAACGATGCCTACAATTTGGAGTGCTAGCCCCAAGAGAGATTGAAAACGTTTTTCTTTCTCTCCCAAAACCAGAGAGTTCGAAAATTAAAAAACGAAATTCTTATATTATGTTTTTGGGTATCACCCTTTTTTTTATGAGTAGATAAGCTTTCACTTAGATCCTATTCGTAATACAACTATTGTATTTACGATGTTTAAGTAAATTTGAAATACAACTATTGCATTTACGTTTTTTAAGAAAATTACACATATACCCTTATTAATAAATTATCATATAACGAATCATAAAGGGTTATATACTATGAATTTTATTTTATAAAATTCAATACTCTGGACCATTTGAAATTGCTCAAAACCATTCTTTGTGTGCGACCTATTAGGTTCATGAGATGTTGGTAGTGAACTAAAACCATTTTGGTACACAAGTCATAAGCAGTCTCTAGCAAGGCATTATGACTACCCAAGTAGCATGAATATCAAAATCTAAACAACCTAATGAATAATGTATATCATATCTTTTTGTCGTGCGATATCCTTTGATTAAATATAAGGTATGGAAAGTCACACTTAACATTCAATCGTACTAGTCTTGATCTTTAGATAGATTGAAAACATCCAAGCGACATTGATCATATCAATTCACTTAGACTTGGCCATTTAACAATCTAACACATCGAGGGATCCACTGATATCTCTCTCTTTATGAGAGCGATGAAATTCTTTCTTGATTACACACCTTCACATATTGCTCACAAGATAACCAATCACAATCTTTATAATCGTCCTGTTAAAGAAAATGTTTGATTGTGTCAAATTATCATGCTCCAAAATATTGAAGTCTATGGTAATTTCAAGTCGAAGGACTAAATGATATGCCTATTAAGAGTAACAGCTATGACTTAATCCATGTGGTGTTCTCATAGTGGTTTGGTCCAGTACCTTATTTCTTAATAAGTACTCATGATCTCGATTCGTATTCCTATATGTATGATCATCACATGACCATCAATAAAAACTCAGGCTAGTCTTAATTCATTATAGTTCCCTGTAAAATGACCGACTAGGGACATTTAGGATATTTCAACAAATATCCACGGATCTTATTATAAGGTAAATATGCAATCACTTATAATAAAACAACAAATGATAAACCTCTATTTTCTTAACTAAAAAAAATGTAAGATAAACAATGTTTGTTGATTGACCTAGGCACATGCCCCAACATCTCCCATTTGCACTAGGGCCAATCATTTATGTATCTAATACCCAATGACCTAACATGACCATCATGCTTCAGTTGTGGAATAGCCTTTGTCAAAGGATCTGCAATATTGTTTTCTGTAAGAACTCTGCAAATCTTCACGTCTCCCCTCTCAATGATTTCTCTAATGAGATGAAAACGTCTACGTATATGTTTAGATCTATGGTGAGATCTTGGTTCCTAGGCCTGTACTATAGCCCCATTGTTATCACAGCACAAACAAACAGGGTTAGCAATACTTGGAACCACACCTAGTTTAGATATGAACTTTTTGATCCAAATTGCCTCCTTAGCTGCATCGGATGTTGCAATGTACTCAGCTTCAGTTTTAGAATCGGCCACAGTCTCTAGCTTTGAACTTTTCCAGCTCATTACGCCTCCATTTAAAGTAAACACATATCTAGACTGCGATCTTAAGTTATCGATGTCAACTTGAAAACTTGCATCGGTGTAACTACCATAGACCAAGAACACTTCTTTAGTCCTGATCAAGTACTTAAGAATATTCTTTACTACTATCCAGTGAGTCTTAACGGGATCAGACTAGTATGTACTTGTTGTGCTTAAAGCATATGATAAATCAGGTCAAGTGCATAACATGACATACATGATAGATCCAATGGCTGATGCATATGGAATCATATTCATGCGTTCTCGCTCATCATTAGTCTTTGAACATTGAGTCATGCTGAGAGTTATTCTATGAGACATTGGCAACTACTCTCTTTTAGTGTCTTACAAACTGAACTTATTTAGTACCTTGTCAATATAAGCACTCTGACTTAGGCCGATCAGCCTTTTAGATCTATCCCTATAGATCTTAATCCCAAGGATGTAGGTTGCATCTTTAAGTCCTTCATTGAGAAACACTTCCTCAACCAAGACTTGACACTCTGTAAGGTTGGGATGTCATTTCCAATGAGTAATATATCATCAACATACAGTACCAGAAAAACAACCACACTCCCATTGACCTTCTTATATACACAAGGCTCATCTTTATTTTGAATGAAACCAAATTCCTTAATTGCTTCATCAAAACAAAGATTCCAACTCGAGAAGCTTGCTTTAATCCATAAATAGATCTTTAAAGCTTGCACACCTTCCTAGAATTCTCAAGATGAACAAACCCTTCAAGGCTGTATCATATACATGTCCTCAAGTAGCTTTCCACTTAGAAAAGTTGTTTTGACATCCATTTGTCATATCTCATAGTCATAATATGCGGCTATGGCAATAAGAGTTCTAATGGATTTAATCATGGCTACAAGAGAAAAAGTCTCATCATAATCAACACCTTGAGTCTGTCTGAAACCTTTTGCTACTAGTCATGCTTTATAAGTATGCACATTGCCATCCATATCAGTTTTCTTCTTGAAAACCCATTTACATCCAATGGTGTTACCACCTTCAGGTAAATCAACCAGGTTCCAAACTTGGTTATCATACATTGATTTCATCTTAGAGTTCATGGCACTAAGCCATTTATCTGACCTAGGGCTACACACAACCTCCTGATAAGTAGTAGATTCATTTTGATTCATAACCAACACCTCGCTATTATCATTAATAAGGAATCCAAATCTCTCTGGTGATGTCTTACCCTATTAGACCTACGCGGGCCATGTGATACCTATGGAGGCTCAACTAGTTTAAGCCTTTGTTAATCTCCCACTATCAGTTGAGTGTTTATTTGTGGTTCTTGAACTTTTTCAAGACTAACTTTATTCACATTGTTATCTTTTGAAATAAACTCTTTCTCCATAAAGACACTATTTCAAGCAACAAACACTTTGTTCTCAGTGGGATTATAAAAGTAGTATCCTTTAGTTTCTTTAGGATAACCAACAAATGCACAATTGGTAGATTTTTCTGATAATTTTTCTGAGATCTATCGTCGTACGAAAATGTCATAGCCCCAAATCTTAAGAAAAGACAAACTTGGTCTTTTTCCAAACCACATCTCATGTGGTGTTTTATCAACTGCTTTAAAAGGAACACGATTCAGTGTAAACGCAAAAGTTTCTAAGGAATAACACCAAAAGAAATAAGAAGATCTGCATGACTCATTATAGACCGAACCATATCCAATAAAGTTCGATTTCTCCTCTAGAAACACCATTCCATTGTGGAGTTGATGGAGGAGTTAACTGTGAGACAATCCCACAGTTTCTAAGATGATCATCAAACTCTTCACTTAAATATTCACCACCTTGATCTGATCGAAATGCTTTAATAGTTTTGCCAAGTTGATTTTGCATTTCATTCTAAAATGTTCGAAACATCTCAAAAGATTTACCTTTATGTTTCATGAGATACACGTAACCATATCTGCTGAAATCATCAGTAAAAGTAATGAAGTACTGATAACCACCTCTAGCCATTGTGTTTATAAGGTCGCATACATCAGTATGTATTAGACCCAATAAGTCACTTGCCCTTTCACTGTGTCCAATAAAAGGACTCTTTGTCATCTTGCCTAATAAACAAGATACACATGTTTCATATGATTCAAAATCAAATGAATCTAAAAGTCCATCTTTATGGAGTTTAGAAATGCGTTTCTCATTTTTATGGCCAAGTCAACAATGCCAAAGGTAGGTTTGGTTCAAATCATTTGACTTAAATCTCTTTGTATTTACGTTAAAAATAGGAGTATTTATGGACCTTTTCATGTTTAGAATATAAAGATTGTCGCACAAATCAACATTTGCATAAAAAATGTGTTTTCAAGAAATGGAGCATTTATTATTATCAATAGTGAAATTAAAACCATCTAAATTCAAACATGAAACTGAAATGATGTTTGGCTCAAAGCAGGGACATAATAACAATTATTTAAAACTAAAACTAGTCCACTAGATAAAGACAACTCATAGCATCCTACAACCAATGCAGCAACCTTTGCTCCATTTTTGACTCGTAGGATAATTTCTCCTTTCTTTAGCTTTCTACTTTTGGTGAGGCCCTGCACATTAATGCAAATGTGAGAACCGCATCTAGTATCCAATACCCAGGAATCACTAGTAGACAAGCTAATTTCAATAACGTAAATACTTGAAATAGTAGTCATTCTACTCTTCTTTTTCTTTTGATATTTAAGAAAGAGCTTGCAATTTCTTAACCAATGCTCATGTGCATGACATAAATGAAAATTTTCTTCTTTTTCTTTTTCTTTCTGGAATTATAAAGTGGAAACAACCTTAAGCATAACTTGTTCCACAGGATTTGTGACTGGCACAATACCCTTGGCAACTTTAGTCTTGTCTTTGGTCTTCTTCTTCAAAGCCTTTCCTTTCTGAACCATTAACACATTGGCCATGGGTTTCATGACATTCTGTTTAGCAGTTTTGAGCATCAAGTACAATTCTCTCCATATTATTCATATTGTAGTTTATCACAAATTGTAAAAAACTATCAAGCAATGAATTAAGGATCAAATCCATAGCCAACTCTTGGCTTATGGGAAATTGAAGTCTGTCAACATGAAAAATCTAACCCTTCATTTTTAGAACATGAGGGCTAACCAACGCACCCCAACCATTTTGCAAGAATGGAGGTTCTTGATTGTATCGAAATTTCTTACCTAGCCTGTTGTTGGAACATTTCCTACAACATAGTAGCTATGTCGTAAGCTTCCATGTGTTCCATGTCCTTCTAAAGTTCAGGAACCATGGTTACCAACATAATGCATGCAACATAGTAGAATTGCTGACATGCTTGGAATGTGTATCCTTCATGGCTCTTGCAGCATTGGCTGGTGGTTCCATAGGAAGAACCATCCAGGACGTACAACTTGCGTTCATGCTTAAGAACAATTCTCAAGTTTCTAAACCAGTCAAGAAAGTTTATCCCATATAGTTTATCCTTTTCAAGGATGGATCGCAGTGACAAGGGATTTGTGTGATTTGATGAAGCCATTAATCTACAACAAGATTATGCAAAAGGTCATTTTTAGTATAGAGGAATAGACTCTCATTAAATTAACAACCCTCCTTAAAACACTATGTTAATTTAAGGGACTAAAACCCATGTTTCACCCAATTCAAAGACAGCTAAGGCATGACACTTTAAATTAGGTTATGTAGGTTACCTTTTAACAATTAAATCATATGTAACTTTTAGTTGTTTTTACGAGATTATGACATCTTATGTCTTAGCATATTTTTATCTCATCTTGTGCCTAAAGCTCAAAACCGTTTTGATAGCATTATCAAGTCTAACCATTTCAAACAATAGAGTAACCATTACTCAATTTTCCTCACCAAGATAACACAATACACTCTGCTAGGGCCGACCCATATTGATGTGATCGAAACCTTGACAAGTGTTTGAGAATGGGTGGCACTTGACTTAAAATTTATAAGAGGGATTTTATTTGTTTTAGGCAACAAATTTCTATTCCAAAAATCAAAATCGCCTAAAATTTCTCATTACTTTAGACAATTTAATTGACCAAAACTGCCCCTCATTTTTATTTCTGAAAATTAATTAAAACGTTGTTAATTAACACGGACCCACCTCTAACTCAATATCTAATTCTAATCCAATTAGAATTTAAGATACTTGGAATCCTGATCCAATTTCAATTTGTTATACATCTCACCTATCATATAGGATTTTTCCACTATTCTTATCCGATTACGAGTTTATCTCCTATCTAATAGGAATATACTAACAGATAACAACAATGAGACATATAATCAATGGTAATTTCAATTCTTGGATTAAGAAACGAAATATTAATCATGCACTCAATAGCAGAATCATATTATATTAATCATATTAACCTAAACATGATTTCTAACATGGAGACATACATGATTACTTCACAAAATGAACAATGTATTCAACAACTGAATCATATTAAATCAATCATATTAACCTAAACATGATTTCTATCGTGGAATATACAAAATTCAAAGTGTTCAATTTAAAACACATATTAATCGACATATCAATGAAACACATCATGCATATGTATCAAATATATGAATTAACAACATGCTTTAAAATGAATTCTTGATAACAACTATCACATAACCTATATGTATATCATATATACCTTAATAACAATCATGCTTTTACACATATATCACATATACATCAAAGAAAGCATGCAAACGTTTAATAGAACTGAGCCTATGGCTCTGATGTCACTATTGGGTTTTGGGGTTCATACGCAGCGAAAAGTTCAAAACAATTTTTGAGAAACCGCAACAGGATGCAAATAAGTTCCTTTAAACTAAATAAACACAAGTAAACTATACCTTGATTCGTGATTTCCTTCTTTGATTGTTCGATCTTCAAGACGTTCAAGCACACGTACTCTATTAGAAATTTACACATGTACGGTGAGCACAATTTGGAGTGCTAGCTCTAAGAGAAATTGAAAACATTTTTCTTTCTCTCCCAAAATCCAGAGAGTTCAAAAATTAAAAAAATGAAATTCTTATATTACATTTTTGGGTATCACCATTTTTTTATGTGTAGATAAGCTTTCACTTAAATCCTATTCATAATACAACTATTATATTTACGATGTTTAAGTAAATTCGAAATACATCTATTATATTTACGTTGTTTAAGAAAATTACGCATATACCCTTTTTAATAAGTTATTATATAACGAATGATAAGGGGTTATGTACTATGAACTTTATCTTATAAAACTCAATACTCTGGGCCATTTGAAATTGCGCAAAGCCATTCATTGTGTGCAACTCAATATGTTCATACAACGTTAGTAGTGAACTACAACCATTTTGGTACACAAGTCATAAGCGGTTTCTAGCAAGGCATTATGACTACACAAGTAGCATGATTATTAAAATTGATACAACCTAATGAATAACATATATCATATCCTTTTGTCGTGCGATATCCTTTGATTGGCATGGAAAGTCACCCTTAATATTCAATCGTACTAGTCTCGATCTTTAGATAAATTGAAAACATCCAAGCGACATTGATCATATCAATTCACTTGGACTTGTCCATTTAACAATCTAACACTGTTGGGTTTTGGGGTTCATACGTAGCGGAGATTACAAAATAATTTTGAGAAAAACCCCAATAGGATCCGAATCTGATTCCATTAAAACATGTTTAAACTATGAAAACTTAATCATACATCAGTCACAATATACCTTTCTAAAGGTTAATTGATCTCTAAACGCGCTCAACGACGAACGCCCTCTATCAGCAGTCCACACATGAACGGCGGCCAAGATTTGAAGTGTTAGCTTCGAGATATTACCAAACCTTTCAGTTTCTCTCCAAAACGATCCAGAACATACCAAAAATGCTAAGTTGTTTCTTAAAATGAAAAATAGAGTTTTGGCCTTTTTTAAATCTTTAGTACTTGTATTCTAACTTAAAGCGTCTATTTATACAACCCTTGTATATAGACGGTTAAGTAAATTGCACATATACCCCTACTTAAAGAAGTATAAGTGTAATACACTACAAGGACATTTCTGTCATGAATTTTATCATATAAAATTCATTTTTCTGAACCATCTTAAAATCTTACAAAACCATTCTCAACGTGCGACCTAATAGGCTCATACAACATTGGCAGTGTACCAAAACACATTTTGGTATACAAGTCATAAGCGGCCTCTAGCAAGACATTATGACTACCCAAGTTGTACGAATATCAAATCAATACAACCTAATCAATAGTGTATATAACATCCTTTTGTCACACGATATCCTTTTGATCAAACATAAGGCATGGAATTGTCATCTAATATGTTCAATCGTACTAGTCTCGATTTCTAGGTAGACTGAAAACATCTAAGTGGCATTGATCAATATCAATTCACTTAGACTAGGCCTTTTAATAGTCTAACACATCGAGGGATCCACTGGATATCTCTCGTTATATGAGAGGGATAAATTCTATCTCGATTACACAACTTCACCACATTATTCACACAGTAACCAATCACAACCTTTATAATCGTCTGGTTAAAGACAACGTTTGATTGGGTCAAATCACTGTATTCCTAATGTTGAAGTCTCTGGTAATCTCAAGTCAGAGGCTGAAAAATATACCTATCATGAGAAACAACTATGACTTAATCCATGTGATGTTCTCATAGCGGGTCGGTCCAGTACTTTGTTCCCTAACAAGTACTCATGATCTTGATTCGTATTCCTATACATATGATCATCGTACGATCACCAATAAAGACTCACACTAGTCTTAATTCATTATAGTTTCCAGTATAATAATCGACTAGGGACATTTAGGATATTTCTGTAAATACCCATGGATCTTATTATAATGTAAACATGCAAATCAATTATAATAAATAGCAAATGAAATCCTCTATTTTATTAACTAAAATGTATTCATAAAGACTGTTAATGGATTGACCTAGGGCACATTTCCCAACATCTCCCACTTGCTCTAGGGCCAATAATTCATGCATCTAATGCCTAATGATCTAACATGACCATCATGTTTCGCTTGTGGAAGAGCCTTTGTCAATGGATCTACAACGTTGTCTTCAGTAGGTGCTCTGCAAGTCTTTACGTCTCCCCTCTCAATAATTTCTCTGATGAGATGAAAATGCCTGAGTATATGTTTGGATCTACGATGTGATCTAAGTTCCTTGGCTGTACTATTGCCCCGTTATTGTCACAATACAAACAAATATGGTTAACAATACTTGGAACCGCACCTAGTTTAGAAATGAACTTTTTGATCCAAACTGCCTCCTTTGCTGCATCGGACGCTGCAATATACTCAGCTTTATTGTAGAATCTGCCTAAGTCTCTTGCTTCGAACTTTTCCAGCTTACTGTACCCCCTATTCAAAGTAAACACATATCCAGACTGCGATCTAAAATCATCTATATCAGTTTGAAAACTTGCATCTGTGCAACCATTTACAACTAGATCATTTTCAAAACCTCCATAGACCAAGAATACTTCCTTAGTCATTCTTAAGTACTTAAGGATGTTCTTTAATGCTATCCAGTGATAAAGATTATGTAATCAAGAAAGTCACCTTTAATATTCAATTGTACTAGTCTCGATCTTTAGATAAATTGAAAACATCTAAGCGACATTGATCATATCAATTCACTTGGACTTGTCCATTTAACAATCTAACAAATCGAGGGGTCCACTGATATCTCTCTCTTTACGAGAGGGACAAAATTCTTTCTTGATTATACACCTTCACATATTGCTCATATGATAAGCAATCACAATCTTTATAATTGTTCGATTAAAGAGAGCATTTGATTGTGTCAAATTACCATGCTCCCAATATTGAAGTCTATGGTATTCTCAAGTTGAAGGACTAAATGATATATCTATTAAGAGTAACACCTATGATTTAATCCAGTGGTGTTCTCATAGCGAGTCGGTCCAGTACCTGGTTCCTTAACAAGTACTCATGATCACGATTCGTATCCCGATATGTATGATCATCACATGACTATCAATCAAGACTCATGCTAGTCTTAATTAATTATAAATCCTAGTATAATGACCGACTAGGAACATTTTGGATATTTCAACAAATACCCACGGATCTTATTATAAGGTAAATATGCAAAAATTTATAACAAAACAACAAATGATAAACCTCTATTTTATTAACAAAAAAAACTGTAAGATAAATAATGTTTGTAGATTGACCTAGGATACATGCCCCAATAGTATCTAGTGATATTGTAAACCTCAGTTTGTTTAAATATAAATTAAGGAATTATTTTTATAAGCCTAAGGTGTTATGTAATGCAAATGAAATTTAAAAGTCCTATAGTTTCCAATTAAATTACAACAACAATAAGACTTACCTTGGGATACGTGTTGGCACACACTCCCATGAAGCTTGTGTCATTAATATGTGTTAGGTGGTTGGAAATTAGTGGGTTTAAGAGTGTTTGGTGCCCATAGGATTTCCTAGAGATAGACTAAGTACACATGATGAAACCCCTAACTATAAAAACCCAACTTAGAACATTTTTGCTCCATTTTGCATGCTTGTGAGAAAAGAAAATTCATAGCAAACATGGCTTGAAAATTGAAGTTTTAAAGGACAAATTCAACAACCAAGTGAAGCCCAAGTTCTAGGGATGAAGTTGATAAACCTAGGTGAGCTTTACTAACTTCTAATGCTTCAAAATTTTTGAGTTGTTGCCTATGGATTCATGGGAGTTATGTATGAGATCAGTTTCAAAGTGTTCTAATGATGTTTTGATGCATTTCTAAACTTTGATTTCAATCCTCAAGATAAATTTTTGAAATTGGTGGGTTTTGCTCAAAAATGGGGTTTCGTACATGAAATTGAAATTCAGGATTTTGGGCTTAAATGCATGTTTGTTTTCAAAATCTAATATCATTTTCAAAATCCTTGTGTTTTTCTTCTAAATCTAGTATAAAGAAGTTTCCAAATAAGTGGAGTTTCAATGAAGTTATACTCTTTTAAAGTTGTTGTGCTCAATTAGTGTTTGATCAAATGCATGTGTTAATTTGCATATAATTTGATGAAGTGCATGTGAATATATCGAAGTGCCTTTCTTCTTATGAATGTTGAGGGTGTTATGGACCCTTGGTGGAGAGAGCGAGAGTTAGGGATGAAGGAGAGGTTTTTCTCGAGTTAGGAAACCCAAAAATCTGTCGCAGATTTATGGGTTTCTACACTCAACACGCTGGGCATTCCAACCAATACGCTGACGCCCAACGCGCTTAGTTCTTTGGGCAGCTGAAATTCAGCAACTTTTCTTATTTTCCTGCAACACCTAACACAAGTCTAAACCCACCTAAACCACCCTAAAACATGTCTAGACATTTAAAAAACCTAGGAGAGTATTTTTGAAGTCCTGGTGCGAGTCGGAGTGTTGGGAGGCCAGATTAGCTAAGGAAATTGCTTGAACTTATGAGTATACCAGTTGACATTTTATCTTGCATTTCATTTCCTTTATTATTGATTAATTTATAGTCTATTCACTAAACTTAGCCTATTGAAATTCAACATCATGAGCTTCTTTGATTTTATTTCAGTTTTGGAATATTGATATCATGGTGTTTCCCTTGAATTGGTTTCATTGACTCTAGTACCAATGCTATGTCGATTCTTTGTTGTTTTGAATTATTGAATTGGTTATTAATAACATGTTATTATTGTAGACATAACAACAAATGCGTTGATGGTTTTTTTGTAATCACTTCGCTTAGGTTTTTGTTAGTTATCCCTATGCTTTGATAAATCTATACGTGAGTCATTTTTGAATAAGTAAAGTAGTTTTAGCACCTAGGCCCCTTACTAGAACGAGATGTGATGACTCATGTGGCTAGAGTCCTTAGGGATGTCAGCAGACATGCTACCCAACTTTGCATGACACTCGGGGTCAGAGTCCCTGAGGTAGTATACACTCGGGGGTTAATGTCCCAGACGACATTTGTATTAGAGGCCCTCGTACTATATGATTATTAAAATTGTGTGATGCGGTTCACTACCGATTGGACCTAGATCACCACTACTTTGTCTAATGTTAGTATCACTTGTTCAACTCTGGTATTTACTCGCATATGGTTTACTATTCAGTATTTTCTATCTATATGCCTTTAAATACTATTAGAATGTTGAAATGTGAAATAAACTTATCATTGAGTATTAATGTTATATTCTTTTATTCATTGTCCTTTTTATGATGGTGGGTGCAGAGCCATCGACCAGGAGGCCAGGTAAGGAAAGGATCGATGATTACCTCGAAGCCAGCGATCCAGCACTGCTTCAATTTCGTAGGTCTTCTTATATTTTGTTGTATTAGCATTATTATGTCTTTTGTTACACTTTGGGTTGTATATTGGGTTGAGTGTTTATTTCCCCTACCTGACTTAGATTGTCACACTATTTACTATATTTTGAGGTTTATATGCATGTGGTATTTTTCCTGGTTTTCCACACTTGGGATTATTTTAAATGGTTTCTGCATATTATCTATGGCTTATGTATAAACTGTTAAGACCTTTGCTAAATAACTAAATTAATAAAAATTCTTAATTAACTATAAATTTCATTATTTGGTAGGACTTCTGTATTACTTATCCTGAACATGAGTAACGAGGTGTATACGTTGTAAAGGCTAACTAACATGTAGTTAAGTTATGCGGTGTAGAGATTGGGGCTTAATTATGGGATTGGGCTAGACAGTGGCCTAGATTAGGAGAGGGGGCATCACGTATACATTGTAGATTATGTCGGGTTTTCCACTTTAGATTGATGTTCAGTTGTGACATGAAATTAATATTTGATTCCATACTATTCATGTATGATAAGTCTTTTGCTAAATTAATTATTAACTATGTTAAAACATATGAAAAAGGTATTTAACTAACATAACCGACAATAAGGTTAACCAAATGAATGAACTGGCCTATTTTATAATTAAATGACACAAATTGCCATAGTACAAGGTTTGTGGCATGGTAATGGACGTTAGTGGGGCATGGGACCTAGCGGGTAGGTGATATAACAAGGTTGTGGGGCCCGCGCGCACCATGTGGTAGCCTGGAAATTTGGGGCCGCTACAGTTGGTATCAAAGCGAGGTTTGCTTGGGAAAAAGTTTAATAAAAGAGCATAAAAATTCAGCAAACAAATTTTAGATGTGCAAACCCGATGTACTTTCCATAGAGCTCAAGTTGGGAAGTGATTGTAAGATAGGTAGGCTTAGGGTTATATACGTGTTATGTTTTAATTGTATACTACATACTATACGCATATATATACTGAGATTGATCCGACACACGTTTTTGATGCAGATACCGATGGAGGGAATGCCTCTTACTACTCAGCCTAAGGTTCGGAGAGACCGTGACCGACTAGAGATACTTAGATAATACACTAATTTGCTTAGAGTGTTGATGATAGGTTCATGGTACACCATGCCCAACTTACTGAAATACTTCAACAGCAGTGACGCCAGCTGCCATTACAATATTTTTTGCACTTACTATGCAAGCAACAATTGCCCCAATTACACTTCAGGTGCTGGTTCAGTCTGTAGCTTCGGAGACATTAGTTGGGGGAGTTGCGCCAATAGTGATACATGTTAAGGCATTGGTTCCTACTCTAGCGACTATTGAACAACCTGTTATTGTATCCACTTTAGGTAGAACTATGTTTATAGAGGCTAAGCTGGTCAAGGACATCATACGATTTTAACCTGGCTACTTTTACAGAGCAGGTGACTTGAAGGTAGCCGAGAAATGGTTATTATCACATCAACGGCTTCATAAGCAGCTGAACGTTAAGGAGAAAGATCAGGCGTGCTTGTTGAGTTTTTATTTTAGGGGCGACACAACGGTCTGGTAGACTACATATTCAAATACTCATCCATACCCTACTATATGGGTTGAGTTCAGACATATTCAATGATGAGCACATTCCTATTGAGGTACAACTCAAGCTGAGAGAGGAGTTTTTGGTATTATACATGGCAATATATCGGTCCTATATTATATGGAAAGGTACCAATATTTGTTGCAGTACGCCATGGACGTGGCAAGGACAGAGAGACGAGAACATTGTCTCTTTAGATTTACTATTTTGTCTGATGTCTAGACGAGATGATTGCCAGTGCCATTATGTCCTCTAGATCCCACAGTTTGCAAAAGATTTATGATAGAGCTCTTTCCCACAAACTTATCTTCTACAGAGACAGTCAACATGTGTTTATGGTATATCAGAATCATTCTTGACAGAGTTCTCGCTAAGATCAAAGGCCAAAGAGAAAGAGTGACCAGTAGGTTAGGCAAGGATAGGGGTAGAGAGCTCGCAAGGATGATTGGCAGGTAGATTATGGGCATAAAGATGATAGGGATCGATGAGATGGTTAACTTAGATATGATAATCACCAGGTGGAACATACGATTGCCCTTGCACCTACTAAGTAGTCGAGATAACAGTATAGACAAGTTAGGGATCAGGGAAGCCGTGACAAGGGTCAAGGTCAGGTTAGGGACTTAATGGCAAGCTAGTTGAGAGGTAGGTAGATGTTGTTGTTTTTATTGTGGACAAATTAGACATTACAAGGCAGATTATGGGAGACCATCACCACCACCACAACTAGATCATGCTAAAGAGAGGTCCCATGTTGTTGCATTTTTTGTTGCACATCCTGAGAGGAAGGCGACTAGGTAACTCGTTGAGGATAATTTCTCTATTTTTGACAAACCCATGCATGTTATGATCGATTCTGGCCGTACTTTGTCTTTTATTCCCGAATGCATGGTACGCGAGCTAGGGTTATCGACACTAACATTAGGCACACATCTTGTCCTCAGTACAAACGGTTTGGATAAGATATACTCTAATCAGATATGTCGAGATTGCACAATAGAGGTTGAGGGATATCCATTGCCGACAAACTTGCGAGTCTCAGAGTACCTTGAGTTTGATGCATTACTTTAGATGGATTGGTTGGTAGCATAACATTCACAGTTACATTGTCTCAGTGAGAACCTCACATTTTTGTCTTCTTAGGATTTTAAAGTTCACATTTACCAGAGTTGCCACTACATTATCAATCACTAGAGACCGATTAGCTATGATACGATTATTGAGCCATCTCCAAGGAAAATGATTACTATTAAGGATGTCCAAGTTGTTAGGGAGTTTCCGATGTATTTCTGGATGATTTTTCTGGATTACCACCACCTCATCTGCAAAGTTCATTATTGAGTTATTATAAGGGACAAATTCGATATTTAGCCGACCATACAGGATGTCAGCCTCAAAGTAGTTGGAGGAATTATTACCACAAGGGCTTCATTCACCCTAATACGTCTCATTAGGGAGATTTGGTCCATTTTCTAAAGAAGAACGACGAACTATGAGGATGTGTATTGATTTTAGGAAGTGAATCATGTGATAATCAAGAATCGATACCTACTTCCCAGATCAAAAATTTATTCGATTAGTTGGCAGGAGCTAAGTTCATCTTAAAAGTTGATTTAAGCTAAGGCTATCATCAACTAAGGATTCAAGAAGAGGATATTGAAAAGACCGCATTTAGTACGAGATACGGGTTGTTTTAATTAGTATTCATTCCATTTGGACTGACTAATGCCCCAGTGATCTTCATGGACTTAATGCACTAGGTCTTGAGACCATACCTAGATCGATATGTTATGGTGTTCATTGACGACATCTTGATTTACAACAAGACTCATATGGTGCAAGAGAGACATTGCAGGGTGGTTTTAAGGACACTGAGAGAGCACAGGTTGTATGCTAAGTTCAGCAAGTATGGCTTTGGCTAAGTAAGGTGAAGTTCTACAAACACGTCATCAGTGATCAGGGTGTATTCGTGTATTCTGATAAGGTTCGAGCGATTATTAACTGAAGGACGCTTGAGTCTGTTTCTGACATTTGGAGTTTCTTAGGATTGGCAAGATATTGCCATCGATTTGTGCATGATTTTTCTTTTGTTGCAGTGTTGATGACTAGGTTGATCAAGAAAGATGCCAAGTTTGATTGGTCAGAGGAATGTGAGGAGGCTTTTTGGGAATTGAAAAAAATTGATTTAGCGTTAGTGTTATATTTACCAGAGTCTGGGAAAGGATTTTCAGTTTACAATAATTCCTTAAACATTGGGTTGATGTGTGTCTTGATGCATGAAGGTAACCCAGTTGCTTATTTATCTACATGATTGAGACTCCACAAGGGTAGTTATCTAGTACATGACTTGGAGCTGCAAAAGTCATTTTTTCATGGAAGGCCTAGAGGCATTGTCACTTTAGAGAGAAGTTAGTGTTGTTCACCGATCATCAAAGTCTAAAGTATTTATTTACTCAGAGGGATCTAAACATGTGATAGAGGAGACGGCTTAAGTTATTGAAGAACTATAACTTTACCATTAAGTACCATCTAGGGTAAGGTGAATGTTGTAGTAGATGCATTGAGTTGGAGCAGCATTGATAACCAAACTATTGTTCATCGTATGACACAATGAGCATGGGTGTTTAGTGGCAATGTTAGTGATGTGTGTGACATATGCTTCTACAGTTGGGCCACATATATGTTGACATATAAGAGTTTCGATTGTGTTTTTGGAGTGAGTTTCCTTATGTCAGATGGCTGATAGGCTCTATTAGTGGTTCTGTAGGCTGTGTCAAATGGCTGATGGGCTCTATTAGCGATTCTGTAGGCTAGCACGGGACCTGTAGTGTACTGATTAGATTGAGTCGTTTGATCAGTGTTTGAGACATAGACACATTAGGTTGTGGATACATATGGTACAGGAGCTCTAGAACGACATTCTAGAGGATGTACACCGATCGCAGTATACAGTTCATCTTGGTTAGACAAAGATGTATCACGGCTTGAGGAGATCATTTTGGTGGCTAAGGAAGAAGGCTTATGTTGGAGATTACGTTAGGAGTTGTCATATTTGTCAGCAGGTTAGGGTTAAGTATATAAGAGCAACCAAATTGTTATAGTAGTTAACTTCGAGGAGACACGATGCAGTCTGGGTAGTGATAAAAAAACTAAAAAAATTTAGCGCATTTCATTTTGATTTCTATGAGATATTCCTTTCCACAACTGAGCATTAAATTTAAGAGGGAGATCATTAGGCCACATGGAGTGCCGATATCATTATGTTGGACAAGGATCATAGAATTACGTCTAAGCTCTAGGAGAGCATGCTGGAGAGTTTGGCACTAGATTGCAGTTCAGTACCACATATCATTCTCAGACCAACAGTCATTTGGAGAGTTTGATTCAGATCTTGAAGGATATGTTCAGGGCATGTATTTTGCATTTTGGGGGATCGTGGGAGGATTATCTACTGCTATGTGAGTTTGCTAACAACAACTATCAGGCGAGTATTAGGATGCCTCCATTTGAGGCACTATATGGCAGGTCCTGCAGGACATCTCGTGTTGGACAATGCCTAAAGTTACAACGGCGATAAGGCCTGAGATAGTTGTTGACCACATTGAGAAGATTAGGCAAATTCGATAGAGGCTTTAAGCTGCCCAGGATAGATAAAAAAGTATACGGACAAGCATCACGAGGGTCTAAACTACGAGAAAGATGGACTTGGTGTGTTTGAAAGTTTCTCCTTGGAAAGTTCATCAGGGGTTTGGTATCAAAGGGAAACTGGCACCGAGGTTCATTAGACCGTTTAGGGTCATGACACAAGTTGGCATTATGGTGTATAGATTGGATTTGCCGCCATAGTTAGCTAGGGTTTATCCAGTATTTCACATCTCTATGTTGAGGCTAGTTAGGTCAGGATTGAGACTGATGATTGATGTGAGACAGTGGAGGTTTAGCTTGATGTGACATACGAGGAGCAGTCGCTTAAGATTATGAACCGCAGGATACAAACTCTTCGAAACATGGAGATCCCTAAGGTATTGGTTTGTTGGGAGCATCATGGGACTAAGGGACTCTCTTAGGAGCTCGAGTGTACTATGTGGGAGCATTACCCTTAACTATTCCACAGTACAACCTTTAGTTTATTTTAACTTTTTGGATTAAATTCTCCCGAGTGGGGAAAAACGCAATTACCTATATTTAAGTCATTATTATCTATTATTTTCAGATGTGGACCCCAACTTAGATCTGCGAGGATGCCGCATATAGGCTATGGCAGGCCTGACTAGGTAAATAGTAATTTTGTGTAATGTTTGCCTATTTAAGATGTTAGAAATTCAATTATTTTACCTTGCATCGCATATATGTATTTATATTGTTAAGCGACGGAGATAGTGTGATGAGTATTCACCGTGAGAAACATATCGATACGGGTACTGGGCAGGCAAATTATGGTTACAATAGGCTAAGGAAATGAGGGAAATAGGTTTCCATAAACAAATAAATTAAATATGACAAATAATACATATGAAACCATAGCCTAACCGAATATTATCAAGATAGTAAGCGACGACACGAGTCACAGTGTGAGCCAGGATTCCAAAACACTAGGGAAATAAAATGATAGAGGTAAGTATTCGGAGTTAGTAAGCTATTGGAGTCATAATTGTGAATTAGATGGCCCAAATCATGGCCTTAGGATGTCCTCAAAATCGTTTATCATATGAGATTAGATTTGAGATTACAAGGATTGACTTTGTTGCATAAATATTAACTTTTCTCTTTCCCTATTCAAAATCTGAAAATTAGGAGAGAACAAGTACGGGTTTTGTGAGAAATTCTTGGTGTTTTGGTAAGGATTTTTGTAAGAAATTAAGAGACCAAGGTGAGCACAATCCTTCTCTTTCCATTCTTCATCTTATAAACCAAGTTTTAGCGAGTTTTGCGGACAAATGAATTTTGATTGAAAACTCTGATTTTTGTGATTTTCTAAAGTTTTGAAGTTGTGTTGGTCTACAAGTTTTGAAGTTGTGTTGGTTTACAAGTTTTTGTGTCGGTGTGTTATAAGTTTTGAAGAAAGTTTACAAAAATTTGTTGGAAAGTTGTGGATTTTTTTAGAGCTTAAATTTGATATATATATATATATATATTGTTATGCTGCCTGTAGTATTTTTGAATTGTTGTGAGTCCCTCACGATTTGAGTATGGTGTTGATGGCATTTGGAGGAGGCCACGAGCGTCAAATTTCCAAATTTCCCATGTTTGGAATTTTTGGATGCAGGCGGTGTGCTGGCTAGCGAACCTAACACGTTACTTGTTCTCGGGTAGGATGGTGTTCCTAAAGAAAACCTAGAGCGCTAGGTATTGGGCAGAGATGAATTTAAGGGAATGTTTTGGGGAAATTGATTTTGAAACCTATTAAATTAACAAGGACACATTATAGAACACGAGTGAATGACCTCAAGGAACTCAGGGCTATAGTGCGATAGTCAAGAGCATAATGGGGTTGGATTGGGGTGTTTTACCAGATTAAGAGCACGATTGAGGTGTGTTGTAAGCCCAATTGAAATTCACTCGAGTATTTACTTGCTTCATTTTTCTATTTCTTTTTATTTAGTTTATTCATATTTGTCATTAGTATTTCGAAGGTTGGTTGAGTTTGCTTCCGCTGGGTTTATTCCATTGTATGTTATGGCACCTAGACCATAACATGTGTAATTAGAGTCCTTAGTGGATAGTCGACCCGAGTTTACTTTGGTCGTACACATGTCGGTGCGTCGTGGTACTACGTCGGCCACCAAAAGGATCAAGCATTGTGCCAGTTGAGTGCACTCACTGGTTGTACCTGGGGTAAATCCGAAATATGGTTCTAGTCTAGTGGGGACGGGCACACACATTTGAGCTCTACTATTACTTACGCATGCGATGATCAATTTACAGTTGTTTGTTTACTTTTCGCATGTTTATTTAATAGTATTTATGGATTCTTTTTATTTTATTATGTGAATTGCTCAGTGAAGTTCCTTGGGATTTATTCACCTGGACTCGTCATCTATTTTGTTGTGATGATTAAGATCATAGTACGAGCAAGAGCAAGAGGATCTTAGGCGACTACTTGTGACTGCCTACTATCCTGGTTTGACTCATACGTGTTTTGATATTTTGCTTATCATTTTCCTTTTGGGTACTAGGCACTTGTGAGAGACTGGTATATGTATATTATCCATTTTGAGACATGTTTTCATCTTATGTACATTGTATATTATGCCGAGTTTTCCACTTTAGATTAATGCTTTGTTATGAAATGAGCATTATATTTGATTCCATACTATTCATGTCTGAAAAGCCTTTCGCTAAATTAATTAACTATGTTAAAACATATGGAAATGGTATTTAACTTACATAACCGACTATAAGGCTAACCAAATGAATGAACTGGTCTACTTTATAATTAAATGATATAAGTTAGTCGCAGTGCAAGGTTTGTGACGTGGTAATGGATCTTAGTGATGCATGGGACCTAGCGGGTCGGTGATGTGGAAAGGATGTGGGGCCTGCGATGTATAACATGGCAACTTGGAAATTTGGGACCGCCACACTTGCGGTGGGATAGGCTCTTGTCTAACGAGTGCCCGTCCCGCCGCTCCAGCATTCCCATGCTGGAACATCTTCATGAGAAAAGCCATATTCCTCTCTTAGGACTGTGTTAAGTCGGCAATCCTCTGTTCTTGTGTCGACGCTATATCTTGGATGGTTTTCTTGTGAGTATTAGCCATCACATTCATCCTCTATTCCAAATCTCGATGCCATTTTTGGTCCTTTCGCTTTTGTGTTTCTCTTAAATTATAGGAACTCTCTCCATGTATTCTCATTTTTGCACTGTAGTGCAAGCAAGAGCGAATAAATTCCTACAATGTTTCAAGAGAGAGATCAATGTATGTAAAACACGATAGATATAGTAAAATATAGAAAATAACATCATAGAAATGTTTGTTTAAGTTTTCAATCCCTTCCTATAGTAAGATTAGTTTTTGTGCATTTTAAGTCGACTTGAACTCGACCTTAAACTCAAGGTTCTACAACTTAGGTTTTTACAATCATATCATTTCTCTATACCAACTTCTGTAGTCAACCTAATTAAATTGGTTAATCTTAAGCAACACGTAGGGTCCTAATCTACACATGGTCCTCTAGGCTTTAATCCCTAAACTCTCATACCAATTATGACGACCCGCACACCTACATGGAGCTTAGGTCGTCCTGCTCGAGCCATCACCCAGGCCCAAATGTGACAGCCCCAGCTCCACGAACAAAAAACTGGACTCCACCCGGCCTAGACTTACGTAGACCCCGAGTCCTTATCGCGCATTCAATGCAAATCTTGTCAGCCTTACCTTACCTTTTCCCATTTACTAAATAATTTAATTGAGAGTTATTAATATTATTAAGTTATTCAGAGATAAGTAGAAGTATTTAACATTTCAAACTAATATAACGACCACTAATATAACAACCTCAAGATATAAGTTAGGATAACCCAAAAATATGAAAAACCCAGCAAATTTATACATCATTACCAAAAGTCATATCAGAGGAGAGAATATCATCATATCCATGCCCAGGATCTCTTATTTCCCAAAACCTAGTTTCAAAACATATAATTATAATAATACAAAATCAAACCTATGTCGAGTTCAAATATAGAACAACTCTGTTATCCTCAAAGAAAATCACTAAGCTGAGGAGTTTTCCCTTTGCTCGACTATGGATCTATACTCACTAAAACATAAGAATGACGAGTCCCAGGTATGTAACACCAAGCAGGATGTTTACAATATTTCAAAAGTAAATAAACAGTCTATATTCATGCCGATAAAAATAAAAGTATAGGGAATGCATGAATAAATAAATACTAGAAATAAATTTGAATAAATCAAAAATGAATGTTCAGGAATCAAAGGAAAGGCGCAAGTAGTCCCGACCAGTGAAAAAATCGTTTGAGACGAGGATAGAATCTCCTCTGAGACCCCACACGGATGCAAAATTCCATAGCAATCTAGTGAATAAATTTGACCCCATATAAAATCCAAAACCATATCATGCATCCCAAGTCCCTGGTCACTAGTGAATAACATGATAAACAATAATAAAAAGAATTAAAGCTTAAAAAGATAACTGTAAGTTTCCCACTAGTTTACTTACCCGTGTCCAACGCTAACACGCACTCACACGCTTCCAATAACTACCTTGTATACCTAATTATATTATGGTCAAGCTCTAAGTGAAACAAAATCACAAAACATCGTGAAAAGTGTGCCAAAAGAACGCTCAAGAGCTAGTTCCAATAATAATTATTTATAACTTAACTTCAACTAGCTAACTTGGGGTAACTTTTAAACCTTGAAAAACTCAATATTTTTCATACTATCCAAAAAGGAACTTGTAGTACATATTTCTTACTTTTTATAGACTCTAAGAACACTCAAATCAGATCTAAAAATAGAGGACTTATGAATTTTCCCATATGGCCTGTTGACAATATAAACTTTATTTGTTTTGAACTATAAACTCTTCTCCACATCAATATTTTCGCAGTGAAATCCTCAAATCATGCCAATAAACACCACAAAACCATTTGATACCAACTTTTAACAATTTTCACAGCCCGTGAGTCCATTAAAATCAAAACCAATATTTATTTCATCCAAAATCCTAATATAAATCAATATCAACCGCAAAAACATCTTCAAAACTGTTATCAACTAAGTTGCATCACTTCAAATCACAAGAACCCTATCTCACACTGGTGGAATTTATCCTGAATTGACGCAAATCAACTTAATATGTCAATTCACAACAATTGATACCAACTCATACGAAAACCCCGTGAAGGAAACCAAAAAATCAAGAGATTTCTCATTGAATTGAGGAAAAACACACTGAATTGAGATTTTACCAGATTTCGGGTCATATCCCTCATTTTTACCATGACAACTTAGCTCAAACTGACCGTCTCGCAATGCTCTACTATTTTGCGGAGAGAAATGGAAAAAAATTAGACGTCGGAAGCTCCGCGTGCAAAAAATCGATTTGAAAGGTTTCGTTTCAATGAAACCAAAACATTCTGATCGAAACAAATGAATCGTTTGTTTTTTTTTTCTCATCTATATATAAACGCTCAGCTCCTTGTCAGCGGCTTAATTTCTTTTTATTCTTAATTCCAATAAATCCCTATTTTGACGTTTTTAACTTCCAATGCTCGTTTGGAATCCGATTTTTCACCAAATTAAGCCAAACTCTCAGTAAAATAGTCCATCTTCATAAAACGTCCATAACACTAGTCTTCGTCATACCAAAACCCCATATGTCTTAACTTTGTCCATGAAATACCAAACTTTTATGGACCAATTCTTTTACCATACTTGTCGTACCACATTTAATTATTATATTTTACGGTATTTTGTCAATGTTTCTATTCATTGTCCCCCGGACAACTAAATACCCGACCACAATTCTCCTCGACTCCCGAAAATCACATTTCCTTGAGCCGAACCCATTTCTCTACGGAAATGTTCTCACTTAAATGCCCTCACACGTTTGGAACATTGGAATCCAATTTCGGGTAAATAAATAATAATACAATTCACCAACAAAAAAATAACATACCTTGATGTTGACTATCGAGAATTGTTCACATCTAACATGGAATGAGGTCCACGAACGACCTAAGATAACACGTGGCATGAGTTAGATTTTAGGGTCGTTACACCAAATACCTGAAACCTGGTCCCGAGCGGTGGCTCGGCACGACTCTCAATACTTGCGGAAACAATTTATGGCTACATAGGGATATATAATTGTAGAAATTAGATTCAAAGATATCCTTAAGACTAAGTTCAAATGTCATCTAGAGTAATCATAAATTTCATCACTAACCAAACATCTAGGTGTCATAAACATCTAACCAAATAAGGATAGGAATCATCTACCTGAGTTTCATTTGTTTAAGTACAACCCATGTTCAAATGTTTCATGAAAATAAATAATAGATAAATAGTCTCAAAAACTCCACATGCAGGAGACTTCATGCTAGAACCTTGTGTTACCCTTTCTGGTCTACAGTGCTCGACGAGGGTCTTGAAGAGTAAGTGGGGTGAGCTAAAGATCCAACGAAGCTCAATAAATAAGAAGTTACACCCACATAACATACATGCAAGTAATACCTATTATCAATGCAAGTCTATATGGAACGACAATCCCAATTATTGCAACAAGTAGAAGAATAAGCCATTGACATTCATATTCATTCGTAATCACCATTTGTAGTTCAAGCTATGCTTTTATAGGGAAAGTGTCGTAAACTATCTCTAGTCCACATTTCTACTTCAAATGTTGCGAACTTGCCTAAGTTCATATTCCATAACAGGGATTCTATGTCAAGGTTTCTACATTAATCCTCTGTTCATAAGCATATCATAGTTATGTCATTCATTTAGAACATGGATCATAAATTGAACATGCATGAGGTATCACATATGAACAATCCAAGATATGTAAGCATAAATTTCATACAAAACATAATCAATCCATAAAATCATCATATAAACCATGCATTCATTCTCGAGAGGAAGATAAATTATCAAATCGCATTCAAGATGAGAAATCATTAAATATATGAGATATCCAATTCATCATAAGGGTATCAATGCGCTAGATATAAAATAATAATATAAGGTCCTTGTTCTTTATGCTTCCTTATGCCATGTTATGAACCAAACATGAACCACTCACTTTGGAAGTGATGAGAACCACCAGCAAATGCATTGGCCTTTGTTTTCTCTGTTTGACACAATCAAACCAACTGTAAGTTTTCCAAGCCATCGTTGGTTATGAAAAATCAATCCTCACCCTGTCCGGCCTAGCTTAATGGATAAACTACCAATCAAGCGCTTGACGGATAATATTCCAATCAACGTGGAGACGTATCTCCATGTAGCGTGAATGGATAAACTTATCACGGTTGAGTTATTGCCTAAAGTTGGGCGTATGAAAGTATATAGTGCACGAATTGTTGTAGTCGCATGCATGACTCTGAAAAACGGATAGACTTCCAATTTCTAGAACGGGAGATAGATAATCTATCCATCTCCCAAGGTTCACAAGCATTCTATATATTAGCTTAAATCCATACCGACCCTTCACCGGTCAATTTGGCTAAGGGGAGAAGGGAAGGGAGCTCACCAGATCGCTGAGTACTAACTCGGGGATCTGTACGAGTCTATGTAGGCGTTCCTAAATGCATTGGAAATTTGGGCTGCCACAATGCTCTCTTCCTCAAAGTGGCCCACTACCGCCCTCCGATGACTCCACGTGCTGGATGGAACCTTCTGCAACTGGCCAACGGGTGGCCGTTGCCATCGGGGTGAGAGTTGGGCGAATGGGGTAGTGGAAACCACCCCTCTCCTTCCCCCTTCTCGATAGTGATTGGGAGGTAAAGGAGATGGGTTTCCTAATGGGGCCCTCTCCTCCACTCTAGTGAGCGTGGGGCTCCTTGGTGGTGGTGGCGGCAGTATGTCGCCTCCCCATCGCGCTGGTGAAGCCATCGCCCTCGTCGACTGACCAACCATAAAAACTCCATCAAAACAAAAAGAAAACATTGGGGAAGAAAAAGAAGTTGAAAGATTACCCTCTCTTGTGACTCTTTGTGATGCGTTACTCCAACACCACTGTGACGGCCCCAATTTTCCCATGCAATTGGAAACGCCCGGCCTAGACCCGTACAAGCCCCAAGTCATCACTCGGCAACTTGACGAGCCTAGTCAGCCTTCAATTTAGTCAATTTAGTAATTTATGAAAGAGTTATTGCAATAATAAACAGCGGAAGACTAAAACAATTATAATAAAAGGGAAAATAACTCATTCAAGGGAAGTAAAGGAATTCTATAAGTGTGGTAAACCCCGGGTATTCATGTACAATTCGATAGGTAAATATACATGATACCAGTCTCATCAAAATACCAAATTCAATAATCCCAAAGCATGTATATATAAAACGATATACACATCAACAAAAATATAAACACCTATTAAAGAGTCTCTCTGATGTCGCTGCTAATCCTCACAGTAGATCACCTAGGCAGGGTCCCTTGCCCTTGCTGCTCTCCGCCCTATCTGCACCCACCGTCACAAACTAGACGGTGAGTAACTGAGTAAAATCGAATGTAATGCCAAGCAGAAAACAACAGTAATTCATGATAATTCAAGTAAAGCAGTCTAAATATCATGCGGAAATAAAAAGACAGGGAATTAAATAGACAAGCTGCATGATAAACAAACTAATAGATATCAATCGAAAGTTAAGTATGTTCCAAGGAATCAAAAGAGGCCCATAAGTGGTCTAAATCATAGCATAACGGCGAAGACCTCGCGAGGTCCTCCCGGGCATCGACACAAGCGAAGGCACAGCTATGACGGGAGGGACTCAAACCCACACCCACCCAGTACTCGATGTCACACGATCACTAAGGGTGGTCACACACTCCTGTACATGAGTGCCCGCGTTTTATTCCTCTAGTGCAGGTCCTAGTACTTTCGAGACAAAACACTTACGCCAGGAAAACACACAACAAGAAATGGAATGGAATACCAATAATAGAGCATAACAAAACTGAATAAATGATAATGAATCACATGGCATTTTCTTACTGGCTTACAAACGTACAAATGCTTGTGGCAAATGTACTTACCTGAACTATCGCGACCCGCGAAACAAACTCTCGTTCCTAATGCGTATTCCCAAGTTTCCTGCTACCTGACAAGGTCGAAAACTCTAATTAATAAGTCGAGTGATCGACTAACCCTAGGTTAATTCCCTAATGTTTTTCCAACGTTTTAAGGAATCAAACATTTTGACAAATCGATTAAATAATGAATACTTTTTCACAGTTTGAAAAACTACAACAATAACTACGACTATAATAACACAACATCGATAACCATGACACATGTAAGCCTATTCATAAATTATAGGCTCGGTTTGGTCGTATGTGGATCACGCCATAGTCTCGAGGACCGGTGGCGTGACCATGACGTCATAACCGTTTGAATATACCTTAAACAACCAATAGTTCACCCATGCTATGTCTCGCAATGGATCTGGAATCACCATAACGTGGACATGCCGTGACATCTTCAAACTAAAACCATATTCACCTATAATACTATAACCGAAACTCGAAACCATTCCACATCAATAAGAAGCTACAACGAGTCTGGTTATTTAATCAAAATCAAGTCAATCGACTCGATAATGGGATCACCTGAAATGACAACACTAGTGAAGAACCTCGATTAATTATTACAACACTTCTCTACGTCATAAAAGCCAAGTTAGAATGACCCAAATTTTGAACCACAAGTATGAGATTTCATTTTCATGGATTATATATATATTTTTCACATAAACTTTTCTTTCTTTTCTCTTTCTTTCTCTTTCTTTCTCTTTTTTTCTTATATGGTACACCCCAACCGTGGGGGTGTGTCGCCCTATGCACCCGGCGGTGGGGTGCACACGCCCATCACACAAGCCACCATTCACACACCCACGGTCACACACACCCTCACACCAAAAACAGTCACATATGTACCAAAACCGTCATCTACACTTACACAATCATGCACACATGCACTCTTGTTTTAACTCCTAAGAAGGGTGGACGGCGGCAACACTTCCGGTCGACGGCACCCTCCGGCGATCCGTTTCGATCGTCGGCGGCGACAAGCTTGGGGCGGTGGTGACGTTGGGGAGTGAGAGAGGCCGAAGGAGGACCGAGACCGAGAGGGGAGAGACGGTGAGGTGAGAGACGACGAGCGTGGGGAGGGAGATCGAGAGAGAACGGCGAGAGTGAGATGAAGAGGCGAGAGTGAGGGAGATGAGTCGCGAGAGAGAAGAAATGGAGAGAAGAGAGGCGGCGGTGGGGTGTTGGAGAAGATGAATAGTGTAGGGTTTGTTTATGAAACGGTTTGTATATATATAAAATCAAATGACCTTTTTACCCTTACATTAACTCTTGTTCACTTCTTGGACAATTGCCCTTATGGGTCTTTAACCACATCATCTCATCTTAACACATACACACACATCTTAAGGCCCATCTCATGGCTCCTCACCATTAGACTGTGTCACTTTAACAATACAAATTACATATTCCGCATGTTACATATTTAACCAACTCCCACGTTCAAACGACGTTCCTCAGTCCGTTTGTCCTTGTTCCAACTCTCGTAACGCGCGTAGTCTCGCCTTGTCTCGCCAACTAATTAATTAAATTAATTAAAAATTCATTTATTTATATGTTTTACTTGTTTTTCTCCCCCGTTTAACTAGTCGAAACCTCACTCAATTAAATATCGCCCAAACGGCTCGAAACTCGTAAAATACTAAAATACTAATACACACAATCAAAGAATCATAAAATCACTTCGGTGTTGACTCCCGAAGTTCGAAATACTGTCCAGTATTCACGTAGCCGGGTCATAATTTCTGACAAGTGCAACACAAGTCAATTAAAAATTTGGGGTTGTTACAGTCTCCCCCATTTATTAGAATTTCGTCCCCGAAATTAATCTAATAAGTGAACTAAATTAGCAACCCTTCGCAACTCCTAACAAGACTGATAAAAAACTCAACGTGAGTCATTTCTTGACTCCGAACCGTTCCTGACCCTTCAGTGGAGAGACCTTCAAATATTTATAGTCTTCCCTAATTATACTGAAGCTCATCGTGATACTCGACAAGTATTTCTTCTGCCACTACTGGGCACTCTTAAGTCTCAAACAAAACTATTGACGACTACCTAGATGCTATAGTAACCACGAGGAGATCGGGGCAACCACTAACGAAATCCATATCCATATATACCCAATTCCATTAAAAAATGGGTGGGGCTGTAGTAGTCCTCCAGGTCGTCGATGCCCAGCCTCTACTCGCTGGCATGTCACACGCTCGAACAACTCCGACACCTCGGAAATCATCCCTGGCCACCAAAAAAAAATGTCGCATATCGGCGCACATCTTAGGTCGACCCAGATACACAACAAAACCAAAACAATGAATCTCCTGAAGTAACTCTTCACACACATCAGCCACCAATGGAAACCCCAGTCCCCCGCGATACCTCAAGCATGAGTCTGTCGACCGACTCTTGTCTAGGCAATCGGAACTATCCACCATCTCACTGCACCGCTGGTATGACGCATCGCCTTGTTGTCCCTCGCCCACAATGCCCAATGAGAGGGTCTGCAATATCGTTTCACCACGTATCTAGGTCCTGGTAGTCGTTGGCACATCCTCTGAACTCATCAACTCGGTTACCTCACGTAAACCACACTCGTAGGTTCTTTGACACACGACTACCTCCGCATTCAATCCTTTGAAGTGCAACGCATCAACAACAACGTTGATCTTCTCGTATCCCCCAATCAACGCACGTAATGTTTATACCTAGTTCGCACCAACCAAGGCCTCGAACTCTAACAACTCTAGTACTAGTATGTTTACTGGCAACTCGTAGCCCCTTAACACTATTGAAATGTCAAGACTATGCACATTCGAGTATATCGCATCCTGACAGCTGTGACTAGGATTAAGGTCTGCTACGTCTATTAAGTTTTTCAATCCTAACAGGTCTACCAAACGCACAACAATCAAGGGATCAACATAACTTGAATCGAATACGATATGCATGCAAGTACCGCAAATGAAAAGCATACCCTCATTAATGTGTCTGGACGCCTCCTGGTCTGGCTCAACAGCAGCCTGAACACGCTCTCTGGTACTGGTGATGCTGCGACGATGCTCTTGCTGGCTGAGGGCACTCCCTCTGAAGGTGACCGACCTGTCCGCATCTGTAACACGTACGGTTATCCTGCGACCTCGAGTCTAACTCGGCCTCGTGCCCTGTGTAGAACCATGAGTTTGGGTCTGACTAGACCTCTGCGTGCTCCTCTGCCTAACTCCTCGGTCAGCATCCCTGTTCTCAGTAATTTGCCTCTGCGACTGCTGGTCATGTCGATTAGACTGCGGTGAATGACTGGCAAAGCTTGGCACGGGTGGAACGACTTGTACCAAACGTGTGGTTTCTTTGTCGTGCAACAGATCCTACACTCTGCGCCCGATGCTCACGATTATCCCATCTGCTCCTTTTTCTCTTCCTATCCTGCTGATAGTGACTATCTGATCGGGTCTCCGCTTTGTTCGCCCTAACCTCATCCGGATGCGTGAGTAAGTAACTCTCCCTCGCTAAACTACGTTCGTACGCAATCTGCAAAGTCTCATTTGCGTAGTGACTACAGAACCTCCAATCGTAGGTAGCAAACCCTAAGTGAAGTAATAAACTCGATCAGTCTCGGTATCTGCAGATCCTCCAGCATAAGGTAATAGTGCAATAAACCTACCCATGTAGTCCATCACTGACTCATCGGTGCTGCTCGCCTCGAGTGCCATAAACTCATTCCTCTTCGCACGAAGAACGATCGGCGGAAAGTATTTCTGGTTAAATTGAGTCTTGAAGTCGATCCAATCTCTCGGAGTGCCTCGGGTAGTAATGATAGTCGTCCACCAATCATCCGCTTCCCCCTGAAGCATAGATGAGGAAATCGTCGCTCTCATGTGATCCTCGGTCGCGATAATAGTATGAATCTTCTCGTGATTCTTACGGAAAAGCTCTGCAGCATTACGTCGTACCACCAAAGAACTTGACTGGATCGTGTCGCTTGAATTCTCTCCACTGCCTCGCCTCAGCAGTGGCCTTAGTGCTCTTCTCCGGAGTAGTGACCGGAGTAGTAACTGGAGCAGTCTCTGCAGCAACAATCGGCATAATCAGTGTCTCCGTCGTTTGTACTATCTCCGTCTGTAATGGAGGTGTCTCTGCCTCGATCTGCGTACCTATCGCAGCAACTATTCCCTCGGGAATTGCTGCTAACGGAATCGAGGCGGTGGAATTCGTAGCTACTGGAGTCTCCATTCCCTGAGTAGCCGGAGCGGGTGGAATAGGAGTGATCGGGGTCAATGGTGTCGCGATAGTTGGTGCGGGCATCGTCAATGACCGCACTAGATCTTCAAATCTCTGTGTCCAAGCGCGAAACTCCTCTGAAGTGACAAATCGAGAATCAGTCGTCCCGCTGTCGTCGCTCGGACTGCCTGATCCGCCATCACTGTCTGAACCAATAGAGCGATACTTCAGATCAATACATAGCTACCGAGTACCATATAGTACACACAACAATCATAATATGTACAAATTTAAATCCGACTCATCACGAACTCCCCCATCTAAGTTTTTAAAAGGATTATAGGGTTTCCACTCTAAGTTCAACCATGCCTAATTTCCGCTGTCTTAATGGTTCGTGTTTTAAATTGAGACTCAGGTCGTTATAACCTTAAGCTCTGATACCAACTGTGAATGCCCCAATTTTCCCATGCAATTGGAAACGCCCGGCCTAGACCCGTACAAGCCTCAAGTCATCACTCGGCAACCTGACGAGCCTAGTCAGCCTTCAATTTAGTCAATTTAGTAATTTATGAAAGAGTTATTGCAATAATAAACAGCGGAAAACTAAAACAATTATAATAAAAGGGAAAATAACTCATTCAAGGGAAGTAAAGGAATTCTATAAGTGTGGTAAACCCCGGGTATTCATGTACAATTCGATAGGTAAATATACATGATACCGGTCTCATCAAAATACCAAATTCAATAATCCCAAAGCATGTATATATAAAACGATATACACATCAACAAAAATATAAACACCTATTAAAGAGTCTCTCTCGATGTCGTTGCTAATCCTCGTAGATCACCTAGCGGGGTCCCTTGCCCTTGCTTGCTCTCCGCCCTATCTGCACCCACCGTCACAAACTAGACGGTGAGTAACTGAGTAAAATCGAATGTAATGCCAGCAGAAAACAACAGTAATTCATGATAATTCAAGTAAAGCAGTCTAAATATCATGCGGAAATAAAAAGACAGGGAATTAAATAGACAAGATGCATGATAAACAGACTAATAGATATCAATCGAAAGTGAAGTGTGTTCCAAGGAATCAAAAGAGGCCCATAAGTGGTCTAAATCATAGCATAACGGCGAAGACCTCGCGAGGTCCTCCCGGGCATCGACACAAGCGAAGGCACAAACTATGACGGGAGGGACTCAAACCCACACCCACCCAAGTACTCGATGTCACACGATCACTAAGGGTGGTCACACACTCTCGTACATGAGTGCCGCGTTTTATCCCTCGGTGCAGGTCCTAGTACTTTCGAGACAAAACACTTACGCCAGGAAAACACACAACAAGAAATGGAATGGAATACCAATAATAGAGCATAACAAAACTGAATAAATGATAATGAATCACATGGCATTTTCTTACTGGCTTACAAACGTACAAATGCTTGTGGCAAATGTACTTACCTGAACTATCGCGACCCGCGAAACAAACTCTCGTTCCTAATGCGTATTCCCAAGTTTCCTGCTACCTGACAAGGTCGAAAACTCTAATTAATAAGTCAAGTGATCGACTAACTCTAGGTTAATTCCCTAATGTTTTTCCAACGTTTTAAGGAATCAAACATTTTGACAAATCGATTAAATAATGAATACTTTTTCTCAGTTTGAAAAACTACAACAATAACTACGACTATAATAACACAACATCGATAACCATGACACATGTAAGCCTATTCATAAATTATAGGCTCGGTTTGGTCGTATGTTGATCACGCCATAGTCTCGAGGACCGGTGGCGTGACCATGACGTCATAACCGTTTGAATATACCTTAAAAAACCAATAGTTCACCCATGCTATGTCTCGCAATGGATCTAGAATCACCATAACGTGGACATGCCGTGACATCTTCAAACTAAAACCATATTCACCTATAATACTATAACCGAAACTCGAAACCATTCCACATCAATAAGAAGCTACAACGAGTCTGGTTATTTAATCAAAATCAAGTCAATCGACTCGATAATGGGATCACCTGAAATGACAACACTAGTGAAGAACCTCGATTAATTATTACAACACTTCTCTACGTCATAAAAGCCAAGTTAGAATGACCCAAATTTTGAACCACAAGTATGAGATTTCATTTTCATGGATTATATATATATTTTTCACATAAACTTTTCTTTCTTTTCTCTTTCTTTCTCTTTCTTTCTCTTTTTTTTTCTTATATGGTACACCCCAACCGTGGGGTGTACCGCCCCTTTATGCACCCCAGCAGTGGGGTGCACACGCCCTATCACACAACCCACCATTCACACACCCACGGTCACACACACCCTCACACCAAAAATAGTCACATATGTACCAAAACCGTCATCTACACTTACACAATCATGCACACATGCACTACTGTTTTAACTCCTAAGAAGGGCTGGACGGCGGCAACACTTCCGGTCGACAGCACCCTCCGGCAGTCCGTTTCGGTTGTCAGCGACAAGCTTGGGGCGGTGGTGACGTTGGGGAGTGAGAGAGGCCGAAGGAGGACCCGAGACCGAGAGGGGAGAGACAGTGAGGTGAGAGACGACGAGCGTGGGGAGGGAGATCGAGAGAGAACAGCGAGAGTGAGATGAAGAGGCCGAGAGTGAGGGAGATGAGTCGCCGAGAGAGAAGAAATGGAGAGAAGAGAGGCGGCGGTGGGGTGTTGGAGAAAATGAATAGTGTAGGGTTTGTTTATGAAACGGTTTGTATATATATAAAATCAAATGACCTTTTTACCCTTACATTAACTCTTGTTCACTTCTTGGGCAATTGCCCTTATGGGTCTTTAACCACATCATCTCATCTTAACACATACACACACATCTTAAGGCCCATCTCATGGCTCCTCACCATTAGGCGTGTCACTTTAACAATACAAATTACATATTCCGCATGTTACATATTTAACCAACTCCCACGTTCAAACGACGTTCCTCGGTCCGTTTGTCCTTGTTCCAACTCCGTAACGCGCGTAGTCTCGCCTTGTCTCGCCAACTAATTAATTAAATTAATTAAAAATTCATTTATTTATATGTTTTACTTGTTTTTCTCCCCCGTTTAACTAGTCGAAACCTCACTCAATTAAATATCGCCCGAACGGCTCGAAACCCGTAAAATACTAAAATACTAATACACACAATCAAAGAATCATAAAATCACTTCGGTGTCGACTCCCGAAGTTCGAAATACTGTCCAGTATTCACGTAGCCGGGTCATAATTTCTGACAAGTGCAACACAAGTCAATTAAAAATTTGGGGTTGTTACAACCACATTCTCCAAGCTCTCCTTCTCTCTTTCAAAAAAGAGTTTTCCAGCACAAAGTGGCTAGGTTTAGCTTTGTAATCATTTTATAAGGCTACGGTTAGTGTTTCTTTCAAGTAGGTTGTGTACAACTTTCTAGAAAAATTACATGTTTACCCTTTTAGGCCCAAGCCCAATGGCCCTAGTACTTTCGTTGGGCCTCCCCTATGATTGTTCTTCGATCTACTTATTTCATAATCTTGTGTTTCAACCCATAATTATAAATTCAAATATTTAATTTCTTGGTCACTTTATTTCACACAACAATGTCAACACACATTACATAATGGAATTACCAAATTTTCTTCAAAATGGGTCAGGGACGATTCAGGTCGTTACAAAATAATTCTTAGTGCATAACATGAGAGTGTGTATCCCGAGGCGCACACAGATGGCTCCTAAGAACGCACAATTGTACACACTCCCCATGGAGCTGATGTAGGAGGGCCGAGTTATAGCTTATGCATCCCGACAGCTGAAGTTTCACGAGAGCAACTTCCCGACACATGACTTAAAATTGGTTGTGATAGTGTTTGCATGGAAGATATGGAGGCACCACTTGTATGGCATGCACTTTGAGTTGTTCACAGACCATAAGAGCTTGAAGTACCTATTTACTCAGAAAGAGCTGAACTTGAGACAGAGTCATTGGCTAGATTTCCTGAAGGACTATGACTTCTCTTTAGAGTATCATCCGAGAAAAGCTAACGTGGTTGTTGATGCTTTGAGCCGTAGAGGATCTGATGCTGAGGTAGTTGTTTGTCGTATGATCTACGAGTACGCGTTATTTGAGGCGGTTGAGATGATGAGTTTGGAGGACATGTCGACGACTACCAAGACACGGATTTGTGGTCAGATGAGGTTGTTGAACGTTTCATTACAAAGACTGTTCTCGAGGGACAGTAGGGCGATGAGTCATACCTGCATTTCAGTGAGATGGCAGAAAGTTCAAAACATCCAGATTGGAGATGGTCGACAGACTCTTGCTTGAGGCATCGTGGGCAACTGTAGATTCCATTGGCGGCTGACTTACGCACCGAGATGTTTCAGGAAAGCTCACCATTCTTGTTTTTCTGTACATCCGGGTCGGACCAAGATGTACGCTGATATGCGACATCTCTTTTGGTGGCTAGGGATGAAGTCCGATGTGTAGGAGTTCAATAGAGTGTGTAAGATATGCCATAGCAAGAAGGCTAAGCATCGACGGCCTAGAGGATTGTTGCAGCCCCTACCCATTCCTCGATGGAAGTGATAGCACATTGCTATGGATTTCTTCAGTGGCTTGTCCCGATCTTCTCATGGTCACGATAGCATTTAGGTAATTATGGATAGATTGACGAAATCTGCTCATTTCATACTAGTTTCAACTACACATCGAGTTGACAGACTGAGCATCCTCTATGAGCTCAAGATTGTCAAATTGCATGGAGTTCCATTATTGATTATGTCCAATCGAGGGGCGTAGTTTGCTTCGTTTTTGTGGCATAGCATGAAGGCTCAGTTCGGCACCAGACTAGAGTTGAGTACAACGTTCCATCCGCAGATAGACGGACAGTCTAAGAGGTTGATCCAGGTGTTAGAAAACATGCTCAGGATGTGTGTTTTAGTGTACGGTGGGTCATAGGAAGAGTACCTTCAATTCTACGAGTTTGTGTACAGCAACAATTATCAGGCGAGTATCGATATGGCATCGTTTAAGGTGCTCTATGGTAGGCATTATAGATCACCTTCTTGCTGGGCTGAGCCAGAGGATGTTGTGACAGTTGGTCCTGAGACTGTTGTTGATCATACTAAGAAGGTACGACAAATTCATCAGAGACTTAAGGTGGTGCCCAGGAGTGGTAGAAGAAATACTACGATTACTATCACGATAAGAGTCTCACCTTTGAAGGTCACAAACGGTTCAAAATCAAAGGGAAGCTCGCTCCTAGATTTATCGATTCCTTTAAGATTATGAAGATGGTTGGTAAGGTCACGTATCAATTAGAGTTACGCCAGAGCTCGCCGGTGTTCATCCAGTATTCCACATTTCGATGCTTCGACTAGACAAGTCAAATTGAGGGCACGCGACCGACGATGGACTTGAGCCAGATCGAGTTGTAGGATGATGCCACGTATAAGGAGTAGCAGATCTAGATCGTTGATCGCAAGGTCAAGACATTGAGGTACAAGGAGATTCCTTTGGTTCTTGTGAAATGGCAATTTCACGGAAATGAGGAGCTAACCTGGGAGTTAGAGTCCTACAGGCGTGAGCACTTTCCCTATCTGTTTGATTTTGGTAAGTTTGTAGTTTAGTTTATTTATTAGTTTAATTTCGGGGATGAAATTCTAATAAGTGGGGGAGACTATAACAACCCTCAAATTTAACTTGACTTGTATTGTAGTTGTCAGGACCGTGACCCGGCTACGCGATACTGGACTGTATTTCAAACTTCGAGAGTCAACACCGAGGTAATTTTATGATTTTTTAATGTGTGTATTAGTATTTTAGTCTAATATGTGTCTCGAGCTGTTGGGCGATTATTAGGTTGAGTGAGATTTCGCCTAGGTAAACGGGGGAGTAAAACACAAATAAATGAATTTTTGAATAATTTGGATAATTATTTATCGAGCGTGACGAGACTACGAGCACGACGAGAGTCATTACAGGGAAAAACAGATCGAGGATCGTCGTTGGATCGCGAGAAGTCGGTTAACTAGATAACATTCGGACTAGGGTGTAAAAACCAATATGGGCTTATTAAAGTGACACAGCCCAAAGTGAGAGAACCATCAGATCAGCCTCGAGATGCATGTGTGTTTTGAGATGCAAACAAGGGGTTATAAATAGGACCCCACCCACATAACTTTACTATTCTATCACTATTCATCTCCTTCTCTACCGATTCTCTCTTCCTTCCCTCCTCACCCTCTCCTCTCTCCCTCCCTTGGTGAGCAAGACACCGACCCTAGGTGGTCCAGTGGTGGTCGAACACTCGTCGGAGGTCCGAGAGCACGACAGAGTTGATGAGTTCCTTACCGTTCTCTATCTATTTATCTATGATTTAGAAGTTGTCCTGTGTCCGACCGCCACTGCCGTGAGGGGGCGATGATCAGGGACTAGTCGGAGGTTACACCGGTAGTCCACCAAAGCCTCGACGGCCGTGGAGCTTCCCTAAATCGAGGCGGACATAAAAGACTGTTGTTGCAACTGTTTTGGTGTTTTCTCTTGGATGGGTTGGTCTTCACGCGCCTGGTGGTGGTGTCGCGGTTGGGCTTCAGTCGGAGATGACCTACAACAGTCTCGCCAAAGTCCTAATATCCCGGAGCACCCCCTCATTGCACACATGGTTTACTATCAAATCATGGTGTCGACTGTTATTGTTGGATTTTTTTTGTTGAGTCTGTCTACTACCGCCGCATCTAGCCACTGCTCCGGTAGGTCTCGATGGTCGGGGATGGTCCCTATAGCTCTACCCGAGTCCCCACATCCTAAGAACATTCTTGGTTCGCTGCATATGTGTCGTTGTTGTCCATGTGCTCTGTTTTAGCAAATTTTCTTACTGTTGAAAGTCTCGCCTAAAAGCACCACGATAGGCGGCGCTGCTAGTCGGACCACCACGTGTAGGGGTTGTCGAGGACCTCTCCAAGTCCTTGATGGTGTCTCATAGCCTTTGGTGTGTCCAAATCAATGATGTTTTGGGTCATTTGTATATGATTTCATGTTGTTCACGATGTGTTTTTGGTTATCTTGTTCGTTTTATCATGGTTTGCCGAGCTATGAGGGTATTTTCGACTTACCCGTGTCAAGGTGACTCCCTCCCGACCTCGGACAACATTTGTAAGTGGTTGTAAAGGGCTTTGTATTTGGATATGGTTCAATTTGAGTGATTATTTCCTTGTTTCCTTGTCGATGCCAAGTGTTTTGAATGTTTTAGTTTTGATTAATCGATTTGGCCCAAGTATACTTGTGGTTCAATTTAGTTTTGTCAATTTGGTTTTTAGGACATAGAGAAAAGTGTGTTGTAGTTTAAGGTTTATGATGTGTTGTGGTTATGGTTTGGTGAATATGTTATGTTCGTGTCATGAAATGGTGATGACGTCGTGGTCACGCCGCTGGTCATCGAGGCTATGGCGTGACCCACATATGACTGAGCCGAGCCTATGATTTTATGAGTAGGCTTACATGTATTATGGTTTTCAAACCCGAGATAGGGTATTCATTTTTCTATTGAATTGTCGAGTTATTTAAGTCATTTATAACGTTGGAAAAACACTAGGGTTTCAACTTAGGTTAATTAATGACTCAACCCATTAATTAGAGTTTCCAACCTTGTTAGCTAGCACAAAACTCGGGGATAGCGTTAGGATTCTCAGGAGTGTTGTTATGCGGGTTGCGATAGTTCAAGTAAGTACATTTGCCCTAAAGCTTGTGTACGTTAGTAAGCTAGTTAAGAAAATACCATGTGATTCATTATCATTCTATCATGTTTGCTATGATCAACCTATTGGCATTCCATTCCATATTCATTGTATGTGTGTTCTTGGCATAAGTATATGACTCGAAGGTACATGCAACATTCACTAGAAGGGATAAAACGGGGCACTCATATGTACGAGTGTTTGACCACCCCTAATGATTCTGTGATACCATGTACTAGATTGTTGTGGTTATTGATGTTGCGAGATCGCTGTTGTGGATTTTTAGGCCACTTATGGCCTATTTTGACTCATAGAACACACATGTTTCGATTGTTATTATTTCCAGTCTGCCTATCATGCACCTTGTTTATTTAAATTTCTGTCTTTCCATTCCTGCATGATATTTAGACTGCCTTGTTTGATAATTCATGAATTACTGTTATATTCCTCTAGCATTACTTTCGATTTTCTCTTAGTTACTCACCGTCTAGTTTGTGACAGTGGGTGCAGATAGAGCGGAGTGCAGTAGAGGCAAGGAACCTTGCCTAAGAGATTTTTTGTGAGCTGCTGGACTTAAGGAACCCTAGAGTAGGTTATATGTTTCATTCGTATGTTGCTTATTATTATATACCATGTTTTGTTAGCCATTGAACTTGGGATTATAGTTTGGGATTTATATCATGTAATGTTTCATTTGATGGCTTATTGTACATAAATATTCCTATTTACCAGGTTTTCCACATTTATATAGATTCCTAATTTCTGTTTGACTGAGTTATTTTCAAATAATTGTTTGGTATTAAATTTTCTTTCGTTGTGTTATACTTGTAATAACTCTTTCGTAAAACATGTAATTTGATACTTTGAGGCTGACTAGGCTTGTCAGATTGCTAAGTACTGACTCCGGGATCTGTACGAGTCGAGGCTAAGCATCCCAAATGTATTGGGACTTTGGGCCTGTCACAATGCTCTCTTCCTCAACGTGGCCCACTACCGCCCTCCGATGCCTCCATGCGCCGGATGGAACCTCCAACGATTGGCCAGAGGGTGGTTGTTCCCATCGAGGTGAGAGTTGGGTGAAGGGGGTAGTGGAAACCACCCCTCTCCCTCCCCCTTCTCGACAGTGATTGGGAGGTGGAGGATAAGGGTTTCCTAGTGAGGCCCTCTCCTCCACTTTGGTGAGCGTGGGGCTCTTGGCGAGGCCCATCAATCCCTTGGTGGTGGTGGCGGCAGTGAGGTCGCCTCCCCTATCGCGCTGGTGAAGCCGTTGCCCTCGCTGACAGATCTCACACCCTCGAGCGTAATCGAAAACATCGATCTTCATCCCCCGCCACGAAAAGAAAGGATGCACATCGACATACATCTTAGTCTTGCCCGGATGAACCTTAAAATGTGTTTGGTATGCCTCATGAATTATCACATCGCGTAGCTCAGCCATTGATGGAATCCACAGTCGCCTTTTAAACCTCAGGTATGAGTCTATCGGCTGACTCCAATTTGAATGATCTGAACTCTGAGCGAACTCAAAAAATCTCCTATATTGCTCATCAACTCGCTGACCATCAAGTACACTATGAATAGAGAACGTATGAATCCTCAATTGCCCACAAATCAATACTTTGGTGCTGGTCGGAATATCAACAAAAAACAACCTTACGACCGCTTCGAGCAAACCATACTTGTGTGTCATGTGGCAGGTAACAACCTCTGAGTCATACCCTCTGCGGCATAACGTTTCTGCAACCACACTGGCCTTCCCCATGTGGTACTCCAAAGAAAAGTTGTAATCCTTGAGGAACTCAAGCTAACGCCTCTATACTAAAATAAACTTTGCATAATCTTTATTGTAGATCAATGGCCTCTTCAAGTAACAATAATCCCCTGTCACTACGATCTATCCTTGAGAAGGATAAGCTATCTGGGACTAACTTTCTTGATTGGTTTAGAAACTTAAGAATCATTCTCAAGCATGAACGCAAGTTGTATGTTCTGGATGCTCCAATCCCTGAGGACCCACCAGCCAATGCTATGAAAGCTGTGAAGGATGCACATAATAAGCATGTCAACGATTCTACTGATGTTGCATGCATTATGTTGGCAACTATGGTTCCTGAACTTCAGAAGGACATGGAACTAATGGAAGCCTACGACATGGATGTAAAGCTGAAGGAAATATTCCAACAGCAAGCTAGGCAAGAAAGGTTCGAGACAATCAAGAACCTGCATTCTTGTAAGATGACTTGAGGGTGCGTTAGTTAGTCCTCATGTTCTGAAGATGAAGGGTTATGTTGACACACTTGGTAAACTTGGATTTCCCATAAGCCAAGAGTTTGCTACGGATTTGATCCTAAATTCATTACTGGAGAGTTACTCACAATTTGTGATGAACTACAATATGAATAATATGGAGAAATCAATTTCAAAGTTGCATTTAATGCTCAAAACTGCTGAACAAAATATCAAGAAACCCTCTAGTAATGTGCTGATGGTCCAAAAGGGAAAGGGAATGAAGAAGAAAGGTAAAGGCAAGGCTAAAGTTGCTAAGGCTGTTGCTACACCTGTCGCAAAGCCTGTGGAACAAGTCAAGCCCCAGCCTATTCTCGTTTCAAAACACCAAAAGGAAAAGGAAGGGAATTGTCATTTTCTTCCATGCACTTGGACATTGGTTCAGAAATTGCAAACTCTATTTAGAAAATCTAAAGAAGAAAAAGGGTAGTGCGACTACTATCTCATGTATTTATGTTATTGAAATTAATTTATCCAATAGTGATTCCAGGGTATTGGATACCGGATGTGGATCTCACATTTGTATAAATGTGCAGGAACTCACCAGAAGTAGGAAGCTGAAAAAGGAGAAGCCATCCTCCGCGTAGGGAATGGAGCAAGAGTTGTTGCCCTGGCTGTTGGATCATATGACTTAGTCTTACCTAGTGGACTTATCTTAACTTTAAATAATTGTTATTTTGTGCCTGCCTTGAGCAGAAACATCATTTTTGTTTCATGCTTGGATATGGATAGTTTTGATTTTATTATTGCGAGTAATAGATGTTCCATTTCTCATAAAGGAATATTTTATGCAAATGTTGATTTGTGTGATGGTCTTTATATTCTAAGCATGAAAAAGTCCACTGATACTCCAGTCTTTAACATAAATACAAAGAGATTTAAGTCAAATGATTTGAATCAAACCTATCTTTGGCATTGTCGTCTCGGACACATAAATGAGAAATGAATAAAGAAGCTCCATAAAGATGGACTTTTAGATTCATTTGATTTAGAAACATATGAAACATGCGTATCTTGTTTACGAGGCAAGATGACTAAAAGTCCCTTTTTTGGACACAGTGAAAGGGTAAGTAATTTATTGGATCTAATACATACTGATGTATGCGGTCCTATAAACACAATTGCTAGTGGAGGTTATCAGTACTTCATTACATTTACTGATGATTTCAGCAGATATGGTTATGTATATCTTATGAAACGTAAAGCTGAATCATTTGAGATGTTTCGAATGTTTCAAAATGAAGTGCAGAATCAGATTGGTAAAACTATTAAAACAATTCGATCAGATCGAGGTGGTGAATATTTAAGCCAAGAATTTGATGATCATCTTAGAAATTGTGGGATTGTCTCCCAATTGACTCCACCAGCAACTCCACAATGGAATGGAGTTTCTGAAAGGAGAAATCGAACCTTATTAGATATGGTTCGATCTATGATGAGTTATGCGGATCTTCCATTATCCTTTTGGGGTTATGTATTGCAAACTGCAGCTTTCACTCTAAATCGAGTTCCTTCTAAAGCCGTTGATAAAACACCATATGAAATATGGTACGGGAAGAGACCTAGTTTGTCTTTTCTTAAGATTTAGGGTTGTGAGGCTTACGTAAAGCGATAAGTCTCAAAAAAACTAGCACTTAAATCTGATAAGTATTTATTTGTGGGGTATCCTAAGGAAATAAAAAGGATATTACTTTTATAATCCCGCGGAGAACAAAGTGTTTGTTGCTCAGTATAGTGCCTTTATGGAAAAACAGTTTATTTCAAAAGACACTCGTGGGAGAGAAATAAATCTTAAAGAAGTTCAAGAATCACAAATAAACACTGAACCGCTACTGGAAGTTCAACAACGTTCTGAACCAATTGAACCTCCGCAAGTGACACAAGATCCACGTAAATCTGGTAGGGTAAGACATGAGCCAGAGAGATTCAGATTTCTCATTACTGATAGTCGTGATGTGTTGCTTATGGACCAAAATGAGCTCACCACTTATCAGGAGGCTATGTCTGGACCAAACTCAGATAAATGGCTAAGTGTCATGAACTCTGAGATGCAATCCATGTATGAAAACCAAGTTTGGAACTTGGTAGATTTACCTGAAGGTGGTAAGGCCATTAGATGTAAATGGGTTTTCAAGAAGAAAACTGACATGGATGGCAAAGTACATACTTTCAAAGCAAGACTTACAGCAAAAGGTTTCAAACAGACTCAAGGTGTTGATTATGATGAAACTTTTTTGCCAGTAGCCATGCTTAAATCCATAAGAATTTTAATTGCCATTGTTGCATAGTATGACTATGAGATATGGCAAATAGATGTAAAAACAACATTTCTTAATGGAAAGTTACTTGAGGACGTGTATATGACACAACCTAAAGGTTTTGTACATCCTGAGAATTCTAGGAAGGTATGCAAGCTTCAAAGATCTATTTATGGATTAAAGTAAGCTTCTCGAAGTTGGAATCTTCGTTTTGATGAAGCAATCAAGGATTTTGGTTTTATTAAGAACGAAGATGAGCCTTGTGTATACAAGAAGGTCAGTGGGAGTGTAGTTATTTTTCTGGTACTGTATGTTGATGATATATTACTCATTGGAAATGACATCCCAACATTGCAGAGTGTCAAATCTTGGTTAGAGAAGTGTTTCTCAATGAAATACTTAAGAGATACAGCCTATATCCTAGGGATAAGGATCTATAGGGATATATCTAAGAGGCTAATCGATCTAAGTCAGAGTGCTTACATAGACAAGGTCCTGAATAGGTTCAGTTTGCAAGACTCTAAAAGAGGATTGCTGCCAATGTCTCATGGCATAAGTCTCAGCAAGAATCAATGTCCCAGTACAAATGATGAGTGAGATCGTATGAATAAGATTTCGTATGCATCAACTATTGGATCTATCATGTATGTTATGCTATGCACTCGACCTGATGTATCATATGCTTTGAGCACTATAAGCAGATATCAGTTAGATCCTGGTGAGAGTCACTGGATAGCAGTAAAGAACATCCTTAAGTACTTAAGAAGGACTAAGGAAGTGTTCTTGGTCTATGGATGTTTTAAAAATGATCTAGTTATAAATGGTTACACAGATGCAAGTTTTCAAACTGATATAGATGATTTTAGATCGCAGTCTGGATATGTGTTTACTTTGAATGGGGGTGCAAAGAAATTTGGAAAAGTTTGAAGCAAGAGACTCGCGTGGCGAGATTCTACAATGAAAGCCGAGTATATTGCAACGTTCGATGCAAAGAAAGGAGGCAGTTTGGATAAAAAGTTCATTTCTGAACTAGGTGTGGTTCCAAGTATTGCTAACCCTATTTGTTTGTATTGTGACAATAACGAGGCAATAGCACAGGCCAAGGAACCTAGATCACACCACAGATCCAAACATATACTCAGGCGTTTTCATCTCATCAGAGAAATTATTAAAAGGGGAGACGTAAAGATTTGCAGAGTACCTACTGAATACAACATTGCGGATCCATTGACAAAGGCTCTTCTACAAGCGAAATATGATGGTCATATTAGATCATTAGGCATTAGATACATGAATGATTGGCCCTAGAGCAAGTGAGAGATGTTGGGAAATGTGCCCTAGGTCAATCCATTAACAGTCTTTACGAATACATTTTAGTTAATAAAATAGAGGATTTCATTTGTTGTTTATTATAATTAATTTGTATGTTTACATTATAATAAGATCCATGGTATTTACAGAAATATCTTAAATGTCCCTAGTCAATTATTATATTAGGAACTATAATGAATTAAGACTAGTGTGAGTCTTGATTTATGACCATACGATGATCATACGTATAGTAATATGAATCAAGATCATGAGTACTTGTTAGGGAACAAAGTCCTGGACCGACCTGCTATGAGAACATCACATGGATTAAGTCATAGTTGTTTCTCATGATAGGTATATTTTTCAGTACTCTAACTTGAGATTATCAGAGACTTCAACATTAGAAATACAGTGATTTGACGCAATCAAACGTTGTCTTTAACCGGACGATTATAAAGGTTGTGATTGGTTACATGTGAATAATGTGGTGAAGTTGTGTAATCGAGATAGAATTTGTCCCTCTCATATAAAGAGAGATATCCAATGGATCCCTCGATGTGTTGGACTGTTAAAAGGCCTAGTCTAAGTGAATTGATATTGATCAATGTCACTTAGATGTTTTCAGTCTACCTAGAAATCGAGACTAGGACGATTGGACATGTTGGATGACAATTCCATGTCTTATGTTTGATCAAAAGGATATTGTGTGACAAAAGGATGTTATATACAATATTGATTAGGTTGTATCGATTTGATATTTGTACAACTTGGGTAGTCATAATGTCTTGCTAGAGGCTGCTTATGACTTGTATACCAAAATGTGTTTTGGTACACTGCCAACGTTGTATGAGCCTATTGGGTCGCACACTGAGAATGGTTTTGCGAGATTTTAAAATGGTTCAGAAAAATAAATTTTATATGATAAAATTCATGACTGAAACGTCCTTGTAGTGTATTACACTTATACTTCTTTAAGTAGGGGTATATGTGTAATTTACTTAACCGTCTATATACAAGGGTTGTATAAATAGACACTTTGAGTTAGAATACAAGTATGAAAGATTTAAAAAAAGGCTGAAACTTTATTTTCGTTTTAAGAAATGACTTAGCATTTTTGTTATGCTCTGGATTGTTTTGGAGAGAAACAAAAAGGTTTGGTATTCTCTCAAAGCTAGCACTTCAAATCTCGGCGGCTGTTCGTGTGTGGACTGCTGATAGAGGGCATTCGTTGTTGGCAGCGCCTTAGAGATCGATTAACCTTCAGAAAAGTACATAGTATAAACTTGTTTTAATGGAATCAGATTTGTATCCTGTTGGGTTTTTCTCAAAATAGTTTTGAAATCTCCGCTGTGCATGAACCCCAAAACCCAACACCTTTTGCCTGCCAATAAATTCAATCAAGCCAATAATCATTCAAGCTTATCAAGAATTGTCATTCAAGATTATCATGAATCGTCATTCAAGCTTATCAAGAATAGTCCGACATTATCCAGAATTATCTTATCAATCATACATGTCAATAAGATTAGATCAGCATCATCTCAAATTAAGTCATCAAGTCATCCCATCGATAAATTGATGTGACAAAAGTAGTCACAATTTTATCAAGATCAGACATCATCAAGCCATAATCATCCAGCTAATAAAGCCGATGTAACACAAATAGTCACAATTTTGTCTTCTTGTGTATATTATAATGTGACTTTATAGTTGTCAGTTGTTGTCTTTCATTTATGACAAGTCGTGTCATCTATAAAAGTTGTTGTAATAGTAAATAGTGTCATTGAATAGTAGTGAATAGTGTAGATAATAATGATAGTCAATAGTGAATAGTGTCAATGCATAGTGTTGATGGATAGTGTCGGTAATAATGTTAGTCAATAATAAATAGTGTCAGCAATAATGTTTAATAGTATCAGTTTTGTCTGTATGTACAAAGTTATCTCTATAAATAGAAAGCTCGAATGAAGAAGTATTCATTCGAAAGTTAAGCTTCAAAAAATTTTGCTAACTCTCGTTTCAACTTTCTTTCTCCAATTTCAATTCTTCATCATAGATTACTCCTACCATTCCCTTTATAATCACAATCCCATTTATCAATTTTCATTTGAACCCGATCCTACTCTATTGGTTTCAATTCTTCATCACAGATTACTCCTACCATTATCTTTATAATCACAATCCCATTTATCGATTTTTATTTAAATCCGATCCTGCTCTATTGGTATCAGAGCCTAGTTCATCTGAAAATCCAGTGCTATCCCTCAAATCAAGTTCTCCATTCTCATCTCCTGTAAGTATTTAATTGATTTTAAGTTTTGATTATGATTTTGGTTGCGATTTCAAAAAGGATTTGAAAAACTTATTCCATTGAAAATTCTTTTGAAAGTTAAAATTTCGTTTCCTTTCTGTTAATTTATCTTGTGTTTAACCTTCGCTTTGGAGTTAGGAGCTTTCCTAGTCGTGTAGTAAGGCTAGCAGACGGAGCATAAGTCTAGCAGTAAATCGTTGACTAAGCTAGAACTCTAAGAACTCAGGTGAGACATCAGTGAATTAATGAAGAAAATGAAATCTTCTCTTTCATTAAGATAACATAGTTATAAGTTTGAATCATCTACCTCGACATCAAAATCTGATCATAAATCAATCATAAAGCCAGAGAAAAATGAAATCAACATTTGATTTAAGAAAAATAAGTGAAATATCATATGTAGATATAGAACAATCACTGCAAAATTGGAATTTGCCAACCATAGATCCAAAACAGATATATACTCATGGAACTTTTTCCAAAAATCAAGATTTTATAGTAAAACTAAAAGAAGAAACTAAATCAATAGATGCAGAAGGCCACGAAATACATTTAATTTCTCCAAAAAATAAATACCTATAAAGAAAAATATAAATATTTACATATAGGATTAATACAAGTTGCAATAAAACCATTAACAGCATTAGAACTAAATACTTCTGTGTTAACATCCGAAAGAGATAAAGACACATAAAGTTCAATGAATCGTTATTAGGAATAATTGAAGGAAGTTTGTCAGAAGGACCCATTTTCTTTAATTGTTTTCCTAATTTCACAATTAGTTTACATGTTCAATTTGCACATGAAGCATCAACATTAAGTTTATACACACAAGGATTTGAAATGAAATGAATATGTTCAAATGTTGCAGTAGTTTATCGAATTTATTATAAATTAATGCATACAATAATCCCTACAGTTGCATATACAAATTTACAAAAAGGAACATCAACTTTATTTTTAACAAATTTAACAAATAAAGTAATTACTAGAAAACAATTAAGTTGGAAAGATATAGACATACCAAAAACATGGTTAATTCAAGATACAAATAAGGAAGAGAATCATGTTGATAAAACAAATAATCAAATTCATACTATAATAGCTCATGATGACGAACTAGTTGAAATAAATTTTGCATCAAGAACATCGAATATTGAGACTTATTATGAAACACAACCTGTTTATGCATCAACAACAAAATTACAAACGCATATAGCTTATCCTGTTACACCAACAGAAGATAATGTTTCTATAAATGATTTTAATGATTATCAAGTTAATATGGTTAAAATAGATTATGAAGAAGATTTTGAAATAGATTATCAGAATTTAAAAGAATAATTTCTTAAACATCCATTGATGCCAATATTCTATAAAATTTGTTCAAAATCTCAACAAGCAATCATTAGAGAAAAATATTTTTCTTATATTAAAAATAATAAACAAAATATTCAATTTTTTTATTATTTAACACAATCCTGTCAAAAATAATACATAAAATAAATACTGTGTGGAAAGGAACAAAAGGTGAAAAATACATTCAGACTCATCCGCCATTAACTTCTATCAAAATAAATGAAAACATTAAGGCAATATCATTAAAAAATACTTTTGAAGAAGAAAAACCTATATCAAGAAAGGATTTAAATCATTTAACAGAACAAAATAATTATACAAATATTTATTTATCCTCTTTAGCAAAAAATACTTCTAATACTCCTCTACAAGTAAGATAAAATCCAATACAGAGGCTGATACAATATTAAAGAAAACTATGATGAAAGATAAATTTCAAAATGTACCTTTAATAAAAGATAATCATTCAGAGGAATTATTGCAAGCAATAGCTTTAAAATTAAGTCCATACAAATAAATCAAAAAGATAAAATAGAAAAGTTATTAGAAAATAAGGGAAAATTACCTGAAATAAATACTTTAGAATAAAATCTATCAGAAATTACTGAAAGTTTGCTAAAAATTCATTAAACTTAAATCCATTAAAAATAGCTGAACCCGATATAGAAATATCATCAGATTTAGGTATAAATAAAACCCATTATCCTAAAAAACATAAAGCTCATAACAAATTGAATAGTAAACCTTATTATTCAAGACTATCTCGGTAGATATGATTTTAGAAGAAAAAAGTGAGAAAAAGATTAAATATGATAGTGATTCAATTTATGAATGGAATATAGATGGATTATCAGAATATAAGATCATGCAAGTAATGCAACAAATGTTAACTTATTCAATAGCATGTAAATTAAAAAATCATCCAGAACCTAATATAGTAGGAGTCATATCTGTAGGATTTACATGCCAATTACATGGATAGTGGAATAATTCTTTATCTGCTGAACAAAGACTTGAAGTTCTAAATTCTATATCAAGAGATGATAATAATAACCTATGTTAGATGACCATGGAAGAGAACAATTCGATGGTGTATGAACTTTAATAACTAATATCATTTGGCATTTTATAGGAACTTTAGGGCATATAGAAGAAAAATTAGGAATCAATTGCAAAATCTAATATGTAGAACATTATCAGATTTTCGATGGTATAAAGATATATTTTTAACTAAAGCATATGCAATATCTGACAATGCAAGATTCTATAAAGAAAGATTTATATCCGAATTACCTTACTCTTTTGCAAAAAAGGTTAGACAAATATTAAGAACTAAATGTCCTGGTGGAAATCTAGATTACAATATATTCGCATATGGTGATATAATTCAAACAATACAGATAGTAGGAATGTCAATATGTAATGATCTCAAATTAAAAAGGCAGTTAGATAAAGAAAAGAAAGATGGTCGAAGAGAATTAGGGATTTTTGTTATCAATTCGGTCATGAAATTGCACAAATACCAATTAATAAACCAAATTATAGAAGAAGAAGAATACAAAGATTTAATAATAAAACTAATCAAGAATTTTATTACAAAAATAATTGAAGAAATAAAAGTAAGCACCAAAAGAGAAATTATAAATTTACTAAAAATAAAACTAATAAATGTTTCAAATGCGGAAAACCAGGTCAATATGCAAATAAATGTCATTTTAAAAACTATAAAAAGAAAGTTCAATGTGATAATAGAAAGGGAGAGCTCTTGCTCTTCAGAAACCTGCAAATGCATTGAAAATATACAAAATACAAATACAGATACATTTACCTCATAATCAGAAGATGAAATAAATATACTAACACCACATGAACAATTAATATTAGTAGGTGAACAAATTGATGACCCAATATTAAAATATAAATATTATACATAAATTTTAAATAGAAATAATAATATTGAAAACACTTCTCAAATATCAAGACTAAAAGAAAATGAAAATGAAATAAAATTACAAAATCAAATAGATATTCATAAAACTTATCATACTATGAAAGATATAATTAAAGATGTAAATACAAAATCTAAATCTTTTATAGGACCTACTATAAATTCATTACAACATGAAATAAATCAACTGAAAGAAGAAATAAAAATTCTTAAAGAAAAAATAATTAAAATATAATAAGAAAATGAAAATTCAAAAAAATTTTTCTGTTTATGATAATAATGTATTTATAGAAACGCTTACGACTTATACACATCAAAGATGGTTTACTCCAATAACATTAAAAATAAAAAATTTTAAATACTCATTACAAGCTTTAATAGATTCAGGTACAGATCTAAATTGTATAAGAGAAGGTTTAATCCCTTTACAATACTGTGAAAAAACAAACAGTCGAATTTCAACATCAGAAGGAAATAAATCAATAATTAAATTAAAAATTCCTCTTGCACATATATGTAAAAATAATATTTGTATATCAACATCCTTTATAATAGTTAAAGATTTACAACATGATATATTATTAGACACTCCATTTTTACAAAAAATTCAACCATTTTCAGTAACATCAAGTGGAATAAAATCAAGTATAGAAAATAAAGAAGTTAATTTCAATTTTATTAATAAACTAAAAACTAGATATTTAAATCAATTAATTAATCTAGTTGAACATAAACAAACTTTTATAGGACAATTAAAATCAGAAATTAAAATTTTAAAAACATAACAAATAATAAATACCCCATCTTTTCAACAAAAAATGAAAATTTTTCAAGATCAATTAATAACTAAGTGTTGTTCTGAAATCCCACCAGCATTTTGGGATAGAAAAACTTATCAAGTTTCTTTACCTTACATTAATGATTTTAAAGAAGAAAAAATACCTACAAAAGCCAATCCTTCACAAATGAATGAAAGACTATTAAAATTATGTGATCAAGAAATAAAAGATTTGTTACAAAAGAAATTAAAAACCCCATCAAAATCTCCATGGAGTTGTACAGCTTTTTATGTAGAAAATGCAGTAAAATTAGAACGAGGAGCCCCTAGACTTGTTATAAATTATAAACCAATAAATAATATTTTAAAAATGATAAGATATTCATTACCAAATAAGAATGATTTAATAAAGAGAATAACCAATTCAGTTATATTTTCAAAATTCGATTTGAAGTCAAGATTTTGGTAGATACAAATTATAAAGGAAGATAGATATAAAACAACATTCAACACCCCATTCGGTCAGTATCAATGGAATGTTATGCCATTTGATCTTAAAAATGCCCCTTCAGAATTTTAAAAAATGATGAATGAAATATTCCATCCTTATATATATATAGACGATATGCTTATATTTTCCAAATCAATTGATGAACATTGGAAACATTTGTATACATTTCAATCTATAATAATTAAAAACGGATTAGTATTATCCCAAAGGAAAATAAAACTTTTTCAAATAACTATAAACTTTTAGGATTTCAAATGTAGAATCAAACAATAACTTCAATCAATAGAGTTATAAAATTTGCAAATAAATTCCTTGATTAATTAATAGATAAAAACAATTAAAAGATTTTTAGGTTGCTTAAACTATTTATTCGATTTCTATAAAAATTCGGCAATAGATAAAAAATGTCTTTTAGAACTTCTTAAAAAATATAATAAATTTATTTCGACCCCTAATCATACAGAAGCAATACAAAAGATCAAGTTAAAAGTAAAAGCTTTACCATGTTTACATTTAGCCAATTTTACTTATCCAAAGATAATTCAAACAGATGCCTCAGACATAGGTTATGGAAGAATATTACTTCAAAAAACCCTGAAGGAAATGAACAACTTGTTTGCTATACATCAAGACTTTGGAATAACACCCAAAAGAATTATGCTACGGTCAAAAAAGAAATTCTTGCAATTGTTTTATCTGTTCAAAAATTTCAAGCAGATATTTTGAATCAAAAGTTTTTAATAAGAGTTGATTGTAAATCAGCGAAAGAAATACTTTTGAAAGATATAAAAAATCTAGTTTCAAAACAAATATTTGCTCGATGGCAAGCTATTTTAAGTATTTTCGATTTTGATATCAAATATATAAGGAGAAAGTAACTCCCTTCCTAATTTCTTATCCAGAGAATTCCTTGTAACCTTATAAATTCTTTGTTTTAGATCATCATGGATAAGGGTAAATCTCTTTACACTTATCAAAGACAAAATCATTTCTCTTCATTATTCAGCCAGTATAATAATCCAACCTCCAATTCTGATCAAAGATCCAGTTATTAATTGAAAAGCTATTTCTCTATTTATCTTCTAGATGCTCACCATCATAGCCTCAATCTAGAAAATCAAGTCAATGCCATAATTCTTAATCCTCAAAATTTTATCCCAAGAAGGCCAAATATATCAATGAAATTTTATGAAGCTATATTTTCACAAACAGGCTCAGTTATAAAAGGTCTAATTCAAAAGAAATTGTTTATTCTAAATAAATAATGCCAAGAGTTATTTGAAAGAATCATGGATCTCGGCATTAGTAATCCTCTTATAAATTTGTTGGTGAATGAATTATATAATTTTGGAATTCAGTCGAATGTGCAGAATGGCAAGACCATAAAACTCTTCGTCGAATATGTTTTTAATTGGTCAAGAGATGAATAGAATGCTCTTGTAATTCTTTGGACTTTATTAGGATACCCGACGATAGAGATCATCATCGATAATGATAAGATTGATTACACTTATGTCTATGAAGGACTTTGGAAGACTTTAAATACCAAGTTCTTATTATCATATTTCCAGTTGATTATATTTACATGGTAAATCCTGTTCAAGTATTATCATCATCAGAAGCCACTTTAGACACATCAAATCTTATTCTTCAAGAATTGAAGAAAATGCAAGAAGAATCCAGAAAAATCAATGTGAGACTTCAAAAAATTGAAGAGTCTCATTCTACCTCATCAAGAAATAATTCAGATCATGAAGGAAGCTCAGGTGCTCCTCAGTATATCATCGACTTATATTAATTCAGTATTTATCCAAGCCCATGCCTCTATATTATTAATTCGGGCTCATTCCTGCCATCACGAGGCTTATGCCTACCTCAGGCCCATGCCTCTAGGCCCTTTTGACTGCAATAAATTCAATCAAGCCAATAATCATTCAAGCTTATAAGAATTGTCGTTCAAGATTATCATGAATCATCATTCAAGCTTACCAAGAATAGTCCGACATCATCCAGAATTATCTTATCAATCACACATGTCAATAAGATCAAATCAACACCATCTCAAATTAAGTCATCAAGTCATTCCATCAATAAACTGATGTGACAAAAGTAGTCACAATTTTATCAAGATCAGATATCATCAAGCTAGAATCATCCAGCTAATAAAGCCGATCTGAGACACAAATAGTCACAATTTTATCTTTTTATGTATATTATAGTGTGACTTTATAGTTGTTGGTTGTCGTCTTTCATTTATGACGAGTCGTGTCATCTGTAAAAGTTGTTGTAATAGTAAATAGTATCAGTGAATAGTAGTAAATAGTATCAGTGAATAGCAGTGAATAGTGTCGGTAATAATGATAGTCAATAGTGAATAGTGTCAATGCATAGTGTCGGCAATAATGTTAGTCAATAATGAATAGTGTCAGTAACAATGTTTAATAGTGTCAGTTTTGTCTGTATGTACAAAGTTTTCTCTATAAATAGAAAGCTCGAATGAAAAGTATTCATTCGAAAATTAAGCTTCAAAAAATTTTTTAACTTTCGTTTCAATTCTCTTTCTCCAATTTCAATTCTTCATCATAGATTACTCATACCATTCTCTTTATAATCACAATCCCATTTATCGATTTTCATTTGAATCCGATCCGGGGATATTGGTATCAGAGATTAACTGATAAATGGAGCATATGATTCTTGATTTTAACTGGATTTTAACTGATAAACTGGTATCAGAGATAAATTCAGAGATAAATGGAGGAACTAGGCTCTAATACCAATAGACCAGGGATTTATTAGCTAGATGATTTTGAATCTAATTGATACCAATAGAGCATAGTTCTCCATTTTATCTGCCTTATACATAGGTTATGGAGGAATATTACTTCAAAAAACCCCTAAAGGAAGTGAACAACTTGTTTGTTATACATCAAGACTTTGGAATAATACCCAAAAGAATTATACTATGGTCAAAAAAGAAATTCTTGCAATTGTTTTATCCGTTCAGAAATTTCAAGCAGATATTTTGAATCAAAAATTTTTAATAAGAGTTGATTGTAAATCAGCTAAAGAAATACTTTTGAAAGATATAAAAAATCTAGTTTCAAAACAAATATTTGCTCGATGGCAAACTATTTTAAGTATTTTCGATTTTGATATCGAATATATAAAAGGAGAAAATAACTCCCTTCCTGATTTCTTATCCCGAGAATTTCTTGTAACCTTATAAATTATTTGTTTCAAATCATTATAGATAATGGTAAATCTCTTTATACTTATCAAAGACAAAATAAATTCTCTCCATTATTTAGTCAGTACAATAATCCAGCCTCCAATTCTGATCAAAGATCTAGTTATCAATTGAAAAGCTATTTCTCTATTTATCTTCTAGATGCTCACCATCATAGCCTTAATCTAGAAAATCAAGTCAATGCCATAATTCCTAATCCTCATAATTTTATCCCAAGAAGGCCAAATATCTCAATGAAATTTTATGAAGCTATACTTTTATTAATGACATTGATTTATGACACTAATTTAGAAATTATTAGCAAGATTTGTGGCAAGATTTGTGGCTCCAATTAAGTTATTCTTCTAACCATGTATTTGTATTTATACTTAGAATAGTTAGCTAATAGTCAATTACATTAATTGTATAATCAATTACATTAATTGTATATTTTGTTGCCTAATTTAGGTTGTACATTATTCTTATTTAAGGAGAAAGATCTCAAGGAGAAAAGGATTAAGCCATTTTGCTTATTTTTATAGTATCAAAGCCTGCAATTTTTCTTCTGATCATCTATTCTGGGCTGTTTTCTAGTTTTTTCTTTTGTCTTCTTCGTTTCGGGTTGATTTATTATCAACAATTTCATTTTGTAATTTTTCAGTTTATGATGTCTACCGAAAATTTTTCTGGCAAATCTTTGGAGACTTTTGCCATTAGACTTACAGGAAAGAATTATGTTGTTTGGGAGTTTCAGTTTAGAATGTTTTTGAAAGGGAAAACCCTCTAGAATTACATCGACGACAGTTCTTCAACACCTACAAACGCTAAGGATCTTACGCAATGAAAAACCAAAGATGTTTGCATCATTTCTTGGATCTTAGCCTCTATTAAACCATGTATGGTTAACAATCTACGTTCTTTTGGTACAGCGAAACAAATGTGGGATTACTTATGTAACGGCCCAAATTAATTTAATTGAATATTAGTGTTAATCACGAGGATTAATGGGTAATTTGAGCGTAACATGGACAACTAGGTTGACTCGGATAAGAGTGTGACGGCCCCAACTTTCCCGTGCAATTGGGTACGCCCGACCTAAACCCGTGCAGGCCCCGAGTCATCATTCGACAACCTGACGAGCCTAGTCAGCCTCCGATTTAATCAATTCAGTAGTTTATGAAAGAGTTATTGCATTAATACACAGCAGAAGACTAAAACAATTATAACAAAGGGAAATAACTCAATCAAAGCGAAATTAGGAATTCTATAAGTGTGGAAAACCCCGAGTATTCATGTACAATTCGATAGGCATATATACATGACACTAGTCTCGTAAAAGATATACCAAGTTCAATAATCCCAACAAAATAAGTATAAAACGATATACACATCAGTAAACAAAATATAATCACCTACTATAAAGTCTCTCAGATGTCGCTGCAAATCCTCAAAGTATATCACCTAGGCAGAGCCCCTTGCCCTTGCTGCTCTCCACTCTATCTGCACCCACCGTCACAAACTAGACGGTAAGTAAGCCGAATAAAATTGCTAGTAGTACCGAGAATAATGTAATGATAATTTATGATTTTAACAAGAAAAACGATCTAAGTATCATGCGGAAAGGAAATAACTGGAAAGTAAATAAATCAAATGCATGATAAAGAGACTGAAAGATAAACAATCGATATTTTGCATGTTCTAAGATTCAAAAGAGGCCCATGAGTGGCCTATTTCACAGCAATACGGCAAAGATCTCGCAAGATCTCCCTGGGCAATGCCGCAACACTAGCGCAGCGTGAAATCGAGAGGCATCGCAACACCTCTCGAATCCAGTACCCAGTACGCACATCACTAGGGGTGGTCAGTTACCCCTACAGAGGGCACCCTCGTTGTCCCAGCTAGTGCGGGACCACATGATACCTTCGAGACACACACTCATGCCAAGAACATACAACTAAGGAAAATGGAATGGAATATCAAGCAAAGGATCAATGCAACAATAGCTATAAATAGAGGAGGTATAAATCACATGTTATTTTCTTGCTGGTCTACTAACGTACACACATACGATGCATGCATGTACTTACCTGATTTAACGTGACCTGGTACTCACTCCGAGTTTCTTGACTACCTGGCAATGATTTAAGTCCCGAATATAGGTTTAGGATTAGTATTTAGTTTTAGGATAATTTTCATAAACTTTGTTTCAATTCATTCAATTAATGCAACCCACATTATCGTTGATGTCCTTTATACACTGGTTAGGCTCTTGGTGGGTCCATGTATTAAGCCTATATCCACCTAAGTAGGCTCGATATGCGGATAATTATTAGGCCTGGATATATGGGCTCGTTATTACATTTTATGTATTTGTTTTGGGCCTTAAATTGTGCTTATCATATTAAACTCTTATTGGGTTTTACACAACTCATATACACACCAATTGAGACTTGTTATGGACTTATATTGAAATGAGTGGATTGGGCCCTTGTTGGGCCTTATTACAAGTCCATATTCATTTAAAACAAATGTCTAAACTTATAATCTTGTTTACTTATTCTTAAACCTACAATAATATACATTGTGGTCACACACACACAATTGATGTGTACACCCCACTGGTGTGCACACTAACACTTCACACACCCCGCTGTCTTGTGCACACACACCCCGCTGTTGTGTGCACTCCATTGTTATTTACACCCCATGTTCACATGCATTAATGTCACTTTATTACTTAAAACTATATCATATATATTAATCCGTTCTCACACATATACAACTGTTGTGTACACCCCACTGTGGTGTACACATACAGTGCTATGTACACCCCACTGTGGTGTACACACACACTATTGTGTACACCCTATTGTGGTGTACACACAGTGTACACCCCTTACACACAACCCATACCAAAACCATCACACATACACACATAAAATAATACCATTTGTAGCCACACACTCTACACTCACATAGTACAGTTTATGATCACTCACCCCACACATAGTACCCCCCCCCCACACACCCTAACTAGGGTGTGCACACATACTGTCACACACCCCACAATTGTTCCAACCCAAAACAGTTCAAATCAAAACTATATTCACTAAGACACACACTCACCAATAACGTGGCTGTTGGACATGGAGGAGGGGTCATCGCCGGCCAGCTGAGTCGTCGAAGACTCCACTCTGATCAGCCGTGACCGGGGATGGTCCAACTAGCCACGGCAGCCTCAAATAGTAGGCAAAAACAGCCACTAAAATAGCCTAAAATGGCAAAATAGTGAGCATGGAAGGAGAACGAAAACAATGGAGAAAGAGGAGAGAAGCTCACCTAGTGATCTCCAGTGAGTAGTGGAGGCTCCAACGTTGTGGTGGGTGGCGATGGTGATGGTTCAGCTAGGGGAAAGCGAGCTGCTACAATGGAGGCCGAGAAAGGTGAGGTAGAGTACAAGCCGAGAGAGAAGAGGGAAAGAGGGGTGGAAGAGACTCACCTAGGCGTCTCCGGTGGGTGGACAAGGTGACAGTACCCTAGAGGGTGGCGGTGGTGACAGTCCAAGGAGAAGGAGAATGCACAGCTGAGAGGAGAAGGAGATGGCGTAAGGCCGAGAGGAAGAGGGAGAAAGAGAGAGAGAGAGAGAGAGAGAGAGAACTCGGACCTCCGGTGTGGTCCGGTCGGGGTGAGAGATCGCGGCGACGCGCGGTCGGTGGTCAATGGTGGTGAGAGGTAGTGACGGCTATGAGGTGAGGAAGAAGATGAATAGTGTGTATTAGGGTTTTTGTTTATTTTTATATATGTGACTTAAGGTGAAATGACTCTTTTGCCCTTGAGTTTACACTTGCCCAACCCTTGGACAGCTACCCTTATGAGTCATTTGGCTCATCCCCCTAATCTAACCCATGTACACATCTCTATGACCATCTAATGGTCCTCCTCACTCAAGTGTGTCATTTTAACAATCCTATCCATATTAACCTATTAAATTAACCCCATTAATTTTATTAAATTACCAATAAGGTTACACAAATTCCCGCCTACTCGGTACACAGTGCCCCGCGTTCGACACGCTTCTCGAGGCGGTCCCACTCTTAGGATTCGAATAAATTCCCTCATGCTTATGTTATAATTTATTGTTAACCTTGTATTTTCTCAACTTAGATCCTATATTTCATTTGACTTTGTTTAGTAATAATGCCCACTAAAACGGTTCCCGAAACCCCCGTTTAACTAGGCGACACCTCACTCAATTAAAATATATCCCGAACGGCTCGAGACTCATAAAATACTAATATACTAATACATGCATTATCATCCACAAATAACCAAAATTTTGGGTCGTTAGAGTCTCCCCAACTAACAAGAATTTCGTCCTCGAAATTAGTTCTAAATCGAGTGAGTAAGGAGAACAACACCCGTTCGCAACTCGCCCAAACTGCGGGCTTACAGCCGCTTCAGACAGCTTGGATCCTCTATCTCGAGCTGCGGACTACCTCAGAGTCACTTCAAACAGCTCGTTCCTCATCGTTGAACTGCGGACCAATGCAAAGTCGCCGAGGCACGACTCAATAAGCCATGACCATTGTGGACTCTCGCGAGAGTCACTTCCAACTGCTCGACATTAGGTATTAAACTGCGGACTTGTACAAAGTCTCTTTGAACAGCACAACATCTTAAATCCACTCCCTTTTCTTTTCACATCTACCAAACTGTGGGCCTCTGCCACTTCGAACAGCTTGATTTTTTTTATTGGTCTTCAGATTGCGGGTCGCAACATCTGTAAACAGTCTAACTCAACTATGGTCTCTCTAGACCGCTCCCGTTACCCAAAATGATAGGAATGCCACGACCTCGTCGCAAACATCGCCCACTACCATGACTCAAGCTTGGTGATCAAGACATAAGACGCTACGATCGTGACTCGCACGTCATACTCGTGAAGACCTCCCAACCCACTCGCGTCTCGATGCAAGTTTATCTATACCCAGGCAGTAAAATAGATTCGACAAAGTTGTAACCGTGGCCACCATGTACACTACGTGTCCATGCATCGTAAGATGAATCACAACCGATCAGTCTGCCTCTCTTTAGGTGTACTTGTGGCTAATTTTGGCAACCCATTGTGCCCAAACTTACCATCTCTTTCGGACTCTAATCTAAGTTAGGTCTGTCTCATCCTAGACAACACTGCTATGGTTAAACGGTACCACTCTAGCCAATATCGACCCTAACTCTGTCACATGACGTCCGACATCGCATTTTAAACACCTAAAGTTTCAAATAATTTGTTCCATCCATGTTGTAGAATAATCAGGAAAATCCTTTACCTCCAACAGGATTATGAACCATTGTCAGCTATTGTTCACTCGTCACGTGCACATCCTCGATGGCCTGAAGCTGATCGTCATCCTGCTGGTTCTCGTACAAATCGGGACATTGATTTTGAAAATGTCCCGGTTGTCCGCACTGGTAACACACCTTCCACTTTCGAGATCCACTATCATCGTTTGGATTCCTCGTTCGTTTCCCGTCATGTCCCCCTGATCGGTGCTCTAACTGCAACTCGGGTCGATCAGGCTCAATCTCCTCGTGGTGAGTAATCAAGTAACTCTCCCTAGCCAAGCTCCGCTCATAAGTCCTCTGCAAGATCCCTGGCTCGGTCGTAATGATCGCACCTCCAATTTCGGGTAGTAGACCCTCAATAAAGTAGTACACTCGGTCTGCCTCCATGCTAGCTGATCCTCCAGCGTATGGTAATAACTGCAAAAACCAACCCATGTACTCCATGACGGACTCATCCGCGAACTGTCTCAGGAAAGTGAGCTCGTTTCTTTTGGCTCTCATCACGGTGGGAGGAATGTACTTCATTTTGAATTGGGTCTTGAACTCTATCTAGTCCCTCGGTACGCCTTTGATACTCACAATCGTAGTCCACCAATCGTCAGCTTCTCCCTGAAGCATGGATGAGGAAATCGTCGCTCTCATGTGATCCTCCGTAGCTATGATGTGGTGTATCTTCTCGTAACTCTTCAGGAACAACTCTGCTGCGGTCACGTCAGTGCCTCCATAGAAAACGATAGGGTCGTGCCTCTTGAACTCTCGCCATTGCCTGGCCTCAATAGTCGCCGTAATGTCATACACTGTCAGTGCACGAGGTACAACCGCTATCACTGGTGTCGTTGAAGTGGTGGAAGAAAGCAAAGTCATAGTCGTAGCCCCCGGTGTGTTTGCCTCTTGAATAATGGTTACTCTAGCCGTTGATGGTACCGATACAACAGCAACTGACGCCCTCAATATCACCAGAATCTCTTCCAACTGTCGCTCCTGAGCTGCGACTTTCTACGTCAAGGTCTGAAACTCGTCGATGCTAACAGCTCGAGTACTCGACGTCCCGTTGTCATCACTAGGACCCCGCTGATCCACCATCGCTATCTCATAACGAAAGTGTATTTCCGGATCAGTGGATAGCTATCGATACGATACAATACACACAACAATCGTAATACTTATAAACATCACATCCGACTTATCCCACTCCCCAACTAGGATTCTAAGTCAGGATCATAGGGTTTCCACTCCAAGTTTAACCGTTCCTAACTTCAGTTGGTTTAAATGGCTTGTGTTTCATGAATTTAAACCTGGTATGCTCTGATACCAACTGTGACGGCCCCAATTTCCCCGTGCAATTAGGTACGCCCGGCCTAAACCCGTGCAGGCCCCGAGTCATCACTCGGTAACCTGACGAGCCTAGTCAGCCTTCGATTTAATCAATTTAGTAGTTTATGAAAGAGTTATTGCATTAATACACAGCGGAAGACTAAAACAATTATAACAAAGGGAAATAACTCAATCAAAGGGAAATTAGGAATTCTATAAGTGTGGAAAACCCCGGGTATTCATGTACAATTCGATAGGCATATATACATGATACCAGTCTCGTAAAAGATATACCAAGTTCAATAATCCCAATAAAATAAGTATAAAACGATATACACATCAGCAAACAAAATATAATCACCTACTATACAGTCTCTCGGATGTCATTTGCAAATCCTCAAAGTATATCACCTAGGCAGAGCCCCTTGCCCTCTTTGCTCTCCACTCTATCTGCCACCGTCACAAACTAGACGGTGAGTAAGCTGAATAAAATTGCTAGTAGTACCGAGAAGAATGTAACAAGTAATTTATGATTTTAACAAGAAAAACGATCTAAGTATCATGCGGAAAGGAAATAAGCTGGAAAGTAAATAAATCAAATGCATGATAAAGAGGCGAAAGATAAACAATCGATATTTTGCATGTTCTAAGATTCAAAAGAGGCCCATGAGTGGTCTATTTCACAAAGCAATACGAGCAAAGATCTCGCAAGATCTCCGGGCAATGTCGCAACACTAGCGCAGCGTGAAATCGAGAGGCATCGCAACACCTCTCGAATCCAGTACCCATTACGCACATCACTAGGGGTGGTCAGTTACCCCTACAGAGGGCACCCTCGTTGTCCCAGCTAGTGCGGGACCACATCATACCTTCGAGACACACACTCATGCCAAGAACATACAACTAAGGAAAACGGAATGGAATATCAAGCAAAGGATCAATGCAACAATAGCAATAAATAGAGGAGGTATAAATCACATGTTATTTTCTTGCTGGTCTACTAACGTACACACATACGATGCATGCATGTACTTACCTGATATAACGTAACCCGGTACTCACTCCGAAACTTTAACGCGCTTCCCGTGTTTCTCAACTACCTGACAACGATTTAAGTCCCGAATATAGGTTTAGGATTAGTATTTAGTTTTAGGATAATTTTCATAAACTTTGTTTCAATTCATTCAATTAATGCAACCCACATTATCGTTGATGTCCTTTATACACTGGTTAGGCTCTTGGTGGGTCCATGTATTAAGCCTATATCCACCTAAATAGGCTCGATATGTGGATAATTATTAGGCCTGGACATATGGGCTCGTTATTACATTTTATGTATTTGTTTTGGGCCTTAGGTTGTACTTATCATATTAAACTCTTATTGAGTTTTATACAACTCATATACACACCAATTGAGACTTGTTATGGACTTATATTGAAATGAATGGATTGGGCCCTTGTTGGGCCTTATTACAAGTCCAGATTCATTTAAAACAAATGTCTATACTTATAATCATGTTTACTTATTCTTAAACCTACAATAATATACATTGTGGTCACACACACAATGGATGTGTACACCCCACTAGTGTGCACACTAACACTTCACACAACCCGCTGTCTTTTGCACACACACACCCTGCTGTTGTGTGCACCCCACTATTATTTGCACCCCATGTTCACATGCATTAATGTCACTTTATTACTTAAAACTATATCATATACATTAATCCGTTCTCACACATATACAACTATTGTGTACACCCCACTGTGGTGTACACATACAGTGCTGTGTACACCCCACTATGGTATACACACACACTATTGTGTACACCCCTTACACACAACCCACACCAAAACCATCACACATACACACATAAAATAATACCATTTGTAGCCACACACTCCACACTCGCATAGTACAGTTTATGATCACTCACCCCACACATAGTACCCCCCCCCACACCCTAACTGGGGTGTGCACACATACTGTCACACACCCCACAATTGTTCCAACCCAAAACAGTTCAAATCAAAACTATATTCATTAAGACACACACTCACCAATAACGTGGTTGTTGGACATGGAGGAGGGGTCATCGCCGGCCAGCGGAGTCGTCGAAGACTCCACTCCGATCAGTCGTGATCGGGGATGGTCCAACTAGCCACGGCAGCCTCAAATAGTAGGCAAAAACTGCCACTAAAATAGCCTAAAATGGCAAAACAGTGAACATGGAAGGAGAACGAAAACAATGGAGAAAGAGGAGAGAAGCTCACCTAGTGATCTCCGGTGAGTAGTGGAGGCTCCAACGTTGTGGTGGGTGGCGATGGTGATGGTTCAGCTGGGGGAAAGCGAGCTGCTACAACGGAGGCCGAGAAAGGTGAGGTAGAGTACAAGCCGAGAGAGAAGAGGGAAAGAGGGGTGGAAGAGACTCACCTAGGCGTCTCCGGTGGGTGGACAAGGTGGCAGTACCGTAGAGGGTGGCGGTGGTGACAATCCAAGGAGGAGGAGAATGCACAGCCGAGAGGAGAAGGAGATGACGTGAGGCCGAGAGGGAGAGGGAGAAAGAGAGAGAGAGAGAGAGAGAGAGAGAACTCGGACCTCCGGTGTGGTCCGGTCAGGTGAGAGATCCGGCGACTGGCAGTTGGTGGTCGACGGTGGCGAGAGGTAGTGACGGCTATGAGGTGAGGAAGATGATGAATAATGTGTATTAGGGTTTTTGTTTGTTTTTATATATGTGACTTAAGGTGAAATGACCCTTTTGCCCTTGAGTTTACACTTGCCCAACCCTTGGACAGCTACCCTTATGTGTCATTTAGCTCATCCCCCTAATCTAACCCATGTACACATCTCTATGACCATCCAATGGTCCTCCTCACTCAAGTGTGTCATTTTAACAATCCTATCCATATTAACCTATTAAATTAACCCCATTAATTTTATTAAATTACCAATAAGGTTACACAAATTCCCGCCTACTCGGTACACGGTGCCCCGCGTTTGGCACGCTTCTCGAGGCGGTCCCACTCTTGGGATTTGAATAAATTCTCTCATGCTTATGTTATACTTTATTGTTAACCTTGTATTTTCTCAACTTAGATCCTATATTTCATTTGACTTTGTTTATTAATAATGCCCACTAAAACGGTTCCCGAAACCCCCGTTTAACTAGACGACACCTCACTCAATTAAAATATAGCCCGAACGGCTCGAGACTCATAAAATACTAATATACTAATACATGCATTATCATCCACAAATAACCAAAATTTTGGGTCGTTACAAAGAGTACCCAGGTTATATTGTGTTATTTGTATATGTTGTATGTCTATTATTGTGATGTGGGAATTTATTATTTTATAAACATCACATGTGTGTAAGTTGACATTAGGCAAGGCCACGAGTCGGAGTATATGTTCCAAAATGCGTGTCAGGGACCGGGTACTAGGTACCAGGATAGCCGGGTACGAGCCATGGGTTGCTGGGTAGCTGAGTGCTAGTATGACGCACTTATGAATTTTATATGATTTATTAAGGTGATTTAACATAAGGCTAAATTAATGTATTAATAGATAAATAAAAATCATATAGTTTGATAGGATTAATCATAGTGCATAAGATAATCCTCGAGATGCACAATAAGGGAAATCAAGGAAATGAGTGTCAAGATAGGGTATCAGTAGGGTGATCAGGAACTGTCCGATTATCATCGAGATGCGTGCACACGCCAGATTTAAACCAAAGTATAAATACACATTGATCGATTGAAACACATGCAAATCAACATTTTCTCCAACAAATTCTTTGAGATCAGTGAGAGAAATCGAGGTTTAAGAAGGAGAATTCGAGCGTTGGAGAGTGGATTTGAGCATCAAAGCATTAATCCAAGGTAATCTCTACCATTTAAATGGGATTTTTTAGTAAAAAAATGTGGGTTTTGTGGGTTGAGGTTTAAACAAATTTTTTTGAGGATTTTATCACTGATTTTTGATAAATTCGGTGTTCTTGAGGTTGGTGTTGATGAATTACATCATTGTGGATCAAAATTTTGAGAAATTGAGGTGATTTGATAAATTTTTGGGTTATTTACATGTATTTTGATCCGAAAAGTGGGGTTTGTTTTGGTGGATTTAAGGTGAGATTTTGAGGCTTGGAGGGTCTCCAATGGATTGAGAGTGAGGAGGAGTGAAGAGGAGAGTGATGGCAGCCAAAGAGAAGAGAAAAAAAAAAAGACGATTTCGTCTCTGGGAAGGAGAAGGGAGCACATGAGCGCGAGGGCGCTCGTGTGCGTCCCCGCGACCAGACCGAACCGGGCGGTCCGGTTCAGGTGGGGCCCACGTAAAAAAAATTAAAATTAAAATAATTATTAAATTAAATAATATATATATATATTATTTTTTAGAAAATAGGAAAATAGTTGAAAATATTAGAAAAAATTGGAAAAAATTCTAGAAAAATATAAAAAATTAGAAAAAGGTAGAAAAATGTTTCGGGACTTTTCGGGTATTTTTAGAACCCTGATATAGTCCGAAAGACCACAACTGAAAATTGAAAAATATGATATAATATCATAAAATTTGATAAATGTGTTTTATTAATAATATAAAACACTATAAATGAACTTCAGGGACTAGGGAACCATAGCTCGGGCATAGGAGAGTTAAGCGGGTTGGATTGACAGATCCGGAAAGTCGGAGTGCGTAGTTACAAGTGGGTAAAACCCTTGAGAATTTTACACTTTAAATTCATGCGTGGTTTGTCCATGAAAATGAATGTTTATGCATTTATTTATTTACCGTATTGTTTACTTATTGGATTGCCATGTTTATGCAAATGTGATTACGTATTGGTCGGTGGTTGATTTGTTCACACGGTCGGAGTTTAATCGAGATGGTCATGGTACGGAATTGAGCAGGCTAGATTATAGCGCGTATATTTGGGTGCTGTAGGTGAATAGCTACCCGAGTAACGGGGTGCACGTGTTCGGTGGGTTGTGATTTGTTCTGGTCAGTGTTAGTAGTTCAGATGTGGTTTAGACTTGATGTGTTCAGTCGGGGTCATCCGAATCCACGAAGTATAATCTAGTTTTGTTAAACTCCATCACACTTCCATCTAGTTTTAATTGATATCGTAATTAAATCGGTTTACTCGAATGTTGTTTTATCTTTTAGTTGTTTTATTTTCACTGTGTGTGATCGTTATATTAGTTGTGAATATTGTTTACTGCCAGCTATAGGAATATGATTCCTGTCGTTAGGGTCATATTCACATGTCTCGCAGAGTATTGTGGTTTTTCATAATTAACGTGTAGACTTCTCTTGGGAATTTACTCACTGGGCTCGTTACTATATGTGTTAGGCAACTGAGCACAGATCCTAGTACAAGCAAGAGCAAGGGAAATGAGGTACTAGGCGACTATCTCTGAGACCGTTGCTGCTAATAGTTCGTGTTTTGATATCATGTACGTATATTTTGTTTTGCTCGATTTTGGGGACTTTAAAACCTTATCACATGTATATATATTACTGTTTACTTCGTCTCAGTTATATACATGGTGTTATCTTCGGGTTTTCCACTACTTAAGATTAATAAATTCTCATAAAATACGAATTAAACGCTTCCGCCATTGTTATTAAAATTTGCCAACCTACTAGATGTTTAAATAAGTTATAGGATTAATCAAATGGAGCATCACCTTGTTGGGAAATGTGCCCTAGGTCAATCCATTAACAGTCTTTATGAATACATTTTAGTTAATAAAATAGAGGATTTCATTTGCTGTTTATTATAATTGATTTGCATGTTTACATTATAATAAGATCCATGGGTATTTACTGAGAATTATCCTAAATGTCCCTAGTCGATTATTATACTGGGAACTATAATGAATTAAGACTAGTGTGAGTCTTGATTGATGATCATACAATGATCATACGTATAGGAATACGAATCAAGATCATTAGTACTTGTTAGGGAACAAAGTATTGGACCGACCCGCTATGAGAATATCACATGGATTAAGTCATAGTTGTTTCTCATGATAGGTATATTTTTCAGTCCTCGACTTGAGATTACCGAGACTTCAACATTAGGAATACGGTGATTTGACGCAATCAAACGTTGTCTTTAACTTAGGACGATTATAAAGGTTGTGATTGGTTCTTGTGTGAATAATGTGGTGAAGTTGTGTAATCGAGATAGAATTTGTCCCTCTCATATAAAAGAGATATCCAAAGGATCCTCGATGTGTTAGGCTTGTTAAAAGGCCTAGTCTAAGTGAATTGATATTGATCAATGTCACTTAGATGTTTTCGATCTACCTAGAAATCGAGACTAGTACGATTGAACATGTTGGATGACAATTCCATGCCTTATGTTTGATCAAAAGGATATCGTGTGACAAAAGGATGTTATATACACTATTGATTAGGTTATATCGATTTGATATTCGTACAACTTGGGTAGTCATAATGTCTTGCTAGAGGCCGCTTATGACTTGTATACCAAAATGTGTTTTGGTACACGCCAACGTTGTATGAGCCTATTAGGTCGCTTTGCGAGAATGGTTTTGCGAGATTTTAAGATGGTTGAGAAAAATGAATTTTATATGATAAAATTCATAACAGAAACGTCCTTGTAGTGTATTACACTTATACTTCTTTAAGTAGGGGTATATGTGTAATTTACTTAAACCATCTATATACAAGGGGTTGTATAAATAGACGCTTTGAGTTAGAATACAAGTACGAAAGATTTTAAAAGGGCGAAACTCTATTTTCGTTTTAAGAAACAACTTAGAGTTTTTTGGTATCCTCTGGATCGTTTTGGAGAGAAACAAAAGATTTGGAATTCTCTCGAAGCTAGCACTTTGAATCTCGGTCGCCGTTCATGTGTGGACAGCTAGTAGAGGGCATTCGTCATTGGCAGCGCCTTAGAGATCGATTAACCTACAGAAAGGTATTGCGACTGAGGTATGATTAAGTTTTTCATAGTTTAAACATGTTTTAATGGAATCAGATTCGGATCGTGTTTTTGGGTTTTTCTCATAATTGTTTTGTAATCTTCGCTGCGCATGAACCCCAAAACCCTTCACACCTCATAGAGACGTTGACGTGGCAGCAGTGATGATGTGTTCGATGACATGACAGGCGATGTTAGGCTTGCAAGCGGAGGGTGTGGGTCACGGGGCGGCCTCAGAAATTAGAGCCGTCACACTTAAGACGCATATACCACCAAGAAAATACTGCGCGATGCTTTCAACTTCAACTTGAGATCAGTCAATTCAGTCAAGGTAATCTCTCCGTTGAGCAATATTATTCTGAATTTATTAACCTATGGAGCGAATATTCTGGTATTATCTATTCTAAGGTCTCTCAAGAGACGTTGGAAGGTCTCCAAGCTGTTCATGAAAAAAGTAAGCGAGATCAATTATTGATGAAATTGAGACCAGAATTTGAAACTGTACGGTCTAGATTGTTGAACAGAAATTCGGTTCCTTCATTAGACATATGTGTTAGTGACTTATTGCGTGAGGAACAAAGGATAGCTACCCAAGCTGTTATAAGTGGACCTAAAGAAACTGTTGCTTTAGTCTATTTGGCTTATGTTACACAAGGGAGGAATCGAGGGAAAGGACAATCGCAATGCTATAGTTGCAAGGAGTTTGGGCATATCGCATGCAATTGTACTAAGAAATTCTGCAACTACTGCAAACAACAAGGGCACATTATCAAGAAGTGTCCTACTCGTCCAGAGAATCGGAAAGCCTAAGCCTTTCAAGCTATTGTTTCGTCTTCTACAGTTAATGACGGTGTTTTTATGACCGCAAATGCAAATCAGCCAACCTTTACTCTAGAAATGGTACAACAAATGATTCTTACAGCATTCTTTGCTCTTGGACTTCAAGGTAACAGTAAGCCTACTACTTTTCCTTAGATCGTTGATTCTGGAGCATTCAATCATATGACTGCCTCACCTAATTTATTACATAATGCATGGGAGTATACTGGCACATAAAGTATTGAAATCGCCAACGGCAGTAATCTTCCAATTACAGCTATTGGTGATATTACGCTTTCTTTTCGTCATGTATTTGTTTCTCCTGGATTGTCTACTAGCCTTATTTCTATTGGTCAAATAGTGGATAATAATTGTGATGTGCATTTTCTCGAAATGGTTGTCTTGTGCAAGATCAGGTATCAAGGAAGGTAATCGCGAAGGGGCCTAAAGTGGGTAGAATTTTTTTGTTGCAATTTTCGGTTCCTAGAAATTTTTCTTTATCTTCTATTATTGTTGAGAATAAGGCTGCCATTTCGCATAGACATTTGGGTCATCCGAACAATGTGATTTTGTCTACTTTAATGAATCATGGTTTTCTTGCTAACAAAGATCAATGTTTCCACTTTGATTGCTCTACCTGTAAGTTGGGAAAAAGTAAAATTCTACTTTTTCCTTCATACGGAAGTCGTGCTAATACATGTTTTGAGATTATACATTCCGATGTTTGGGGTATTAGTCCTGTTATCTCGCATGCACAATATAAATATTTTGTAACATTTATTGATGATTACAGCCGTTTCACATGGATTTATTTTCTGCGCACCAAAGCTGAAGTATTTACTATTTTTCAAACTTTCTAGCCTATATTGAAACGCAATTTTCTACATGTATTAAGATATTGTGGTTTGATAATGGAGGGGAATACATGTCACATGAATTTCAGGGATTTTTGCAAAATAAAGGTATTATATCTCAGAGATCGTGCCCTTATACCCCTCAACAAAACGGGGTGGCTGAACGTAAGAACCGCCAATTGTTGGATATGGTTCGAATATTGCTCTTGGAGTCCTCTGTTCCAGCTAAGTTTTGGGTGGAAGCTTTATCCACTGCAGCGTATTTAATCAATCACTTACCTTCTCAACAATTGAGGTTTGATTCTCCTTACTATCGTCTCTTCGGTTCACATCCTCAGTATGACATGTTGCACACTTTTAGATGTGTTTGTTTTGTTCACCTGCCTTTTCATGAGTGTCACAAACTTATGGCCCAGTCAGTAAAATGTGCTTTTATGGGGTATAGTAATACTTAGAAAGGATATTTGTGATATGATAGTGTTGCTAATCGCATGCGTATTTCTAGAAATATGATTTTTTTTGAAAGCGAGTATTTTTTTTAGCAGCACATATCTCATTTTGATAATGTTTGTCTTCCTACCTTTGATAATCTGTCACCACCCATTGAGCATTTTAAACGCGACCATGTCTATTAGCGAAGACGACCCCCCTCTCCACAAATCCTTCCCAACCCTGATCCGATGCTCCGGTGGCTTTCTGACGATCACTCCATACCATTCATCCTCCAAATCGGTGTGGTTTCTCTGCCATTTTAGCTGACATTGCAGTTCCAACTTGTTATTCTCAAGCAGCTACACAGGCATGCTGGACGAAAGCCATGCAAGAAGAGCTTCAAGCTCTTCAAGAGAATCATACTTGGGATATTGTTCCATTCCCTACATGTATAAAACCCATTGGATGTAAATGGTATATTCAATAAAGCTCCGCACTGACGGGTATCTTGATAGATATAAAGCAAGGTTAGTGGCACTTGGTAATCGACAAGAATATGGAATTGACTATGAAGAAACATTTGCACCAGTTGCAAAGATGACTACTGTGCGACTTGTTCTTGCTATTGCCGCCTCTCAAGGTTGTTCTGATACCCGACGTTCTATTATCGGTTGGTGTATGTTTGTTGGTGACTATCTTGTATCATGGAAAAGTAAGAAGCAAGAAAGAGTTTCTAAATCTTCAACTGACTTTGAATATCGTGCGATGTCGTCAACATGTTCGGAAATTGTTTGGCTTCAGGGATTATTGAGTGAACTTGGATTTTCTCAAGCTGAGCCTACCGCACTTCATGCGGATAATACTAGTGCCATCCAAATTGTCGCAAATCCAGTCTTTCATGAACGTACGAAACACATTGAGGTGGATTGTCATTCTATTTGTGATGCTTATAATAGTCACGTTATTTCACTTCCTCATATCAGTACTGCACTTCAAACAGCTGACGTGTTTACGAAGGTTCTTTCCCGAGACCGTCATCAGTTTCTAGTTGACAAATTGATGCTTCACAATCATCCAGCATCAATTTGAGGGGGATATTAATGGCATTGATTTATTACACTAATTTAGGAATTATTAGCAAGATTTGTGGCAAGATTTGTGGCTCTAATTAAGTTATTCTTCTTACCATGTATTTGTATATATTACTTAGAATAGTTAGCTAATAGTCAATTACATTAATTGTATAGTCAATTATATTAATTGTATATTTTGTTGCCTAATTTAGGTTGTACATTATTCTTATTTAAAGAGAAAGATCTCAAGGAGAAAAGGATTCAGCCATTTTGCTTAAACTTAGTTAACATTCACAAACAGACTCAGTTATTTTTTATCATTTCAAAAAGCCCAATTCAGAAGAGATTGCTTATTCAAAATTCAAAATCCAGAAAGTTTTATCAAGTAATGAATGGTCTAAGCAATATTGCTTAGTTACAATGCCTTGTCACTATCATCAACCAATTGCTCTAAAGAATATAAGAAATTCGGAAGAATAGACTACAATACCAATAAGCTACAATGATTATATTGAAGCTTGGAAAGTCATACTGTTTTACAAAAAGCCAACAGAAGGTCATTTATGGTACATTACGTATAAAAAATCAATAGGATATAATTTTCCTACATGGTTTTTTCACGAATGGTTACCTCGATTCGGTTCAATTGAAGCAATTTTTCCTCCTGAAGTTAAGGCCCTTTATAAAAAGAAGGGTTAAACTTATTCATGTTATATTAAAGTATACAATCCCTTGGATATTAAAATGGAATTACAATACCACATCACTCAAAGATATTGAAGGAAATTCAGCTACTCATTTGGTTAGAAAAATTTATGTCAAATAGTGGGACAAGTTAGATATTAGTTCTCTAAAAGAAGAAGTTGTATATCAACTTTCTCCATCATTCGGCATAATTCCTCCTCCTCCAAAGACTTATAAATAAGCATCTTTAAAGATAAATGAAAAGAAACTAGAATCAGCCAAGAATGAAACTTTAGTTCAAATACCATCATCATCATCAGAAGCCACATTAGACAAATCAAGTTTCATTCTTCAAGAATTGAAGAAAATGCAAGAAGAATCTAGAAAAATCAATATGAGACTTCAAAAAATTGAAGAGTCTCAGTCTGCCTCATCAAGAAATAATTCAGATCATGAAGGAAGCTCAAGAGCTCCTGAGTATATCATCGACTTATATTAATTCAAAATTTATTCAGGCCCATGCCTCTATATTATTAATTCAGGCTCATGCCAGTTAAGTTATTCAGGCCCATGCCTCTAGGCCCTTTTTGTTGGGAAATGTGCCCTAGGTCAATCCATTAACAGTCTTTATGAATACATTTTAGTTAATAAAATAGAGGATTTCATTTGTTGTTTATTATAATTGATTTGCATGTTTACATTATAATAAGATCCATGGGTATTTACAGAAATATCCTAAATGTCCCTAGTCGATTATTATACTGGGAACTATAATGAATTAAGACTAGTGTGAGTCTTGATTGATGATCATACGATGATCATACGTATAGTAATACGAATCAAGATCATGAGTACTTGTTAGGGAACAAAGTACAGGACCGACCCGCTATGAGAACATTACATGGATTAAGTCATAGTTGTTTCTCATGATAGGTATATTTTTCGGTCCTCGACTTGAGATTACCAGAGACTTCAACATTAGGAATACGGTGATTTGACGCAATCAAACGTTGTCTTTAACCAGGACGATTATAAAGGTTGCAATTGGTTCTTGTGTGAATAATGTGGTGAAGTTGTGTAATCGAGATAGAATTTGTCCCCCTCATATAAGAGAGATATCCAGTGGATCCCTCGATGTGTTAGGCTGTTAAAAGGCCTAGTCTAAGTGAATTGATATTGATCAATGTCACTTAGATGTTTTCGATCTACCTAGAAATCGAGACTAGTACGATTGAACATGTTGGATGACAATTCCATGCCTTATGTTTGATCAAAAGGATATCGTGTGACAAAAGGATGTTATATACACTATTGATTAGGTTGTATCGATTTGATATTCGTACAACTTGGGTAGTCATAATGTCTTGCTAGAGGCCGCTTATGACTTGTATACCAAAATGTGTTTTGGTACACTGCCAACGTTGTATGAGCCTATTGGGTCGCACACTGAGAATGGTTTTGCGAGATTTTAAGATGGTTCAGAAAAATGAATTTTATTCATGACAGAAACGTCTTTGTGGTGTATTACACTTATACTTCATTAAGTAGGGGTATATGTGTAATTTACTTAACTGTCTATATACAAGGGTTGTATAAATAGACATTTTGAGTTAGAATACAAGTACGAAAGAAAAAGGCCAAAATCTCTATTTTTCGTTTTAAGAAACAACTTAGAGTTTTTGGTATCCTCTGGATCGTTTTGGAGAGAAACAAAAAGTTTGGTATTCTCTCGAAGCTAGCACTTTGAATCTCGGCCGCCGTTCGTGTGTGGACAGCTAGTAGAAGGCGTTCGTCATTGGCAGCGCCTTAGAGATCGATTAACCTTCAGAGAGGTATGATTAAGTTTTCATAGTTTAAACATGTTTTAATGGAATCAGATTCGGATCCTGTTGGGGTTTTTCTCAAAATTGTTTTGTAATCTCCGCTGCGCATGAACCCCAAAACCCAACAGTGGTATCAGAGCCTTCGAGTTTGATTCCATTAAACTCATTGCATGTTTTCTTATGATATATGATTGAAACCATGTTAATAGTTGATGTATATATGATATACATAAGTTTTTTGTGAGATTTATTATCATGTTTTGTGTATATGATACTGAAACCACACCCAAGAGGGGGGGTGAATTAGGTGTACCGAGAGGTTGTTGCCTTTTTAAACTTTTTAAGCACAAGTAACAACAAATGACTATACTATGCAAATGAATGGGGTAGAAGAGATGGAAAGCGACACACGATTTATAGTGGTTCGATCAAGTGATCTACATCCACTACCTAACCTCCCCGGTTAGGATTTTTAAACCCTCACTTATATTTCAAATAAGTGTTACAACCTAAGCATACAAGCCTATAATGCCTAATTACAATTAGGACTTCCTATCTAGCCGCAACTAGAAATTGTGCCTAGCCTCAACTAGGTCTTTCCCTTTGACTTAGATTCCACTAAGTCTTACAATCATACACTTATAACAATTTGCTGAAAATAAGTGAGATACACTTTACAATATAAAGTGATATCAAATTCAAACACTAGCAAGCCTCCTAGAGCCTAACAACTCTAATACATGCAAGTATGAGAATGGATGGAAAATGCAAAGTGTGTCACTGATTTTGTTGCAAATTCCAAATATGAAATCGTTTTAAAATCCAATGTATTTGTGCAAAACCGATTTCAAAGCAAAGAACAATAGTTTAACAAAAATCAAGTTTAAGTGCAAAACTTTTGTTCAAATCAATCTTAGGGTTTGATAAAATAAATTTAAGTACAAAACCCAAGATAATGGTGTTAAAACACACAACAAACTGATCTTGATTCAAAACACACAAAACTATGTAGATTAAGCTCAAGAAAAGGAATCTAGAACAAGGACTTGCTTACAACCAAGAAGATGACAAAAGAGACCAGTTTTGAGGAGATTTTTGTACTCTTTGAATGCTTCAAAGTCTTTGGATTTTTGTGCTTGTGGACATGACCTCAAGAATCTCCTTTTGTCTCCTTCACAAAAATCAAAGTGTTTCTTTTTGAATCTTTTGAGCTTTTGAGTGTGTTTGTTCCTTGTTGTGCGAAAACCATGTTCTTGGTGATTTTATAGGGTTAGGTATCCCATCTTGATTTGTTTGTGACCGTTGTAGGGATCTAAGGGTCCAAAATTCATCAAAAATTCAAATTAACGTTCGTTTTCCAGCTTTTAAAAAAGCTGTCGGGAGAAGCAATTAGCGCGCTAATATCGAGACCTAGCGCGCTAACTCGCACTTAGCGCGCTAATGGCGTATTAGCGCGCTAGCTTCTTTGGGAGCTCAGAATAATTATTTTATCCCTTTGTGTTAGCGACCCTTAAACACGTCCGAGACCTAACCAACCCTAATATAACATGTTATACACGTTTGTTATGGGTCATTAAGTCTAATTGGATGGTCCGGATATTTTTACAAACCCCGAAAACGGAAAATCACGATTTCATAACATGCGAGGGGCTTTTCTGCAAACTTGCAGTTTTTCTTTTCAAAAACCTTTTAAAAACAAGTTTTTCAGTCTTGAAAACTTCAACAATGATCTCCAAAATGCAAATAATCATTAACACATAATCTCACATTGTTTTAAACTCGTGGACCTAGTTATGTGTTGAATTTCATTTTGAAATTCCAAGTTACTTCATGACTTTTGAAAATTGGTTTTAAGACTTGATATGCATGAATTAATGCATTTGGCTTGCGTGAAAGAATTTGATACCTTACATCGAAATTACAAATTGCAATGTGGTCTTCCATCTTCATTCCTTCACGAATGCCGGGTTTTGAACTTGTATGGCTTGAATACCGTGATGTGTTGTTTTGTATCCTTTAACAAAAACTGAAATACACTTGATATTAATTAGTACATTATCACCTTGTTTGTTGCCATCAAAATCCCGGTCGGAGTTAGAGTAACTAACCACTTAGTCCAACAGATACATATATTCATGATTTAATTGAAATTAGTTTCATACATGCTAGTAACCATGTTAGGTTAATTTAAATAATTTTAATGAATTGAGTTTCATGTTCCATGATCCATGACACCGTTAGGTTCGATTGGAATAGTAGTTCATGATTCAATTACATGTTTGTGATTATTTGGATGAAGATCGAAATTGCAAATAATTAAATTTTGAAATTATTTATTTATAAATAATTAATTTTTGAAATTATTTATTTATCTTGTTATATCTATTTTGTTATGAAGTCTTTATTTGATAAAGATAGATAACAAGTTAGAATAGGAGATAAATATCAAGAATCTTGTTATTAGTGATATACTAGGATTCAAATATCTTAAATCCAAAATAAATAATTAATTTTCAAAATTATTTATTTATAAATAATTAATTTTTGAAATTATTTATTTATCTTGTTATATCTATTTTGTTATGAAGTCTCTATTTGATAAAGATAGATAACAAATTAGAATAGGAGATAAATATCAAGAATCTTGTTATTAGTGATATACTAGGATTCAAATATCTTAAATCCAAAATAAATAATTAATTTTCAAAATTATTTATTTATGTTGTTATATCTATTTTGTTATGAAGTCTTTATTTGATAAAGATAGATAACAAATTAGAATAGGAGATAAATATCAAGAATCTTGTTATTGGTGATATACTAGGATTCAAATATCTTAAATCCAAAACAAATAATTAATTTTCGAAATTATTTATTTATAAATAATTAATTTTAGAAATTACTTATTTATCTTGTTATATCTATTTTGTTATGAAGTTTCTATTTGATAAAGATAGATAGCAAATTAGAATAGGAGATAAATATCAAGAATCTTGTTATTGGTGATATGCTAGGATTCTAATATCTAAAGTCCTAATTTGATTAGGATAAGATGATTAGTTAGATGTGGGCCCGAGTTAATTAAAAATGTTTTAATTGACTTAATTTTGAATAAATTAAGGGGTAAATTTAGTATAGTAAAATCAGCGAAAAATATGATTTTCTATAGCAAATTTCAATTTTTGGAATTGAGATTTGTCTTCTAAAAAAATAAAATAAAATAAAAAAACGGGAGTCTTTGTTCCCCGTCCATTTGGCATGTGGGACCGCCGTCGTCTAACTAATCCTAGCGTACGGAAGTTCTTCTATTAGTGAATAGCATAAAATTTCCTAAATTGTTTAGTGGTTCTACAAATCAATAAAATATATGATATTTCATTACTTACTTAAAAATCACTAAAACTGAATAAAATCCCTCTATTAAATCTTAAGTCTTGTGCCATCCAATTTAAACACTTATCAAGGCCTCGATGGCACTAATATAGTTTCAGCCATAGTTGGGTGTATTGTGTTATCTTGGTGAGATAAGTTGGGTAAGAGTTACCTAAATGTTTAAATTGGTCCGACTTAATAAAGCTATCAAAAGAGTTTTGGGCTTTAGGCATATGATGAGATAAAAACATGCTAATACATAAGATGTCTCATATCTCATAAAAAGATCTAAAAATTACATAAGATGTAATTGGTAGCATTACCTACCTAAATAATCTAGTTACGTGTTTCATGCCACACATTTGTCATAGAATTAGGTGAAATATGGATTTTAGTCCCCTAAATAAACAGTATGTTTTAGGAGGGTTGTTAATTTAGTGGGAGTCTATTCCTCTATACTAAAATAAACTCTGCATAATCTTTATTGTAGATCAATGGCATCTTCAAGTAACAATTATCCCCTGTCACTGCGATCTATCCTTGAGAAGGATAAGCTATCTGGGACTAATTTTCTTGATTGGTTCAGAAACTTGAGAATCGTTCTCAAGCATGAACACAAGTTGTATGTTCTGGATGCTCCGATCCCTGAGGACCCACCAGCAAATGCTATGAAAGCTGTGAAGGATGCGCATAATAAGCATGTCAACGATTCTACTGATGTTGCATGCATTATGTTGGCAACTATGGTTCCCGAACTTCAGAAGGACATGGAACTAATGAAAGCCTACGACATGGCTGTAACGTTGAAGGAAATGTTCCATCAGCAAGCTAGGCAAGAAAGGTTCGAGACAGTCAAGAACCTGCATTCTTGTAAGATGACTGAGGGTGCGTCAGTTAGTCCTCATGTTCTGAAGATGAAGGGCTATGTTGACCAACTTGATAGACTTGGATTTCCCATAAGCCAAGAGTTGGCTACGGATTTGATCTTAAATTCATTACCATAGAGTACTCACAATTTGTGATGAACTACAATATGAATAATATGGAGAAATCAATTTCAGAGTTGCATTTGATGCTCAAAACTGCTGAACAAAATATCAAGAAACCCTCTAGTCATGTGCTAATGGTCCAAAAGGGAAAGAGAATGAAGAAGAAAGGCAAAGGTAAGGCTAAAGTTGCAGAAAGCTCTGCTTTGCAACTATCGCAAAGCCTGTGGAACAAGTCAAGCCCCAGCCTGTTTTTGCTTCAAAGCACCAAAAGGAAAAGGAAGGAAATTGTCAATTCTGCCATGCACCTGGACATTGGTTCAGATATTGCAAACTCTATCTGGAAGATCTGAAGAACAAAAAAAAGGGTAGTGCGACTACCACCTCAGGTATTTATGTTATTGAAATTAATTTATCTACTAGTGATTCCTGGGTATTGGATCGGATGTGGATCTCACATTTGTATAAATGTGCGGGGACTCACCGAAGTAGAAAGTTGAAGAAAGGAGAAGTCATCCTCCGCGTAGGGAATGGAGCAAGAGTTCTTTGCCTATTTGTTGGATCATATGACTTAGTTTTATCTAGTAGACTTATTTTAACTTTAAATAATTGTTATTACGTGCACTGCTTGAGCGAAACATCATTTGTTTCATGTTTGGATATGGATGGTTTTGATTTTATTATTGCGAATAATAGATGTTCAATTTCTCGTAAAGGCATTTTTTATGCAAATGTTGATTTGTGTGATGGTCTTTATATTCTAAGCATGAAAAAGTCCACAGATACTCCAGTCTTTAACATAAATACAAAGAGATCCAAGTCAAATGATTTGAATCAAACCTATCTTTAGCATTGTCGTCTTGGCCCCATAAATGAGAAACGCATAACGAAGCTCCATAAAGATGGATTTCTAGATTCATTTGATTTGGAATCATATGAAACGTGCGTATCTTGTTTACTAGGCAAGATGACTAAAATTCCCTTTACTGGACATAGTGAAAGGGCAAGTGATTTATTGGGTCTAATACATACTGATGTATGCGGTCCTATAAACACAATGGCTAGAGGAGGTTACCAGTACTTCATTACATTTACTGATGAATTAAGCAGATATGGTTATGTATATCTTATGAAACATAAAGCTGAATAATTTGAGATGTTTCGAACATTTCAAAATGAAGTGCAGAATCAACTTGGTAAAACTATTAAAGCACTTCGATCAGATCGAGGTGGTGAATATTTGAGCCAAGAATTTGATGATCATCTTAGAAATTGTGGGATTGTCTCACAATTAACTCCACCAGCAACTCCACAATGGAATGGAGTTTACGAAAGGAGAAATCGAACCTTATTAGATATGGTTCGATCTATGATGAGTCATGCGGATCTTCCATTATCCTTTTGGGGTTATGCATTACAAGCTGCACTTTCACTCTAAATCGAGTTCCTTCTAAAGCGGTTGATAAAACACCATATGAAATATGGTACGGGAAGAGACCTAGTTTGTCTTTTCTTAAGATTTGGGGTTGTGAGGCTTACGTAAAGCGACAAGTCTCAGAAAAACTAGCACCTAAATCTGATAAGTGTTTATTTGTGGGGTATCCTAAGGAAACAAAAGGATATTACTTTTATAATCCCGCTGAGAACAAAGTGTTTGTTGCTCGGTATGGTGCCTTTATGGGAAAACAGTTTATTTCAAAAGACACTAGTGGGAGAGAAATAAATCTTGAAGAAGTTCAAGAATCACAAATAAACACTGAACCGATACTGGAAGTTCAACAAAGTTCTGAACCGGTTGAGCCTCTGCAAGTGACACAAGGTCCACGTAAATCTGGTAGGGTAAGACATGAGCCAGAGAGATCTAAATTTCTCATTACTGATAGTCGTGATGTGTTGCTTATGGATCAAAATGAGCCCACCACTTATCAGGAGGCTATGTTTGGACCAGACTCAAATAAATGGCTAAGTGCCATGAACTCTGAGATGCAATCCATGTATGATAACCAAGTTTGGAACTTGGTTGATTTACCTGAAGGTGGTAAGACCATTGGATGTAAATGGGTTTTCAAGAAGAAAAGCCGACATAGATGGCAAAGTGCATACTTTCAAAGCAAGACTTGTAGTAAAAGGTTTCAGGCAGACTCAAGGTGTTGATTATGATGAAACTTTTTCGCCAGTAGCCATGCTTAAATCCATAAGAATTTTAATTGTCATTGTTGCATATTATGACTATGAGATATGGCAAATGGATGTAAAAACAGCATTTCTTAATGGAAAACTGCTTGAGGACGTGTATATGACACAACCTGAAGGTTTTGTACATCCTGAGAATTCTAGGAAGGTATGCAAGCTTCAAAGATCCATTTATTGATTAAAGCAAGCTTTTCGGAGTTGGAATCTTCATTTTGATGAAACAATCAAGGATTTTGGTTTCATTAAGAACGAAGATGAGCCTTGTGTATACAAGAAGGTCAGTGGAAGTGTAGTTGTTTTTCTGGTACTGTATGTTGATGATATATTACTCATTGGAAATGACATCCCAACATTGTAGAGTGTCAATTCTTGGTTAGGGAAATGTTTCTCAATGAAAGACTTAGGAGATGCAGCCTATATCCTAGGGATAAGGATCTATAGGGATAGATCTAAGAGGCTAATCAGTCTAAGTCAAAGTGCTTACATAGACAAGGTACTGAATATGTTCAGTTTGCAAGACTCTAAAAGAGGATTGTTGCCAATGTCTCATGGCATAAGTCTCAGCAAGACTCAATGTCCTAAGACAAATGATGAGTGAGACCGCATGAATAAGATTCTATATGCATCTGCTATTGGATCTATCATGTACGCCATGCTATGCACTCGGCCTGATGTATCATATGCTTTGAGCACTACAAGCAGATATCGGTCGGATCCAGTGAGAGTCCTTTGGATAGCGATAAAGAACATCCTTAAGTACTTAAGAAGAATTAAGGAAGTGTTCTTGGTCTATGGAGGTTTTGAAAATGATCTAGTTGTAAATGGTTACACAAATGCAAGTTTTCAAACCGATATAGATGATTTTAGATCGCGATCTGGATATGTGTTTACTTTGAATGGGGGTGCGATAAATTTGGAAAAGTTCGAAGCAAGAGCGTGGCAGATTCTACTGAAAATTTGAGTATATTGCGGCGTCGATCCGATGCAAAGAAAGGAGCGATTTGGATCAAAAAGTTCATTTCGAACTAGGTGTGGTTCCAAGTATTGCTAACCCTGTTTGTTTGTATTGTGACAATAACGGGGCAATAGCACGGGCCAAGGAACCTAGATCACACCACGAGATCCAAACATATATACTAGGCGTTTTCATCTCATCGAGAGAAATTATTGAGAGGGAGACGTAAAGATTTGCGAGTACCTAATGAAGACAACGTTACGGATCCATTGACAAAGGCTCTTCCACAAGCAAAACATGATGGTCATGTTAGATCATTAGGCATTAGATGCATGAATGATTGGCCCCTAGAGCAAGTGGGAGATGTTGGGAAATGTGCCCTAGGTCAATCCATTAACGGTCTTTATGAATACATTTTAGTTAATAAAATAGAGGATTCCATTTCTTTGTTTATTATAATTGATTTGCATGTTTACATTATAATAAGATCCATGGGTATTCTAGAAATATCCTAAATGTCCCTAGTCGATTATTATACTTGGGAACTATAATGAATTAAGACTAGTGTGAGTCTTGATTGATGATCATACGATGATCATACGTATAGTAATACGAATCAAGATCATGAGTACTTGTTAGGGAACAAATCTTGGACCGACCCGCTATAAGAACATCACATGGATTAAGTCATAGTTGTTTCTCATGATAGGTATATTTTTCGGTCCTCGACTTGAGATTACGAGAGACTTCAACATTAAGAATACGGTGATTTGACGCAATCAAACGTTGTCTTTAACTTAGGACAATTATAAAGGTTGCGATTGGTTACTATGTGAATAATGTGGTGAAGTTGTGTAATCGAGATAGAATTTGTCCCTCTCATATAAAGAGAGATATCCAGTGGATCCCTCGATGTGTTAGACTGTTAAAAGGCCTAGTCTAAGTGAATTGATATTGATCAATGTCACTTAGATGTTTTCGATCTACCTAGAAATCGAGACTAGTACGATTGAACATGTTGGATGACAATTCCATGCCTTATGTTTGATCAAAAGGATATCGTGTGACAAAAGGATGTTATATACACTATTGATTAGGTTGTATCGATTTGATATTCATACAACTTGGGTAGTCATAATGTCTTGCTAGAGGCCGCTTATGACTTGTATACCAAAATGTGTTTTGGTACACGCAACGTTGTATGAGCCTATTGGGTCGCACTTGAGAATGGTTTTGCGAGATTTTAATATGGTTGAGAAAAATGAATTTTATATGATAAAATTCATGACAAAACGTCCTTGTGGTGTATTACACTTATACTTCTTTAAGTAGGGGTATATGTGTAATTTACTTAAATCTATATACTGAGGGTTGTATAAATAGACGTTTTGAGTTAGAATACAAGTACGAAAGAAAAAGGCCAAAATCTCTATTTTCGTTTTAAGAAACAACTTAGAGTTTTTGGTATCCTCTGGATCGTTTTGGAGAGAAACAAAAAGTTTGGTATTCTCTCGAAGCTAGCACTTTGAATGAATCTCGCCTTAGTTCGTGTATGGATGACTAGTAGAGGCGTTCGTCATTGGCAGCTCCTTAAAGATCGATTAACCTTCAGAGAGGTATGATTAAGTTTTCATAGTTTAAACATGTTTTAATGGAATCAGATTCGGATCCTGTTGGGGTTTTTCTCAAAATTGTTTTGTAATCTCCGCTGCGCATGAACCCTAAAACCCAACACTTTTGCCTGCCAATAAATTCAATCAAGCCAATAATCATTCAAGCTTATCAAGAATTTTCATTCAAGATTATCATGAATTGTCATTCAAGATTATCAAGAATAGTCCAACATCATCCATAATTATCTTATCAATCACACATGTCAATAAGATCAGATCAGCATCATCTCAAATTAAGTCATCAAGTCATCCCATCGATAAATTGTTGTGACAAAAGTAGTCACAATTTTATCAAGATCAGACATCATCAAGCCAGAAATCATCCAGCTAATAAAGTCGATTTGACACAAATAGTCACAATTTTGTCTTCTTATGTATATTGTAGTGTGACTTTATAGTTGTCGGTTGTTGTCTTTCATTTATGACGAATCGTGTCATCTATAAAAGTTGTTGTAATAGTAAATAGTGTTAGTGAATAGTGTCAATGAATAGTGTCGGTAATAATGATAGTCAATAGTGAATAGTGTCAATGCATAGTGTCGATGCATAGTGTCGATAATAATGTTTGCCAATAATGAATAGTGTCATCAATAATGTTTAATAGTATCAGTTTTGTCTGTATGTACAAAGTTTTTTCTATAAATAGAAAGCTTGAATGAAGAAATATTCATTCGAAAGTTAAGCTTCAAAAAATTTTGTTAACTCTCGTTTCAACTCTCTTTCTCCAATTTCAATTCTTCATCATAGATTACTCCTACCATTCTCTTTATAATCACAATCTCATTTATCGATTTTCATTTGAATCCAATTATGCGATATTGAATCGTAGGAGTAATCTATGATGAAGAGAGTTGAAATTAGAATTTATAGTAGGAGTAATCTATGATTTATTAATTTCAAAACTTAAAATCCAGTGCTATCCCATTTATACCAGTTTGTCATAGATGATTCTGTATCATCTAATAGAGCCTATGATTTATTAAGTTCAAAACTTAATAAATTGAAATTGTTTATCATAGGCTCTATTTGATTTATCAGAGATAAATTGATAAATCAATCATAGGCTCTATTTGATTTATCAAGTTCAAAACTTAAAACCATTTATGATTGATTTATGATCAAATGGGCTTATTTTAGTTTTGTACAAACCATGAATTGAATTCAAGTTTGATATATAATATTTAACTATTTTTTGAGTCCATATAATATTTAGCTTTATTAATCATTTTTCTTAAATCATCTTCTATTATTCTTTAGTTTTGATGTCAAAATAAAAAAAAAAAAAAAAAAAAATAGTTATTGAAAGCTCCGTACGTTATTTTTATTTATCTATCTTTTGCTAGTCGGTTGCCTTAATTTCTTTCCCCTTTTGGCTTAAAAAAATCTGAAAATCAAATTTTATTCTATTTTTAAAGGTAGGAATACTAATTTCTAATTATCTTACATATTGAAGGTCATATATGTTAATCATATTAGGTGTTGTTTTAAATTTATAACAAAAATGAGTAAAAGTCTATTAAAGCAACAAAAAAGTGTAGTATATTTTTTATATCATAAGAAAAAAAATTAGAGGTTAATTGATACCCACGAGCATAGCAAGCGGGCTTGCCGTGCAAAACACGTTGTTAAACTATATTATATATATATGACCAAACAGTCGCTGGTCTGAACTAAAGTGCGAGGGGGTCGTCCATCCTGATACCCATTATCGGCCAATCTCTCGAGTTTAAAACTGGACCTCCAACTAGCAAGAAGCAGAGGACTTAAAAGACTTAATGTGGAGACGGTTTCTCTTGTAGCAGCTATGCTACTGAAATAGGCCACGACGACTGTGCATACTGACCAGCTAGTTCAACACATCTAGCACCTTCTAACCCCAGATTAGAACATTTCAATTCACCATATTTTCCTCAAGAATAATCACATTAATAATGCATGTGATGATCACTTAGCCAAGGAAGCCTTGAAGATGGAAGATGAATTATAGGAGCTGCAGAACCCTCTTCATGGAATTGTAATGCTTCTTCTGGAGCAAGACTTGTTAGAAGCTAGTTTATTCCTGGGGTCGTTAGGCCCTTTTCTCTACTCAAAAATAACGTTTAAAGCTCTGTCAACATTTCAGTTACTACTGAACCATGATAGAAGTTGTTCTTGTCTTTCTTGCAACATAGAGAGCAATTAGCCGCAAGGATGCCGCCTTTCATTACGAAAAAAAATTAAAATAAAAATCCATCAATGTTCAACTAAAACATTCTTTAACAATGAGAAAGCTGCCTTTTCAAATACTGCAGCGGTTGTGATTAAGAACTAATATGATCAACTACTAAACAAACATTATCTACTATAAATACTACTTAATATATCCATGAAGAAAAATGACAACACTAAAAATGAACGGTACAGACACCCTGAGCAATGATTTTAAAGAAATTAGGGAAATCAATGTGTCGATTCTTCCTTCACTTCAAATGACTGAATATATATAAAAAATAAATTACATGATGCCATTTTGAATTTTCAGATACAGATAGCAACAGATAGAAATCAAGGGAAAAAACATGTCCTAAACATTAACCATCTGATGTAGCATCTTGAGAAGTGGTGGCAGCCTAAGAGTTGAAGACAAATATCCACCACTTGTACAAACCAAAACCATAGATTGTTGTGTACACAGTCAGTCTAATTGGGTAGACTCTAAACCTGCAAGAAGGGCAGTACATCGTATATCACAACTAGCATATGAAATAAATATATTACATTCTACTTATAAATAAAAAGAAAGGGGATAAGTACGTAGAGCCATGAAGCATTAATTGAACCATTTTCTAAGAAACAATTCAGCTCTGATAATGCGCATATTCACAGGTAATGATTTAAAAGAACCACTTATACAAAGGTGTAAGTTACGAATCGCAAAAAGTAAATATGCAAAGATAAACACACCACAACACAAAGATATGTTATCGCAATTCGGTTCAAGACCTACATTTGCATGGCCATGCTGAGATGTGAAGAATCCACTAATGATAAAGAGTTACAGATTTATGTAAGACCCCAACCAGTGATCCTTCACTAGGCTTGCTACACTCACAATGAACTCTCAGTCCAAGATCCCCTTAGTAATGTCAAGTCCCCTTGACTGGTTCACCCCAAGATCCCCTTAGTAATTGCAAATTTAAGAAAAGAAAAAAACAAACAGAAGTTCAGTTGCAACTGCTGAACTAAAAACTTAATAGAAGAAGAACGCCCCATAATCCATTATATAGCTTTGCGTTCTTCCTAAAAACCAGTTGATGTGAGCTTTCTAAATCTTAAATTAGTAAGAACGTGTTGAGCTTCTCTTCACACAATTAGAAAGTTGCCCAAAGTCTCCTCATAGATTAATTAGAAACTAGTTACAACTACTCTGCCCAACGGTAAGAGAAAGCTCCTTGAATTGGAGACTTTCTATATTCTCAACTGTTGCAACTGACCCTGTTGCAACTCATATGATAACTGTCCTAGTTGCAACTATTTACATCTTCACATCCCTTCAATCAATGGCAAATCTAGAGGGGTACGGGGGGGCGACTCAATCAGTGGCAAATCTCGGGGAGTACGGGGGCAGTCGCCCCCGGACCCCTTATAGTACCCATATAATTTTATGTCTCCCCACCCCCTGTCCCCCGCCCCCTACAGCTACGATTGACAAACCTTTTTGATAGACTATAAATATGGTATGTAAATTTCTCATATGATGTATTTGGAGTTATATTTTATCATGCCAGTTATGTATTGTATAGTGTAATTTTAAATAATTAGTTTCGATTATGTATATATAGTTAAGTAACAACTTGCATATATTATATAAAAATATACAACTTTAAATGGGTCATATAGATGCTTGTTGGAAAGATCTCAAAGTCTACTTCCACCTGAATTTTACGGATCTTGATTCCAAGTTGCGGGTAAAAAGTTATGAGCAAAAAATTCGACTAAGGGCAAAACTTATACTTAATTAAAAAAATGTCCCTGCAATAATTCAAAGACAAAAGGGTTTTTCAAACCTTATTTTTCATTGTTTGGAGCTCTAACATATTGGGGAAAAGCTTAGGAGAATGAGAAGCATCAAATATTAAGTGATCCAAAAGTATGGTATCTAACTCTTCAATCTTCATTGATTACTAAACTTAATTAAGAAATGAAAATGTTGATGGACATCGACTCATCGTGAAGGTCTTTAATCTTCATACGTACGGAGAACCCAAGTCAAGTGGTCTTGAATGAGATATGGTGGGGGGAGTAAGCTAGTTACACGGGTGAATGGGTGGAAGTGGAAATGTGGAATGCTCTTGAGCAGCTGAGTGCCTAAGCCTTTTTTTTTTTTTTTTTTTTTTTTAAAATGTCCACATTGTCCAGGGAGGCGGGGACGTCCACATTGTCTTTGGAGGCAGGGACCCATTCTTTTTTTTTTTTAATTAATGGGAATTGGGAGGCAATACCCATGTCATATGTAACAACAAATTAGGATCAGTGAATACCCCCTTGTCAAAAACAAAAGCTTCTTCTTTATGCATTGAGATACAATATCGATATCTCATGCTTGCCAACTGGTCAGCCACTGAGCCAAACAACTAACTTCTCTATGCACATGTTGCACCAACTAGAGGATTTTTTTTTCCCAATTATATAATTGATATTCTCTTTGTTGTTTAGTTACTAAATTGGGGAATTTGACTCAAAGTGCTTAAAGAAGTGGAAAGTGGTGAACTTAAATTGATTGTGGGTACGAGAACTCTCTCTTTTTTCGTTTTACGAATCATCATTTTCATTTTCTTGGTTCATAATTATTTTTTTTTTGTTGGGTTCATTATTGAATTTATGAGTAAATCTAGAATTTATATTTCATTTACTTTATAAATATGGAGAAGCTTTTTAAGCCAATACCAAAAAGTGTTGGACCTAATGCAAGCTCAACAGACGATACGAGTAATGTGGCACATAAGAAACGTCATAGTGAGTTTAGTTGGAGTAATGTTATTGCCGATCCCAAACTTCGAAAATCAATTGAAGAGTATGATACAGGAATCATAGATCAAGTGAGAAGAGAGTATCTTTTGATGGGTCCATGTCAACCATTTGGTCATGATTTTCCTTGAAAACTACAAGAAAAGGATTTTCGGAATTTTAAAGAAGCATGTTTCAAAAATTTTGATTGGTTAGAATATAGCATGGAAAAAGATGCGGCTTATTGCTTTTATTGCTATCTTTTTAAGCAATCAAGGGGTGATAGATCTGGAAATGAAACATTCACAAAAGTAGGTTTTAACAATTGGAAGAAAGCAATGGACAATTTTGAGTCACACGTTGGAGTCAATAGTAGTCACAATAATGCAAGACAACATTGTGAAGATTTTAACAATCGAAGGCAAAGTGTGTCACATAAATTTTATTCTCATAGCAAAATTATTGAAATTGCTTATAGAGCTCGATTGACTGCTATTTTTGATGTTATAAGACTTCTTATGCAAGGTCTAGCTTTTCGCGGACATGATGAATCTACTAGCTCTAGAAATAAAGGGAACTTCTTAGAGATATTGAACTAGTATGGAAATAAAGTGGAGAGTGTTGGAAATGTGATTAATGAAAATGCTCTGGGGAATAATCAAATGAAGTGTCCGGATATTCAAAAAGAGATGGTGAAAACTTGTCTCGAGGAGACCACAGAGGTTATTTTAAATGAGATTGGAGACAATAATTTCTCTATCCTCATTGATGAATCTCGTGATAATTCTACGAAGGAACAAATGGCTGTGGTAGTAAGGTTTGTGAACAAAGAAGGTTAGGTGATTGAATGATTTCTTGCTATAGAAAATGTTAGTGATACTTCCACTTCTTCACTCAAAGCATGCCTAGATAATTTGTTTGCTCGTCATGGTTTATCTATCTCTAGATTAAGAGGGCAAGGATATGATGGAGCTTCAAATATGAAAGGACAATTTAATGGGTTAAAGACACTTGCTTCAAATGAAAATCCATTAGCTTTTTATGTTCATTACTTTGCTCACCAATTGCAATTGGTTGATATTTCTATTGCAAGGAACATTCTTGTTGTAACTGATTTCTTCGACTATACTAGTACGATCGTGAATATTGTGGGCGCTTCTTGTAAAAGAAAAGATGCATTGCTTTAAAAACATCATGAAAATCTTGTTGAGGAATTGAAAAAGGGTGAGATTTTCTCAGGGACAGGCAAACATCAAGAGGCTAGTCTTGCAAGACCCGGTGACACTCGGTGGGGCTCACATCATGCAAGTTTAATTCGCATTTTTAATATGTGGGAATCAGTGTTAGAGGTGTTGCAAAATGTATATGTGATGGATCTATGAAAGAACAAAAAGTTAAGGTATTGGGTCTGATGGAAAAAATGGAGAGCTTTGATTTTGTATTTGTCATGCATTTGAGGATCAAAGTGTGGGGATTGACAAATGACTTGTCACATGCCTTGCAATAGAAAGATCAAAACATTGTCAATGCAATGGGTTTGATTGAAACTGTAAAAGATCTTTTGCAAGACTTAGGGAAAATGGATTAGGCTCATTGCTCGAGGAGGTTAATGTATTTTGTGTTAAAATGTCTATTCTGGTGCCAAATATGAAAGATAAAATAACAGCTCGAGGTCGTTTAAGGCGTGAGGGACAATGGGTTACTTATTATCACCATTATCATGTTGAGATTTTTATTGTTGTAGTTGACTTGTTGCTAAGATGAATAATCGATTCAGTGAAGCTTCTACAGAGTTATTGAGATGCATTGATTGTCTTGATCCAAGAGACTCATTTTCCAGATTTGATCAAGATATGCTTCTTCAAATGTCCAAGATTTATGCTAATGATTTCTCTGCACATGACTATGTAATCTTGGAACACTAACTTCAAGTATATATGCATGATGTGAGAAGAAGTTCTGCAATTTTGGGTCGTAATAACTTGCAAGTCTTGCAGTGAAGATGGTTCAAACTCAAAAGCATTTGATTTTTCCATTGGTTTACCGCCTTATCGAGTTAGCAATGATCTTACTAATGGCAACTGCAATGGTTGAAAGAGTTTTCTCAGCAATGAACGTTATCAACACAAGATTGTGAAATAAGATTGGTGATGAATAATTGAATGACTTAATGGTGTATTATATTGAGTAAAACATTCACATATGTAGATGAAAAAATGACATTGCAACGCTTTCACGCAAAATTGCAGGATTCAATTCCCTCCACGCAGAATTTAGCGGTATTTTTTATTTACATTACAAATTATTATGATTATTACTTTATTATACTACTTTTTTTTTCCTAGTATAATTATTTGTTTGAAAAAATAATTAGGTGAAAGTTTGCCCCACCTAACAAGATTTTCTAGATTCGCCTCTGTCTTCAATTGTGGTTGATTACTTTGCTACTTAGTTGTGCAACTATTGACAAGCAAATATCACATTAACGAAAGGAAAAACCTCAAATCTAGGGTTGTCCCTGTTTTGATGCTGAAAATATGAGAATTTTAGCGAAAATCAATTCCATTCCTAGATGCTTGTTAAGATCTTTTTAATTTCTTTAGTTGGTTCCAAAAAAAAAAAGAAAAAACTTTAAATCAATGAGGGCGGCCGTTTCAGCAGAAAAAAAGCTTAATCCAACAAGGGCAATTTGAGCTACTCAATTACTCCACAATTTAGGAAACAATAACTTTCCAGGAACAAAAATCAACAATTCACAACAAAAATTAGATTAGCTATACATGTGATAAAATCAACCAAAATTTTAATTTCAGAACTCAGAATCATAGAATAAAGTACCTTTTCGATCTGCTCTGCTCACTGTCAGTGGCGGACATGGGGCGGACCCATTCCGAGAAATCACGATCGAAGAAATCCCAATCGGGCAAGAGAATCCCAGCAATGGCGAACAGACCAAAAGCGTAAGTCGCGAACATCTTCTTGAGAGAGTAGGTGTAGAGCCCAATCAACAGAACTATGGCGCCCAAGTAGAGCAGAGAAACACGGAGAACTGCGTCGTTGTTCGGCATGGCACTCGCTGATTTTTAAACCCTACAAGTGAATACAAGTAGAGAAGAAGAGGGAACAATGGAGTTGGTGCGATTAGGTATAAGAAGAACGCATGACAATCTCGTTGAGACATGAATTAATCAAGTCCCCATATAAGGGGTAGTTGGGAGGTAATAAATGGACCTGATTAAGACCGCATAGGCTGTGCCTGTCGCGTGGGTTTCTCATTGTGATTATGTGCGCAACCTACCTATGCCCACATTATTATTATTATTATTTTTTTTCTTTTTGAAAGTTCAACCAGGCAAATATCATTTCATCAACAAAGATCTTTGGTTACAGATGAAGAGGCAGCGAAAAGGGATGGCATCCTTTCAGTTACAATTGAGGTTGTCCTCCCTCGCTAATTGTGCCAATCTATGAGCACAATTACCATACAAGGAACAAACGTATATAAAAGGTTTCCAAAATGATCATTAAGATACAAGATCTCGTTGATTAGGGGCCCAAAAACCCCAGACACATGGCGATTCAATAACGCATGAATCGCCACGTGTGAGTCACTCTCGATGACACCGAGAGTCAAATTTGCTTCTCTTGCAAATAAAACACCTTCTGTCATCGCCAACGCCTCGGCCACTTCTGAAGAAACCCTACCATTCAAGCGTCTTGTAAAAGCTCCATGAACAAAACCATGGTGTTAGGAATACACATTAATATGTATAGCATACACACACAAATAGTTTTCGAGCATATGTGACAAACACTAAGAATGTGTAAATATGTTACAAGGCTGTTATCATGTGACAAGATCTCAACACGTGTATAGTCAATCAATGGTTGTGAGTGACTACAGGGAATATAAAAGCACAAATACATTGCTCATCTCCTTGAGCAGAATTTCTTGCAAAAATCAAGTTTTTTGTCTCTGCAACTTTTATGATATCAAATCCTCCTCCCTGGCCTACGCCATGATGGAATCATGAGACACCCTCTCCACAAAGCTCCACCGTCCGACCAATAGCTCCTTCGACGGTCGCTCCAACGGACACTGCCATCAATACTCTCTCATTTGGGAATTACTTTAGTCAGGGCCTGAGTATCAAACTCAGCCATGACAACTTCCTTTTGTGGAAGCCCATTATCCTCGTTTTCGTGAAAGGCGTCAAAATGGAAGGTCATCTTCTCGGCACCAAAACATGTCCTGCTCCCAAAATTGCTAATGTTGAAACCCTCAACCCAGATTATGAAGACTGGATCAGCAAGGACAACTACCTGATGTGTTTCCTGCTCAACTCCCTTGAAGGGACGATCGCTCGATAACTTGTCAGGTGCACCAACATGCCACCTCACTTGGAAGAAAAAATTACAACCGTACAGTATATTTTCTTTTAAATTCATAAAGTACAGTTGTGTTTTTTTTATGAAAATAATGTATTACGCCTTTAGTAAAGGCATAATTAAGTGTGGGTACCGATTACACAAATAGCGTCTTTTGTAAAGGCGCTATTTGTGTATGAGGTGGCTGCCACATGTACAAGAATAACGCCTTTTCTAAAGGCGTTATTCTTGTACAACGTGGTATTGTTCAACGTGGAACGACGTGGATAAATACACGAATAGCGCCGTTAGTAAAGGCGCTATTCGTGTAATTTATATATACCACGAATTGGGGTGGGTGTGGGGTGTATATACGTGATATACACCCCATGCAGAGCAGAGAATATATTTTCTGCGAAACCGCAGAGAATATATTCTCTGACCTAGACCTACCGGGGGGTGGCGGGATAGGGATGATAGGGTGAGGAAGGGATGAGAGGTGTTTAAAAGAGGGAGAGAAGGGGATGTGAGGGAGAGGAAGAGAGAAGAATACGTGAGGGAGGGAAGTAGCGCGGAGCAAAGAATGGCGGAAGCGGAGTGGCGAGAGATAGTAGAGAGAAAGAGAGTGGGAGAGATAGGCGAGAGAGTGAGAGTGGGAGAGCGCGAAAGTGAGGGAGAGTGAGGGAGAGTGTGGGAGAGAGAGTGGGAGAGAGAGTAGGCGAGAGAGTGAGAGCCGAGAGAGAGAGTGGGAGAGAGCAGTGAGAGAGTGAGAGCGAAAAGAGAGGGGGAGAGGTAAGAGGAGAAAGACCCGAGAGAGAGAGTGGGAGAGAGTAGGCGAGAGAGTGAGAGCGAGAGAGAGAGTGGGAGAGAGAAAGCGGTGAGAAAGTGAGAGAGAGAGAGAGAGAGAGAGAGAGAGAGAGGGAGAGGGAGGAGGAGAGAGACCCAGAGAGAGAAAGTGGGAGAGAGAGCAATTTGAGAGAGTGAAAGCCGAGAGAGAGAGGGAGAGGTAGGAGGAGAGAGACCCAGAGAGAGAGAGAGAGAGATAGGAAAGGTAGGAGAAAGAGAGATCCGAAGAGAGAGAGAGAGAGAGAGAGAGAGAGAGAGAGAGAGAGAGAGAGAGAGAGAGAGAGAGAGAGAGAGGAGAGAGAGAGAGAGAGAGAGAGAGAGAGAGGTAGAGAGAGTGAGAGTGAGAGGAAAGAGAGAGAGAGAGAGAGTGAGAGGTAGGAGAGAGAGAGAGAGAGAGAGAGAGAGAGAGAGAGAGAGAGAGAGAGAGAGAGAGAGTGTGTGTGTGTGTGTGAAGAGAATAGGGTTGATGTTAGAGAAAGTTGGGTGTTGGGGCGGACGTGGGAGAAGAGGAAGAGGTTGAAGTTGAATCTATAACATCGATTTTTAATTGCTTTTTTAGCTTTTAAGAAAAATTAAAGGTTAACTTTTAACTATTTTTAGTTAACGTAAATAATAATTGCTTTTAAAAATGGCTACCAAAGGATGTTATAGCTTAACATTGTAGTTAACAAAATGTTACATAAGTTAAACCCCATTAAGACCATTTAAATTAAAATGTATGCATTTTATTTATTTTATTTTATTTTATTTTATTTTATTTTATTTTATTTTTAAGTAATGCCTATGTCTTTTATTGCATTTCAAGAAGGTGGAATAAATCTAAAGCTATAGAAAAACTAATTTTTAGTAGTGATTGTCATATCTTATTACGTGTAGTAAAAATTGAAACATGGTATTATTTCATTCCAATTTTACTATCTTGTTTTATTTTATTAACACAAGTACTAGAAAGATTGATTTTAATATTATGACGGCCTGCCTAATTTAAGTAACCCAAAAATAAAAAAATAAAAAAAATAAAAATTAGTCTCATCTAGGTTTTATGAGTTTACATTGACCTACGTCAATTCTATTATGACGGCCTGCCTAATTTAAGTATTAATTGATTATATATTTTCAGACTAGGACCCAAGTCAGGCTTACGTGGACGTCGCGGATTAGTCTAGAGCACACTTGCCGAGGTATAATTAATTATTATATATTTGTGTGATGCTTGATTATATGGTTGCTATTCTATGAAATGTAGCATAACGCCATGTGTACCATTGATTTTCGTGTTTTACGCTAGTTAAGAGCATGGCGAGTAATGCCTTAGGATGCGAGCTAATGCGGGTACGGTACGAAATAGCTTAGATACACTCATTTATATGTAGACAATAATAACTTAAGCTAAAATGTTAAAACAACTTGAGCTAAGTCCAATAAAACACAATTAGGCCAAGAAAGGACCCGAGACACCTCATAATGAGCGATGACGACAAGTAGTCAAGCGGACAAGTACCTAGCCTAATTATGGTATGTAAATGTCTAATAAACCAAAGTCTAGGCTAAGGAGACTAAGTAATGTGGTTGCGGTAGTCTATTTAGACTAAATAAGGAAGATTTTTGGCTTAAGTATGAAAATATGAATAGTACAAACCCTTAATGGACACTAGGTAGACACAATTAGTGGGATGATTTAATTAAGGCCAACAGATGAACCTAGAGATGAGTGTGTGGAGACTTGAAGAAACCACTTAGTATATAAAGATGACTTAGTTCATTTTGTGCTCAAAAGAAGAAAAAAATGGCAAACCAAGAGAGAAAAATTCAAACTATATAGAGTTGGAAATTGAGGGTTTATAGGAGGATTAGAACTAGAGTTTGAAAGACTCAAGGCCCCATCATATAAGTAACCCAAAAACCCTACCTTCTTCTTTAATGGTTCATGTTTGTGCCTTGGAATGCATGTAAAAATTATGGCTTTTGTATAATAACAAAATTTGTTGTTTCTATTAAGGTTCTCTTAGGTCTACGAACTTAAAATGATGATTTCAACTCTAATTTTTCAGTAAAATGAGTTTTCAAAGTTTGAATGGAGTTGCATGTTAATGTTTTTAATGGTGGTGTTGATGCATGTTGATGATGATAAATTGATGATAAATCTATGCAATTTTTTGTTGTTGTTGTTAGTGTTTTGTTCCCTCATATGTCGAGGAAAGACATGGAAATTGAATATGATTTGTATTTTCAAATGCCTAAATTAAGTTCCTTAGAAGGGACTCTAAGAAAATTGAATACTCAGTCGATACTAAGTTTCTTAGAAGGGACTCATTCCTTTCTCAAGAGGCTCCTCAAACTACCTTAGGATAAAATTCAAATCATTTTGAAAATTTACTACAATATGCTCCGTTTTGATATAGGAACAAGAATAATCTTTGATGAGGATTTCTTCAAAAGGTCGATCGCGCCTTAAATCCCCATTTTGATTATTTTTTCGCTTGATATATATGTATCTTTTTTACATTATTAATGCGGTAAATTATTTAGGTTATGGAACTTAGGAACATCCCGTTTCAATTTTATGCATACGGAGAAATTGTTAAGGTTTCGCAAGGCATTGAGTACAGCAGACCCCCATCAATGATCCTGATTCTTAAGTTTGCAATAAGTAAACATGAGTTGATGGATCACGTGTATAACACGTTTGGTATCTCGTCCACTGAGACTCCCATTACGATGACGTATCGTCACGTAATAACCCATCCATCAGGTTCACAATATTTTATCCCCGTGTCGTTGCAAGACGAGACCCACTTCGAGTTGATGTGGTCAACAGTGGCGAATCTACCATTATCAGCGAAGATAGAGATTTATTGAACTTTTGAGCCAATCGAGTCTTTTCAAAACTCTACTGTGCATTACAAGTGGTAGAAGAAAATGTCGGCATGACATGCCCTACATCAATGATGGAAAGATTACATATGCAATCACCTATAGGTGATGACCGTAACGAGAAAGAAGACAACGATATCGATGAGGACGTATGTCCCCTCGAGGATGTTGCGCCATCTGTTAATTGAGAAAATATAAATGTTGTTACAGACGACCCAACCTACGAACCTCCAGGGGTACTTGCAAGATGATGAGCATTTTGCAATTGACGAAGAGGAGTGCATGGAAGAAGCAAGAGATGGAGAAGTTTACCAACCATTGCCAGTGTATAATGAAATTGATTGGGAAATGGCTAATTCTACTGTGACCCAACATTCTCATCATTCGACTGGATGGGACATGCCTAATCTTGAGTTAGAAATAGGAATGTGTTTTGACAATAAGAAAGACTTGCAGCATGCCATCAAACTATGGCATGTTAACAACCATTGTCAATACCTTGTTATGGAGCCAACTATAACCTTATGGACGGTGAAGTGCAGAAGTGCGCCGGAAGCTGGGTGCATGTGGCGTCTCCGTGCTTGTTTGCGAAAGAAGAAACAATTGTGGGAGATCACTCAATTAGATGAGCCGCACAGCTGTATAAATCCCAGCATAGAACGCAGTCATGCCCAACTCGACGCCAACATGCTTGCACGTGAGATACAAAGCGTTGTCCAAATAGATCAGGCAATTACTATCAAGGCCTTGGTAGAAATGATTAAGCTAAAATACAGACATGAAGTTTCCTACAAGAGAATATGGGATGCTAAAAGGAAAGCAGTTGCAAATGCATTCAGAGATTGGGACGCATTGTATGCTAGATTACCAAGATGGTTGGCGGCTGTACATAATAAGAGCCCAGGGACAAAGATTGAGTGGTCACATAGACAATGGGCTGCAGATGAGATCAGGACAGAGCATCCTCAATTTCGTCGTGTGTTCTTCGCATTCGAAGCATCAATCGAAGGGTTCAAGCATTGTAGCCTCTTCTACAGATTGACACGACATTCTTGTATGGAAAATACAGTGGTAAGCTAATGATTGCCCTATCTGTTGATCGCAATAGACATCTACTTCCAGATGCATTTGCAGTTGCGAAAAACGAATCAACAGACTCGTGGGGGTGGTTTTTCAGGATGTTACGCAAACACGTGACCGATAGATATGGTATTTGTATTATTTTCGACCGTCACTCTGGCATTCTCGAGGCTGTTAACATACCAGCAAATGGTTTTTGTCCACCAAGAGGATAACATCGTTATTGCCTGCAACACTTAACCAGTAATTTTAACATGAATTTCAAAAATGAATCATTAAAGAACATCCTTTCTCGAGCTGCTGGTCAACATCAAGTGAGGAAATTTGATGCATGCATGGAGCGTTTTGCTTGTTTGTCATCAGAAAGTCCTCAATGTCTTCAATATGTGAATGCCATTTCCAAGGAACTCTGAACTCAATCGCATGATGGAGGCCTGCGGTATGGATGGATGAATTCTAACGGGGTTGGTATGTAATCGATAGTAGTTATGCTTGTTATCCTATATTTTTTCATTGTGCTGATATTACTGACATGGCATTATCTTACTATTGTAGAATGTTTTAATGGTGTATTGAAAGGGGCACGATTCTTGCCAATAATAGCAATGGTTCAAATGATTTACCACAGGTTAGTGACATACACCAACTAACGCAAGGAGGAAATCGATGAAGCAATCTCGCATGGGCTCAATTACACGAAATATGTCATAGATAAAATTGCACATTATGAACAATCTGTAAGGAGACATTACGTCAAATTGATAAATCGTGACACTGGTGAGTTTGAGGTGCTCACTGGACGTCATAGTGATCGCATGCATAAAGGCAACAATACACAGATTGTTATCCTGAAGAACTGGTATTGCATCTGCAATAAATGGCAATCGTTTGGTTTCCCTTATTCAACTTGATTATACACAATTTATTGAGCCATACTACAGGATGGACGTGTACGCACGATGCTACTCCTCTTAATTCAAAGCCACCCCGATGAGAAGTATTGGCCGATTTTTGCGACGAAGATTTTACCAGATCCTAGGTGTAGATGTGGCCAAGGGAGACCAAAGGGAACACGAAGACAAAATGAGATGGATCTTTCTAATGTTTCGAGGACCTTGCGATATGGCATATGTCATCAAGAAGGACATAAATGAACAACATGTCCGAATAGAAATCGTGGTCGAGTCCCTACTAGGAGGAACCGTTGCAATCTTTGTCGTGCAGAGGGACATAACAAAAAAAAATTGTCCATCAAAAGCTCAACCCCCTAATCCAAACCAATGAAAGGATTAGTATTTTGTTTGTAAACGGTGTCAGTTGGTAATTTCATAACATTTATATTGATATAGTATTCGGATATGTTACGTAAAGTAATAGATAGGTATTTGTTTATGTTATAACTCGTACTAATGATTAGTTGTGACTTTTAAAACTACTCGACCAATTTCTCTAATCACACAGTTGTAGCGAGTACACATGGAACCAGGACCATCTGATCCTTCTATTCTACGCCTCCAACCTATACACAAATCATCGCAAGTCTGGAGGGGTCAGGTATATACATTTAACATGTATGTGCCTAATATTTATGCAAAAATGTTTAATACATATATATATATATATATCGACATATTTTTTAATGGTAAGGTACATGATACGATGCGTGTACAAAGAAGACGAGGTGTCGTTGATCAACGGGTGAATTACCATTCTCGAATGATCCCTTACCTATATTCTAGTGGCTTTTATGGGGTTTCACGCGTAGGATTTTTTAGACTTGATTGGGCTTTGATCACTGCTTTCGTTGAGAGATGGCGTCCAGAGACACATACGTTCCACATGCGTTGTGGTGAGTGTACGATAACACTCCAAGACGTTGAGATTCAGCTCGGGTTACCGATTAATGGTATGCCTGTGACTGGAAGCACAGATGTCGACTATCTCGCGGTGTGTAAAAGACTACTTGGTGCAAGACCTGAACCACTTGACCTTTCTGGGAATAGAGTTCTTGTTTCATGGCTCGAACAAAATGTGCCACCTATAGAGGATGACAACAATAAGGAAATTGTTCGACGTTATGTTCGTTCGTACATTCTACAACTTATTAGTGGTTATGTGTTCGCTAACAAGTCGAACCGATATGTACATTTGATGTTTCTTCTGTTGCTCGAGGACCTTCAAACAGCTGGACAATATAGTTAGGGAAGTGCATGTTTGGCATATTTATACAGGGAGTTGTGTCGTGGATCTCGCTCTGGTGCGTACGAGGTCGCTGGTGCGTCAATTCTTATACAACTATGGGCCTGGGATAGGTTTTCATTTATAGCACCAACGAGCATGCCTGTTCCTAGAGCTCGACCACGAACATGTGATGGAGTATACATGCCCAATGACGTTCCTTTGGGATATCGGTAATAAAAATGTTTCTCATATTATTTTTAATTATTCATTGCGTCTTTTTAATTAATGACTAATTTATTGTTTTGTATATAGATGAATAGTTGCATTTTTGGTAACTAGGACTTCCACACACGTTTTATCATCATATCGTGATGCACTTGACACGCAAATGGAGAATGTTGTGGAGTGGCAACCATACGCTGATGTCATCAAGTCACTTCCATAATTATGTACTCAAGGTCATGGGAGCTGACGTTCGACGTGTCCTTTAATTTGTTTCCATATAGTTGAGTGGCATAGACCGGAAAGGGTCATGAGATAGTTTGAGACACAGGTCGTGCCACCTCACTGTGATTTTGACACACGTCTGCACCGTGTCCAATTGAGAGGACACCCTCAAGAAAATTGGGCAGTGTATCACAGAAGATATATAGAGTTGTGGGAAAATTGTGGTAATACCATAGCCACGATGGAATAAGAAGGGGAACATGATTAGGAAGAGTACATGAGGTGGTACAGATCTATCACCAGGCGATACATTGGACATGACGGGGCTCTACGCGAATTCTCAGTAACCTTGAAAATAATGATGTTATCCTCATGAGTCATATTTAAAATTGTTAACCAACACTGCATTTTTTGTATATCAGTCTCCATTTGTGCGTCAATTGGAGCGAGTGTTCATTGATGACGGGATCGATCAAGGCATTGTTGCTCTACATGAAAGCATCAGAATCTTAAATGAGGATGAACAGCAAAGGACTACTCTGTGGAATAATGAAAATGTAGTTAAGCCAAAAATAGATGACGAAGCTTCTCAAGAAGAAGAGGAAGAACAATAAGAAGAGGATCAAAGCCTAGCAGATAAAGGGAGGAGAAGAAAAACAACAACGACTCAGACTTTGGGTGAGAGCAGTAGACGTTCTTCTCCACCACCTCCAACTCGTCCAACACCAAGAAAGTCGACAGAGACTGTTGGTGAGAGCAGCAGACGTTCTCCTCCACCACCTCTAGCCCGCCCTTCTTCTTATGGGTACTCTCCTTTGCCGCCCCCAACGCAACCAGATGCTCATATGTTTTTGCTTAGGACACCGAGCATGAGTGTTCATCCTTATCATTTTGATCCATATGCTCCTGGGCCATCATCTTCCTACATGGACCATAGAATGCCTACACATTCAATGCATGGTTCATTGCCTCAATACATGCCAAGTCCATTTACTCTGCCATATTATAATTAAATATTCAATATAGTAGAGATGACTCATTCATGCCCTTATTAGGTATGCCACCTCATGTTCCTTTCACCCTACCACATACAGGAAGTCAGTATGTTGGAATGGTTCAACCCCTATCTTTGATAACACTGGTAGTAGAGGTCAATCGAGTCAATACGAGAAAGAAGTTCAGTCAAGTCATCGAGCTCAACAGACTCAGCCGAACGTACAAGCACGCAGAAATCCACGTCGAAATAGAGTACGATCGGTTTGCCACACAGAGGAGAAACGTCGACGTCGATAGAACTGCATCATACCTTTCTATGAGTTTTTTTCATGTCATGGTAATTTCTTTGTATCGACGAACATATCCTAGTTGAGAATGTTGACATTCCAATTGCACATGAAGATGCTTTTCAAGAGCAAGTACTTGGCATGATACTGAAGTTGATATTAGCAATAATGTTGCAATTTCTCTTGCTGATCCTAGTGGCACGCACATGTCAGACGTCGATGATGAAGAATGTAACGAAAACGATAATTTTGATTTCTTAGTGGATGATGAAAATAGTGACAACGAACCATGACATACTCACTTAAGTAGGTTTAAGAAATCAAACCTAATTAGTAAATTTAGTTACACATTTGTTTGTTCCTTTCGTAATAATTGATTATGACATTTACATTTGTTTCTAACTTACTCTTGAACTTTAAAAAAGTCATGTCAGGCAGAAATTATGCATCGTCATCTGGGGAGGGAACTGGTGGACGATCCGGTGGTCGTAGAGATCGTCCATCTCGTGACTTGGATCGTTCGCTAGTACGATCTCCCGCTGATGATGTTGAGCCTCAGCAGCGTCAAGAGCAGCTCACTCCGCAACAGCTTGCTCAGTAGCAGTTTGCTTACCATCAACAACTTTTTGTCCAACAACTGCTTTCTTAGCAACACCATCAATCACAATTATTTCAGCAGTATCCTTGTCCGCCTTATGCGCAGCACCCCCCCAAGTCCCTCTCCTTCAGCCATCGGGGCCATCTTTATTTGGCCCCAATGATCCAACCACTCTACAGGCTTACTCATCTCTTTTGGCGTCGCAACTCCCTTCACCTATTGCTGGTCATGTTACTTCTAGAGGATCTACCCACGCATCTCCCTCCCATCAGCAGGACTACCAGCATGTCCCGATCGCTCCCTTCGACTCTAGTATGCATGCCTCCCCATCAACGAGTCATGATCATGTCGAGCATGCATCACATTTGCCCAATGCTTCAAGCCACCCTTCGAGTGAGCAGTCTATTAGTGGTGCCTCGCGTAGATCACAACGAGGCGATGAGCCAGCTAGGGCCCCGAGACGTAGATGTAATGATGACCGAGGCACGAGGCGGGTGTTATTGACCGTAAAAACTGTGAAAGAATTGTAAGTTAACAAAATATTATTACATATATATACTTACGTTTAATGAACTTACTATAATATTGGTCTAACTTTTTTTTGTAAAAATGTAGTGGTACTTTCTTGCATCCGTCATCCGAAGCGTCAAAGTAAATGACACGGGTATATAAATTCGATTTACATAAGGATGGCTACTGTTGGGATACGGTTCCGAACCATATCAAGGAGCAATATTTTAACAAATAGGTGGTAAGAGATTTTTAAATAAAAAAATTAAGTTTCTTTTACTTAGCATATGTTGAAGCATATGTTGAAGACTTGACTTTCTATTATTACAGACTCATTTCGATTGGAGACGATCGGATGATGCTATGGTTAGACATTTGTACGATAGGCAGATTGCCACTTGTTACGCTGACTTTGTTAGTAAGATGGTGAAGAAGTCGACAAAACTAGCACATGTATCTCTGGAGGTTTTTAAGCATTACAAGAAGATGTGGTCTACTCCAGAATATAAAGCAAAGTCGGCACAAGTGAGCCGAAATCGGAGATCAGAGGTGGGGGGACCTGGTTCAGGTCTGTTTGTGCACGGAGGTGGAGCCATATCCATCTATGAGCATTCGTTGAGACTAGTATGTTTTGGGACATACATACATAGATACATATATACATATGTATACATTAGATTCATATAAGTTTCAAACTTAATTTTAAGTTAAACATATTTTATAAGAGAAGAAACTCAGTCGAAAGCCGACTACTTTAGATTTATGTTTATATCTCCATACAAAGGATCATGATGGCATCACTTTCTTGGATCCGAGAGCAGAGGCGATTGCCGTAAGAAACTATTTTACCATAATTGTTTTTTGTTAATTATAAGTATGAATGACTTATATGACTTGTCAATGTTGAAATTCTTAATACAGGCGGCTATACACGAAAGGACCAGAGAGCTTTCCCAACTGCAGCCTGACACTCAATTGATGAAACAGAATTATATTTGGAGATTGTGCAGCAAAATGATAAAGGCGAAAGATTTGGTCTTGGCTGGACACCGTCAGGGTCTACGATGCGTAGACCTGATGAAGCTGGATCTTCTCGTCCTATATTTGCAGATGATGAGCCATTTGACCAGTTCAAGAAGGAATTCAACGAGATGCAAGCAATGATACTAACGTTGGTTAATGACACGTCTGTAGATCGTGAGCAATTGCTTGAAATGCAAGGACGGTTACATCGCATGGAACAGGGTTTCATGGAGAGATCAGCTGCACAAGAAAGGCAAAATGATGTTGATGATGATGATGATGCTCACAATGACTCAACGACTGAGGATGATGAATGATAATTTCTTTTTCACAACATCCAAAAAGGTTAGATTTTTTTGGTTCATTTCTGACTTGATACTTATAAGTTTTTTATTAGGAACCATTATAAATCTTATGAATTTATTACGAACCATTATAAAAACATAAATCATGTAAACCATATATTGAATCGAGATTGTTGGAGTAATGTTTGTTATTCACTAGTTTTTTCTATTGTATTCTTTATTTGAATATTGAATTGGGAGACTCAAAAAGGTTTTACTTCTAAATAGAATGTTTGTTTTAGATTTATTTTGAGCGTTTGTTAAGAATGATTTTGGGATTTTGTGTTTTAATTGGTTCTACACAAAAAAAACTTGTCCAAACTATATTAACATCTTTTATTTTGTGTTTTCATATTTGTGATATTGAATATATATGCTAACTGTTAATTAATTTTACTAATTTGTATTTATTTTTTCTTTTTTATTGAAATAAATATGATTTGTTCTTTATTATTGTTTTTCATAAAATATATGACTTTTCTATATGTGAATCTCAATTTTGTATACCTCCAAGCTTAACTTATTTTATTTTGCTTTTTCTTTTTTTTTTTGCAGGAAACTATGGTATATATGATGGATGGATTGTAATTTTATGATGGTTTTCTAAGAAACTTATTTTGTGTTCTCTTATTTTGATTTTTTTTTAATTTTTTGTATAGAGACAATTATTGATACACTGAGTTTATGTATTCAAATTTGATTACTTTTGATTTGATTAATTTCGATTGGAATGTATTGGAATGTATGAATTCATTGTTGCGGTCGAATGTATGCGGGAATGTATGAACCGTATGGAGGGAATGTATAAACCTAAAACCCTAAATGTATTAACCTGCATGAATATATATTATATATATATAATAATATATATTTAGCGGGCTCATTGGCGACGGGCTCAACCCGTCACCAATAATAGATTGGCAACGGGAAGCCCGTTGCCATTTCGTTTGGCGACGGATTGGCGACGGGTACCTACCCGTCACTTTTCTACATGCCACATCAATTTTCCATCGCCATGTGGTGCCCCGTCACCATCAATAATGCCTCTACTAAAGGCTATCCAAAACCTATGTGGTTCTCATAATCGCGTGAAAGTCCAAATCTGCAAGCTATCCAAAACCTATGTGGTTCTCATAATCGCGTGAAGGTCCAGATCTGCAAAGCGAACCTCCAAACTACTTGCAAAGGTACTCAATCGATGACTGACTATCTCTCCTCCATGAAATAATTGGCAGATAATCCTCTGTTGCTGGCTCGCCCTATCCCATTTGTGACTTGATCTCCTGCGTACTCGTTGGATTGGACGGAGAATACCTCCCAATTGCCACTCTGCTTCAATAGAAGACAGACATGACCTGGCTTGAACTACAAACATCATTGCTTACCTTTGAAACAAAGCTTCAACAATTGCAGAATGTCCAAGCCCTAGCCTCTCTCTCTCTGTAAGCAGCAACTCTCAAGTCTCAGCCACCAATACTCTAAACTGACTGCCCATATAATGCACAATAGATTTAGGTTCCCCAACATCGCTAATCGCTTCAACAACAACAACGCAAATCAATTCCAATTTCAAGGAGGTTACACAGAGGCAAGCAAAATGGGAGTCGCCCAACACTACCAACAATCGCCCTACCTGCTAGATTTATGGCAAAGGAGGCCACACTGCTACAATCTGCTATCATCACAATGACAATTCATATATGGGGTCTGTACCCACTCAGCCCGTGCAACAACAAACTCAAGCTCTATCATCCACTTTTGTGACTGTAACACAATCCATCCCAGACGCCTCCTGGTTCTTTGATAGCGGAGTAACTCATCATATTACATCAGACTCTGCACATCTTAGCAATCGCTCTGAATACTCAGGTAAAGAGTGCATTATGGTTGGTAATGGCTATCAAATCCTTCTTGCAAATGCCTTACACATTATGTACCCCATCCATTAAAAAAAATCTAATCTTTGTCTCTTAACTTACTTACGATAACTGTGTTGATAAGTCAGTATTTATAAGATTTAATAGTCTATTTTAGTATAGTTTAGTGTGGAAGTTTATAAAATATATATCTAATTATATTTAGTTTTAGTTTTTGGGTGAAACGGAGTGCACGGTTGAATTCGAGGCGAAAAAATACTCAAAATAGAGTATTTACTTGCAGTAATCGGATACTAGGAGAGTTTGTCTCGAAATATACACCGACAATGGGGTAATTGGAGTCCAGCACTAAAACATAATTTGTGTCGTGCCATGTGTCGTCTCATCATTCGTCTAGAGTGCCACGTGTCAGAAGTCGATTGGTCCAACCGCGACATACAGACCGTTCCAACCAATCAAGTTCCGCCGCATCATCACTCCAACAACGTCATCACCACTCACTGACTGCCACGTGGACAAGCACAATGTTTCCCCTCTATAGCTGCTCGAGATGCATAACATCACAAACTCCCAGATTTTTGGTGATGAGAGTGCGACTTTAACCTGCACAGTCAGTGCCACGTGTCACCAGACCCCTTCACAACACGTCACCAACTCTACTCTCGTTCAATCAGACGCGTTGCCACATCGGCCGGACACGACCTCTCACCCAATCACGTTGCGACACGTCAGCAACGCCCAGAAATCCTTCAATTAGACGCTAACATGTGTCCTAGACGCCAAGAACCACCAAAACAATTTTCTCTTTTCCATAGACCAATTTTTAGTAGTTTTATATATTAGGACTTTAGGTATTATTAGAAGAACAATTATTATTTTTTAGAGAACTATCTGCATTATTTTGTGAGTAGCCATGTCTGGCTAATCAATTCATTACCTAGGTCGGAGGTGAAGCAAGTCAAGATAATGGATTCATGACATAACTTGTGAGATCTAATTATTCTTATTATTTAATTTAATTTAATTTCTTCTATTTCTTTGTTATTGGTTTTCATGAATATGGTTTAAATCTAGGGTATGTATGTGGCTAGTGCATGCTTTTAGGTGAAAAATCTATAGTCAATTGACTCAATTGTATCCGTAATTGTACTTTGGGGACAATATAAGTGACAAACATTCACCCGATTGCCATCAAAACCTTTCGGTTCTTGAGTGTGCAACAATTGAATTTAGGTTAAATCGGGAGCGGACGCGATCCGATTATCTAGGATTAGTATTCTCATAGAAGTTTATTGTTGTGGTTAGTGTGTTAAACCTTATGGCGGATGTCTAGGGTTATGCATTAATTAGGGAAGTAGTTAGTGGCGGATGTCCTAGCTATCGAGATTAAGGGAATTAGGAATTTCTAGCGGATGTCAATTTTCTATAGCTAGCCTAGGAGAATTTGAATTAATAATTGTTTTGGGAAAGATTGACGACCATGATATGCCATTGAATCTTGATCTTGTCTTGTGGAATCATAGACTTAGGTATTTAAATTAATTGTTCATAGACCTAGGTATTTCTTTTATTTATTTAATTTCTTAGTAATTAGGTTAATTAATTAACTCATTTTCTCTAAACCACCATTTTTTCTTTCTTTTAGAACCTTAGAAAGATTATCAATCTCTGTGGGATCGACCTTTTGCCACTATCTGCAAATAGTTGGTTTAAGGAATTATTTTATTGACGTGTTCGGCGCGTGTCATGTGTCTTCCTTGAATTTTATGTTGAGGAATGCCTAATCAAGGATGCTCGTTCCCACAAGGTTTTCATCAGGGGATCATTAAAGACAAATTATACCAATTCGTGTCTAAGTCATCCTCCTATCTTTTTGCCCTCATTCGTTGCCTTGTTTCCCTCCATCTTCAAGTTATGGCACTCTCGTCTTAGTCATTCACATGAGTCTACAGTCCGTCGAGTCCTTTCCAGTCTTGTAATCAAAGTGTCCATATCAAAAATTATGGAGTCTGTACCTCTTGTCAATATGGCAAAGCTCATACATTACCTTTCAATGAAAATACAAATCGTGCTTCTAGTATTCTTGGTCTTGTTCATAGCGACTTGTGGGGACCAACTCCCATTCCCTCTTCTCAAGGTTATCGATATTACATACACTTCATCGACGATCACACTCGTTTCACATGGGTCTTTCCGCTAAAACAAAAGTCTGAGGAACTCTCCACCTTCATAAAGTTTTGTACTCTAGTGGAAAAGCAATTTTCCCATGCCATTAAGGCTCTTCGTACCGATTGGGGTAGCGAATATCGTCCTTTTCTCCATTATCTTGATAGTCACAGTATTCCTTTTGAGCACCCTTGTTCTCGCACCACCACCAGCACGACAGGGCTGACGAAAATCGCCACATAATCGAGATATGCCTCACCCTATTAGCCCACATGAAACTTCCTCAGTTCTTTTGGTGGGACACAATAGCCACAACAATATTCAAGATTAACCGTCTCCCCACTCCCGTCTTTGGTGGCCTTATTCCTTATCACATTCTCTATAAAAAAATCCTCCTGATTACGCTATCATTTCTTGTTTTCACGTATGCTTGTTATCCATATCTCCATCCCTCTAACACTCACAAGCTTCAATTCCGTTCCACCAATTATCTTTTTCTCGAGTACAGTCTATCACATAAAGGGTATATCCTGTCTCAGTTCTTCAAATCGTTTCTATATTAGTCGACATGTGATTTTCGATGAGCATGACTTTCCTATCATTCCCTATTCCCCTACATTTTTATCCTCCTCTTTTACAAACAAATACCCTTTTTGGTCATTTCATAATTTTTTTTTGATTTTAATATATATATATATATATATTAAATTACTTATATACATATATATAAATATATATTCGCCTATACTTTTACGCCTAAAATTTTGTCATGCACGCCAGTGAGTGTACTCGAGCGTGCACACTACCGTACTACCCACGCGTGTCGACCACGACCCCCACGTGTTACTAGGCACCCACCAATTTACTATTTTATCACATTTAATTCATTTATTGTGTGTAATATTTCCCTCAACTTAAAATTTTATCTTTAAGTCTACCCGGTACTCACGTCGACACGCATATCAATGCGAATACTCAACACATAATCTCACACGTCAATGAAAATATAAACACACATATTGCGATGCCATTTAACTAACTTGGACCTATACATCGCAACTTCACCACCAAAGCACACAAAACGGAATGTAAACCCTATCCGACCGTGCTTCGTCTTCACTATAGGACATACGAATGTCCTCACTGGCGTCCACATCCGCAATGACGTCATCAATAACGGCCATTAAAAATTAGGCCGTTATAGTTCTTCCCAACTAATTTGAAATTTCATCCCGAAATTTGAGATGACTAACATCTCTTCTCAAGGAACCGCAATACCGATGCAACTACCCATTAGGTCAACCAACCTAAACAAACGTTGGTGAGCTAATCAAAGAAAAATCCTACATAAACTACTGGTAATAGCCCGCAAGTCCCAAGAAACTACGAATGTCTGAAATTGACTCAGGTGTCCTCCAATTAATAATCGCTTAAATCTTGTCTCCATCAATAGATATCCCTTGATTAGTGATGACATGTTTGAGAAACTTCACCTCACTCAGCCAGAACGCACATTTATTGAACTAATCAAACTCAAATCTAGGTGAACAAATCAACTTGTTACTGGTGAGCTGATCAACTAGTCGTCCACTAACTCCTGGTGTACCAACTAATCAATCCCTGGTGAACACATCAACCAGTCCCATATCAACCAGTCCCTGGTGAACATATCGACCAGTCCCTGGTGAAGCACTTAAACTAATCCCACAACAACCAGTTGCAAATGGACTCCTGGTGAACTAATCAACCAGTTTCGCAATAACCCTAATGCACACATCAACTAGAACATGCTGGCTCAAAAATAAACTAACTAGCCTATATGCAACGAATGCATGAAAAATATGACTAGTAAAAATATACAATGACGACGTACCCAAAATGTGTTGTCATGTTGTCTCTCTGACAGGATATGTCATTTCATAAGCTCTCTCATCAGCCGGTGGTATCTTTGATGCTGGAGAAACTCTCTGACAATCCACTTTGTTGTGTCCTCTCCGACCCCCAACTCTGGTCCCTCTGATCCCAATTTTGTTGATATGACTGTATCGGCTGTTGTGTCGGTATGGGTACAATCTCATGTGCCGCCTGGCAATCGTAATCGCTAAACTGATCATCAGTTTGATCCTGGTCGTCCTCGCGACTCCAATCTGTCTGGCCGTCATCATAGTCATACTGATCATCTCTCGAATCACGATCGTCACTAAAAATCCTAATCCAATCGCAAATCATCTCTGGGTGCTCGATGATCTGATTGCTCCTCGCTCTGTAGCAAGTATGTCTCACTAGCCAGTGCATGGTCATAAATACACAGTAAAGTCTGGGCTCCACTTGCGACAATCACACCACCAATCGCTCATTTAAACCCCTAAGAAAGTAATAAATCTGAAGTCTCTCATTATTCGCCACATCCATGGCATACTATAACAGGTACCTGAATTTCTCCATGTATGCAAGCACAGACATAGTACCTTGCCTCAACGCAAGAAACTCCTCTTTGAGCCTCAATTATACCTCTATCAGAATGCATTCATCTAAGAACAACTAATGAAACTCAGCCCAAGTCATCGGCTCGGATGTGTATCCATATATGTCGTCCACCAAACCATCGCTTGACCTCTCAAACAATATCCTGAGATCCGTGCCTGATCCGCCTCTGGCACCTCTAGCAACTAGTGAAACCGCTGGTGCGTCATCAACCAACGTCAACAATCTTTGGATCACCGACTCCATAAAAATGGGTAGGGTCAAACCTCATGAAGTCCTTCACCATTTTCGTTGCCTCCGACATCTTTTTCCTAAGTGTCAGCACCATTACCGATTGCTCTATCGTAGTCGGTGTCATAGCGATAATCTCCGTTGGTGCAACTACAAGATCGACCATTTTCACTAATATCTCGAAATCAACCTGCGTAAGAACAACTGACACTATGGCTGCCGGTGTGGTAGGAGTAGCCAATATGGTAGTCATAGGCGCCGTTCTCGAGCCTCGTATCTACCTCATAAGCTCTGCCATCTGTGCCTATTGTAATAACTGCTGATCAGTAACTCTCTGCACCATAGCACGCAGATCAGTGACCTCTCTAGTGGTGGGGTCACTGGTCTCCCCAACCTCCTGTTGAGTAGTCGGTGGAGTAGTAGTAGGAGTCTGTCCGTCCATCGTAAACTGCACAACTAACGTGCAGTGGATCAGACTCAATATGTACGCGTATAATCTTTATTTTACAATTAAAACATACATCATATATATATATATATATATATTCCTGATTCTACCCATCTCTCATCACTTCCTAACTAAGGTTTTAGTCATTCACTTTGGTTTCCACATCTAGGTTTATTAAATTTTATGCTCTTATTAAATCTCTAAATCAAGCTTAAGATTTCATAAACCTAGGCTCTGATACCAAATGTAACGACCCCATTCCTATTGGCCACTACGGCGTGTCCACATCCGCAATGATGTCATCAATAACGGCCATTGAAAATCGGGTCGTTACATAAAACCACTTCCCATTCCTCATTGGAAGTGGGAGCACATTAAAATGAACTTTGTCAGTAGGCTACCTCGATCTCGACATACATGATAGCGTCTGGGTGATTGTGGATAGATTGACTAAGTCCGCACGCTTCATACCGATCTTGACCACGCATCGGGTAGATAGGTTGGCACAGTTGTATGAGCGAGAAATAGTTTGACTTCACGACATTCTATTATCGATCGTATCTGACAGGGGACCATAGTTTGCATCACAGATCTGGCAGAGCATGCAGGCATAGTTTGGCATGAGGTTGAATCGTAATACCGCCTATCACCTACAGATTGATGAAAAGTCAGAGCGTTTGATCCAGATTCTCGAGAATATGCTGAGGATGTGTGTGTTAGAGTACAGTGGATCTTGGGAGGAATACCTTCATCTGTGTAAGTTTGCGTATAATAACAGTTATCAAAGCCAGTATCGGCATGGAACCATTTGAGGCATTGTACGGGAGGCCGTGTAGATCTCCCATCTTGTTGGGCGAAGCCCAAGGATGTAGCTGAAATCACACCTAAGAGGGGGTGAATTGGGTGTATCGAGAAGTTATCACCTTTTTAATTTTAGTTCAATAATTAAGATATTATATGCTTACCAAAACACGAATGTGAATGATATGCAAGTGAATGGGATAGAGGAGATGGAAAATGACACACGATTTATAGTGGTTCGATCCAATGATCTACATCCACTACCTAACCTCCTCGGTTAGGATTTTTAAACCCCAACTTATATTGCAAATAAGTGTTGCAACCTAAGCATACAAGCTTAGAATGCCTAATCACAATTAGGACTTCCTACCTAGCCACAATTAGGGTTTATGCCTAGCCTCAACTAGGTCTTCCCTTTTGACTTAGATTTCACTAAGTCTTACAATCATCCAATTACAATAAATAGCTGAAAAAATAATGAAATACACTTTACAAAATAAAGTGGTATCAAATTCAAATACTAGCAAGCCTCCTAGAGCCTAACAACTCTAATATATGCAAGTATGCGAATAAATGGAATATGCAAATATGTCACTGATTGTTTGTAAGTCCTAAATATGAAATCGTTTCAAAATCTAATGTATTAGTGCAAAACCGATTTCAAAGCTAAAAACAAGAAGTTTAACAAAAATCAAGTGTAAGTGCAAAACTTTCGTTCACACTAATCTTAGGGTTTAATAAAATAAGTTTAAGTGCAAAACCCAAGATGAAAGTGTTCAAACATACAACAAGAAAAGAGTCTAGAACAAGGACTTTCTTACAACCAAGAAGGTGACCTAAAAATTAGTTTTGAGGAGATTCTTGTACACCTTTGAAAGCCTCAAAAGTACTAAATTTTGGAGTGAATGGACAGCCTCAAGAATCTTCTTTGTCTTCTTCACACAAATTAATATTCTTCTTTTTGTAAGTTTGAGCTTTTGTGTGTGTTTCTTCCTTATTATGTCAAAACAATGTTCTTGGTGGTTTTATAGTGTTAGACATCCCATCTTATCAGTTTGTAACCGTTCTAGGGATCTAAGGGCCCTAGAATTCATCAAGAATTCAAATTAAAATTTGTTTTCCAATTTTTAAAAAAGCTATCAGGAATGCAATTAGCGCGCTAATGTTGAGACATAGCGCGCTAATGTTGAAACATAGCACGCTAACTGCAAACTCAAAATAATTATTTTGTCCCTTGTTAGTGACCCTTAAACAGTCGGGACCCAACCAACCCTCATATAACATGTTATATATGTTTAATATGGGTCATTAAGCCTATTTGGGTGGTCCGGATATTTTACAAATCCCAAAAACGAAAAATCTTGATTTCATAACGTGTGAGGGACTTTTCTGCAAATTTACAGTTTTCTTTTCAAAAACCTTTCAAAAACAAGTTTTTCTTTTTCGAAAACTTCCACAATGATCTTCAAAATGCAAATGAACATAAATAAATAGTTTCACATTGTTTAAACTTATAGACCGAGTTATGTGTTAAAGTTCCATTTTGAAACTTCGAGTAATCACTTGACATTTGAAAATTCGTTTAAAAAACTCGATATGCATGAACTATTTCATTTAGCTTGCGTGAATGAACTTGTATACCTTACATCAATATTACAACTTGTAGTTTGATCTTTCCTTTTCATTCCTTCATGAATGCCGAGTCTTGAACTTGTATGGCTTGAATACCCGTAATGTGATGTTTTGCAACCTTTAATAAAAACTGAAATGTACTTGATATTTATTAGTACATTTTCACCTTGTTTGTTTCCATCAAAATCTCGGCCGGAATTAGAGTGACTAACCACTTAGTCCAACAATCTCCCCCTTTTTGATGATAACAAATAATGTGAACTTGACAAGCGTAAAACATAATCTAAATGTATTTATCGCATTCATGGTTGTACACATCTTATAATTTTCATTTAAATATACAAGTTCAACCACATCTACATTTTCAAGTTCAACCACATTTTCTCCCCGTTTGATACCATCAAAAAGTGGGGCCAAGCTCCCCCATAAATAAAACACAATAAAGAAGAATAAAATCAATACGAGAGAAATACGCTTCCCCTCACTTTATGCATATCAAGAAACAATAGATGGAAGCGGTACCCATTCATATACGATGAATCATAGTTAACAAGAAATAGCCATATATAAACTCAGAGATACGCAACAAAAATTTCATGCTATAAATAGCATAAAGAAATGGAAGAATAGTTGTGGCATTAAACATGAGTATAAAAAAAATTTCATGAATCATATAAGACTATCATTGTGGAGCCCAATGCTCTCTTAATAGAAATCTCCCTAAACACTCCTCCTGGATGACGATGGCCGGCTTGTGGAATCAGAGGCACGACCATCGCGTGCTCGCGCAGATGATAGCTGTAACGGCCTAAATTTTATTAAGGCCGCTATTCACATATTTTCAGACGTGGACGTCAACTTAGGTCCACGAAGACGCCATGGACTGGCGATGATACACCTGGTCGGGCGAAAAGTATTATTTTTAACTGATTGTTTGATTAGTTGTGATGATAATGACTAGGCTATGACTCATTACATCGCAGGTGTGGTTTAATATTGACTAGATCGGGTGAGATTGCGTGTCGGGTATTCGCCTAAAAATGCATGCAGATGCGGGAACTGGAAAAGTGAGCAACGAGAACACTAGGCCGAGGAATGCAATTATTTCGATAAATTTGACAAAAATAGTAAATTGGTGGTGCACGCCGTAGCGGCCGATGGAAATGTGGTCGATGACAATGAGGAATTTGGTATCGATCGTTCTCTCGTTCTCCCTTCTCCTTCTTCTCTCTTCTTCCGCCTCTCGATCTCAACTTCGATCAAAATGTGAGAAAAATGAGTGTATCGGTGGTGTTTATTAAATTACCTATATACATATATATAAATATATATATATTTGCCGCCTATACTTTCATGTCTAAAATTTTGTCGTACACGCCAACAAGCGTACTCGGTTGTGCACACTACCGTACCATCCACGCGTGTCGATCACGACCCCGCGTGTTACTAAGTGCCCACCAATTTACTATTTTGTCACATTTAATTTATTTTATGTGTGTAATATTTTCCTCAACTTAAAATTTCGTCTTTAATCTACCCGGTAGCCGCGTCGATACACATATCGATGCGAATACTCAATACACAATTTCACATGTCAATTTAAAATATAATTACATACATCGCGATGTCGTTAACCTATTTTAACACAAACATCGCAAAACTAAACAAAACAACACAAAAAAATACTATTTACCTAATACGATCATGCTCTAACCTCGCTGTGGGACCCACGAACGTCCCCGCTAGCGTCCACGTCTACAATGACGTCATAAAACAACTGCAATTGTTAATTGGGCCATTACAATGGAAACTCAGTCTCGATATGACGTAGCCGCGTGTTGAAGGAAGTGAATGTCTCAGTCATATACGCATGCAGGTATCCCAGCTGTGCAGAGACGTATGCCGATGATGGGGACATATCTGGTGGAGGGGTGAAGCCACCGAACGTTAAAGGAGGTGGAGGCTGCATCGTTTGATGGTGCGATTGATGCGGTGGAGCTATAAAGTCCTGATGAACTTCATCATCGCCATCATGTTCATCATTACCAGCATTGCCTTCATCGTCAGTGTTGTCATCATTGCCAAAATTATGGCTATATTCCAAGTAGTCGGCACATCAAAAGAAGCAATTGGAGAGTTCGTAGGTAGTGGAGACTCATAGCCACCATAATAGTGACCATCCGGGATGGCATCTTCCCGTGTCCACCTCTTCCTCTCACGAATGTAGCGATACTTCATGGCCTTTAAAGTGGCCATGTCAATGGTGTCATAGACAGTGAGGGGATGACCACCTAATGCGAGATCTACTTAGGCAGACTCCAAGTAGGATGTGATAATGTGTGCATAAGGAAGATGACAACCCGAGCTACACGTGCTCGTCATATAACCAATAATGATGTGGGGCAGGATGAGAGGGATCATGTGAATTAGGTGCCCAAGAACGAACATGTCGAGGAGAGTGACATAGTTCTTACTACCACCTCGAGGAAGAATGACTTTGTGAAGTACTTTATGAAGGAGGTTAGGTATAAGTTTGAAGTCAGTGTCCGTTATACCAGTTGGATATACGGTTAAAGTTCTTTTTGCCCGGAAGAAGGAATTAAGTTATTCAAGACGATCAAAGGGCCAACTGAGAACTTTGCACACAACCGTAGTGGTAGGAGGGTGCAAAGGAAGTTGAAGTCGTTGAGCAAGATTTTTGGGCGTAATCTCTATGGACCGGCTACCAACAGATGATTTTAGAACAAAATGGTTCGTTATTTCAAAATTTGAATAGAAAACTCGAATCATGGGGGATTATAGTTGACGTTATAGGTACAGAAAGTGGTCCATCCCGCCCTATCAAAAATCTCCCGAATTGGGAGATGAGCCTTATCAAAAAGGCGAAATCAACAATGGCGGGCCTTAGGATTTTGGCATCTGTTAGCCGCGGATCTACTAACTCTAGAATTGATGTGGATTCATGAACGGACTTGGCATGACCCTCACGTCGTGGGGCATTTGCCGGGGCGGGGATGGGGTGAGTAGATTCGGATTCATTACTTGAGGACGAAGATTAAACAACACAACGACTAGGGGACGACGAGAGGACGTGGCTTGGGTAGGACGAGACGTGGTGGGGGCGGTTGGACGGGAAGATGAATGGGCGGAGGTTCGATGAGTCGACATTGGGGTGATGAAGAAACTAGGGCGTAGCACGGTGATGAAGCAATTAAAACTGGAAGAAAACGACAAAGAGGGTGAGGAATATTACCTTGTGGGTGTAGAGAGCACGGTGGAGACGTCGAGAGGAGAGGAGGGATGTGTGGAGTCGACGAGAGGAAAAGGAAGAGGTGTAGAATGAGGTTTTAGGGCATAGAGAAATGAATTCATAATACCGGTTGAGTGACATTAGCATACTAATGACAGAATTAGCACGCTAATGGGTTAATTAGTGATCTAGGCTAGAACAAAATTAGCGCGCTAATGACTGCAATTAGCGCGCTAATTGCTCACTGGAAGTTTTGAACTAAAATTTTTGAGTTTTTGAAATACAACTCTGATTCACCTCAAACTTCATGGACACTTCACTAACACCATATAAAAAGGTTCGGAATAGCTAAAACATATGTAGAAGGTTCGATTCACGAAACATGCCTAACTCACGTCGAATCTTAAAAAATTGATCTCTAAACAAAGGCTTAATGAAGATATCGGCTAGTTGATCCTCTATGAGCACATGGATGAGTTTAACATCGCCCTTTTGGACATGATCACGAAGAAAATGGTGCCTAATCTCAATGTATTTTGTGCGAGAGTGTAACACTGGATTTTTCGATATGTTAATTACACTTGTGTTATCACAATAAATTTCAGCACAACCAACTAGGATTTGATAATCCTCGAGTTGTTGTTTCATGTATAGAACTTGAGCACAACAACTCCCGGCAGCCATATACTTGGCTTCCGCCGTAGACAAAGTAACGGAATTTTGCTTTTTGCTAAACCATGATATAAGTGAATTTCCTAGAAAATGACAAAATCCAGAAGTGTTTTTCTTATCAACTAGACTTCCCGCATAATCAGAATCAACAAAACTTCGGAGTTCGAAACTTTTGGTTTTGTTGAACCATAATCCTAAGTCTTGTGTTCCACTTAGATATCGAAATATGCGCTTTACACATTTTAAGTGTGACTCCTTAGGAACGGATTGAAATCTAACACATAAGCACACACTAAACATAATGTTAGGTCTACTGGCGGTCAAATATAGGAGGCTACCTATCATACCACGGTAAAGTTTAGGGTCTATGGATTTTTCTAGTTGGTCTTTGTCCATTTTGATGGTGAAACTACTAGGAGTGTCGCATGCTTTCAAATTTTCAAATTTGAACTTCTTTAGTATGCCCTTATATACTTTGCTTGATTTATAAAAATGTCATGTTTGGGTTGCTTTATTTGCAAGCCTAGAAAGTATGTTACTTCACCCATCATGCCCATTTCAAATTCATTTGTCATTAATTATGAGAATTCATTACATAAACGTGTGTTGGATGACCCGGAGATGATATCATCAACATAAATTTAAACAAGTAGCATGTCACGTTCTTTGATCAAAATTAACAAAGTAAGATCTAGTGTTCCTTTCTTGAATCCCTTATCAAGTAGAAATGCACTAAGTCTATCATACCAAGCTCTAGGAGCTTGTCTTAGTCCATACAAGGCTTTTTGAAGATGATAGACATGATTTGGATGGTCATGATCTTCAAAACCTGGTGGTTATTCTACATATACCTCTTCATTGATGAAGCTATTTAAGAATGCGCTTTTAACATCCATTTAGTATAGTAAAAACCCATTGTAGCAAGCGTAAGCAAGCAACATTCAAATTGCTTCTAGTCTTGCTACGAGTGCAAAGGCTTCCTCATAATCAATTCCTTCTTCTTAATTTTAGCCTTGTGCAACCAACCGAGCCTTGTTTCTTACAATTTCACCCTTCTCGTTCTTTTTGTTTCTAAAAATCCATTTAGTGCCTATAATAGTATGGTCCTTAGGTCTAGGTACTAGTGTCCATACCTTATTCCTAACGAAGTGACTTAGCTCTTCTTGCATATCCATTACCCAAAACTCATCTCCTAAGGCATCATATATTTTGGTGGGCTCGGTTTGTGATACAAAAGCTATGTGTCCCTCATCTCGATGTAACGTTGACCTAGTTATTATTCCCTTGTTTGGATCACCTATGATTTGTTGGGAGGAATGGCTAATAAGAAGTCTTGAATTCTTAGGTGCACTTGTTTTGGATTCTTTGCTTACCTCGACCTCTTGACTATTTGATGTTTGTCCTAGGGTGCCATCATCTTCATCATCAATCCTTAATTTTTCAAGTTGTGCATCATCTTTACTTTGAGATTTACTTCATCAAATTTCATATTGATAGACTCTTTTATGATTTTGGTTGATCTATTAAACACCCGATATGCTTTACTATGCATAGAATAGCCTAGGAAAGTACATACCTTTGACTTTGGGTCAAATTTGTCCAAATGGTCCTTATCATTTAGAACATAGCAAATGCAACCAAACACCTTAAATAACTTATGTTGGGTTTTAGGCCTTTCCATAGTTCATAAGGAGTCTTTTTCACTTGCTTTCGGACATTTACTCTATTTACAATATAGCATGTCATGTTAATGGCTTAGGCCCAAAAATGCTTAGCTATGTTGTATTCGTTTAGCATAGTTCTACATATCTCTTGGAGTGTCCTATTTTTTCTTTCAACAACTTCATTTTGTTGGGGTGTTTTAGGAGAGGATAATTGGTGTGTATATCCTTGTTTAACACAAAAATCCTCCAAGTTCCTATTTACAAACTCACCACCTCTATCACTTCTAATGATGGTGATCTTGTATCCCTTTTCATTCTCAACCAAAGCACAAAATTTTACAAACACATCAAACACTTCATGCTTATGAGATAGAAAATACACCCATGTATACCTAGTAAAATCATCAACAATGACAAAGCAATATGATTTACCTAACTTTGTATTTGGGTAGGTCCGAACAAATCCATATGGATAAGTTCTAAGGCTCGAGTCACATCACTTGTTACTTTTGTCTTAAATGACGATTTCACTTGTTTACCAAGGATACAAGGTTCACATTCCTTATCTTTCTTAAAAGTACATTTCGATAGGCCCTTGACGAGATCATGCTTAGTTAATTTTGACAAGTTTTCTATGGTAGAATGTCCTAATCTATGGTGTCACAACCATGCATCACATTCACTTTGTGCAGTCAAACGTGAAACATTTTGCATATTCATCTCATCAAAGTTAATGGCATAAACATTTTTATCTCTATATGCAATAAATAGAGTTTCATGCTTCTCATTCCTAACAATGTTTTTTGATGATTCAAACATGACATAAAATCCTTTGTCACACAATTGACTAATACTAAGCAAATTATATTTCAAACCATCAACAAGATAAACATTAGAAATAGAAAGTGAATTGTTACCGACGGTTCCAAGACCAATAACTTTTCCTTTATTATTGTCTCCAAATGTGACCTTTCCACCATCATGCCGCTTTAATTCAATGAATTGATGCGCATCTCCGGACATGTGTCTTTAGTACCCACTATCTAAGTACCATGGGGTGCTTTTCCTCGTATCCTATACAATGGGAAACACACTAGATTTTGGTACCCAAACACCTTTGGGTTTGAGAAAGTTAGTATCATAAATATTTTTAACTACTTATACTAGTCTACCCTCTTTGACCTTTTGTAAGGCAATTTCCTAACCATATGAGACCTATTGCATTTAGAACATCTACGATCATCATTTAGCAATTTCTTGTAACTCAACAAGTTTGCTCCATAGCCTATGCCTCTTTTGTTGAGTGCACGTCGTTGTGCTCCCAACATTATGCCAAACATCTTTCTCTCATTAGTGAACTTATGCACCGTGCTAGTCAAGTCCTCTACTTCCTTGACTAAAGTATCTCTCTCCTCTAGGACTTCATTCAAGTCACTTTGGAGATCATTAATGGTCTCATTTTGTGACTCTATTTCACTAATTGTTATGGTCAAGCTCTTTTTGAGTTGTTTGGTCTTTTTGACCTCCTTTTCCAACTCTTTCTTAAGTTCATCAAGGTTTGGAACATCATCCAAATCATTAACATCATCAAAGTTAAAAGATTTAGAATTTACCTCACCTTGTGCTATGAGACAAAGTATTGCTTTCTCACTCTCCGACTCGGATTCCAAACTTGATGAGGATGAATCATCCCAAGTTGCCTTGAAGCTCTTCTTTCCTTCTTCTTGTCCAACACCTTCTTAGACTTGCAATCCGCCTTGATGTGACCCGGTTTGCCACACCCGAAGTATATAGTCTCACTTGACTTTCCTCCCTTGCTTCCACTTTTAAACTTCTTTTTGTACTTATCTCGCTTGTACATGGCCTTGTTGAGCTTTCTTGAAAGCATAGCTACTTCCTCCTCAAGATCATTGTCGTCACAAGATTTTTCATCTTCATTGACCACTATAGATGCAACAGGGGAGTTATTAGCCTTCAAAGCAATCTCTTTTCTTGAACTCTTTATGCCTCCATTTAATGCTTCGAACATAGCTCGGTCTTTAAGTTCGAATTCATGGATCGTTAGCTCTCCACACAATGCATCAAATGTATAGTCTCCAAGGTTTTGTGCTGATTGGATAGCATACTTCTTGGCATCCCATTCCTTAGGCAACCTTCTAAGGAACTTTTACATTGAAGTCTCGTGATCATAATTCTTTCCAAGATTCTTGATCTCATTCAATAGTTTAGTGAACCGAGTGATGACAATGGCTATATCTTCATCGGATCCAACTTGAAAAGTCTCATAATGCTCCTCAAGAATTTTTAACTTTGTCTTTTTCACTTGCATGGTACCTTCATAGTGTACCTAAAGCTTCTCCCATACTTCCTTGGCTGTTTGACAAGCACTAACTCGGTTAAATACATTTTCACTTAATGCACAAAATAAGTGATTCATGGCTTGATCATTTGAGAGCTCAATCTTGATCTCCTCGGTGGTGTACTCTTTCAAAGGATTGTCCGGTGGAGTGTAGCCACTTTCAATTGCATCCCACAAAAATCTATTTTGTGCTATAATGTAAAACTTCATTCTCACTTTCCAATGAGAATAATTAGTTCCATCAAAATACGAAAGCCTACTCGAGGAGTTTCCTTCCCTAAGGTGAGCCTGTAACGACTAAAAAATTTGGCTATTTGTGGATGATGATGTGTATTACATATATATACTCGTATTTGAGTGACCGAACAATAAAGTCAGTGAATTAGTAGGAAAATTGAGTTACGGGTACACGGGGGATTTAAAACACTGTAAAGAGTACAAATAAATGAATTTTTAATTAATTTAATTAATTAATTGGCAAAACAATGCGAGACTACACGCGCTAAAGTAGTCAGGGCAAGATGAGACGGACCGCGGAATATTGTTTGAGCATGGGAGTTGGATAGTCTCGTAACATACGGACTATGGAATTTAAATTGTTAAAGTGACACAGTCCAATGGTGAGGAGCCATAGGATGGACATCGAGATATGTGTTTATGTTGAGTTAAGATGATGAGGTAAAAGACACATAAGGGCAAATATTTAAAAATGTGCAAGTGTTAAAACTCAAGGGAAAAAGAGCCATTTTGAGTCACATATATATAAAAAACATTTGTGATAAACCCTACTTTACTATTCATCTCCTACTTCAATCTCACTGTCACCACTCCTTTCTCCACTCGGCCTCACTGAACTGGACCACGCCGGAGTTGCTGGTCGTCGGAGGTGAGCTCTCTCTCTCTCGGTCTCAGTTTCTCTTTCTCCCTCTCAGCTATCGTCTTCTCTTCTCTCTCACACACCTCTCCTCCTCTCTTGACGACTATCACCACCTCCCTCCACGAAACTGGACGACGAAACCTCGCCGAAATCACCTCGGTCATGGAGCAAGTAAAACACTCGACCTCTCTGTTTTCTCTCTCTCGACTGTCTCTCTCTCTCGCTCTCTTGTTGCTCACTGTTTTTCACTTTTTTGGAGCACTGTTGTTGACAATTTTTGGCCCTACCTTGTTTGGGTGGTTTGTTCCGGGTCAAGGCTGATAGAAGGTGATTCTCCAATGGCTCCCCTGGCCGAAGGCGGCGCCCCCACGTGCAGTAGTTGTGGGTGACTGTGTGTGAGTTTCGAATTGCATACACAGTGGGTGTGTGTTTGGACAGCTTGTGTGATGTATCTTTTTGTGTTAGGACAGTGAGATATTGGTGGTGTGAGTCTGATTTGTGTCTTGAAATTGAGACGTTGTTGTGTTGTGTGGTGTGTGGTGTGTGTATGGTGTGTAAGTGTGTCACGGTTTGTATACATCTTCTTGGTGTGATGTGTTTGGTGGGTTTCGGTTTGGGCAGTTTTGGGAGAGTGTGTATGTGCATGGGGTGTACATCTCACTGTGTGTATACCACAGTGGGGTGTACACAATAGTGTATGTACACAACAGTTGGTATGTGTACGTTTGAGTTCCAATTAGGCGAGGTGTCTCCCGGCCATTTCATGCCAAGGAAACCCCTCTTCAAAGTCAGATAACACCCACATAGTTGTTATAAAGGTCGTCGTCGTCTCAACTGTTGCTCATTTATGGTTGATTTAGGGTTCGATCATGGTGATGTTCTTGACATGATCGAACTCATTGTGAGTAGACATTCGTTAAATGTATGGGATTGGTGTACATCGGGTTATAAAGAACGTGTGGTTATTGGTTTGATGTTTGGGTCATTTTTTCCATATGATGTTAATGCATGGCTAGGGTATAATGGGAAGTCATGGAGGTATGTTTCGTGTTGTGAATGGTTATGACGTCGTGGTCACGTCGCCAGTCCTCGAGGCCATGGCGTGACCTATTTACGACTGAGCCGAGCCTAAGATGTGTGATTAGGCTTACATACGTTATGGTGTTCTTATCGATTTGTCGAATTGTTTGTGTCCTTAAAATGTTGGGAAAACACTAAGGAATTAACCTAGGGTTAGTTGATGACTCGACCCATTAATTAGAGTTTCCAACCTTGTCAGGAAGTAGGAAACTCGGGGATACGCGTTAGGGACGCGAGAGTGTTGTTACGCGGGTTGCGATTAGTCAAGTAAGTACACTTGCCCTAAAAAGCATTTGTACGTTTGTAAGCCCATAAGAAAATGTCATGTGATTCATTATCATTTATTCAGTCTTGTTATGCTCTATTATTAGTATTCCATTCCATTCCTTGTTGTGTGTTATTGGCATAAGTGTTTCGTCTCGAAAGTATTAGGACCTGCACTAGAGGGATAAAACGCGGGCACTCATTCGCACGAGTGTGTGACCACCCTTAGTGACCGTGTGACACCGAGTACTGGGTGGGTGGGTTCGAGTCCCTCCCGTCATAGTTGTGCCTTCGCTTGTGTCGATGCCCGGGAAGATCTCGCGAGGTCTTCGCCGTTATGCTATTATTTAGACCACTTATGAGCCTTTTTTGATTCCTTGGAAGACACTTAACTTTCGATTGATATCTATTAGTCTGTTTATAATACATCTTGTCTATTTAAATTCCTGTCTTTTTATTACCGCATGATATCTAGACTGCTTTACTTGTTTGATCATGAATTACTGTTATCTTCTTCTGGCATTACATTCAATTTTCTCTAATTGCTCACCGTCTAGTTTGTGACGGTGGGTGCAGATAGAACAGAGTGCAGTAGAGGCAAGGAGCCCTGCTTAGGTGACTTTTATGAGGATTAGCGGCTGGACTTGGAGACTATTTTGTAGATTTCCTTATGTTTTGCTTTTATGTATATCGTTTCATATATATGCTTTGGGATTATTGAACTTGACATATTTTGATGAGATTGGTATCATGTACCTTTGCATTTTGAATTGTACATGAATACCCAGGGTTTTTCACAATTATAGAATTCCTAATTTCCCTTTGATTGAGTTATTTCCCCTTATTTATTATTTAGTCTTTCGCTGCGTATTATTGCAATAACTCTTTCATAAATTACTAAATTGATTAAATTGAAGGCTGACTAGGCTCGTCAGGTTGCCAAGTGATGACTTGGGGCTTGCACAGGTCTAGGCCGGGCGTACCCAATTGCACAGGAAAATTGGGGCCGTCACAGAGCCGGATGTAGAGTTTGCATTCTTGCACAAAAACATTCAAAGATACGTTAGTAACACTTTGAGCAATAACCCGTTTTGATACCAATTGAAATCACACCCAAGAGGGGGTGAATTGGGTGTATCAAAAAGTTATCGCCTTTTCAATTTTAGTTCAATAATTAAGATGTTATATACTGTAGCGACCCCAAATTCCACATTGGTCCGCCACGGGAGGCCGCACGGGCCCACAACTGATCACGTAACCACCAGCTATGTTCCACGCCCAATTATCCATCATCAATCAATTTCCTGTTAACTTTGATGGTATGTGTTAATAATTACTGATTCAAGTTAACTTAGGTTCTTTTAATATCATTTAACCTCAAATTTCGCAGCGAAAAATTAAATTAACAACATAAAGATTTAACATGTATTTTATGAGTATGATACCTAAGTAGAAACTATACCAAATGTACATCATATACATATCATCTGAGATTCTCAAAATATCAAAAATATGACCTACAATTTATATACAGGTAATATCTACCTCTCAAAACCTAAAATCCAGCATAAAACAAGAAAAATAAACAAACATACGAGTAGGGATAGAGCTGTCAATCTATGTAGTCCTCAAGCTTGCCCTTCCCTCGACTCGTACCAGGATCTGCACTCAAGCAATCACAAAAAGGCAGATGACGAGTCCAGAGTGAGTAATCCCAAGGAAATTCACCAAGTAAATACATAAATAAAGTTACTGGAATCAAAAATACTATAAATAAACATACGGAACAAAAGAATACAAGCAACTGTAAAAGATCATCACATGCATAAATATAGTAGGGAAGCAAAGTACGTGCACAGTTAAAATCAGACTAAGTCATACTTCGGTTATCCACCAGGCATGGCCCATGAAAATACCTCAAATGGGTGACCCTGAACCCTCTAGGTGGTCTGCGTACATTCACGACGCACCCACACAAGCCTATCATACCCGGGTAGTCTATTCACCAACGTATGCCTAGACAAGTGCTATGACTTAGTAGACTCTATCCCCCATAATGAATAAACACCAGGTGGGGAGTGAACTCAACATCATAAAGACACTAGGTAGGAGTAACTCCACTACCGTAAAGACACCAGGTGAGAGTACTCAGCCACCGTAAAGCAATAATGAAATAGAGTAATGAATAAATATGACTGAATTGAAATAAATAGAACAGTAAACACTAAAGTGAAGTTCAATTGGGATACCACACACCTCAATCCGCACTCCACGTCCTGAAAACCAAATCCGGCTCAGCTCCAATAACACCCGACAAATCAAATTATCACCCAAATTATACCTATTACCATTTATCATTAAATTAGCTTTAATTTAATATATTGTGTCAATTTTTTGTTTTACGAGATAAAAACTCTAACAATATCTCGCCAACATTTCAAGATAATATATTCCGAGATAAATCCCAAAATTTATTTATTTGATTAAAATATAATGTTTCTAAAATTTTTCTATTTTATATGAATTTTCTATGAATTTTTCAGAATTTTTTTTTTCAAAACTTTTTTTTAATTAATTAATTAATTAATTAATTAGGGGCGGTTCGACCTGAACTGGGCCGAATTGGGTTCAGCTCAACCGAGCCGAACTGGCCCGGTTTAGGGCCGAACCGGCCTCTTCTTCTTCGTTGGAACAGAGCAACAGCTCTGTTCCAACATAAGCAATTTTTTTCCTGAATTGGAATGGAAAGGGAGAGGGAGAGGGGAGCTCCTCGAACGAACTGCTCTTGCAGTTCATCCTCCCAAGCTCCACCCCGCCACCACCGAACCACCACACCATCACACCCGCCAACAACATATAACAACAACAATAACAAAAACAACACAACAACATCAACAACTCACCTCCTTCGCCTCTCCAACACGAGCTCAATCTCTCTTCCTCTCTTTCGATTTCTTTTCTCCTTTCGGTCTTCCATTTCAATCAAAACGTGAGAAAAAATGGAAACTGTGGTGACGGTGGTGGTGTTATCAAATTTTTGGGGTGAAATGACCATTTTGCCCCTATGATCTTATCATACTCCTTTACACTCTAATACCCTTTTTGGTCATTTCACAATTATTTTCTTAATTTTCTGATTTTAATATATATTTATATATATATAAAATTACCTATATACATATATATATATTTGCCTATACTTTCGCGCCTATAATTTCGTCGTGCACGCCAACAAGCATACTCAGGCGTGCACACTACCGTACCACCCACTCGTGTCGACCACGACCCCGCGTGTCCCTAGGCGACCCACCAATTTACTATTTTGTCACATTTAATTCATTTTATGTGTGTAATATATTCCTCAACTTAAAATTTCGTCTTTAATCTACCCGATACCCGCGTCGACACGCATATCGATGCGAATATTCAACACAATCTCACACGTCAATTTAAAATACAATTACACACATCACGATGTCGTTAACCTATTTTAACATAAACATCACAAAATTAAACAAAACAACACACAAAATATTATTTACCTAATACGATCGTGCTCTAATCTTGTTGTGGAACCCACGAACGTCCCCATTGGCATCCATGTCTGCAATGACGTCATAATTAATGGAAATTACTAATTTGGGCCGTTACATATACTCACCAAAACACGAATGTGGATGATATGCAAGTGAATGGGATAGAAGAGATAGAAAGTGACACACGATTTATAGTGGTTTGATCCAATGATCTACATCCACTACCTAACCTCCCGGTTAGAATTTTTAAACCCCGCTTATATTGCAAATAAGTGTTACAACCTAAGTATACAAGCCTAGAATGCCTAATCACAATTAGGACTTCCTACCTAGCCGCAACTAGGGTTTATGCCTAGCCGCAACTAGGCCTTCCCTTTTGATTTAGATTCCACTAAGTCTTACAATCACCCAATTACAATAAATAGCTGAAAAAATAATGAAGTACATTTTACAAAGTAAAGTGGTATCAAATTCAAACACTAGCAAGCCTCCTAGAGCCTAACAACTCTAATGCATGCAAGTATGAGAATAAATGGAATATGTAAATATGTCACTGATTTTTTGCAAGTTCCAAATATGAAATCGTTTCAAAAATCTAATGTATTAGTGCAAAACCGATTTCAAAGCTAAGAACAAGAAGTTTAACAAAAATCAAGTTTAAGTGCAAAACTTTTGTTCACACCAATTTTAGGGTTTAATAAAATAAGTTTAAGTGCAAAACCCAAGATGAAAGTGTTCAAACACACAACAAAATGATTTTCAATTCAAACACACAAAACTATGTAGGTTAAACACAAGAAAAGAGTCTAGAACAAGAACTTTCTTACAACCAAGAAGGTGACCTAAAAATCAGTTTTAAGGAGATTCTTGTACACCTTTGGAAGCCTCAAAAGTACTGAATTTTAGAGTGAATGGACAGCCTTAAGAATCTTTTTTGTCTTCTTCACACAAATCAATATTCTCCTTTTTGTAAGTTTGAGCTTTTGTGTGTGTTTCTTTCTTGTTATGTCAAAATAATGTTTTTGGTGGTTTTATAGTGTTAGACATCCCATCTTATCAGTTTGTGAGCGTTCTAGGGATTCAAGGGCCCAGAATTCATCAAAAATTTAAATTAAAGTTTGTTTTTCAACTTTTTAAAAAAAGCTGTCAGGAATGCAATTAGCGCGCTAATGTTGAGACATAGCGCGCTAACTCTGCACTTAGCGCGCTAATGACAGCATTAGCGTGCTAACTGCAGGACCTCAAAATAATTATTTTGTCTCTTATGTTAGCGACCCTTAAACACGTTCGGGACCCAACCAACCCTCATATAACATGTTATATTTGTTTAATATGGGTCATTAAGCCTATTTGGGTGGTCTGAATATTTTTACAAATCCCAAAAATGAAAGATCTCGGTTTCATAATGTGCGAGGGACTTTTCTGCAAATTTACAGTTTTCTTTTCAAAAATCTTTCAAAAACAAGTTTTTCTTTTTCAAAAACTTCCACAATCATCTTCAAAATGCAAATGAACATAAACACACAGTTTCACATTGTTTAAACTTATAGACCGAGTCATGTGTTAAAGTTCCATTTTGAAACTTCGAATAATCACTTGACATTTGAAAATTCTTTTAAAAAACTCGATATACATGAACTAATGCATTTGGCTTGCTTGAATAAACTTGTATATCTTACATCAATATTACAACTTGTAGTTTGATCTTTCGTCTTCATTCCTTCATGAATGTCGAGTCTTGAACTTGTATGGCTTGAATACCCGTGATGTGATGTTTTGCCACCTTTAACAAAAAATGAAATGCACTTGATATTTATTAGTACATTTTCACTTTGTTTGTTCCATCAAAATCCCGATCGGAGTTAGAGTGACTAACCACTTAGTTCAACAGTGGCAGCGATTGGGCCGAAGATTGTGGTAGATCACACAGAGAAGATACGCCAGATCTATTTGAGATTGAAGGGTGCACATGAGAGGCAGAAGAAGTATTATGACTTGTATCATAGGGAGTTAGAATACTAGGTCGGGGATTTTGTATATTTAAAAGTGTCTCCGTTGAAGGGTCACAAGAGGTTTGGGATCAAGGGGAAACTTGCGCCGAGGTTCATTAGTCCGTTCAGAGTGGGGAAGCTGGTAGGCAAGGTTGCGTACGAGCTAGAGTTACCACCTCCGATATCATGGATTCATCCTGTCTTTCACATATCGATGTTGTGGCTGGATAGGTCCAGGGAGGGTAGACGACCGACAGTAGATTTTAGCCAGATAGACCTTAGAGAGGATGTCACATACGACGAGCAGCCTATCTAGATCTTAGACCGCAAGGTCAAGACTCTAAAAAACAAGGAGATCCCATCAGTCCTCATCAAGTGGCAGCACCACGGGGACGAGGATCTGACGTGGGAGCTAGAGTCATATATATGCGAAGTGTTTCCCCTACCTCTTCTAAATTCGGTAAGTCTTTCCTTTAATATCGTTTAAATTTCGAAGACGAAATTCCGGTTAGTTGGAAAGACTATAACGACCCTAAAAATTTAACTCGTGCCACGTGTCAATACATGTGATATGTGGGCCCACGCCGTGTTACAATTATCAATTCTCGGATGTCAACGCCGAGGTATACTAGTTTTATATGGTGTTTGTATTATATTGTATTTCATTTGTGCAATTTCAAGTTTTTAACGTATAAAGACGTTTGTGTACGAGAGTTGGTAGTCTGAAGAACAAAATTTAATTAAAAACACTGACAAAAATATAAAATAAATAATAATTAAAAGGTTATAAAGTTTGTTTGTTACGTCGGTACGTATGTGGTGACTCGACGAACAAAATTAGTGTTATGAGTCGGTGCGATAATACCCGAGGGAAACTTTGAGTGTTGTTTGAAATGGATGAGATCAAAAGACCAAAAGTCAACCAAGAGACACCTATTGGAGTTATTAAAGTTGGTGGAGGTGACTGGGAAATGACTAAAAAGGGCAATAAATTTGTAAGATAAGGGTGAAGGGTATTTTGGTCAAATGACCAAAATACCCAAATATCAACACACCACCGTCACTACATTCTCCATTTCGATCAAAAAAAATTTGGAAAAAGAGAGAAATCGACCGAGAGACGGAAAGACCAAGGAGAGGAGAGCGGCGATTCGCGGAAAGCGTGGATGAGACGTCGAGGCGTGATCCAGGTAAGAAATTATTGATTTCGTTATGGGTGTTGTCGTTGTAGTTGTTTCGAGATTTGTTGTCGAGGTTGTTGTTGAGGGGATGGTGGATTTAAATGGTGAAAATGGTGGTGATGATGGTGGTGATTGTTGTTGTGTTGTTACAAAAAAAAAAAAAAAAAAAAAACCCAAATATCAACACACCACCGTCACCACATTCTCCATTTCGATCAAAAAAAATTTGGAAAAAGAGAGAAATCGACCGAGAGACGGAAAGACCAAGGAGAGGAGAGCGGCGATTCGCGGAAAGCGTGGATGAGACGCCGAGGCGTGATCCAGGTAAGAAATTGATTTCGTTATGGGTGTTGTCGTTGTAGTTGTTTCTGAGATTTGTTGTCGAGTTTGTTGTTGAGGGGATGGTGGATTTAAATGGTGAAAATGGTGGTGATGATGGTGGTGATTGTTGTTGTGTTGTTACAAAAAAAAAAAAATCGTTATTGTTGTTTGTTGGAACTAGCAAACAAACGAAGAAGAAAAGAGAACCGGGCCGGGTCAAGGTGACCCGTCCTTGTCCGGGTTTAACCCAGTCAGGGCGATCCAGACCTGACCGTGACCCACCCACCTATTATTATATTAATAAATAATTATTTATTTCAATTAAATATATTAAAAAGGATTTTAATTGAAATAAATTCCAGAAAAATAGGAAAAATTCAGGAAAAATTCTAGAAAATTATATTTTTATCAAATAAAGAGAAATTTGGGAATTTCTACGAAAAGTGAAATATTCAAGATTTTTGCGAGACGTTATGTCGGGGTTTTTGCCTTGAAAAATGTGAAATTGGCAAAAATAGCTAGAAATTTGGATAAAAAATCATAGGAAATTAAGAAAATTGATATAAATTGCATTATCAGGATTTTTGTACACACGGGGACCGTAAGGGCGTGTCGGAGTCCATGTTAGCGTGAATTAGCTTGGATCAAGGTAAGTAAACCAGTGAGGAACACTACAGTTATTTCTTGAGCTTTGAATTATTTATTGATATTGTTTCGATGCTACCTTGTCATTCCATTCCTTTTGAGTTGTCTTAAGGCAAGTGTGTCAAGCGTGATCCTTGCAGAATTCCAGGCTCGAGGTGTATTATACCAGAGTTTACGGTTGGGGATACATGATTGGTTGTAATGACATGTACGGGGTGAGAGTTCTCCACCAGATTGTTGGGGACTCTACATTCTTATAGGGGTCTTAGAGGAGATTCTGTCCTCGACTCCTAGCCTTTGAGGAGATCTTGTCCTCGGCATAACGACTTTTATTGGTCGGGACCACTTGTGCCTTTCCTTTGTATTCTGGGACACTCAATTTCTACTGTTTATTTATTTGTTCACTGTCTTTATATATTCATGCGCTCCCTGTCATTTTCTTTCTATTTGCATGAATTGACTATTCATTTATTTAATTCGAAATGTTGTATTTATTGTTGTTCCTGCTTGGTGTTACTTACCTGGGCTCGTCATTCTTGTGTTTGACTGAGTGCAGATTCGCAGTCCACCAAAGGGAAGGCCGTGCAGTTAGGCGATATACTTTGAGTGGCCCTCCTCTGCTGATATAGGTTACATTTTTGGTATTAGCTACTTATATTGTTTTTTGTACATGAGGTTATAGGTTGAGAGATTTTTGGATATTATTACTAGGACGATACTCTCCTTGCTTAATCTTCCCTGCAAATTCCTTTCATACCAAGGGTGGAGCTCGTCTGGCTGCACTCCGGCCCGGATCCGCCTGATCTGAATGGAAAGGTTTAAGGTAATTGATATGAATTGTAGGGTGTACCTTCAACCTCTCTAATAGCTTGAGCCTGTAAGCTACCCTTCCAACTCGTTTGACCACCTCAAATGGTCCCTCATATCGCTGAACTAGGCCCTTGTACATCTCCTTCTTGTTGAACTTCTTCAGAATTTGAGGAGTGAGCTTCAACAAGAGCAAGTCTCCTTCCTGGAACTCCAACAACCTCCTGTTCTGGTCAGCATACTTCTTCATCTGCCGAGCAGCTTTAGCCAAGCTGTCTTGAGTTGTCTCCCGCAACTCCTGTTTGCTCATAGCAAAGCGATAAGCCATTGGGCATGATCCCATCGACTTTGATTTTGCTACCTCGTGTGGGGTGGCTTGCTGTTGTCCCGTCGCCATCTTGAATGGACTCATCTCCATAGCAGAACTTCTATGGAGATTGTAGCAAAATTGGGCATAATCAAGCAGGTCCACCCAGTTTGACTGGTTTGCATTCACATAGTGTCTGAGGTAGTCCTCCAACAAAGCATTGATCCTCTCCGTCTGCCCATCCATTTGAGGATAGTTGGTAATCGATAATTTCAACTCCGAGCCTAGCAAGTTGAAAAGGGCAGTCCAAAACTGCCCTGTGAACCTTGTATCCCGATCACTTATGATATCTTCAGGAATCTCCCAATATTTTTCCACATGTTTCAAAAACAGCTCTGCAGCCATGTCTGCATCACAATTCTTCGGAGCAGCAATGAATGTAGCATACTTCGAGAATCTATCTACAACCATAACGCTAGTCATTCCCTGTGTCTTAGGAAGAATAGTGATGAAATCCATGGAAATGCTTCTGAAAGGTCTGTATGGTACTGGTAAAGGCTCCAGCAAGCCTGTTGCCTTCCTCCTCTCTGGCTTATTTTGTTGGCACACAAGACAAGTTCGCACATATATATCCACGTCCTCCTCCATCTTTGGCCAAAAGAACAAACAGGATAGAAGCGCAAAGGTATGCTGCATGCCTAGATGTCCTACCCACCTAGCATCATGAGTCTCCTTCAAGAGTTCTCGCCTCAATCCGCCTTTACTAGTAACATATGGACGCTCTTCTTTAGCATAAAAGACCCATCTTCACACCAGAATCTCCGAGTAACACCTTCAGCTACTAGCTTTACCAGTTTCACGCAAACTGGATCCTTGCCCGTCTCCTCCTTTATTCGAGGCAAGAATTGGCTTTCCAGCACCGTAATTGCCGAGACCATCTCAGCTACCGTCTTCCGACTGAGAGCATTAGGGACTGAGTTAAGCCTTCCAAGCTTGTGTTCGAACTGGACATCATACTCCGCCAAGAAGTGCAGCCACCTTGCTTGCTTTTGGGAGAGTTTCTTTTGGGCCATAAAATAGGTGATTCGCATTATCTGTACGCACAATAAAACTCGTCCCAAGCAAATAGTGTCTCCAGATTCTGAGGGCATGTACCACAACAAGCATCTCCTTCTCTCGTAGGTGGATATCGATGTTTAGTATCTTTCAGCTTCATGCTCTCAAAAGTAATGGGGTGTCCTTCCTGGACAAGCACCGCCCCCAAAGCCCTATCTGACGCATCGGTATGGACTTCGAAAAGGAGTTCGAAGTTATGTAATGAGAACACTAGTTCAGAGGTAATGACCTGCCTCAATCTCTATATCGCTTGGTCGCACTTCTTTGTCCATGACCATGCACGATCTTTCTTCAAAAATCTGTCAGCGGTGCCACTTTCTTCGAGTAGCCTTCCACGAACCGCCGATAATAATTCGCCAAACCAAGGAATGATCAAAGTTCAGGGACTTTTGTAGACTCCACAATTGCACGAATCTTCTCTAGACCCATCAACAGCTTCCCCTAACTTATAATATGGCTAAGAAAAGTGATGGTTTGCCTTGAAAACTCACATTTTTCCTTCTTTACAAATAGTTGGTTAGTTCGCAAAGCAGTTAGAACTTTCCTCAAGTGATCAACATGATATTGGAGGTTCTGATTGTAAACAACAATGTCATCAAGATAAACAACTACAAATCGGTCAATAAACTCCCTCAATACGTCATTCATCAAGTGACAAAATGTGGTAGGGGCATTCGTGAGACCGAAAAGCATAACAAGATACTCAAACGAGCCATACTTTGTTACCATGGTCGTTTTAGGTTCATCTCCAGCAACAATGCGAACTTGGTAGTACCCTGATCGTAAGTCCAACTTGGTAAAGTATGATGCACCGGACAAGCGATAGAACAGATCCACCACTAATGGAATTGGGTATTTGTTCTTCACTGTGAGCTTGTTCAAAGCCCTATAGTCAATGCACATTCGAATGGACCCATCATGCTTCTTCTGAAATAGGACTGGGGCTACGAATGGTGCCTTAGATGGCTGAATGAACCCCGCATCCAACAACTCCTCCAATTGCTTTCTCAGCTCCTCCAACTCCTTAGGACCCATTCGATAAGGGGCCTGGGCTGGCGGCTTTGAGCCTGGTACAAGCTCAATAGCATGATCAATAGTTCTCTGTGGTGGCAGATGCTTTGGCAACTCTGGAGGCATGACATCTTCGAACTCCTCCAGCACACCAACCACCACATTGGAGACCTCCACCGCAACTCCTGGCTTCATTTCCACCAATGTTGCTAAGTAAGTTGGCTGCCCTTTTCTCAGATCATCTTTGAGTTGAATTGCCGATAGATGGGTCTATTTATCACCTTCCTTCCCTATAGCATCACTAACAACGGTACAAAGCAAGGGTGGGACTTATTCATGATGAACAATCCCCTTAGAAAAGGCATTAAGGCAATACTCCCCGAATAGAGAAAATCGTTCCCAAGAATGATGTCAAAATCATCTAGAGGAACTACCATTAGGTTCATCTTTCCTTCCCAAGATCTAACCTTGATGTCAACATTAGATGTCATACCTTGGATTTGCTTAGCCTCAGAATTCACAGCCTTCATGTGACTAGAATTCTCAGTAAGTGTAAGTCCTAACTTGCTTACCATATTATTTGCCACGAATGAGTGTGTCGCTCCTAAATCCACCATAGCAAGGACCTTGTATTGGTTCACCATCGTCTCTACATAGAGCAATCCCTCTGATTTGTTTGGCCTTGCTTCTTGAATGACATTCAACAACTGTAATGGATTCATCCGAGTCTCAGTAGGATTTTCTACAATCAGGGCAGAAATCTTCTCCTTCTTTGGACATTCCCGTGCTTGATGAGGCCCATTGCAAATGAAACAACCCTTTTGAGGATGATGAGGGTTGTGCATCTGTTTTGAGTGTCGGCTTTGGGGTCTGCTTCTTTGAAGGAAACGACTTCTTTTCACCCTTCTTTGAGTACTCCTTATGGGGCCTTTTCTCTTTGTTCTTCCCTTCCGAAAGCAAAGAACTAGTCTTGAAATCAACAAGACTATCTACAGCAACTATCGCTCCAAGTAAGTCCTTTACACTTTACCTCCTTAACTCAACTTGTGCCCATGTCTACAAGCCGGTTGTAAAATTAAAGAGTTTATCCTTTTCTAACATGTTCTTAATGTCTAGCAGCAAAGAAGAAAACTCCTTCACGTACTCCCGAACAAAGCCCGTCTGCTTCAACTTACGTAAAGCCTCTCTTGTTTGCCAAGCTGTATTAGTAGGAAGGAATTGATCATTTAATTCCCATTTCAGTACATCCTATCCGATGATCTTCAGCTTCCCAGCAACGGCATCATCGTCAACTCTGGTTTTCCACCAAAGCTTTGCATTTCCCTCCAAGTACATTGAAGTTAGGATAAACTTCTGATCATCGGAGTCCGCACCGTGGCAAAGTACTGCTCCATGTCCCAAAGAAAGTACTCTAGTTCTTTGGCACTTCGTTTACCAGAGAATTTCTTTGGTTCAGGAACTTTGGCCTTAGGTAGCTTTGTCACTTCCACAACATCTGAGGTTCCACCAATAGACTTCTTGAAAAGACTCACCTCCACAACAATCGTCTCTGTTGTGTTAGTGGTAAGTTCACTAACCGCACGAACATCAACAACTAGCTCATCAAAACGAGTCTCGCAACTAGAGATCATCCCCATATGAGATTCCTCTCTAGCCACCAGCGAAGCAATGAGTGTTTTCAAGCCTCCAACTCGCTCCGCCAAGGAAGAGCTCTGAGCCTCCTCCCTTTACACACTGAGTGTTGCCACGAAGTTGTTCCAAGTGAGACCTCTCACTTAGATCCACAGCTGCTCGGGTCGCTATCGTCGCCAAACGAAGCTCTGATACCAATTGTCACAAGGTCACTAATGAGAGGATTTACCCGAAGGACATTTTTTTCCACTCAATGTTACTCGAGGTGCCTAAGGACCACCTTAGTTTAGCACACCAATAAATTTCAATCTAACAAGCAACAATAAGCATAAAGGGGAGCTTTACTAATCTTTGATTGATAGGTTACAACTCTACCACCTTATGCTTCCCCAAACATAAGGGGTTGACTTTATACAAAACAGCCTGAAGTGGTTACATAACCGAATGAACACATGTCCTAGTTTACAAGCATCTCAAAGACTAAGTAAACCACACCACACTCTCATATAGTCCTCCTCTGTTGCCACCTAGCCTCGTAATTGCCATGACCACCTGGTCAATAGGCACATCTTCGATGTGTTAGGGACTTGCTTGGACGTGCCTTGGTCATGCTCTGAGCCATGACTAAGGTAGTTGTCTAACCGCTTAGGAACTTCCATGCTTTTGACTTGGTCCATCCAAGCCTAGGAACGCTCCTTAATTTTAGGGTCATGCTTGGTCGTGCCTAGCTGAGCCTAGACACCCTTTGATTGCATGCCGAGAGCCTGACTAGGTCCAGTCCTACCGGCGTGGAGGTGGTTGCATGATGGTCTTTGGGCAAGGCCTTGGCATGCACGCTTAAAGCCGTCTCTAGGATTACCCTTGCCTTCCTGCCCATACCACCCCAGGAGAGAGGTCCCCCTCCTATAGTAGATGTTAAGCCGTTCCTAACATTCCAATAGGGAACATCCAAAAGTGAGACCAATCATACTTTAACCTGGTCAACGCCAGAGTCAAGGAAAATCACTGTGCTCCTGTCAAGGTCTTACCTTGACCTTGCTCGTGCCAAGGTATGTGCTAAGCTTTCACTAAGGTACGCTCCAAGTTGTCGGTGTGCTCGCACCAAGTTACCGCTGTGCTCGCACTAGGGAGAGTGTCTTGCTCGAGCACATGTTCACTTAGGTACATGCGCCTTACCTACTTAAGTCGTGCGTCGTGCCCGCTAAGGTCTGTACCGTACCCGCTAAGGTACGCACCGTGCCACTCCGTGCCGTTAAGGTATGCGCCGTGCCACTCCGCGCCCACTAAGGTACGCGTCGTGCCATACCGTGCCCGCTAAGGTACGTGTTGTGCCACACCATGTCCATTTAGGTAAACACCGTGCCCACTAAGGTAAACACCGTGCCCATTTAAGTAAACACCGTGCACAAAACCTCAATCCGTCACCTGAGTCCCCAGAAGCCTTTCAAGTCCACCGAGACTCGGTCATTTGCTGAGTGTTACCCTGCTGCCCAGCCCAACATACTTCGATCCAGCTATTGGGGTGGTAACAGATATACTATCTATCATGTTTGATTGGTTGAGAAATGAAAATATATTCCAAATTTTAAATGTTCAACCTGATTAGGTTTCTCATAAGTTCTTATACCCTAACTCCCCGTGCATGGTTGGTTTGTTTCAAAGGATTTACAGTTTTAGTTAGGAGAAAGAAAATAGAATAAACACTTAAAAATGAATCCGAAAGTTCAGTTGGGGTAAGGGGTTAAATCAAATTTTAACTAACTCATACCCTACATAACCTAGATTGATGTCTTTTCATCTTCATTTAGGCATCTTCAACCTCAGTGGAATGTATCTACTTTTTTGTGCCGCTTGAGATCAAGAAATCCTAGCTCCGCTCGAGACCCAAAAACAGATATGTTGCTTGGGGGGACAGGCGATGCCTCGGCTTCTCCGGCAAGTCGTCCATATCGTCGATCCATCCCTTTCTCCTTCAACCCTTTTTACTCTTTTTCTTTTCTCTTCCTACGATCTTGCTCCACCGACCCCCCTTTCATCTTCTACCTCTTGCTTTTCTTCTCTAGTTTCCCCACCATCTTGTTCCTCACCGTCACCAGTGATCCCCTAACAACCCTCATCCCATTTCTTCGTCTCTCTACCTTCTCCACTATTCCTTCCCTCTTTCCCCTCTCATTCATACCTTTTTGGGTAGCTTGCCTAGCATAGCGTTGGGTTGGCTGCGGGTTATCGGGCGTGGTTGCAGCCGACGACCCATTTTGCCTAGGGTATTATCTAAAAGAAAGAAGGAAGGCGGGTTAGGGCTTGAGTCTTCTGCATCCAGTGAAGAGCCATTGAACAAGGCAAATGACCAGTGACGACGACCTACTCATGGCGGGGAGTGGTCATTGGTGGCGACAGTCAACGATCGTCGTCTTCTTGGGGCGGCATGGCCACCGATTCAAGTGTTTTTGTTTAGTTACTGCTTAATGTTGTTCCGTTGGGTGGTTGTCCCTACCTTAGGGTTGGGGTTGGGGTCATATGATAGTGTGTAGAGGTGCACATGGATTGGATCAGGTTCAATTATGATCAATCCGCAATCCAATCCAATTATTGCGGATTGAAAAATTGTAGTCCAGTCCAGTCCAAATAATTCATCAATCCAACTCAATTCAATTTGCAAAATGCGGACCGGACTGGATCAAGTTCCACGGATTGACATTTTCCTATCCAAAAATTTATGAAATTAAACTTAATCAAATGAATCACAAAAATTAATTATATCATGATTGACAAATTTACAATGTACATCCCATAAATCTATATATAGCATATTTCCCACAAATTTGTCATCACAAAAACCTTTAAAATGCAAGTTCCTATATAAGTAAAAAAGTCATCTACAAACTCCACTATATACCCAAACAAAAGCACAAAAAAAATGCACATTGCAACATACAACTCACAAAAAAATGTCTAAAGTAATAAAAGAGGTAAGAATAAGCAAAGTCTTTAAGATACTATATAGTTTAGAGTTGATAGTTTGAGTTGATGCTCCTCGAGATACTATAGTACATATGATGAGATATGTATATGTGTTGATGTGATAAACGAATTGGATCGGATTGGATCTACGATTTTTAAATGTGGGATATGAGATCCGTAATCCAATCCAATCCAACCGATTAGTAATTTTTCAATCCAATCCAATCCAAGGGATCAAAAAATTGATCCAATTAGAGATAATTGGTCCAAATTGGATTGGATCCGCAGATAAGTGCAATCCGTGTGCACCCCTAATAATGTGTGCATTCTCGAAATTTGTTCAGTGCTAGATCTATGTCCAATTGGACTAGGAACAACTCAATACAAATCGTCACTTTCACCTAAAAAAAAAAGACCTCATTGGAAAGTACTAGAGACAAGGCACCAGAGTTTTCTCAAATTAAACCCACTTATAATGTACTTTTGCCTTCATCAGAACTTTGTATATGAATTCAATCAATGTCTTCTAGCCACCTCACTGAAATAAATTGATTGGTAATTGAAGGAAAAGAGAACGAAAGAAAAATAGTGCTAACCTTAATTGGCGAGAGAGTAGATTTCAAGCGAATCCGGAACCAGTTATATCGTGCTTAAGAAACCTTTCAATTTATATAGCCATCAAGTTGCTCAACCCAAACATATCTGTAATCGATGAAAAAAAAATTATGTCAACCTCTACACTGTCCCACATTCACCAAGTTTTTTCTTTCTTGAAAACCCATATTCACCAAGTTGCTCAACCCACATTCTTTTTGTCCAATTATGTCAACCTCTACACTGTCCCACATTCACGAATGAAAGAGAATTACTCCCTTCCTCTCCCTTCTCATACCATCCGGTAGTTTAATTAATTTGCAGATTCATGTCCTTAATGGATTGAACAACACAACTAAATAATTAAGAACTTTGGAACTTTGTATCTTGACATCGGGCACGGCTACAACAAATGGAATTCTTATCACCAAAAGTCTCCACATGAACAAGCTCCATCCTTAAATAGATGGTACCGAACAGAATCCCTTACAAGTATCTCTCTCTGTGTAACCTTAGAAATTAACTTAGTTGCATTGTGACAATCACCACAAACCCTAAGATTTTTAACAATTCGAATGGGCACGCTTTCTGGGACAAAAATTAATGCAAAAGCAATTGCCAACTTCTCACTGTGGTGGTTGAGCATCTTTATTTTCTGTGCTTCATCTACATCATGTAGAACATAATTCATATCAGGCACATAACCTTCATTTATAATCTCACTATACAGCTTATCCAGCTTAGCATATATTTGATCTGAATAATCATGTGAACAGTCATCGGCTGAAAATACGTGAACCTTGTTCTTATACTTGATCCAACTAAAACCAGGCTCCTTTCTCGCTCCCATATTTCTCATGCCTCTTCTTAAATGAGCCACATCATCCCATTTTTCTTTAGCGGCATACATACTTGAGAGCAACACATAACTTGCAGGATTTTGAGGTTCTAATTCAATTAATGAATCAGCCGCCCATTTTCCAATTTCAATGTTACCATGAAGCCTACATGCGCTAAGCAATGTTGCCCATCCAATGGCATCAGGACGAGCAGGCATTTGATTTATGAAGTCTTTTGTTTCTTCCAACCTTCCTGCACGACTTAGAAGGTCAATCATACAAGTATAATGGTCTGGAACTGGCACAATTCTATGATCATTAACCATTGAATCAAAATATTGATATCCTTTATCCACTAGTCCGGCTCTGCTACAGGCAGAAAGGACTCCAATGAATGTGACTCCGTCGGGTTTTAGGCCATTAGCTAGCATTTCCTCAAACAACGAAATGGTCTCTACGGCCTTCCCAAACTGAGCATATCCACAAACCAAAGCGGTCCATGAGACTTCATCCTTGACATGCATTTCGTTGAACAATTGATGAGAGTCTTTGATGCTTCCACACTTACCATACAAGGTAATGAGTGCATTAGAAACGGTCGTGAATGAACGCAACCCTGAAACCAAGGCTTGACCGTGGAACTGTGTTCCTTCTTCTAAGCTAGCTAGATTAGCACACGAGCTGATAACACTTCCTAAAGTAAAATCATCAGACTCTATCCCATTTCTCTGCATATTGCAAAATATTTTCACAGCTTCTTCACTAAGCCCATTGTGGTTGTAACCCACAAGCATTGCAGTCCACGAAATATTATTCCTACACGTCATTCTCTCGAAAATGGTCTCTGCACTTTTTATGTTCCCACATTTCAAGTACATATCAACCAGGGCACTACCAACAAATACATTATCCATGTAGTCCTTCCTAATCACATAGGCATGAATCTGCATTCCCTGCTCAACTCCGCGCCGACCCCCACAAGCTGTTAATGCACTTCCAAATGTGTACTGATCAACAACCAAACCTTCCATTTGCATCTCTCTGAACACATCCAATGCTTCTTTATCCAGCCCGTTTTTTGTAAGCCCTGTGACCATTGCTGTCCAAGAAATTGAATCTCTTTCAGGCATGACTCCAAACAATTTCTTCGAATCCTCAATCATTCCACACCTTAAGAACCCAGAAATCATAGTATTGTAAATAACCAGATTTCTCTCGGGCAGTTCCTCAAAAACCTTCTTTGCATCAAAAATGAACCCAGCTTTTGAGTACATATCAACCAAAGGACTACCCACAAAAACATACCCTCCAAACCCAAACTTGAGTATCTGACCATGCACCTGTCTGCCCAAACCGATACAAGATTGGCGCGACGCCAAGATCAGCAATGTAGAGAATGTAATCCGACTCAAACTCTCAGACCCTTCATCATTTCTCAACATCATTTTATAAACATTCACAGTAGCCTCCCGGGACCCGTAATTAGCGTAGCCAGAGATAACACAGTTCCAAGAAATGGCATCTCGAATCGGCATTCGATCGAATAGTTGTCGCATTTCCAAAAGGCGCCCGGACTTGGAGTAGGCTGAGAGGATGTTATTCCAGGAGAAAAGATTCGGGTGAGGAATTTGATCAAACGTGTGGCGTGCATAACTCAATCTGTTGAATTTAGAATATAGGGTGATGAGATTGTTAGATAGAAATGTATCTGGGCGTGAGAGGGACTTGATTGCAGCGCAATGTATGGCCTTCAAATGGGTTTGATTGGTGACTTTGGGACAGAGTTCCAGGAGCAGAGATGTGAAACTGATGTCCTTTGAACCAAAGCAGCGGAACTTGTGCTGCATATCTATCACTCATATAAGAGACTCATTGACATTCCCCCACCACGATAAGATCAGATCTTCAGCATTACAATTTGAAATGCTGCAGCCCTGCAGGTTTATTTAATGTTAACCGTAAGATCTCTACACGGACTCTCTCTTTTAAAATAATCAATAGAAAATTTTGAATTATTGAACTTGGCTGTGCTGTTATGTCATTTACATTTTCATTATCATGAATTACTTATAATGCATATTTCCCTAACACTGTGTAAAGGTAAAGATAAAATGTCAATTTTGTCGTGTTGCGTACTTGAAAAATTAATTGTTGGAGGAAATTCAATGAAAATGGTATTAAGTTTGAGGAATGCTCACGTATATACCGAAACGCACATTGGTGTGTGAGTCGTCTATATGCACATCGATTTAGTGTGGAACATACGCCAATGTATGGTTTAGTGTGTTTTGAGTTGATGTATGTGTAGTATTTTTAATTTCACGGGTGAGGGTACAGCTGAGGTAAAGTTATATGAATTACTCATTTTCAAAAGGAGTTAACTATACACTTAATATTTTGTTCAAATGAGTTCTTTTGAAAATGAGTAATTCATGTAATTAAAATATCATGTCACACTCACCTGCTACGTCATACTATACATTACTCACAATTACGCATTTTCAAAATCCACAATACATTACTTTTATAATTTTAAAGAAATAATTCATATTTGATGAATTTTTTTAAAAAAAACATTACTTTTTCAATAACTCCTATCAGCATTACTTAAAAAAAAAAAAAAAAACCTGCTATCAGCATTGCTGTTTGGTAGCACGTGTGACGATTAATGAACTGGAATTCGTTTTGGTACATCACGAGGTGTATTGCACGGCCAAACACTTTCTTTCCTTTAACGGGACCTTCCTTGCCACTCGGACAACTAGTACACTATCACAAAAATTAACAATTCATGCTCTCAGAAAAGAAAGAAAAAATTAAAAATTGGTGAAGACAAAAGAGCGTTTCAATTATTATTTCTTAATAAAAAAAATGGTTGAAAGGGAGCAAATACTAGCAAAATTGCAATGCACACATGCTAATGCTAATGCACCCTTGTCTTTTAGTCATTTATGACTCTTTTTTGTCTCTCCATGTCACCCAATTTAACAAAACACCATAAACAGCTAAAAGACAAGTATGTGAGCCCAAAGTGTGCGTAGAGAGTGTTAGATTATCATTTTCCTTCACAATAATAGCCAACCTTCTCATCATCAATGAAAAACAACGAATCGTCAACATTGAACTTTCGAATGTACAGCCCAATGAAAACTGAAAATGATGGTTTCTCTAAGCATAACAGAAAAGCACAGAAAAGATACTGAACAAAAAGAAACAGAGTAGAGAAAATGAGACAAGTAAGGTTTAATAATATTGATTCCAAAATGAGATTACACTGCTAGTTACATCAAAATAAAAGGATGACTCCCTCTTCGCCAAAACAAAATGATGTCTCCCTCACATCACTGCTAACTACTATACATGCATCATTAACCGTCAAACTAATATACCAAATAATCTTTACTTATAACTGCTGAACTTGTTGCTTGCTAGTAATAACATGACTGATGTTGTTATTCTGTTCAACTGTACTCGATCGGCCCCCTGTCAATTGCTCGTTCAGAATTCAAAAGTTGGTGCCTAAAAAACACTTGCAGTTAAGCACAAGATAGTTATTTAGACGCATCCACCAGCATCATATCAACAATATCATTCACACACAGACTTCCACACCCACTAGGCCACAATATAAGAAATATTAATTGAGTAATGATGAATACAACACCAATGGTTTGAATGATTTTCCTGATGTCATTCAAAATTGAGCTAAAAATTAGATGGATAATAATTGTTTTTCCAAAATGTAGCAAGACTCTCCAAGAGAAGAAAAATCGATAAGCTGGACTTTAAAGGATGTAATAACTGAAATTATACTGGGCAGAACCTAGTGGTGCATGGCGAATTCTACAGACACTTAAAATTATCTCTAGACAAGTAGTTTTGTTGCTAATTTTGATCCAATATGAAGAAAAAGTCAGCTGTGCAAATGACACTAATAGTTAGTACACCTAAATTGGTAGACCAAAGAGATGAGTGAACAATGTGCAAACATAAAATCGAAAATTTGAGCCACACACAGGAACAAAAAAAGTAGAAAATCCATCATCATGATGGATGAATTTAAAATCACCAAAGCCCATTAGTAAGAAAAGGTATTTCAATAAAAAAATCACACAGGCTGACGTTGGAAAGTATGAATGGGAGGAGAGTATGAATGAGCAATGGGACAAAGAAAGACAGTGATTTACTTAGAGTTCAACACACAGTAAATATTTACATGTAAGAAATATCACATTTATGTGACACGATATACCTCAAAAGTGAAAGACAAAAATGAGGTGTTGTCCAATCTCTTTGTTTGCCCTTTTTTACTTTGGTAGATGAAACAAACGAGCAATAAAGAAAATAACATAAGCCAAGAGATTATAATAATGGAAAATGCTACAATGACACCCCCAAGTGACAGCCTTATGACGTGGCGTGTGGGTCCACATCCTTGGAGCCATTCGTGCATACCTCAGGATATACACCCGGAATGTTATGCACCGAGAACTACGTGCGTAACACCTATTTTCACAATAGAAAATATTAGTGCATGTAAAAGGTAGGGTTGAAAAGATTTACCAGCTCCAATTTGCAGTCATTAACTCTTAGTGGCTCGTGCTGGAAGGGCAACAATGATAGTTCTTTCCTTTTTAGGAGGATCCACATCATGAACTATAGTTTTTCCAGCTCGATAGGCAAGAACGATAGTTCTTGTACTTTTAGGAGGCTTAACATTATCAACTTCAGCGGCTGCCGCTCTAAGACCAATAACCAAAGTTATTTGATTCCTTGGTGGGTTCATGAAAATGTCCTTCTTGTTTTGTGTTTGTCTTCTTGGATGAACATGTGGTGTTGTCAGATCAACATATTTAGGAGGATAATCTATTTCGGTAAATGTCTTGTCATTGCATATTAGACACTGAAATGCGCATTTCCTTCATAGCGAAAAATTAAGAAGTATCCTGGACTTATATAGTAGTGGCTAATAAAAGCTTCAAGACCTTTACCAAACCAAACATCGTTACTTGTAGTCTCCAAATGCACATTCCAAACTATACCATCCAGAACTTCTAGTGTGGCAAGCTGATGCTTTTCATTGAAAAAACTCCGTACAAACTTTTTAGGCATGCTCTGTCATATAACTGATATAAGTAAACATGATTCATTTTTTATAAAAAAACTAACATATATGATGGATTTAAGAAGAAAGAAATTGAGAATAGAGATGCAAATGTATAAAGATATTTAAGGTATGATTTGCTTGCATTTCTATTGTAGCAATGATTTATATTTGGGCAGGACTCTGTAGTAGCTGTCTGATTAGTAGTGAAGGAAGTTGGATTTACTTAATTGAGATAAGGTAGTATTTAATTGACATGACATTGAATCCATTCAATCTCAATTAAATACTCTTAAATGGTCATCAAACTTTGTGGTTATTAGATTTGGCCCCTCAACTATTACAAAAAAATCTATTTGGACTCTAAGAGTTCAGATTCATAGAGAGATTTTTGAAATTTTTGCATATATCAAAGAAGTGTTACAAGTCTTTATTTTGAAGTCATTGATTGGTTGAGGATGACTTTGAAATAAAAAAATTTCAAAAAACCCTCTAAGAGTCTGGACTCATGAGTCCAAATAGCACTACTCCAACTATTAGTTGGCCGATTTGAGTTGTGGAACTTTTATGTTGTTGCACATCTGGTCCATCAACATTAAGTGAAGCGAAAAACTCCACGCCATGTTAGTCGACGCCTTGAATTTCTTTTGGAGTCACCAATCTCTTGATTCCTATGGCGAATTTGACTTCTTCAGCCTCTTGGGAAGCTTGATTAAGACTTGTGTCGCCCTTTATTCGCATCTTCCAAACTCATTCGGGGACTCAATGCGCAGCAAATTAAAAGACCAAGGGCTTAAATCAACTAAATAATAGTTCAGGGACCAAATGTGCACCATTCAAATCAACCAAATAATAGTTGATGGGGCTAAAACTTTTTTTCCTACAAGAAAAAAAAGTTTTGAGGGCCATTTAATTAGTTTTTTCCTTTTTCAGAAAAAAAAAAGAGTCTTGCTTGGAGACAAGGAGATAAAAATGAAACCAACGAGAAAGATTCAAGAACATGCAACCTTCACTAAATTAATTACCCTAACTCAAGAAGCAAAACCAATTGAATCAAAATAGATGATGAAAGGGAGCATGCATCTGCATACAAAAATAAAGGAAATAAAATGATTTGGTTTGATTAGTACGTACCAAACGCCCTCCATTAATCACAGCAGAGTTAATGACGGTAAAGAAGTGGGGAGTGGTTTTGCCGACTTCCGATATCTGTGTTTGAGGCCCCATCGATCAAATTGTAGATTTCAGACTACTTTCTCTCGGAGCGACTTGTACCTGAAGTGAAGTGACATCGGCCAAATCAGATTAGGACGGAACGACTCTTTTTTACTATTTTTGTGATGGGAGTTATATGTCGCACCGCACGCCAAACCAATTAATGGGTTGGATTGGTTTGTTTTTTGAGCTCCGCATTAAGCACCGACGGGCACTTAGGCCATCTTCAATCACAACATTAAAATGGTATAACATTAAAATGGTACAACTTTTGCACTATTTTAATATAACTTTTACATTAAATTTTAAAACCATCTCCAACTCACAATACTATCTTTTACACTATCTTACTTTATTATTATTTTATTTATTATTTTATTCTTTTCTTAAAATTGAATCTTTTATATATTTTAAATATATTGCTCTACATATTAATAAAATTAATTTATTAAGATTAATCAATTACTTATCTAATAAATAATTAAACAATAAATTAATATGTGCCTTTACCAATATAAATTTTTTTAAAAAAATAGCGTTGTGAACAGTATCGGCACTGAAGCTGTGCACCATCTACGGAGGATGGCGCACAGCAAAATGGCGCTAGGTTGGAACAATCCAGCGCCATTTTATCCTACATGGCATCCCAACCAGCGCCAAAATGGTGCTGGTTGGAGATGCCCTTAGATTTTGAGTACACCCCAAATTTAAATTTCAATTTACGAGGGCACCTCACATTTTTATTAAAATACTCTTTCATCATAACCGAAGCACACAACTCCAAGACTTTGGTTAAGATATATTTTAGGTTTAGCGACATATGACTGAGACTTATCTTCTAGTTCGATGTTGTCCAAACTAAACCTTTTTGATAAAATCTGGTTGACAACAGCTGACTTAAAAGTTTGGTGGGCTTTGACCAACTCTCTAATTAAAAGTTTGGCAAGCTTTGATCAACTTTTCAACTAGAGATTCGGTGGGCTCTAGCAACTTTCTAACTAGAGATTCGGACCTGAGAAGTTGGACCACTCAATGATGTCTTAAAATAACAAGAAAAAAGTGTATGGAGGGATGATGTAGTATACTAAACGAGAAAAAATGGTGGCAGGATACACTAATAGGTGTGAAGGGCACAAAAAAGTTATTTTGCACTAAAATTGACTTTTTTTGAGTTTGACTTTTCATTGACATACTCTTAGTAAAAAGGTGGGGTGCGTATAATCGAATTCTTTTTTCTTAGATACTAGCGTAACCTGCAAATTTAACCAAGGAACGACAATAGACAGTTTGCACACCAAGCAATGCACCGCAAAGACACATGTGGGTCGTAATTAGGGGTGGGCACGGGTCGGGTTTGAGTCAACCCGACCCGTGACCCGATGACCCGACTCATATCGGGTCTTTGTAAAACTGACCCGTCACCCGACCCGCCAGGCAGTAGACCTGATATATACCCGACCCGTTTAGGGTCAGGTCGTCGGGTCGGGTCATCGGGTGACCTGGTTTCCTTAAAAAAAAAAACGGCAGTCGTCGGGTCGGTTCATCGGGTCATCGGGTGAAGTGAAAAAAAAATAGCAATCCTCGGGTCGGGTCATCGGGTCATAGACCCCTATTATATATATCCATGCGTTGGTTGGGTCAGGTCGGGTGACCTTTGATCATACCCGAAACCCGACTCGATACCCGACAAGTCGAGTTATTTTGACCCGACTCTTTATTTTTATCCACTCTACCCGACCCGTCACCCGCCACCCCAATCGAGTGACCTGACCCGAGTCGAGTCATTGAGTTTCGTGCCCAGCCCTAGTCGTAATGAACGACATCCAGGCAAGCGCTTGTTTGTTCCCGGACTCATGATGTCATCCATCCGTTTTATTTTTGGAAGATCATAGCATGGCACGCAACAACATCAACACCGTTAAAGTAGAGGCCAACCCAAAATCAACAACACAGAAGATGTTGCGTGACTCGTGCGTTTCCATCCTTGGGCACCATATAGTATTTTCCTTATCTTTTTATAGTTTATGATGTATTGTATATGCACGATATCTGAGTGTCTTTAAAATTATTAAATATTTCCTTCAGTAAAAAATATATGACATTATGAGATTTTTTTACTTCAAAAAATAGTAGACATTTTTAAAATTCGAGAAAACTTTATATTTCTTATACTTACTTTACTCATCTTTTAACTCTAACATTTAATTATAATCAAATACTTATCTTTATTTTATTGGATGAAATAAATAATTAAACGTGAGTAAGAATGTAATTTAAACTCACAATTAATAAAGAACCATTTAAGACTTTAATAGTACAGAGCCAGTAGTCCAAATAACCCCAATGGATGGAAAGTTAATCGAAGTGTTGAAATGACTCTTTCTATTCATTTAAAGGTATTGATGACCGAAGAATTACTTTAAAGGGTTATTTGGCCCTTGATGCATAGTTTACAATGTTGCACTAGCCCTTTTGTCGTTTTGAGAACTTTCAATTTGTGGCCTAAAAAATACTCCCTCCGGTCAAATGTGTAAGTACTTTTGGGGGAGCGGCTTCTAAACAATTGCAAACCGTAAAGTTTGCACAATGACCAATTGAAAGGGGTCATGTGTCATTTGATGGAGATAACAAAAAAGAAAGAAAAAAGGGGGTCTTTATTATCTCCATCAAATGACACATGACGTTTTTCAATTGGTTATTGTGCAAACCTTACGATTTGCAATTGTTTAGAAACTTTTGGGTACCTAATGTTGTGTAAGTATTAGTGTCAAATTCTGATTAAAGATAATTGTTGATGGACGGTTATCTTTTAGGAAATTAAATAACGCAGTTTGGTTCCCAATTCTATTTTCTAAAAAGTTTTGGTTCCAAAAACCATTAAGAAGAGGAGTTGGAAGATTGAGCTTTGGAAAGAACAACAATGGCTGGAGGTAATTCTTATTTTATTTTTGTATTTTAGATTAGATGATCTTTGTGTTTGTTTACACAAAGATCATTATATGTTTAATGATTTACAATTGGTATCAGAGCACATCAATGCCTTTGTCTTGTTGTTTGTCTTCAACTATCAAATCATATATTTCGGTGTTTGATTTTGGTATTCAACGGTCAAGAAATCTTCAATTTCAATTACGAATATCAATTATGATTCTAGTGTTTTGAATTTTGGTTTTCGAACTTTATAATTCGTCTCCTTCAAAATAGGCGAACCTTAAATTAATTTTGATTTTCGGATTTGATCTCAAAACTAATTTAATTTTGAAATTTAAAGTTTATTTTTCGAGTGTTTTATCCGAATTTTAAATGGATACATTAAACCCTATTAATTAGGTGTGTATGCTAGTCTGTTATTGTATTTGGTTATTAGGATAACTACTAGCACACATGTGTAGTTTCTTGACACTTCCATGACATCTATACACATTAGTCGTGAGATTTTATGAATGCATGTCATGTGTACGACCAATTAGCATAATTTTTTTTTATGAATGCTTGCCATGTGTACAATTATATGAAATTTTGTCAAAATAGTTTTGTGTAGCCATGTCATATATATTTGATTGGCATGTGCAATGTGCATGAATTTTTGGAGACATAAAATTAACGTGTTCTTGATTATTTGTTTACTGTCATGTTTTGTGTATTACTGAAATTGAAATTGACACATGCTACATGAATATGGTGCCTACATATTAAAAGTCCCACATGTGCATGAGACAGATTATATATATGCATATATAATAGAATTGATACATATGTACTAATATGTTTGGTAGTAATTAATTATCACGTGATGACTATGATGTTCTATATATTTAGTTTTCAGGCACATTAATTGTTTTATTCAAATAATATATAAGATAATGTGCCATGACATGTATATGCATGTATATAATTTGAAAGTATTACCTTAATTTTATGCAATACATTAAGAAATTCATTGATTAAATGTAGGATGATCCATGGATGTAAAATTTTAAATAATGTTAGAGTAGCCACAACATCTACATTATGAAAAATTATTTAATTAAATATATGATCATTCATGTGTTTGTTGTAATTAGTAGTATGGTTGTGGTAAAATTTATCCCACATGATATTTTACTATACTCATATAATTAATTAGAATAGAATATCAAATTGTATTTTCTTAATTTACCCACAGGAATTGAGAAAAAGAAAATAATTTGATGGTTTTATTATATGGTTAATGAATCTTATTGAGTAAACGCATTAGCCCGCATGCATGTTTTTACATCACATGATGTATTTCTTTTATTATATTTGCATTGGCAAAACATATTATTTGTAGTCTCTATTTGTTGTTAAGCATGTATTTATTTATTTAATATTTGCAGTTACTCATATACCCGTCTTAGGTTCTGAGTTAAAGTTTGAGATCTCGTCTCTTAATGAAGAGAATTACAGTGTATGGAAGGAGAGAATTCTCCTTAATTTGGGAGTAATGGATATGAACTTTACCATACGTAAGGACAAACCACCAACAATCACCGAGGATAGCCTTCCTGACGTGGTTGATCTCTACAAAAAATGGGAGAGATCTAACCGCATTTGTGTTGTGTTCATTAAAATGAACAAAATGGCTAGTATTTGGGTTACGGTGGAGAAGTATGCAAGGTTCGTCCATTGCTTAAAGGCCATTGAGGATTAGTTTTAGACATCTGATAAAGCATTGGCCAATACTCTAATCATGCAATTCTCATCACTTCAGATGACCGGAGTTAAGGGTGTGTGTGAGCACATCATGCGGATGAGGGACATAATGGCCCGGCTTAAAACACTCGAGGTTGATATGACTGAGAGCTTCTTAGTCCACTACATTTTGAACACATTCCCTCCTAAGTATGCACCTTTTAAGATCTCTTATAGCATACATAGAGATAAATGGCCGATCAATGAGTTGACGACCATGTTTGTTCAGGAGGAGGGTGGAATGATTATGGAGCAATGAGAGAGTAGTGTACTACTGGTGACGTACAAGAAGAAAGACAAGAAAGCTGACTGGAAGGAGAAAGCAAAAATGCAACCCCAAGGTGGAATTGTAAAGAAATAATCCAAGTATTTTTTTATGTAAAAAGAAAGGACATGTGACGACCCCAGTTCCCCAAAAAACTGGTCCCGCCCAGCCTAGACCTACGTGTACCACTGAGTCCTTACTTGCGAAGTCAACGCATCCTAGTCAGCCTCAAAACCTCAAATTCATCCTTTATTTATCAATTTAAGTGTGAGAGTTATAAGATTATATAATTATTAGAAAATTCGCAGCGAAAATCAACTATAATCAACAAATAACTCAATAAGTGAAAAACAAGGAAACACAACCTAAAATGTGGAAACCCTGAGAAATGGATAAATACATGCATATCAAGTGATTAGAGCTAAACAATACGATAATACATGATATCCTTAGTCATTCAATTCCAAAATATATCCCAGTGTATTACAAAAATATAACGTACAATAATCACACAACAAAAGATAACAACTATAGTGAAGTAAAGGAAACAACTGCTCCGACAGTCCTTAGAGAAATTCACCTAGCATCAGTTCCTTTCCCTTGCTAATCTCTGCTCTATCTGTACCTACCATCACAAACTAGACGGTAAGTATGTGAAAAATTGAAAGCACAGCCAGAAGAACATAAACAGTAATTCATGAATAATCAAATAAGCAGTCCAAGAATCATGCGGTATTGAAAGGCAAAAAATAATACAAATTGCAAGATAAACAAACTGACTAGTGATTCAACGATATTTAAGTGTCTATCGAGTCAAAAGAGGCCCATAAATAGTCAATTACCACATCATATCCACATCCACATCTACAACCACAACCACATCCACATCCACATCCACAACAAATCCACAACAATTAAGTACTCGGGGTGAAACTCAATATTATGTGGGTGGACAACACATCTGCAGAAGTGTTCACGCTAGCCAAGCTAATATGACGTAGGAGTACCTTCACGACACACTTACGCCAAGACACTCAGCCAAGGAATAATAGAATGGAATTCCAACAAATAGCTCAATTCAATGGAAATATCAATAATGGAAAATGAATTAATGTGTACCTTCTTACTGGCTTACTAACGTACAAATGAACCTCAAATTATGCAAAGCATAGATCCTCGCGTAACTCTCTAACTTGTTCAATTCAAATTCTTAAAGCCTGACAATCATTTAACCCAAATTTGGTTTCATTAGAATCATTCCGTGACCTTAGATAGATACCCAAAGTTTCCTAAAAGTTTTAAAAATTTTGGGAAAAATAGTCTGTTTTTATTGTTCCAGACGTCGCAAGTGACGCCGTCAAAGGTAAATCTCACGGTGTCACATAAAGCATGTGTTCCTGTAACCTCTTTGGTTTGGACGTCGCAGATGACGCCACTAGGGTTTTGGCCCACGACATCATCTGAAGCGTCGATTCTCCAAACCAGTTCTAGTTTGCACGCTGTGACTGACGTCGTAAGAGAAAAGTCTCTACGACATCCCTCGCGGTGCGATACTCTGAATTTATTCTCAGTGTTTTTCCAAAACTCCGGCTCACGTTGCCGCGTTCTGAGCCTATCTCAAACTCTTAGAGACGTCCAAAACTACACTAGACCCACTTCGCTTTATGTTGAAACCCTGACAAATGCCTCGATTCGAAAATGACATCGAAATTCACCAAAAATCCTTAAAATTACCAACTCTTCAAAATTATCAACCCAACTAAAAATCACCATTTGATCATTTATTTGATCACAAAATCATCACCCAAACTCATTTACAAAATTTATCGAAAATCTCGTACGAATTCGTTGTATTGAAAACCCAAAAAATTGTCATCGAATCGTAGATAAATATGAGAGGAATCGGGATCTCACCTTATTTCACGCAGTTGGCTGATCCTCGACATCGTACTGAGCTCGGTAAGTCCAAAACCCTCACGTTCTTTCTTTCTTGTTCGTTGAGTGAGAAAAATGAGATAGAGGAGAGAGAAAAGGTGATGGGGTGGATATTTATACCTCATCATCATCTACACCCACGCATGACTCTCGAGGCACTTATTGTGTCTCTCCCTCAATTCAGCCACCAACTCTAACTCAATAAGCTGACTTCGATAGGTGACTTGCCCTCACAACTTTACCGTTTCTCGCTCACAACTCGCGTTCTCGGACCTGTACCACCTCACGACTCGCACGTCGTACATTCCTAGACACAACAATGCTCTTGCATTTTAATTTATTATTTATTATTCTCCAAAAATTCACTAATTATCATTTTCTCGGTGTTTAACTACTCTTATTATACCCTTAAATTCTTTTTTTTCCTAGGCGAATCTCACACACAAATCTGTGGCGATAAACAAAACAAAATCACGCACCAGGACATATAGAATTCACATTTGGGTATAAATAATAGTACATACTGTTCGGTTTTGGGGTTCATGCGCAGCGGAGATTTCAAAACAATTTTGAGAAAAACCCCAACAGGATCCGAATCTGATTCCATTAAAACACGTTTAGACTATGAAAACTTAATCATACCTCAGTCGCAATGTACCTTTCTGAAGGTTAATCGATCTCTAAGGCGCTGGCAACAACGAACGCCCTTTATCAGCAGTCCACACACGAACGGCGGCCGAGATTTGAAGTGCTAGCTTCGAGAGAATACCAAACCTTTTGTTTCTCTCCAAAACGATCCGGAACATCCAAAAACCTCTAAGTCATTTTTTAAAAGGAAAATAGAGTTTCAGCCTTTTTAAAATCTTTCGTACTTGTATTCTAACTCAAAGCGTCTATTTATACAACCATTGTATATAGACGGTTAAGTAAATTACACATATACCCCTACTTAAAGAAGTGTAAGTGTAATACACTACAAGGACGTTTCTGTCATGAATTTTATCATATAAAATTTATTTTTCTGAACCATCTTAAAATCTCGCAAAACCATTCTCAGTGTGCGACCCAATAGGCTCATACAACGTTGGCAGTGTATCAAAACATATTTTGGTATACAAGTCATAAGCGGCCTCTAGCAAGACATTATGACTACCTAAGTTGTACGAATATCAAATCGATATAACCTAATCAATAGTGTATATAACATCCATTTATCACACGATATCCTTTTGCTCAAACATAAGGCATGGAATTGTCATCCAACATGTTCAATCGTACTAGTCTCGATTTCTAGGTAGACTGAAAACATCTAAGTGACATTGATCAATATCAATTCACTTAGACTAGGCCTTTTAACAGATCTAACATATCGAGGATCCACTGGATATCTCTCTTTATATGAGAGGGACAAATTCTATCTCGATTACACAACTTCACCACATTATTCACACAAGTAACCAATCACAACCTTTATAATCATCCGGTTAAAGACAACGTTTGATTGCGTCAAATCACTTGTATTCCTAATGTTGAAGTCTCGGTAATCTCAAGTCGAGGACTGAAAAATATACCTATCATGAGAAACAACTATGACTTAATCCATGTGATGTTCTCATAGCGGGTCGGTCCAGTACTTTGTTCCCTAACAAGTACTCATGATCTTGATTCGTATTCCTATACGTATGATCATCGTATGATCATCAATCAAGACTCACACTAGTCTTAATTCATTATAGTTCCCAAGTATAATAATCGACTAGGGACATTTAGGATATTTCTGTAATACCCATGGATCTTATTATAATGTAAACATGCAAATCAATTATAATAAACAGCAAATGAAATCCTCTATTTTATTAACTAAAATGTATTCATAAAGACTGTTAATGGATTGACCTAGGGCATATTTCCCAACATCTCCCACTTGCTCTAGGGCCAATCATTCATGCATCTAATGCCTAATGATTTAACATGACCATCATGTTTCGCTTATGGAAGAGCCTTTGTCAATGGATCCGCAACGTTGTCTTCAGGAGGTACTCTGCAAATCTTTACGTCTCCCCTCTCAATAATTTCTTTGATGAGATGAAAACGCATGAGTATATGTTTGGATCTGTGGTGTGATCTAGGTTCCTTGGCCTGTGCTATTGCCCCGTTATTGTCACAATACAAACAAACAGGGTTAGCAATACTTGGAACCACACCTAGTTCAGAAATGAACTTTTTGATCCAAACTGCCTCCTTTCTTTGCATCGGATTTGCAATATACACAGCCTTCGTTGTAGAATGCCACGATCTCTTGCTTCGAACTTTTCCACTTATCGCACCCCCATTCAAAGTAAACACATATCCAGATCGCGATCTAAAATCATCTATATCAGTTTGAAAACTTACATCTGTGTAACCATTTACAACTAGATCATTTTCAAAACCTCCATAGACCAAGAACACTTCCTTAGTCCTTCTTAAGTACTTAAGGATGTTCTTTTCGCTATCCAAAGTGACTCTCACCGGATCGATCGATATCTCGCTGTAGTGCTCAAAGCATATGATACATCAGGCCGAGTGCATAGCATGACGTACATGATAGATCCAATAGCAGATGCATATGGAATCTTATTCATACGGTCTCGCTCATCATTTGTCCTAGGATATTGATTCTTGCTGAGACTTATGCCATGAGAGATTGGCAACAATCCTCTTTTAGAGTCTTGCAAACTGAACCTATTCAGTACCTTGTCTATGTAAGCACTCTGACTTAGATCGATTAGCCTCTTAGATCTATCCCTATAGATCCATATCCTTAGGATATAGGCTGCATCTCCTAAGTCTTTCATTGAGAAACACTTCCCTAACCAAGACTTGAAACTCTGCAATGTTGGGATGTCATTTCCAATGAGTAATATATCATCAACATACAAGACTACCCGAGAAAAACAACTACACTCCCACTGACCTTCTTGTATACACAAGGCTCATCTTCGTTCTTAATAAAACCAAAATCCTTGATTGCTTCATCAAAACGAAGATTCCAACTCCGAGAAGCTTACTTTAATCCATAAATGGATCTTTGAAGCTTGCATACCTTCCTAGAATTCTCAGGATGTACAAAACCTTCAGGTTGTGTCATATACACGTCCTCAAGCAGCTTTCCATTAAGAAATGTTGTATTTACATCCATTTGCCATATCTCATAGTCATAATATGCAGCAATGGCAATTAAAATTCTTATGGATTTAAGCATGGCTACTGGCGAAAAAGTTTCATCATAATCAACACCTTGAGTCTGCCTGAAACCTTTTGCTACAAGTCTTGCTTTGAAAGTATGCACTTTGCCATCCATGTCAGTTTTCTTCTTGAAAACCCATTTACATCCAATGGTCTTACCACCTTCAGGTAAATCAACCAAGTTCCAAACTTGGTTATCATACATGGATTGCATCTCAGAGTTCATGGCACTTAGCCATTTATCTGAGTCTGGTCTAGACATAGCCTCTTGATAAGTGGTGGGCTCATTTTGATCTATAAGCAACACATCACGACTATCAATAATGAGAAATCCGAATCTCTCTGGCTCATGTCTTACCCTACCAGATTTACGTGGGCCTTATGTCACTTGCGGAGATTCAACTGGTTCAGAACGTTGTTGAACTTCTAGTGGCCGTTCAGTGTTTATTTGTGATTCTTGAACTTCTTCAAGATTTATTTCTCTCCCACTAGTGTCTTTTGAAATAAACTGTTTTTCCATAAAGACACCATACCGAGCAACAAACACTTTGTTCTCAGCGAGATTATGAAAGTAATATCCTTTTGTTTCCTTGGGATACCCCACAAATAAACACTTATCAGATTTAGGTGCTAGTTTTTCTGAGACTTGTCGCTTTACGTAAGCCTCACAGCCCCAAATCTTAAGAAAAGACAAACTAGGTCTCTTACCGTACCATATCTCATATGGTGTTTTATCAACTGCTTTAGAAGGAACTCGATTTAGAGTGAAAGCTGCAGTTTGTAATGCATAACCCTAAAAGGATAATGGAAGATCCGCATGACTCATCATAGATCGAACCATATCTAATAAGGTTCGATTTCTCCTTTCAGAAACTCCATTCCATTGTGGAGTTCGTTGGTGGAGTTAATTGTGAGACAATCCCACAATTTCTAAGATGATCATCAAATTCTTGGCTCAAATATTCACCACCTCGATCCGATCGAAGTGCTTTAATAGTTTTACCAAGTTGATTCGCACTTCATTTTGAAATGTTCGAAACATCTCAAATGATTCAAACTTTATGTTTCATAAGATATACATAACCATATCTCGCTGAAATCATCATAAATGTAATGAAGTACGGTAACCTCCTTTAGCCATTGTGTTTATAGGACCGCATACATCAGTATGTATTAGACCCAATAAATCACTTGCCCTTTCACTATGTCCAGTAAAGGGACTTTTAGTCATCTTGCCTAGTAAACAAGATACGCACGTTTCATATGATTCCAAATCAAATGAATCTAGAAGTCCATCTTTATGGAGCTTCGTTATGCGTTTCTCATTTATGTGGCCAAGACGACAATGCCAAAGATAGGTTTGATTCAAATCATTTGACTTGGATCTCTTTGTATTTATGTTAAAGACTGGAGTATCTGTGGACCTTTTCATGCTTAGAATATAAAGACAATCACACAAATCAGCATTTGCATAAAAAATGCCTTTACGAGAAATTGAACATCTATTATTCGCAATAATAAAATCAAAACCATCCATATCCAAACATGAAACAGAAATGATGTTTCTGCTCAAGGCAGGCACATAATAACAATTATTTAAAGTTAAAATAAGTCCACTAGATAAAACTAAGTCATATGATTCAACAGCCAAGGCAACAACTCTTGCTCCATTCCCTACGCGGAGGATGACTTCTCCTTTCTTCAACTTTCTACTTTTGGTGAGTCTCTGCACGTTTATACAAATGTGAGATCCACATCCGGTATCCAATACCCAGGAATCACTAGTAGATAAGTTAATTTCAATAACATAAATACTTGAGGTGGTAGTCGCACTACCCTTTTTCTTCTTTAGATCTTCCAGATAGAGTTTGCAATTTCTGAACCAATGTCCAGGTGCATGGCAGAAATGACAATTTCCTTCCTTTTCCTTTTGGTGCTTTGAAGCAGGAACAGGTTGGGGCTTGACTTGTTCCACAGGCTTTGCAATAGGTGCAGCAGCAGCCTTGGCAACTTTAGCCTTGCCTTTGCCTTTCTTCTTCATTCCCTTTCCCTTTTGGACCATTAGCACATTACTAGAGGGTTTCTTGATATTTTGTTCAGCAGTTTTGAGCATCAAATGCAACTCTGAAATTGATTTCTCCATATTATTCATATTGTAGTTCATCACAAATTATGAGTAACTCTCTGGTAATGAATTTAAGATCAAATCCGTAGCCAACTCTTGGCTTATGGGAAATCCAAGTCTATCAAGTTGGTCAACATAGCCCTTCATCTTCGAACATGAGGACTAAGCGATGCACCCTCGATCATCTTACAAGAATGCGGGTTCTTGATCTGTCTCGAACCTTTCTTGCTAGCTGCTTTGTTGGAACATTTCCTTCGGCGCATACGACCATGTCGTAGGCTTCCATTAGTTCCATATCCTTCGAAGTTCGGGAACCATAGTTGCCAACATAATGCATGCAACATCGTAGTATCGTTGACATGCTTATTATGCGCATCCTTCACAAACTTTCGTAGCATTGGTGGTGGGTCCTCGGGATCGGAGCATCCAGGACATACAACTTGCGTTCATGCTTGAGAACGATTCTCAAGTTTCGAACCAATCAAAAAAGTTAGTCCCCGAGATAGCTTATCCTTCTCAAGGATAGATCGCGATGATGAGGGGATTATTGTTACTTGAAGAGGCCATTGATCTACAATAAAGATTATGCAGAGTTTATTTTAGTATAGAGGAATAGACTCCCACTACATTAACAACCCTCCTAAAACATACTGTTTATTTAGGGGTCTAAATCCATATTTCACCTAATTCTATGACAGCTATGGCATGAAACACAGAACTAGATTATTTAGGTAGGTAACAGTTACCAATTACATCTTATATAATTTTAGATACTTTTATGAGATACAGGACATCTTATGTCTTAGCATGTTTTTATCTCATCATATGCCTAAAGTCCAAAACTATTTTGATAGCTTTATTAAGTCGGACCAATTTAAACATTTAGGTAACTCTTACCCAACTTATCTCACCAAGATAACACAATACACCCAACTATGGCTGAAACTATATTAGTGCGATCGAGGCCTTGACAAGTGTTTAAAATTGGATGGCAAAAGACTTAAGATTTAATAGAGGGATTTTATTCAGTTTTAGTGATTTTAATTAAACAATGAAATATCATATATTTTATTGATTTGTAGAACCACTAAACAATTTAGGAAATTTTTATGCTATTCACTAATAGAAGAATTTCCGTGCGTTAGGATTAGTTAGACGGCGGTCTCGCTGGTCGGTCAGCGGGCGGTGCCCCTTTTTTTTTTTTTTTTTAGAAGACAAATCTCAATTTTTAAAATTGAAATTCGCTATAGAAAATCATATTTTTCGCTGATTTTACTATACCAAATTTACCCCTTAGTTTATCCAAAATTAAGTCAATTAAAACGTTTTAATTAACTCGGGCCCACATCTAACTAATCATCTTATCCTAATCCAATTAGGACTTTAGATATTTGAATCCTAGCATATCACAAATAACAAACTTCTCCATATTTATCTCCTATCCAATAGGGATAATTAAGCCGATTTTGCATATATCTCCTAATCTAATTGTTATCTATCTTTATCAAATAAAAACTTCATAACAACATAGATATAACAAGATAAATAAATAATTTCGAAAATTAATTATTTGTAATTTTGATCTTCATCCAAATAATCACAAATATGTAGTTGGATCATGAATTACTATCTCAATCGAACCTAATCATATTAGTTTCGAATTAACATTCAGACTTATACAATTTAAGAAACTTAAATTAATGTAACCTAAATATGCATACTGAATTACAGAGATTTCATCCATGCATCAATACACAAAAATAAAGATTATACCTAATGGTTTCATGGATCACAGAATACGAAATTCAATTCATTAAACTTATTCGAACCTAACATGGTTACTTGCATGTATGAAACTGATTTCAATTAAATCACGAATATATGTATCATATACACAAAACATGATAAAAATCTCATAGAAAACTTATGTATATCATATATACATCAACTATTAACATGCTTTCAATCATATATCATAAAAAACATGCAATGAGTTTAATGGAATCAAACTCGAAGGCTCTGATACCACTGTTGGGTTTTGGGGTTCATGCGCAGAGGAGATTTCAAAACAATTTTGAGAAAAACCCCAACAGGATCCGAATCTGATTCCATTAAAACACGTTTAGACTATGAAAACTTAATCATACCTCAGTCGCAATGTACCTTTCTGAAGGTTAATCGATCTCTAAGGCGCTGTTAACAACGAACGCCCTCTATCAGTAGTCCACACACGAACGGCGGCCGAGATTTGAAGTGCTAGCTTTGAGAGAATACCAAACCTTTTGTTTCTCTCCAAAACGATCAGGAACTCCCAAAAACCTCTAAGTCATTTTTTAAAACGAAAATAGAGTTTCAACCGTTTTAAAATCTTTCGTACTTGTATTCTAACTCAAAGCGTCTATTTATACAACCATTGTATATAGACGGTTAAGTAAATTACACATATACCCCTACTTAAAGAAGTATAAGTGTAATACACTACAATGACGTTTCTGTCATGAATTTTATCATATAAATTTTATTTTTCTGAACCATCTTAAAATCTCGCAAAACCATTCTCAGTGTGCGACCCAATAGGCTCATACAACGTTGGCAGTGTACCAAAACATATTTGTATACAAGTCATAAGTGGCCTCTAGCAAGACATTATGACTACCTAAGTTGTACGAATATCAAATCGATATAACCTAATCAATAGTGTATATAACATCCTTTTGTCACACGATATCCTTTTGATCAAACATAAGGCATGGAATTGTCATCCAACATGTTCACTCGTACTAGTCTCGATTTCTAGGTAGACTGAAAACATCTAAATGACATTGATCAATATCAATTCACTTAGACTAGACCTTTTAATAGTCTAATACATCGAGGGATCCACTGGATATCTCTCTTTATATGAAAGGGACAAATTCTATCTCGATTACACAACTTCACCACATTATTCACACAGTAACCTATCACAACCTTTATAATCATCCGGTTAAAGACAACGTTTGATTGCGTCAAATCACTGTATTCCTAATGTTGAAGTCTCTGGTAATCTCAAGTCGAGGACTGAAAAATATACCTATCATGAGAAACAACTATGACTTAATCCATGTGATGTTCTCATAGCGGGTCGGTCCAGTACTTTGTTCCCTAACAAGTACTCATGATCTTGATTTGTATTCCTATATGTATGATCATCGTATGATCATCAATCAAGACTCATACTAGTCTTAATTCATTATAGTTCCCAGTATAATAATCGACTAGGGACATTTAGGATATTTCTGTAAATACTCATGGATCTTATTATAATGTAAACATGCAAATCAATTATAATAAATAGCAAATGAAATCCTCTATTTTATTAACTAAAATGTATTCATAAAGACTGTTAATGGATTGACCTATGGAACATTTCCCAACACATACGTCACAGAAAAATAAAATATACCTCAGTGTCGACTCCCGAGGTGTCACCCGACCGGTCCAGACCGCCACTTAAGCCCAATACCTGAACCAAACCCAAATAATGGTCTGGCAGGCCTAAACAAGTAAACCTGCAGAATACACATTGGCTAAACAAAGGATAATAATTGCAGATCAACTAAAGGTAACTAGGATTCAAGCTACCAAAAGACCTATTTTAATTTTAACCCAAGTTGAATAGTTTCAAAATCAAATATATATAATATATATCAACAAAGGCTCACATCAAGAGGAGACTTCAAGCTCGTCTTTCCCTTATCTTGACCTAGCGTTGTCGTAGATACCTGAGATGTAAGTGAGGTGAGCTAAAAGAACCAATGGAGCTCAGTAATGCGAAAAAACCCGCTTAACCATCAAATATGCAAGTAATACCTTATAAACATGCAACGTCTAGCATGTATTTGAAAGCAAACAATGATTCATTGAACAGTAACATGGTAGCAAGATTTCATAAGAGAAGCATATAATGAACCATCAAGCACTAACATGGACATAAGGTTTGTAAGTCACAAGTAAATAGGAATCCATCCTTTCATAGCATATGAGACATATTCATAAGTCATCAAGTTATAACAACAATAACCATGCACAACATTGAAAGTTTATTCCAAAATTCAACAACACATAGCATAATTATCCATCAATAGCATGCAAGGCATATATCATGATTCTTTACCCATGACAAAAACGAGATTGAAAAATTATTACATAGATTCAAGTTTTGATGCAAAGGAGGGGGTTTTACGAGAGTATATACTATAAAATTTAGTATACGATAAGTCGACGTACCATTCAATGCATACTAGAGATTGGCAAGAATCTGGTGACCAATTCTCCTACTTTCGAGGTGATGGAAACTACTAGCTGACACATAGGCCTTATGTGCCCTTTCGTTCATCCCATCAAATCAATAGTAGATTTGTCCAAGCCATCATCGATGCACATCCCTATGTCTCAAGAGTACAAGAAAAGGTATTCCAACTCATGTCCCTACATGACACACTTATGAATTTAAATAGTCAAGTAAAGCCCTCGGTGGTGAACTCTACAAACATCCTGGGGCATTAACAAACCTCGGTGGTACCACGAACATTCTGGGGCATTTATATAGCCTTACTTGCTAATAAGGCCCTCAGTGGAACTCCACAAACATCCTGGGGCCATGAATAACATAGATGGGAAAAGTAGTGCATTTACATTCCATAGATACGTATGTTCGAGCCAATACCACGACGCAATCCATAAATCCCAAGTCTTTTAATTCAAATCCTGAATCCTAAACATAACTAGTAATTATGCCATATTTGATAATTGAGAAAGCTCCCCACTTACTTGACTCGCCGCAACACCTACATTGACACCTCGCATGCTCGGGGCCCTACGTGAACCGCCTTGCAGATCTAATCAACTCATACAAGGTTTCACATCAATATCAATTTCCAATTCCAAATCATTAGTTCCCAATTTTCTAGTCTTTGAGTCCACTAGTGTGGGTCCCGCGGGTCCCCCTGTCGCCCAGTGCGAGGGTCGAGGAATGGAACCGCCCAGTCTTTCCCTCGGGGATGCGGCAGCGTGCCCCTTTTGGAATGCAAAGTATCATTTCTTTTGTTTGTTTGTTATTTATCGTATTTACTTATATTATATATATATATCATATACATATATATAATATTTTTATTTTATATTTTTTAACTTATTGATAAATTTTATGGTTCAGGGGCAATTGGTCTTTGTTGACCGGTCAATAGGGGTCAGGCTGGCCCCTGTTGATCGGTCCAGGGGCCAAATGGTCCTTGTGACCAAAGAGGGGGGAATCACGTCCCCTTATTTCCTGTTCATTCGATGGGGAGCTAGTGCTCCCCAAATCGAGCCCCTCGGTGGGGGAGCCACCCCTACCGGCTCCTTTCATCGGGCCCTCGTCTTGGCTAGCCAACTTGGCCAGCTGAGAAGAGGGTGTTTGGGTGGGGGCCCCTCCACCCTTGGGCTTCATGCCCAAAGGTCCCCAGTGCCGAGGAGGCGCTGGGGAGCTCTGTCATCGATTGGCCAGGGACGATGAGTCCTAGCCAGCCGCCGCAAAGAGAAGTTGGGTTTTGGGGGGTGGCGAAGCACCACCCCTCCTTCCCTTTAGGGACACTCTTGTTGGCGTCCCTTTTTCTTGGTTTCGGCGGCGGCGGAACTGCCGTTGCCCTCGCCGGGGACCACCCCCTTATGAGTTACCCTCTTTTCATTTTTCAACAAAATAACAAAGGAATATGGGTTAGATGTGTTATTTTCTTGAGACTCCTAGCACAAATCTGGGCACTCCATCACCACCTCTTTTAGCTTTGGTTTGGTCTCCTCTTTCAACTCTCCTTTCTTTCCCTCTCCCTCACTTTGGAACTTTAGAAGCAACGTGGCTAGGGTTACATAATAAGCCCTTATATAGTGGTGTACATTAGTGTAGGGTTTCATACAAAATTACTAAAGTTTCCCTAGGCATAGTTTGAATTCATTTCCATATTTGATCAAGTTAGTGACTCTAACTTTAGTTTTAAATTTGATAACCTTAGACTATAATTAAAATTTACACACCATTTAAGCGCACTACAACAAATCAACATGATAGATTACCAAATTTCCCCAGGGTCGGGTGTTTTGAATTTTTAGGTCGTTACACGAGGCTTGAGTACTATGACAAGTCACAACTGTCAGGTCACGGTCCTGAAACACAACACTTATCACCAATTAAAATTGAGGGTCGTTACAGTCTTCCTAACTGATTAGAATTTCATCCTCAAAATTAATCTAATAATTAACTCAAAGTAACGACTTACCAGAATCAGAACAAATGAGGAAAATACTCGCGCATATAGGACTCTAACTCCCAGGTCAACTCCTCGTCTCCATGGTACTGCCACCTAACGAGTACTGAAGGTATCTCCGTATTCCTCTGTATCTTGACCTTCCTGTCCATAATCTGAATCGGTTGTTCCTCATAAGTGATATCATCTTGCAAATCAATCTGACTCAAGTCTACCATCTGTCGTCGTCCTTCGCTTGACTTGTCTAGTTGAAGCATCAAAATATGGAAAACTGGATGAACTCCGGCGAGCTGAGGCGGCAACTCCAACTCATAAGTAACCTTGTCAGCTCTCTTCACAATCCTAAACGGACTAATAAACCTAGGCGCAAGCTTTTCCTTGATTCTGAACCTCTTATGACTCTTCGGAGGTGAAACCTTCAAATAGAAATAGGCTCCCTCATCATACTGTAACTCATCGTGATACTGTCATAGTATTTTTTCAGTCTCTCTTGAGCACCCTTCAATCTGTAATGAATTTGTCGTACCTTCTTAGTATGATCAACAACAATCTCAGGCCCAACTGTCACTACATCCTCAGGCTCCGCCCAACATGATGGGAATCTATAAGGTCTGCCATACAACGCCTTAAATGGTGCCATGCCAATACTAGCCTATAAATTGTTGTTGTATGCAAACTCACATAGATGAAGGTACTCTTCCCAAGATCCTCCGTACTCTAGTACACGCATCCTAAGCATCCTCTAACACCTGAATCAATCTCTCGGACTGTCCGTTTGTCTATGGATGGTATGTTGTACTGTAACAACCCCAAATTTTTAACAAACTTGCGTTACACTTGTCAGGATTGTGACCTGGCTATGTGAATACTGGATAGTATTTCGAACTTCGGGAGTCAACACCGAAGTGATTTTATGATTCTTTGATTGTGTGTATTAGTATTTTAGTATTTTACGAGTTTCGAGCTGGTCGAGCGATATTTAATTTAGTGAGGTTTTGACTAGTTAAATGGGGGATAAAAATAAGTAAAGAGTACAAATAAATGAATTTTTAATTAATTTAATTAATTTGTTGGCGAGACAAGGCGAGACTACGCGCGCTACGGGAGCCGGGGCAAAGCAGTACGGGACGAGGAACGTCGTTTGAACGCGGGAGTTAGTTAACTACGCAACATACGGACTACATGATGGAAATTGTTAAAGTGACACAACTCAAATGAGGAGAACCATGAGATTTGCATTGAGATGTGTGGGTGTATTGAGATGTGATAAAGGGATAAAAGACCTATAAGGGCAACTGTTTTGAGGTGGGTGAGAAGTAAATTAGAGGGCAAAAGAGTCATTTCACACTTGTCTTATATATATAAACAAACAAAACCTAATCCACTATTCACTCATCTCCTCCACACACACACCCGCACCTCACGTTCTCTCCCACCACCACCGCCCCTCTCCCTCTTCAGGCCAGTCACGCCTCTCGCCGAAAACCTCAGCGGAGGTCAGTGATCTCTCCTTCTCATCCACTCGGTCTCTCTCTCTCGGTCTCAGGTTCTCTCTCTTTCCATCTCACTCACGGTCTCGGTCTCCTTTTCTTCTCAAGCCATGCTCCACGGCCTCACTGTACAACTATCCCTGGCCAACCTCGGGGTGGTCGGAGGTCACTCCGTTCATCGGAAGCTTCTCTCTATCTCTCTCGATCTCTCTCTCTCTCTCTCTCTCTCTCTCTCTCTCTCTCTCTCTCTCTCTCTCTCTTCTCAAGCACGTTCACGATAGTCATGTATTTGGGCACTGCCGCCACGACTGTGCGTCCCTGACCGACTGGCCAACATCGAAGACGACCCTACAGCCTCACCTAAAGCTCGAGGGATCTCCAAATGTGGGATAATGTGAGTCATGATGGTGGTGCTGGCCATCCTTGGCTGTTGTGCATCTCGAACTGTAAGTGTTCTTCCCTCCTCCTCTTCACGTCTAGTCGGTGGTGTGGGCGGTGCAGTGACCAGGGGTCCAGTTGGGGACGACTCGATGGTGTCTCATCGGAGTTCCATCGATCCCACAGTACCCCCACCCATTGTATGTGTATAAATAACGGTGGTGTCGTTGTGTCTTATTTTGTGTTTTTTTATTGGAACTGTTGGTTGTTGTCCTGGCGGCGCCGCTGCCGGCGACCACCGTGGCCTCGTGGACTGCTGGGGGGTCATCAATATCATGTTGATGTCGCCCTAGAGTCAAAACCCATAGCATGTGAGTGGGGTTCACTGTTTCATAAATTGTTCAATGTTTCGCTATTTTGTGTTTCTCGCCGAAAACCACCCGTCGTGGCGATACTGTCATCGACGCGGTGACATGGGGGACTGCCGGAGACCTTACCATGTCCGTCATGGAGTCTCATAGCCCCGGAGCGTCCATATCAATGATGATGAGTCGTAATGGCGGAGATACGCGTGAGTGATTTATATTGCGTCGAGTAGTTCTCAACGAGACGTAGGGCATGCACACGGCCTTTCCATGCCGTGTTGACACTCTACGAATGTTGGACCACACCCGTGAGGTTCCCTACTCGCCGGTGTATGGTCACGTTAAGTTTAGTATTGAGTCGTAATTGTTGGCGACATCGAAGTTGTGTCTCGCGTTGGTTGAACGGTTATGACGTCGTGGACACACCACCGGTCCTCGAGACTATGGTGTGATTTCACATACGACTGAGCCAAGCCTAAGACCTATAATTAGGCTTACATAGGTGTGGTTATAATACCCAAGAGAGTCACTGTGTTTCGTTGTAATTTTGGTTTGATTTACTGATTGAGTTAACGAATTGTTCGAGTCATTAAAACATTGGAAAAATACTAGGGTACCAACCTAGGTTTAGTAATGACTCGACCCACTAATTCGAGTTTTCGACCTTGTCAGGTAGCAGGAAACTCGGGGATATGCATTAGGAACGTGAGAGTGTCTACGGGTTGTGATAGTTCAGGTAAGTACACTTTTGCCCTAAAAAGCATTTGTACGTTAGTAAGTCAGTTAAGAAAATATCATGTGATTCATTTTCATTCCGTTGTGTTTGTTATTATCTACTTGTTGGCATTCCATTCCGTATTCCTTGTATGTGTGTTCTTCGCATAAGTGTGTGTCTCGAAGGTACATGCGGCCTGCACTAGAAGGGATAAAACGCGGGCACTCGTGCGCACAAGTGTTTGACCACCCCTAGTGGTTGTGTGATACCATGTACTGGATTTTTGTGGATTGTTGTGGATATTGTTGTGGTATTGTTGTGGATTTTAGACCATTTATGGCCTCTCTTGACTCGTAGAACATGCATGTTTCGATCGCTATTATTTCCAGTCTGCCTATCATGCACCTTGTTTATTTAACTTCATGTCTTTCATTTCCTGCATGATATTTAGATTGCCTTGTTTGATAATTCATGAATTACTGTTATATTCTTCTGGCATTACTTTCAATTTCTCTCTGTTGCTCATCGTCTAGTTTGTGATGGTGGGTGCAGATATAGCGGAGTGCAGTAGAGGTAAGGGACCTTGCCTAAGAGACTTTATATGAGCAGCTGGACTTGAGGAACCCTAGAGTAGGTTTTATGTTTTTGCTCTTTGTATATCGTTTCTTACTTTTGTTTTTGGGATTTTTGAACTTAGTGTTTTGGTGAGACTGGTATCATGTATATATGCTTATTGAATGGTACATGAATACCTGGGGTTTTTCCACACTTATAGAAATTCCTAATTTCCCTTTGATTGAGTTATTTCCCATTGTTATTTACTGTTTAGTCTTCTGCTGTGTATTATTGCAATAAATCTTTCATAAATTACTAAATTGATTAAATAGGAGGCTGACTAGGCTTGTCAGGTTACCGAGTGATGACTCGCGGCTTGTACTGATCTAGGCCGGGCGTACCCAATTGCACAGGGAAATTGGGGTCGTCACAGTTGGTATCAGAGCATAGGCTTTAGAATCTTAGGGACAGAGTATAGAGTTGTCTAAAAATTATGATACCAACATCACAGTTGGTATCAGAGCGCAAGGTTCTAAAGACTTTGACTCTTGATTTAAATTCATAAAACACAAGCCATTTAAACCAGTGAAAGTTAGGAACGGTTGAACTTAGAGTGGAAACCCTATGATCTTGACTTAGAATCCTAGTTGGGGAGTGGGATATGTCGGATGTGATGTTTATACATATCACGATTGTTATGTGTACTATATGGTATGCGGTAGCTATGTGTTGATCCTTAGTATTCGTTCTATGGTTCGGACGACGATGGCAGATCAGACCGGTCCGAGCGATGATAGCGGCACGTTCGGCACACGATATGCTTGCGCGGATGATGTGCACGCCTTGACACAGAAAGTCGCGATGCAGGACCAATAGCTACAAGAGATGTTACGACTGTTGAGTACATTCGTACCAGCTACCACTACACCATCGACTCCGACCATACCATTGCACCTACTATTACTCGGAGAGCAGAGACTTCGATTGCTGCGGCATCTACGACTCCGATTCCGTTAGCAGCGATTCCCGAGGGAGCAGTTACTGCGATTGGTACGCAGACCGAGGCAGAGACACCTCCATTACAGACAAAAATAGTACGAGTGATGGAGACACCGACTACGCCAGTTGTTGATGTAGAGACTAATCCAGTCACTACTCCGGTCGCTACTTTGGAGTAGAGTCCCAGAGCCACTGCTGAGACTACTTCAGTTAGGACTCCAACAAAGAGTGCGGGAGCCACTACCGAGGCTAGGTAGTGGAGAGAGTTCAAGAGGCACGACCCGTTAAAGTTCTATGGTGGTACCGATGTTAGAGTGACAGAGCTATTCTTGAAGAATCACGAGAAGGTTCACACCATCATCGCTACTGAGGAACATATGAAGGCGACTATCTCTTCATCAATGTTGCAAGGGGAGACGGATGATTGGTGGATGACAATTGTTGCTACCTGAGGCATCCCGAGCGATTGGGTTGACTTCAAGACCCAGTTTAGTTAGAAGTACTTTCCGCAGACTGTCTTTCGAGTGAAAAGGGATGAGGTCATTGCGTTGAGGCAGAGCGCAGGCGAGCCCCTGATGGAGTTTAGGGTTCAATGCTTCTTTTGGTACGAACTGGTTTGGTATATCTCATGTTCAGGTTATAATATGAGAAGACGAAATTGAGACCCTTGTGGGTAGTGTATGTGGTAGAGCAAAACAGGATGTCGACGTTGCTAAGATATTGAATCACATATAAGTATTTGTTACCCAAGGTTAGATTTTAAGACATGTGTTTAGAGCAAACGATGATGCAGTTGATTTCGAGAAGATGTAAGCCGTGTGATCGCTTATGCATTCGAGTATCCGAAAGTTTGCGAGAAGAACTGATCAACCCACGACCTTGAGTGAACTACGATCGTGTTCGCGCCGAGGATATGAGAACGTCACCGGTACGATGCTCATTCGAGTTACGTAATGATCCTGAGAGCTTGAAACACCTATTCATTCAGAGGGAGCTGAACCTGACACAAAAGCCTTGGCCTAAGTTCGTGAAGGATTACAACTTTTCGTTTTGCATAGCATCCGAGGAAGACTAACGTTGTTGCTGATGCGTTACGCTGCAAAGGATCGGATGTGGAGGTAGTCGTGTGTCAAAGGACCTACGAGCGTGGTTTACGTGAGGCAGCCGAGTTGATGAGTTTAGCGGATGTGCCAACGACTACCAGGACCTAGATACGTGGTCAAACGATGTTGCAGACCGTCTCATTTGGCATTGTGCGCGAGGGACAACAAGACGATGCGTCATACCAGCGGTGCAGTGAGATGGTGGATAGTTCAGATTGCCTAGACAAGAGTCGGTCGACAGACTCATGCTAGAGGTATCGCGGGCGACTGGGGTTTCCATTGGTGGCTGATGCGTGTGACGAGGTACATCAGGAGATTCACCGTTCTAGTTTTGTTGTATCCGGTCGACCTAAGATGTGCGCCGATATGCGACATTCTTTTGGTGGCCAGGGATGATTTCCGAGGTATCGAAGTTGTTCGAGCGTGTGACATGCCAGCGCGTAGAGGCTGGGCATCGACGACCTGGAGGACTACTACAGCCCCACCCATTTCTCGATGGAATTGGGTACATATTGATATGGATTTCGTTAGTGGTTGCCCCGATCTCCTCGTGGTCACTATAGCATCTGGGTAATTGTGGATAGATTTGCTCGAGATTTAAGAGTGCCCAGAAGTGGCAGAAGAAATACTTGACGAGTATCACGATAAGCTTCAGTATGTTTCGGGGAGATTATGGATACCTGAAGGTCTCTCCACTGAAGGGTTACGAACGGGTCGAAGTCAAGGATTGACTCACTTGGAGTGTTATCGCTCTCTCCAAGATTTGTGAAGAGGAATGGTAAAGTCGTTAGTTTGGTGTACTTATTAGGTGAATTTCGGGGACGAAATCCTAATAAGTGGGGGAGACTGTAACAACCCCAAATTTTTAACGGACTTGCGTTACACTTGTCAGGATTGTGACCCGGCTACGTGAATACTGGACAGTATTTTGAACTTCGGGAGTCGACACCGAAGTGATTTTATGATTCTTTGATTGTGTGTATTAGTATTTTAGTATTTTACGGGTTTCGAGCCGGTCGGGGTGATATTTAACTAAGTGAGGTTTCGACTAGTTAAATGGGGGATAAAAACAAGTAAAGAGTACAAATAAATGAATTTTTAATTAATTTAATTAATTTGTTGGCGAGACAAGGCGATACTACGTGCACTACGGGAGTTGGGGCAAAGCAATACGGGACGAGGAACGTCGTTTGAACGCGGGAGTTAGTTAACTGCGCGACATACGGACTACATGATGGAAATTGTTAAAGTGACACAACTCAAATGAGGAGAACCATGAGATTTGCATTAAGATGTGTGGGTGTGTTGAGATGTGATAAAGGGACAAAAGACCCATAAGGGCAACTGTTTTGAGGTGGGTGAGAAGTAAATTGGAAGGCAAAAGAGTCATTTCACACTTGTCTTATATATATAAACAAAAAAAACCTAATCCACTATTCACTCATCTCCTCCATACACACACCCGCACCTCACGTTCTCTCCCACCACCACCGCCCCTCTCCCTTGTCAGGCCAGTCACGCCTCTCGTCGGAAACCTTACCGGAGGTCAGTGATCTCTCCCTCTCATCCACTCGGTCTCTCTCTCTCTCTCTCTTGGTCTCGGGTTCTCACTCTTTCCCTCTTACTCACGGTCTCGGTCTCCCTTTCTTCTCAAGCCATGCTCCATGACCTCACTGTACTGCCGTCCTTGGCCAACCTCGGGGTGGTCGGAGGTCACTCCGTTCATCGGAAGCCTCTCTCTATCTCTCTCGATCTCTCTTTCTCTCTCTCTCTCTCTCTCTCTCTCTCTCTTCTCAAACACGTTCACAGCAGTCATGTATTTAGGCACTGCCGCCACGACTGTGCGTCCCTGGCTGACTGGCTGACATCGGAGACGACCCTACAGCCTCACCTGAAGCTCGAGGGATCTCCAAATGTGGGATAATGTGAGTCATGGTGGTGGTGCTGGCCATCCTTAGCTGCTGTGCATCTCGAACTGTAAGTGTTCTTCTCTCCTCCTCTTCATGTCTAGTCGGTGGTGTGGGCAGTGCAGTGACAAGGGGTCTAGTCGGGGACGACTCGAAGGTGTCTCACCGGAGTTCCATCGATCCCAGAGCACCCCCACCCCATTATATGTGTATAAATAACGGTGGTGTCGTTGTGCCTTGTTTTGTGTTTTTTTTATTGGAACTGTTGGTTGTTGTCCTGGCGTCGCCGTGGCCTGGTGGACTGCCGGGGGGTCATCACGATCATGTTGATGTCGCCCTAGAGTCAAAACCCGTAGCATGTGAGTGGGGTTCACTGTTTCATAAATTGTTCAATGTTTCGCTGTTTTGTGTTTCTCGCCGGAAACCACCCGTCGTGGCAGTACTGTCATCGACGCGATGACATGGGGGACTACCGGAGACCTTACCATGTCCGTTATAGAGTCTCATAGCCCCGGAGTGTCCATATCAATGATGATGAGTCGTAATGGCGGAGATACGCGTGAGTTGTTTATATTGCGTCGAGTAGTTGTCAACGCGACGTAGGGCGTGCACACGGCCTTTCCATGCCATGTTGACACTCTACGGATGTTGGACCACACCCGTGAGGTTCCCTACTCGCCTGTGTATGGTCACGTTAAGTTTAGTATTGAGTCGTAATTGTTGGGCGACATCGAAGTTGTGTCTCACGTTGGTTGAACGGTTATGACATCGTGGACACACCGCTGGTCCTCGAGACTATGGTGTGATTTCACATACGACTGAGCCGAGCCTAAGACCTATAATTAGGCTTACATAGGTGTGGTTATAATACCCAAGAGAGTCATTGTGTTTCGTTGTAATTTTGGTTTGATTTACCGATTGAGTTAACGAATTGCTCGAGTCATTAAAACATTGGGAAAATACTAGGGTACCAACCTAGGTTTAGTAATGACTCGACCCACTAATTCGAGTTTTCGACCTTGTCAGGTAGCGGGAAACTCGGGGATACGTGTTAGAAACGTGAGAGTGTCTACGGGTTGCGATAGTTCAGGTAAGTACACTTGCCCTAAAAAGCATTTGTATGTTAGTAAGCCAGTTAAGAAAATATCATATGATTCATTTTCATTCCGTTGTGTTTGTTATTATCTACTTGTTGGCATTCCATTCCGTATTCCTTGTATGTGTGTTCTTGGCATAAGTGTGTGTCTCGAAGGTACATGCAACCTGCACTAGAAGGGATAAAACGCAGGCACTCGTGCGCATGAGTGTTTGACCACCCCTAGTGATTGTGTGATACCATGTACTGGATTGTTGTGGATTGTTGTGGATATTGTTGTGGATTTTAGACCACTTATGGCGTCTCTTGACTCGTAGAACACGCATGTTTCGATCGTTATTATTTCGAAGTACCGCCTATCATGCACCTTGTTTATTTAACTTCCCTGTCTTTCAATTCGCATGATATTTAGACTGCCTTGTTTGATAATTCATGAATTACTGTTATATTTCTCTGGCATTACTTTCGATTTCTCTCAGTTGCTCACCGTCTAGTTTGTGACGGTGGGTGCAGATATAGCGGAGTGCAGTAGAGGTAAGGGACCTTGCCTAGGAGACTTTATATGAGCAGCTGGACTTGAGGAACCCTAGAGTAGGTTTTATGTTTTTGCTCTTTGTATACCGTTTCTTACTTATGTTTTTGGGATTATTGAACTTAGTGTTTTAGTGAGACTACTATCATGTATATATGCTTATCGAATGGTACATGAATACCTAGGGTTTTTCCACACTTATAGAAATTCCTAATTTCCTTTTGATTGAGTTATTTTCCTTTGTTATTTACTGTTTAGTCTTCCGCTGTGTATTATTGCAATAACTCTTTTATAAATTACTAAATTGATTAAATAGGAGGCTGACTAGGCTCGTCAGGTTACCGAGTGATGACTCGGGGCTTGTACGGGTCTAGGCCGGGCGTACCTAATTGCACAGGGAAATTGGGGCCGTCACATGTACTAAAATCAAGTTTGGTACCAAACTGAGCCTGCATGCTCTGCTATAACAATAAGTGAACTTTGATCCTTTATGTGACACAATCAGCAATGGAACTTCGTGCAATCTGACTATTTCTTGCTCATAGAGAATATTCAATCTATCAACCTTGTGTATAGCGAATACCAAAATAAATTGCGCAAAATTCGTCAGTTTGTCCACAATTACCCAGATATTGTCATGTCCGCGAGGAGATCAAGGCGAACCACTGACAAAATCTATAACAATATGCTCCCACTTCCACTGTGGAATGGGAAAAGGCTGTAGCAATCCTCCAGGTCGCCTATGCTCAGTCTTCACACGTTGACATATCTTACATGCTCGTATAAACTCCAAAACATCAACTTTCATCCCTGGCCACCAGAAGAGATGTTGCATACCAACATACATCTTAGTCCGACCCAGATGAACAGAAAAACTTGAACGATAAGCCTCCTGAAGTATCTTAGTGTGCAAATCAGCCACTAATAGAATTCATAGTCGCCCTCAATACCTCACATGCGTTTGTCGACCAACTCCAGCTTGGATAATCTGAACTATCAGCCATCTCACTGAATCATTAATACAAATCATCAATCTTTTGTCCTTCAAGAGCCACCTAATGTGAAATAGTCTGCATCCTCATCTGGCCACAAATCTGTGTCCTGGTAATAGCTGGTATATGAAAAGAACAAATCATCTCGGCTGCCTTGAGTAACGCATACTCGTGAGTCATATGACGCACTACCATATCAACATCAGATCCTCTCCTGCTCAAAGCATCATCAACTACGTTGGCCTTCCCAGGATGATACTCAAGTGAAAAGTCATAATCCTTTGGGAATTCTAACCAACATCTCTATCTCAGATTCGGCTCCTTCTGAGAGAATAAGTACTTATACCTCTTGTGATCAATGAATAGATCAAAACTTACACCATACAGGTAATGTCTCCAAATCTTCAATGAAAACATGACAACAACCAATTTTAAATCATGCGTTGGATAATTTTTCTTATGAACCTTGAGCTGTCTAGATGCATATGCAATCACCTTGCCCTCCTACATTAGAACACAACCTAGCCCAACCTTCGACGCATCACTGTAAACCACCAGATCTTTCCCTGTCTCAGGTAATGCAAGTAGTGGCGCAATCGTTAGCTTTTAATTTTGAGTAAAGAATGCCTGATCACAACTCTCATCCCAGTCAAACTTCACATTCTTCTGAGTTAGTCGAGTCATCGGTGTAGCAATCTTGGAAAAACCTTGTACAAAACGACGATAGTACCCAGCTAATCTCAGAAAACTGCGAATCTCTGTCATTGTAGTCGGAGTAGGCTAGTCAATCACTGCTCTAATCTTCGCGGGATCCACTGAAACACTGCTAGCTCCAACCACATGCCCCAAAAATCTAACCTCTGGAAGCTAAAACTCATACTTACTGAACTTGGCATACAACCTGTGGCCTCTCAAAGTCTGTAAAACTATCTGGGAATGTTTCTGGCGGCACCAATTCTACAATCCTAAATTGTGCACTGCCCAACCTAGACTTACGTTAACCTCCGAACCAGTCTAGTTGAGTCACGCAGGCCTAGTAAGCCTTTTCTTACCATTTACCATTTATTAAGCAGTTAAAAGTGAAGTTAATCAATTAATGAGTTATTAAAGATACAACGGAAGCAATTAAATCTCAAACTAAGTAATTAATATCAAGACACAAAAGTCAAGACAATCCTAGGGTATGGAAACCCCGCAACATGGATATCAATCACCATAATATGCCAATAGAGAGTATCAATAAAGTCATACATATCCAACAATCTCTTAAATGCATAATCCCCATGTTCTCAAAACGAAATAAGTAAATACTACACTAAGTAATCACCTAAAATAGCAAGGAAGAGACGCTCCGTATCCTCAGATCAAATCTCCTATCAGTGGAGTCTTTCCCTTACTGGACTGTGGATCTGCACTCGGTCAAACATAAGAATGATGAGCCCAGGTAAGTAACGCCAAATAGGAACAATAAATACATCATTTGAGATAAATAAATCAAGCAGTCAAATTCATGCAGATAGAAAGAAATGATAGGGAACGCACGAATATTGTAACGACCCATTACCTTAAGCACGTGATTAGTGTAAATCTGATGGTGATTAGTATAAATCTGATGGTAATTAATCTGAGTTAGGCTCGTGGTTTAGCCCGATTTGTCTCGATTAATGCGTGAGTGGATTGGCGTGTTGTATTATGTTTGTATGGACTGTATAAGTATGTATAAATGAATAACTGGACCAATGAAGGAATACCCAATACCATGGGTGGGTCAAGGAGGACACATATGAGACGCGAGATAGCGTTGACGCCGAGTGTTCGCGTTGGTGTAAATTACATAATTATAGACCTAATTATAGGCATAAATATATATATTTATGTATATTATGGATATGTATAAATATATATTAAAATGGAAAATAATAAAATAATAGTAAATGGTCGGGCGCTGAGTGACATGTGGGGTCATTGATGACACGCGTATGTTGTTATGTATTATTTCTTGATAGTAATTGATAATTGATAATCTATATGAGAGTCGTTTACTGAGCATGTAGGAGCTCACCCACCTTAACATTTTCAGGTATGAATGTACGTTAGGACTTAAAACTCAGGAAAGGAGAAGACCAGGGGTTTAATATATTCTCTACGGTGCAGTGAGTTTCCTGTTATATATATATATATTGTATCGCTTTATGATTTGTAATAATCAGGGTGGGAATAAGAGCTCAATACTGATGTTCATGTCGGTATTATATATCTTGTGATTTATCAAAAAAGTTTTAGATTTTCCACTGCATTTGTTTTATTTTGTTATTTAATATCAAGATATACAGGTTGTTGTCAGGAATTGGTAAAAAGGCTGCTGGCTCTAATTAGGTCTGATTTGATTTACCGGGGCTTAATTAGGGTTTCAGGCCGAATATTCTCTAATTGAGATTAGGGGATGTTAGAGTTGGTATCAGAGACAAGGTTTTACAAACTTATGTTTATTATTGGTCTCAAAGTAAGCGACAATTTTGATATAGTGTGAGATCAGAGATTGGTTAGTAAAACTTGGCATGATTATTCCACTGATTAGTTGATGGAATAACTTTGATACAGTGAGTATCATAGACTAAAGTTATCACTTTCGAATTGGTTTCGAATGGTGTGATAGAATTCATAAAGATTGATGACTAAAGTTGTACCTATATATTAAAATGGAAATTTAGGTTAACTGACTTGGAGATTGGTTATCAAGTCAGGGATAACCTAGGACTAAATGAATGGTTTTATCGATGTTTTGGGGGGTAATGAAAGATAAAAGCTTGAGATATGTATTTTGAGTTGATATTATATCTATGCGACAGATATAGCTGTACTGTCTTGTCTAGGAATGCATCTGAAAGTCTTATCTCACATCTATGACTTGGTAAGTCAAAGGAAAAGGGATGATGAGTTTTGGGAACCTGAACTTCATAGATAATGAGATAAAGGAAGACAGTGAAATGATAATAAGATGGTTTGTATCCATCTATTTCTCAGGAGATGAGAATATGTATATATTGAGGGTTAGGGTTTGTGGAACCCTGAATTCAAATGAAATAGATATGGAAAAGAGATGAGTTATAAATAACTCTTTCATTGAGTAGTATCTAATGGTCTTGATTCTCACTAATATTGTCTGATGAAAAATAGTCAATGTTGAAGGAATAATGGGTTCTAGACTTAGAGACATAGGTAAGATGAAATGACCATAAAAGATGAAAGAAATATGAAATGATAGACAATGAAACTCTAAGGTGATGAGTCACTTTGATTAGAAAATATACTAGTGTTGAGACTAGTGGAGTTTGATGAAAAGTTATTCAATGAGGAAAATAGTGATGAATGTGTTGGACTAAGTGGTTAGTCACTCTAACTCCGACCGGGATTTTGATGGAAACAAACAAGGTGAAAATGTACTAATTAATATCAAGTGTATTTCAGTTTTTATTAAAGGATGCAAAACAACACATCACGAGTATTTAAGTCATATAAGTTCAAGACTCGGCATTCATGAAAGAACGAACATGAAAGATCAAACAACAATTTGTAATTTTGATGTAAGGTATTCAAATTCTTTCACGCAAGCCAAATGCATTAGTCCATGCATATCAAGTTTCTTAAACTAATTTTCAAAAGTCATGAGGTAACTTGGAGTTTCAAAATGAAATTTTAACACATGACTAGGTCTATGAGTTTAAACAATGTGAGATTGTGTGTCAATGGTCATTTGTATATTGAAGATCATTGTTGAAGTTTTCAAAACTGAAAAACTTGTTTTTGAAAGGAAAAACTGCAAATTTGCAGAAAAGTCCCTCGCACATTATGAAACTGTGATTTTCCATTTTCGGGATTTGTAAAATTATCCAGACAACCCAATTAGGCTTAATGACCCATAATAAACATGTATAACATGTTATATTAGGGTTGGTTGGGTCCCGAACGTGTTTAAGGGTCGCTAACACAAAGGGATAAAATATTTATTTTGAGCTCCCTGTAGTTAGTGCGCTAATGCTGCCATTAGCGCGCTAAGTGCAGAGTTAGCGCGTTAGGTCTCAACATTAGCGCGCTAATTGCCCACCTGACAGCTTTTTTAAAAAGCTGAAAAATGAACTTTAATTTGAATTCTTGATGAATTCTGGACCTTTGGATCCCTAGAACGGTCACAAACTGTCATAATGGGATACCTAACACTATAAAACTACCAAGAACATGGTTTTCTCATAAGGAACAAACACACTCAAAAGCTCAAAATACACAAAGAGAAGAACTTTGATTTTTGTGAAGGAGACAAAGGAGATTCTTGTTACTGTCCACTAACTCCAAAATCCAGCACTTTTGAGGATTCCAAAGGAGTACAAGAATCTCTTCAAAGCTGATCTCCCTTGTCATCTTCTTGGTTGTAAGAAAGTCCTTTTTCTAGCATCTTTACTTGTACTTAATCTACATAGTTTTGTGTGTTTAACTTAAAAATCAGTTTGTTGTGTGTTTGAACACCTTCATCTTGGGTTTTGCACTTAAACTCATTTTATCAAACCCTAAGATTGTTTTTGAACAAAAGTTTTGCACTTAACCTTGATTTTGTTAAACTATTGTTCTTGGCTTTGAAATCGATTTTGCACTAATCAATTAGATTTTAAAACAATTTCACACTTGGGATTTGCAACAAAATCAGCGACATATTTTGCATATTTCATTCATTCTCATACTTGCATGCATTAGAGTTGATAGGCTCTATGAGGCTTGCTAGTGTTTGAATTTGATACACTTTATATTGTAAAGTGTACTTCATTATTTTCTAGCAAATTGTTGTAGTTGTATGATTGTAAGACTTAGTGAAATCTAAGTCAAAGGGGAAGACCTAGTTGAGGCTAGGCACAAACTCTAGTTGCGACTAGATAGGAAGTCCTAATTGTAATTAGACATTCTAGGCTTGTATGCTTAGGTTGTAACACTTATTTGGAATATAAGTGAGGGTTTAAAAATCCTAACCGGGGAGGTTAGGTGGTGGATGTAGATCATTAGATCGAACCACTATAAATAGTGTGTCGCTTTCCATCTCTTCTATCCCGTTCACTTGCATAGCGTAGACATTCGTTGTTATTTGTGCATACAAATTTTTTTAAAAAGGCAATAACCTCTCGACACACCCTATTCACCCCCCTCTTGGGTGTGGTTTCAATTGGTATCAGAGCGGGTTATTGCTCAAAGCATTGCTAACGTATCTTTGAGTGTTTTTGTGCAAGGATGCAAAGTCTAGATCCGGCTCGCCTTAGGGAAGGTAACTCCTCGAGTAGGCCTCCGTATTTTGATGGAACCAATTACGCTCATTGGAAAGTGAGGATGAAGTTTTACATAAAAGCACAAAATAGATTCTTGTGGGACGCAATTGAAAATGGCTACACTCCACCAGACAAGCCGTTGAAAGAGTACACCGCCGAGGAGATCAAGAGTGAGCTCTCAAATGATCAAGCCATGAATCGCTTATTTTGTGCATTAAGCGAAAATGAGTTCAACCGAGTGAGTGCTTGTCAAACGGTCAAGGAAGTATGGGAAAAGCTTGAGGTCCACTATGAAGGTACCATGCAAGTAAAGAAGACAAAGTTGAGGATCCTTGAGGGACACTATGAGACCTTCCGAGTTGGATCCGATGAAGATATCGCCACCGCCATCACACGGTTCACTAAATTATTAAATGAGATCAAGAATCTTGGAAAGCATTATGATCAAGAGACATCGATATACAAATTCCTTAGAGGCTTGCCTAAGGAATGGGATGCCAAGAAGTATGCTATCCAATCGGCACAAAATCTTGGAGACTACACATTCGATGCATTGTGTGGAGAGTTAACGGTCCATGAATTCGAACTCAAAGACCGAGCAAGATTGGAAGCATTAAGTGGAGGTACAAAGAGTTCAAGAAAAGAGATCGCGTTGAAGGCAAATAGCTCCCCTAGTGCATCGGTAGAGATCATTGAAGATGAAAAATCTTGTGATGACAATGATCTTGAGGAGGAAGTAGCCATGCTTTCAAGAAAGCTCAACAAGGCCATATACAAGCGAGACAAGTATAAGAAGAAGTTTCGAAGTGGAAGCAAGGGAGGAAAGTTAAACGAAACCATATGATTTGGTTGTGGCAAACTGGGTCACATCAAGGCGGATTGCAAATCTAAGAAGGTGTTTGACAAGAAGAAAGGAAAGAAGAGCTTCAAGGCAACTTGGGATGACTCATCATCATCAAGTTCGGAATCCGAATCGGAGAGTGAAAAGGCAATACTTTGTCTTATGGCACAAGGCGAGGTAAATTCTAACCCTTTTAACTTTGATGATATTGATGATTTGGATAATGCTCCAAATCTTGATGAACTTAGGAAAGAGTTGGAAAAGAAGGTCAAAAAGAACAAACAACTCAAAAAGAGCCTAACCATAGCAATTAGTGAGATAGAGTCACAAAATGAGACCATTAATGATCTCCAAAATAACTTGAATGAAGTCATAGAGGAAAGAGATGCCTTAGTCAAGGAAGTAGAGGACTTGACTAGCACGGTGCATAAGTTCACCAATGGCAAAGAAATGTTTGACATGATGTTGGGAGCACAACGTTGTGCACTCAACAAAAGGGGCATAGGTTATAGAGCAAACTTGTTAAGTTATAAGAAATTACTAAATGATGATCGTAGATGTTCAAAGTGCAATAGGTCTCATGTGGTGGGGAAATGTGCCTTACAAAAGGCCAAAATGGGTAGACTAGCATGGGTAGTTAAAAATGTTTATGACACTAACTTTCTCAGACCCAAAGGTGTTTGGGTACCAAAATCTAGTGTGTTTCCCATTGTGTAGGATGCAAGGAAGAGCACCCTATGGTACTTAGACAACGGGTGCTCAAGACACATGACCGGAGATGCACATCAATTCATTGAGCTAAAGCGGCATGATAGTGGAAAGGTTACATTTGGAGACAACAACAAAGGAAGAGTTATTGGTCTCAGAACCGTCGGTAACCATTCACTTTCTATTTCTAATGTTTATCTTATTGATGGTTTGAAACATAACTTGCTTAGTGTTAGCCAATTGTGTGACAAAGGATTTCATGTTATGTTTGAATCATCGAAATGCATTGTTAGGAATGAGAAGCATGAAACTTTGTTTATCGCATATAGAGATAAGAATGTTTATGCCATCAACTTTGATGAGATGAATATGCAAAATGTTTCATGTTTGAGTGCACAAAGTGATTGTGATGCATGGTTGTGGCACCGTAGACTAGGACATTCTAGCATGGAAAATTTGTCAAAATTGACTAAGCATGATTTAGTTAAGGGCCTACCCAAATGCACCTTTAAGAAAGATAATGAATGTGAACCTTGTATCCTTGGTAAACAAGTGAAATCGTCATTTAAGACGAAAGTAACAAGTAATGTGACTCGAGCCTTAGAACTTATCCATATAGATTTGTTCAGACCTACCCAAACACAAAGTCTATGAGGTAAATCATATTGTTTTGTCATTGTTGATGACTTTACAAGGTATACATAGGTGTATTTTCTATCTCACAAGCATGAAGTGTTTGATGTGTTTGTAAAGTTTTGTGCTTTAGTAGAGAATGAAAATGGATACAAAATCACCATCATTAGAAGTGATAGAGGTGGTGAGTTTGTAAATAGGAACTTGGAGGATTTTTGTGATAAACAAGGTTATACACACCAATTATCCTCTCCTAGAACACCCCAACAAAATGGAGTTGTTGAAAGAAAAAATAGAACACTCCAAGAGATGTGTAGGACTATGCTAAATGAGTACAACATAGCTAAGCACTTTTGGGCCGAAGCCATTAACACGGCATGCTATGTTATAAATAGAGTAAATGTCCGAAAGCAAGTGAAAAGACTCCTTATGACCTATGGAAAGGCCGAAAACCCAACATAAGTTATTTTAAGGTGTTCGGTTGCACTTGTTGTGTTCTAAATGATAGGGATCAATTAGACAAATTTGGCCCAAAGTCTAAAGTATGCATTTTTCTAGGGTACTCCACACATAGCAAAGCATATAGGGTGTTTAATAGATCAACCAAAACCATAGAAGAATCTATTCATGTGAAATTTGATGAAGTAGATCCCAAAGTTAAGATAATGCAAAATCTTGAAAAATTGAGGATTGATGATGAAGATGACGGCACTCTAGGACAAACTTCAAATAGTCAAGAGCTTGAGGCAAACAAGGAATCCGAAACAAGTGTGCCTAAGAATTCAAGACTCCTCATTGGCCATTCTTCTCAACAAATCATAGGTGATCTAAACAAAGGAATAATCACTAGGTCAACATTGCATAGAGATGAATGACACTTAGCCTTTGTGTCACAAACTGAGCCCACCAAGATAGATGATGCCTTAGGAGATGAGTTTTGGGTAATGGCTATGCAAGAAGAGCTAAGCCACTTTGTTAGGAACAAAGTATGGACACTAGTACCTAGACCTAAAGACCACACAATCATAGGTATCAAATGGGTTTTTAGAAACAAAAAGAATGAAAAAGGTGAAATTGTGAGAAACAAGGCTAGGTTGGTTGCACAAGGCTATAATCAAGAAGAAGGAATTGATTATGAGGAAGCCTTTGCACTCGTAGCAAGACTAGAAGCAATTCGTATGTTACTTGCTTATGCTTGCTACAACGGGTTTCTACTATACCAAATGGATGTTAAAAGCGCATTTCTAAATGGGTTCATCCATGAAGAAGTATATGTAGAACAACCACCGGGCTTTGAAGATCATGAACATCCAAGCCATGTCTATCATCTTCAAAAAGCCTTGTATGGACTAAGACAAGCCCCTAGAGCTTGGTATGATAGACTTAGTGCGTTTTTACTTGAGAAAGGATTCAAGAAAGGAACACTAGATCCCACTTTGTTCATTTTGATCAAAAAACATGATATGCTACTTGTTCAAATCTATGTTGATGATATCATTTTCGGGTCATCCAACACACGTTTATGTGATGAATTCTCATCATTGATGACAAATGAATTTGAAATGAGCATGATGGGTGAACTAACATACTTTCTAGGCTTGCAAATAAAGCAATCTAAACATGGTATTTTTATAAATCAAGCAAGGTATGTGAGGGACATGTTGAAGAAGTTCAAATTTGAAAATCTGAAAGCATGTGACACTCCTAGTAGTTCTACTATCAAAATGGACAAAGATCAACTAGGAAAATCTATAGATCCTAAACTTTACCGTGGAATGATAGGTAGCCTCCTATATTTTACCGCTAGTAGACCCGACATTATGTTTAGTGTGTGCTTATGTGCTAGATTTCAATCTGATCCTAAAGAGTCCCACTTAAAATGTGTAAAGCGCATATTTTGATATCTGAGTGGAACATAAGACTTAGGATTGTGGTTCAACAAAACCAAGAGTTTTGAACTCCGAAGCTTTGTTGATTCTGATTATGCGGGAAGTCTAGTTGATAGGAAAAGCACTTCCAAATTTTTCCATTTGCTAGGAAACTCACTTATCTCATAGTTTAGCAAAAAGAAAAATTCCGTGGCTTTATCTACGGCGGAAACCGAATATGTGGCTGCCGGGAGTTGTTGTGCTCAAATTCTATACATGAAACAACAACGTAAGGATTATCAAATCCTAGTTGGGTGTTCTGAAATTTATTGTGATAACACAAGTGCAATAAACATATCGAAAAATCTGGTGTTATACTCTCGAATTAGGCACCATTTTCTTCGTGATCATGTTCAAAAGGGCGATGTTAAACTCGTCCACGAGCCCACAGAGGACCAACTAGCCGATATATTCACTAAGCCTTTACCTAGAGATCAATTTTCCAAGATTCGGCGTGAGTTAGGCATGGTTCGAGAATCGGACCTTCTACACATGTTTTAGCTGTTCTAAACCTCTTTATATGGTATTTGTGAAGTGCCCAAGAAGTTTGAGGTGAATCGGAGATGTATGTCAAAAATCCAAAAATTTCATGTACAAAATTTCCAGAGAGAAATTAGCGCGCTAATAAGGGGAATTAGCGCGCTAATAGTTGAGTGACCAAAAATTTCTAGGGGGAAATTAGCGCGCTAATTCCAGCCATTAGCGTGCTAATGATGTACTGGCCCAGAATACAAATTGACCCATTAGCGCGCTAATTCTGCCATTAGCGCGCTAATGACGCTCAGCCAGGGGTTTATAAATTAAAATTTACCCTAACTTTTCACTCACCTCCCACATCTCTCCTCTCATCTCATCGTCTCCACCATGATCTCGCCACGTTCAAGTAAAATCCTCACCTTTCTTTGTCAATTTTTTCAATTTCGTTGTTTTCTCCACCACGAACTCTCCATTTTTCCCCAATGTCGACTCGCCGCACCTCCGCCCGTCCCTCTTCCCGTCCCGCCGCCACCACCAATCCCCGTCCAACCGCCCCCACCACGTCTCGTCCTACCCAAGCCACGTCCTCTCATCGTCCATCACGACGTCATGTCGTTCAACCATCTTCCTCCTCCAATAGTGAGTCTGAATCCTCACAACCCGCCCCCACTCCCGCGAATGCCCCACAACGCCAAGTCCGTCCATGAGTCCATATCGGTTCTCGAATCAGTGGCTCCCCGGCTAACGGATGCCAAAATCCTAAGACCTGCCGTTGTCGATTTTTCTTTCTTTGATAGGGCTCATCTCCCAATTTGGGAGATTTTCGATACGGCGGGATGGACTACTTTTTATGCCCACAACACTAACTACAACCCCCCATTAGTTCGAGTTTTCTATTCCAATCTTGAAACAACGACCCATTTTGTCCTACGTTCATCCGTTGGTGGCCGATCCATTGAGATCACACCTGAAAATCTCGCTCAACGGCTTCAACTTCCATTGCACCCTCCTACCACTACGGTTGTGTGCAAATTTCTCAGTTGGCTGTTTGATCGCCTTGAAGTCCTTAATTCCTTCCTTCGGCCAAAAAGAACTTTAACGGTATATCCTACTGGTATAACGGATACCGACTTTAAACTCATACCCCACGTACTTCATAAATTCCTTCACAAAGTTATTCTTCCTCGAGGTGGGAGTAAGAACTATGTCACTCTCCTTGACATGTTTGTCCTTGGGCATTTATTTTGAGCCATTCCTCTCAACCTGCCCTACATTATCATTGGTTATATGACGAGCTCGTGCAGCTCGGGTCGTCATCTTCCTTATGCACATATTATCACATCCTACTTGGAGTCCGCCCAAGTGGATCTTGCATTAGGAGGTCGTCCCCTCACTGTCTATGACACCATCGACATGGCCACTCTGAAGGCCATGAAGTATCGCTACATGCGCGACAGGCAGTGGTGGACACGGGAAGATGCCATCCCGGACGCTCAGTATTACGGCGGCTATGAGTCTCCATTGCCTACGGACCCTCCAGTTGCTCCTTTTGAAGCGCCCGACTACTTGGAATATAGCTACAGTTTTGGCGATGCTGACAATGCTGACGATGAAGGCTTTGCTGGAAATAATGACCATGATAGCGATGAAGAAGCACGTCACGACTCTGCAGTTCCGCCCCCACAGCAGCAGCACTATGAGACACCACAGCCTCCACCTCCTTCTACGTTTGGCGGATTCACGCCTCCACCGAATATGTCTCCCTCGTCGGCGTACGTCTCTGCACAGCTGGGGTACCGGCACACCTACATGACTCAGACCTTCGCTGCCGTCGAGGCGAGTATCCAGCATCAGAATGATAGGCTTCGTCGTCTCGAGGGTCAGTTGCTCCCAGCTTACACCACGCGTAATGACCGTGCCTCCAGCTCTGCACGTCCACCATCGTCCTCGACGAGGAGTGTTTAGACTTCTTATGGATCGATAGGCATTAGGTTCCATTTGGTCGTCTTTTAGGTGTATAGAGATATTATATGTAGGTGAGCATTAGGCTCAAAACTGTTAGACTTTGATGTTCTAAATATTTTTCTTTTGCTCTTGTTTAAGCCACAACTATGTTCTCATTCCTTTATGCTATCTATATCATGAATTTTTTTTGCGTATCTCTGAGTTTATATATGGCTTTTTCTTGCTTCACTGTGATTTATCATATCTGATTGTGTACCGCTTCCGTCTATTGTCATTTGATATGCATAGAGTAAGGGGGAGCGTATATGTTCTCATATTGATTCTATTATGCATCATTGTATTCTATAAACGGGGGAGTTTGGCCCCGCTTTTTGATGTTATCAAACGGGGGAGAAAATGTGGTTGAACTTGAAAATGTTGATGTGTTTGAACTTGCATAAATGAAATGTATAATCTTGAATGCGATATACACTTAGATTATGCTTTACACTTTTAAAGTTCACATTGTTTGTTATCATCAAAAAGGGGGAGATTGTTGGACTAAGTGGTTAGTCACTCTAACTCCGACCGGGATTTTGATAGAAACAAACAAGGTGAAAATGTACTAATTAATATCAAGTGTATTTCAGTTTTTGTTAAAGGATGCAAAACAACACATCACGGGTATTCAAGTCATACAAGTTCAAGACTCGACATTCATGAAAGAACGAAGACGAAAGATCAAACAACAATTTGTAATTTTGATGTAAGGTATTCAAATTCTTTCACGTAAGCCAAATGTATTAGTCCATGCATATCAAGTTTCTTAAACTAATTTTCAAAAGTCATGTGGTAACTTGGAGTTTCAAAATGAAATTTTAACATATGACTAGGTCTATGAGTTTAAACAATGTGAGATTGTGTGTTAATGGTCATTTGTATATTGGAGATCATTGTTGAAGTTTTTAAAACTGAAAAACTTGTTTTTGAAAGGAAAAACTGCAAATTTTCAGAAAAGTCCCTCGCACATTATGAAACTGTGATTTTTCGTTTTCGGGATTTTTAAAATTATTCGGACCACCCAATTAGGCTTAATGACCCATAATAAACGTGTATAACATGTTATATTAGGGTTGGTTGGGTCCCGGATGTGTTTAAGGGTCGCTAACACAAAGGGATAAAATATTTATTCTGAGCTCCCTGCAATTAGCACGCTAATGTTGCCATTAGCGCGCTAAGTGCAGAGTTAGCGCGCTAGGTCTCAGCATTAGCGCGCTAAGTGCAGAGTTAGCGCGCTAGGTCTCAGCATTAGCGCGCTAATTGGCCACCTGACAGTTTTTTTAAAAAGCTGAAAAACGAACTTTAATTTGAATTCTTGATGAATTCTGGACCCTTGGATCCCTAGAATGGTCACAAACTGTCACAATAGGATACCTAACACTATAAAACCACCAAGAACATGGTTTTCTCACAACAAGGAACAAACACACTCAAAAGCTCAAAATACACAAAGAGAAGAACTTTGATTTTTGTGAAGGAGACAAAGGAGATTTTTGTTGCTGTCCACTAACTCCAAAATCCAGCAATTTTGAGGCTTCCAAAGGAGTACAAGAATCTCTTCAAAGCTGATCTCCCTTGTCATCTTCTTGGTTGTAAGAAAGTCCTTGTTCTAGCATCTTTACTTGTGCTTAATCTACATAGTTTTATGTGTTTAACTTAAAAATCAGTTTGTTGTGTATTTGAACACCTTCATCTTGGGTTTTGCACTTAAACTCATTTTATCAAACCCTAAGATTGTTTTTGAACAAAAGTTTTGCACTTCACCTTGATTTTTGTTAAACTATTGTTCTTGGCTTTGAAATCAGTTTTGCACTAATCAATTAGATTTTAAAACGATTTCACACTTGAGATTTGCAACAAAATCAGCGATATATTTTGCATATTCCATTCATTCTCATACTTGCATTCATTAGAGTTGATAGGCTCTAGGAGGCTTTCTAGTGTTTGAATTTGATACCACTTTATATTGTAAAGTGTACTTCATTATTTTCCAGCAAATTGTTATATTTGTATGATTGTAAGACTTAGTGGAATCTAAGTCAAAGGGGAAGACCTAGTTGAGGCTAGGCACAAACTCTAGTTGCGACTAGATAGGAAGTCCTAATTGTAATTAAGCATTCTAGGCTTGTATGCTTAGATTGTAACACTTATTTGGAATATAAGTGAGGGTTTAAAAATTCTAACCGGGGAGGTTAGGTAGTGGATATAGATCATTAGATTGAACCACTATAAATCGTGTGTCGCTTTCCATCTCTTCTATCCCGTTCACTTGCATAGCATAGACATTCGTTATTATTTGTGCATAAAAAAATTTTAAAAAGGCAATAACCTCTCGACACACCCAATTCACCCCCCTCTTGGGTGTGGTTTCAGAATGATGATAAGAACCTTGTTGAGGTTAGGTAATTACCAATTATTCATACTTCATGAATAATTATGAACTATAAAATTTTAGATATGTGCTAGTTTATATTGAAATAGTGAGAAAGAAATTTATCAGTATGGTTGTGGGGTAGCCGCATATACTGAAAGTAAGGTAAGAAAGAGGTTTATTAGTGTTGTTGCGATGTAACTGCACGCACTAATAGTATGATAATACGGAAGTCTGTCACTATAGTTGGGATATAGTTGCACATACTGAAGGCAGAATAGAAAGGGCTTATTAGTGTTATTGTGGATAACCGCACTTACTAATAGAGCAATAAAGATAAGGGAATAATGATGTGGTAAAACCATACATAGAGAAATGAAATGTGATTTACTAGATTGATGTGTAGATCAATGTGGGATATAAGGAAATGATGAAATTATACTAAAAGCGAATAGCTACAACAAGAGATGAGAGTTGAAGGATTTGCGAGAAATTTATGTTGTTGGTCAACTCTATCTTGTTTGAGGAATTAGAATCACTTTTAGGGTAAGGGTAAAGTGAAAATGAAAGTGGAAAGTGAGTAGCAATTGCATAAGCTTAAGGACTGAAAAGGTCAAGGGTAGAGGTTTAACATCAAATCATTTAAGAATTTTTTGAGGCATTAATACAAAAAGATTCACAGATATGACACTTTTTTCATCAGAGATATCTGATGTAGATAAGAAGTGTACCGTTTAAATAAGTTGAGAAAAACATAACAGTGAGCTAGTGAGGTGTTTAATTTGGTCTTGGACTAGTATTGTCTAAATTGGGGAGAATGAGTTGTTAATAAAGTAAAGGATTGGGAATTCAGAGAATGATGTACAATACTGGGAATTAATAGGTAAGCAGTATATTAAGAGGTTGGTAATGACTGCGATCTATCATGGAAAATGTTGAAATTTATAAATTCTACGAATAAATAATTTGTAGAAGTACAGTAATCACTTGAAATTCAAATGGTTTGGGTTGTGTAAACTGATAATAGGTTAGAAATGGGAAGTCAAACTTGATGAACGAGACTTGTGTTATTAAGATTTCGACAAGGTTGTTTATATGAATTAATTGAAATCTTGTCACAACTTAAGTAGGAATTCATCAAATTACTTGAATTTTTGATACCAAACCAATGGCCAATTCTATTGTACTTGAGGTAATATGAAAATTTTGAGTTTGAGAACTCAATTTGAGTGATAAATTAATGGGAAGTGAATCCCGAAGGAATAGCGATTTCCCAAAATTGACAACTCAAGTGTTTAATTAAACGAAAACAATAGTTCGCAATAGTTGATTAAGATTTGGTTATCATGGAGTAAAAATCAGAATTTAAGAGTATATGATCAAGCGATGGCTTGATAATGTGAAAGATTATGGTGTAAACCATATAAACTCACTACAGCTCATGCCATGTTTAATAATGGAAAGATGTAAAGTTGTTGAACTATATTAAGATAAGGTCATCATTAAGTTGATAATGATGATGAATACAAAAATAATTGAAACTGTATCAAAATCACAAAATATTATCGTAGAATTATGTGAACTCTGACGATAAATTGGGGTATACCAAAAGTTGTAGGTGCAATGGATAAGTTTCAACTATAAACCTCTAAGATATGTGTGTAGAATTTAAATTATGAATCAAGGGACTTGACTGAGATTAAGACAATTAAAGAATTGTCTTATATTCAACACAAAGATAGAAAAGTGGTTAAATGTGGAATGATTGAAGCATACAAACAACTTATACAAAAAGTTGTGATATAATTGTATTGTATGATCAATTAACTTTAGAAAGGAATAACTTTAGAAGGATATGAGGATGAGTTGTACATGATACAAAGGATGCCTTGAGAAAATTGAAATGTAGTTTGACTACAATAGTTGCTTGATTATACTTGGATTAAGAAAAAGTTGGAGGTTAATCCAAAATTTTTCTCTGTGTAGTTGTCTATTGACACAATGAAGCAAGGGATTGTAGTAAATATATTTGATATAATTTAGAGGAACTAATATGAAACAAGGGTGTTGGTAAGAGTACCAAACTATTGTAAGGCATCAACTGATAATGAAAAGTTGAAGATATGTATTTCAAATGATGAATGAAATAAATTGCAAGAATAAGTCTTAGAGGAAAGACTTGAAATGATAAGATAGGGATGAGGAACCCAATATTAGTATAGATTCAGTTGATTAGAGAAAATGTGCAAGTTCATTCATTCATTAAGAGGTTTTGAAGTACAGTTGTATCATATACAAGGGTTTGAAGGGTATGAATGTCATTTAGTTATTTCTAATATTGGAAGATCTTAGGGACTGAATAATAGATGAAAATTTTAGAAAACCAGTGAAACTGGTAACATATGATTTAAGGGAAGCTTCAAACTATGAGAGTTTGAAGAGCATAATTATGCCAGAGTGAAATAAATTTGTGATGTAATGAGTTATTATAATGGAAAAATAATATATTCATTCTGAGGAATTACCCATATAAAGTGATTGATGATGGTTAATACTTGAATGAAAGAAAGGGGTATGCAGTGTAATTATAATAGAAACTTCTCAATATTTTCTCATCAGAGGGATAGATAATAGTTGATGAATGAATGAAGTCCTGCGCAAACATATCGTCAACTGAGAGGTTGGAATTGATAATTATCGATCATTTCTTTGAAGTTTAGAAGGAGACTGAACTCAGTGAATGAATGAATTAATGGATGATGAGATTGATTAAGAAATCTAATTGGAACTACTCAATGTGTTAGAGATTAATTATGAATGAGTAGTGTCCAGATTAGATATTCTAATGGAAATTGTGCTGGACGTATTAAATTTTTAAGATGAAGTCCTGATTTAGGTGAAAGGTTAGGCAAGAATCATCTTGAATATCTCATGAATATCTTTATATTATTAATATATGTAATGCCATATCATATTTGGGTATATGAACGAATTATAAATGGGTTGAGATAATGATATATAGGGAGATTATAAAGAGATATGAGACGTATTCAGTATGTGATATTGAGTAGTGAAATCTAAAGAGTTAGGTAGATTCTTGTCTATACCTGATAAAAGAAACGAAATACGAGTATAGATTTTGTGATGTGAATAAGACATCAACACAATGATAATTTGAGTTGTAGTTGATGAGGGAAGCTAGTTTGCAAGATTCTTATTAGTAAGAGCATGTGTTATGTTTGAAAGGATGAAGCAAAATATTTGTATGGTAGATGTGAGATGGTATAATATTAAAATGTTCCGGATAGAGATACGAGACTTGCTTCCATTGAGGGAAGAAGTTATTGATATAAATTGAAAACCAGTCTCAATCTCAATACAATATATTCCTTTGTGTTGACGAAGAGATTGTGTTACTAATCTTATTTTGACGAGTATGATTGAACTTGAGTCTCATCATGATAATCACTGAAAGAATCAATTTACCTGTGTGAGTTTCTCTAATGATCTTAGTAATCCGAGGGGTTACAGAATGAAGTATGCTATTTCTTATCCTACCATAGGGGTGAGAGATAAGAATGGGAGATACTGTACTAGAATGAATGAAGTAATAAAGAACTACACAGAGAAAATAGAGCAGACTAGGTAATGTATAACTACAATATAATGGAAATGAATAATATGAGGTTAAAGTTGTAGTATATAGATTGAAGAAATATATAAGTTTCAAGCAAGTATCGAAAGAGATTTATGAGAATGTGGTATGGTTGACCTTGCCATTCACTAATGGGTTGAATGGAGGTAGGAGACATACATATGTTAACCTTGATGTAGGAGACATGATGATTGTCGACCTTGTCGTTCAGTCATGAGATGAACGGAGGTAGGAGGCACGATACTGTTGATACTGAGTAGATTTGTCAATGCTTGGCTATAACAATCTTTAAGAAAAAGAGCAAACGTGACAAATATCATAGGTTGTTGGAGGTATCAAAAGATAAAATGTATCTTTTGGAAAATCTCACCTATGAACAGGCTTAGCACATTCGGATGGAACTAAATTATTCTTCAAAGTAAAGTTGAGATAAACTTTGTGCTAGTAATCGGGTGGTGCAACCATATATACTAGATAAGCAAGGACTGAGAAAGCTAAGGAATGAGATATATAATAGAATAGTGAACTCTATTACTCTTCGAAATCATTGGTGACTTGTACGTACCTTTAATTTCGAGGAAGAAATCGTTGCTAAATTGGGGAGACTGTAATGACCCGTTACTTTAAGCACGTGATTAGGGTAAATCGGGATGGTAATTAATCTAAGTTAGGCTCGTGGTTAAGCCTGATTTGTCTCAACTAACGCGTGAGTGGATTGGCATGTTGTATTGTGTTTGTATGGACTGTATAAGTATGTATAAATGAATAACTGGACCAATGAAGGAATGCCTAATACCATGGGTAGGTCAAGGAGGACACACATGAGACGTGAGATAGCGTTGAGGGCGAGTGTTCGTATTGGTGTAAATTACGTAATTATAGGCGTAATTATAGGCATAAATATATATTTATGTATATTATGGATATATATATATAAATATATACTAAAATGGAAAATAATAAAATAATAGTAAATGGTCGAGCACTGAGTGACATATGGGGTCATTGATGGCACGCGTAGGTTGTACAGTGATGTGCATGCCTGAGGGGAGCTCGTTGGAGCGCACACCGGAATTGTAGCCGTGCCATATCGATAAATATATATTTATATATAAATTAGTATATATAATATATATATATATATAATAAATCAGGAAAATGTGAAAAGACCAAAAAGGGCTTTTAGTTGAATTGAAAAAATGGATGAACAAAAGGGTAGTTTGGTCATTTCGCTAGTTAACTGCCTCTTTCTTCCTTAAATCGCGATCGAAGAAATGAGAAAAAAAGACAGAGAAGGAGATCGGGAGGAGGAGGAGGAGAACTCGGGAGCTCAAGGAACGTTTTGTGGTTGACGTCAGGGTCGAGGTAAGCTTGTGATATTGTTTTCTCAACGTAGCTGTTGTTGTTCCTGTCGAGTGGTTGTTGTGCGTTGTTGGGTGTTTTGGTTATTGCGATGGTGAGGAGCTCAGCCATGGCAGAAGCCATGGCCGAGGGTGGAGACGGCAAGGGAGTAGTCTCCCTTGCCAAATCGAGTTGTGGTTGGGATTGGGAGCCAACCCCAATCGAAGAAGAAAAAAAAAGAAACAGAGTAGCAACTCTGTTGTTGTTGGAGGTAGAAGACGAGCCGAACCCGGTTCAGGGCAAAAAGAAAAGAAAAAAAAGAAATAAAAAGGAAAAGAAATTCTAGAAAAATTCAGAAAAATAGGAAAAAATAGTATTTTGACCAAATAAGTAGAAATTGAGGGATTTCTATGAAAAATGAGGAATTTGAAAGTCAGAGGAGACTTTATACTGGGGTTTTTTACCTTGAAAAACGTGAAATGGTCAAAATAGGTTAGAAACTAGGTTTCAGAATTTCGAATTTAAATGGGACTAGATTAGGAGTATTAATAAATGAATATTAGACTAAAGTTGATGACAATTGGTCTACGTTAGGTAATGAACCAATGTGGAAAGAGGTTGAGGACTCTAGGGAGTCGTACAAGTCGGTGAAACATACGAAGCTCAGGATAGGTAAGTGGGACTCGTACTTTTGATCAATTATGCAATGTAAAATAGTATTATTAGAGCACGCAGTGTTCAGGATGGGGAATAGGGTAATGTACCATTTGTTTTACATAAACTGTTTTGAAATGAAAAATGAATTCAGAAAAAGGTTTGATGGGACAGATTGGCGCGGGGTTTAGAATTGTGGTGGAGTTTCTAACCATCACCGCACCACAGTGACTTGGGAATCATCCCGAACAATGCTTTCCATTTGAGTTAGCAGCTCATTAGTCATAAACCAATCAGATGAGCAGTGATTGGTTTAGTGATGATGAGGGAGTGCGAATCTAGGTTTTATGAGTTGGCGGCTCATTGATAAGAACTGTTTAGATGCCCAATGATTAGTTCTTGAAGATGTGAGGAGCGACTCAATGCAAATACTGAAATTAAAAGTACAAGTCATGGGTACATTGCAATAGACCATTGAACTTGCATTTGTTTATGTATTGATTATATTGATTCAAATGGTTTTTTAAATATGCATTTGTGGCACGTTGTTATGTATTATTTCTTGATAGTAATTGATAATTAATAGTTTGTATGAGAGTCGTTTACTGAGCATGTAGGAGCTCACCTACCTTAACATTTCTAGGTATGAATGTACATTAGGACTTGGAACTCAGGAAAGGAGAAGACCAGGGGTTTAGTATCTTCTCAACGGTGCAGTGAGTTTCCTGTTATATATATGTATTGCTTTATGATTTGTAATAATCAGGGTGGGAATAAGAGCTCAATACCGTTGTTCACATCGGTATTGTATATCTTGTGATTTATCGAAAAAGTTTTAAATTTTTCGCTACATTTGTTTTATTTTGTTATTTAATATTAAGATGTACAAGTTGTTATCAGGAATTGGTAAAAGGTTGCTGGCTCTAATTAGGTCCGATTTGATTTACCGTGGGGCTTAATTATGGTTTCAGGCCGAATATTCTCTAATTGAGATTAGGGGATGTTACAAATATATAGACTGTAAATAGATGAACAAATGAGCAATTGAATATGAGTGTCCCAGATAACGAAAAAAAGGGGCAAGTAGTCCCGACCGAACGGTTGTTGAGTCATAGGAATGCGCTTCCAAGACTCGGGGCTTAGGACGTGGAACAACTCAAGCTCAATCGTAACCCCACACGGATGGGACGTAGTGGAGAACTCCCACCCCGTATAGAATCCAAAACCAAGTCGTGCATCCCCAGTCGTTAACTCCTAGTATGTTACATTAGAAAGCCTGGGTGTCGCAAGGATCACGTCAACTCACTTTATCTCGGAAAACTCAAAAGAATGGAATTCCAAGATAGGCAATTGAACAATAACAATAATAAATTTAAAGCTCAAGAAATAACTATAGTGTTCCTCACTGGTTTACTTACCTCCAATCCAAGCTAATCGCACTCTCGTAGACTCCGACTTGTCGAAGTCTTGTGTGCCCGATAACTCTGATAACACATTTGTTGTGATTTTCCATTTATTTTACCCAATTATCCTTGTTTATTTTCGTTGTGTATTTGGGTCAATTTCCTTGGTATTGGGTCATATTTGGACCTGTTTAGGTACCCGAGAGACCCCCGACCCATTCCGAGAAACCCCAAAATTTTGCTGTGTGAAACTGCCCCAAACGTCATGGCAACGTACTGAGGGTTTCATTGGCGACGTCTCCACGACGTGGGGCAAAAAGACTTTTGCCCCAGGCGCCGTGAGTGGTGTCGTGGGGCCATAGGCCCTACGGCATTAGGCATGGCGTCGCGCCAAGTGAGCCTTGTCGGGGGTTTTCACACCCTCGACCTGCGTTGCCGTGACTCGGGCATATCCCAACCTTGTTGGGACTCCAATACCCATCTAAAAACACCTTTAACACATCACAAAACGTCCGAAACCATCGACGGAAAACCCTAAATGAAAATACTTTGAAAAATCTTCAAAGATTCATCAAAACTCCAAAACTTCCCCAAATCGAATAGTGTCTTCACGAAATGTGTCTTGATCGTTGCAAGGATCATCAATACGTCGAGAGCTTCAATCAAATCCAAAGTCTTGATGTGGTGTCTGAATTTGTCGCGACGAACGCGATAGAAACTAATACCAAAATGTAGGAAACGACGAGGAGATTAAGAATCTTACCTTGGATAGTCTAGTAGCGCTTTCTCCGTCGTCGCTCCGGCCACCACACACCAACCCTTCAAGCTTTCTTAGAGAGGAAGTTTGAGAAGAAGAGAGAAAAGTGAGCTGAAAAGAGAGAAAAAAATGATGTTTTTGGGTTTATATAACCACCTCCATCATCCACTTTCACACACATGTCTCGAGACACATCAAACGCCCTTTGTATAAGTTGTACTTCCAACTCTAGCACTAATTGTGTGACTCTAATGGGTGACTTGTGTTGCACACTTGACCATTCTCAACTCAGCCCTAGTGCTCCCGGACTCGAACTGCGTCGCGACTCGCACGTCGCGCGCTCCTGGTCACAACCACGTACCAACGTGGTTATAATTTCATAAATTTGTGTTTTATTAGTGTTTTTAATTAAGTTTGTCCCTCGGACTACTAAACATTATCTCGTAATACCAACGCTCACACGCAAACGTCCTCCCACGTTTGGGACATTGAAATTTTATTAGGGAAATACAATATAATACAAATACCACATAAAACTAACATATCTCGGCGTCGAAGACCAAAAATTTTGATGATTGTATCACGGTGGAGGGCCATGTACAACCTAGATTGACACGTGGAACAGGTTTGGACTTGAGGGTCGTTACAATGTCCCTTATGCTCCACACGAGTCCTAGAGTAGATAAGGATATTGTCAATAAACACAATCACAAATCTATCCAGATAAGTCCTCAGTACTCTGTGCATAAGAACCATAAACATAGCTGGTGTGTTAGTCAAACCAAAAGGCATAACTGTAAACTAATAATGGTTGTATCTCGTACTATACGCAGTCTTCTCCCTGTCTTCAGCCCTAATCCTAAGTTAATGATAACTTGACCTCATGTCTATCTTCGAAAACCACTGCGCTCCTGTCAATTGATCAAACAAATCATTGATACTAGGAAGTGGATACTTATTTTTCATTGTTACCCGATTCAGCTACCTATAATCAATACACAACCTTAGGCTGTCGTCTTTCTTCTTTATGAACAACACCGGCGCACCCCACAGTGACATGATATGATTAATGAATCCCAACTCTAACAACTCATCCAACTGAGTCCTGAGCTCCTCCAACTCTTTTGGTGCCATCCTATAAGGTGGTATAGAAATGGGTATAGGGACTAAGTCTATGATGAAGTCTATCTCTCGTGGTGGTGATAATTCTGGTAGATCCTCGGGAAAAAGGTCTGTGAACTTGTACACTACCGGTACATCAACTGTATTGATCTCTAGTCTTTTATTAGTGTTCATGACACTCGCAAATGTCTCAATCTCACTACAAGTAGTCTCACTACCCCTGGTGATCAGTAATAAAGCAGATGTACCCTGAAATCTGATCCCCGTACCATCTGCTAACGGAATCGTGATAACCTTCCCATAATAGTCAATATGGGCATGATAAGCTTCTAACCAGTCCATGCCTAACAACACATCAAACTTTAGGAACTCTATTACTCTCAAATTAGCAGGCAAATTGTTTCTATAACTACCGAACAATCAACATACAACAAGTTCGGGTATATCTTGTTCCCAACAGCTGTGCTAAGGATCAAGGGTTTACTAAGCCTAATGGGTCTTAACCCTAATGCATCTACCATGCGTCCAGAAATAAAGAAACTGTATAACCTAAATCGAACATGGTATGCATCAAAGTACTCCAAATCAAAGACATACCCCCAACAAGGTTATGAGAAGCTCCCTGGTCTGGCTGAACAACAACCTGGACTCTCTCCTGCTGCTGCTACCTGTCCCTCACGATCCAGATGATATCTGACCCTGTGTCTGACCTTGCCCACGTCCCTGTAGTGGTCTCTAAATCTAACTAGACCTTTGAGTATGTGCTTGTGCGGACCTTTGTGTTTGTATCTTTGTCTGTCCACCTCTACTAGTATCCTTACTCTTAGAATATTGCTTTTGTTGCCGATGTGCAGGTCGAGTAGCATGTGGTGGTCGACCAATGAAACTCTGTGCAATTACTGTTGCAACAACTGTCGTCTGTGCAGGTCGTGGCAGTGGTGCAATAGAACCACTACTTTGGGTTCTAATGTCCTTTAAACCTTGCCTATTCTTCCTCCTATTCCTGTCCTATTAGCCCTCAAAATGTGTCTCCTGTCTAACAGGTCTAACCTCTTCGGGATGTGTGCGCAAATAGCTCTCCCTAGCCAAGCTCCATTCATAGGCTCTCTACAATATCTCTAGCTCTATGGAGACTACAACACCTCCAATCTCTGGTAATAAACCCTCAGTGAAATCATAGACTATATCAACATCTCTGTTTGCTAAACCCCCAGCATAGGGTAGCAATTATAGATATTTTCCTATAAAAGTCATAACAAACTCATTAGTAAAGTATCTGATAGTAGAGAACTCATTCCTCTTCTTCCTCAGAACTATAGGAGGAAAATACTTCAGATTGAACTGCGTCTTGAACTCTATCCATCAGCCTCCCCCTGACAACATCGACGATGAAATAGAGGCTCGCATGTGTTCTTCTGTCACAATAATGTTGTGGACCTTCTCGTGGCTTTTCAGAAACATCTCAGTCACCACCAAATCTGTACCCCCCAAAGAACTGTTAGGAAATGTGCCCTAGGTCAATCCATTAATAGTCTTTATGAATACATTTTAGTTAATAAAATAGAGGATTTCATTTGTTGTTTATTATAATTGATTTGCATGTTTACATTATAATAAGATCCATGGGTATTTACAGAAATATCCTAAATGTCCCTAGTCAATTATTATACTAGGAACTATAATGACCTAAGACTAGTGTGAGCTTTGATTGATGATCATACGATGATCATACGTATAGGAATACGAATCAAGATAATGAGTACTTGTTAGGGAACAAGGTACTGGACCGACCCGCTATGAGAATATCACATGGATTAAGTCATAGTTGTTTCTCATGATAGGTATATTTTTCAGTCCTCTGACTTGAGATTACTAGAGACTTCAACATTAGGAATACAGTGATTTGACGCAATCAAACGTTATCTTTAACCGGACGATTATAGATATTGTGATTGGTTACTGTGTGAATAATGTGGTGAAGTTGTGTAATCGAAATAAAATTTGTCCCTCTCATATAAAGAGAGATATCCAGTGGATCCCTCGATGTGTTAGACTGCAAAAAGGCCTAGTCTAAGTGAATTGATATTGATCAATGTCACTTAGATGTTTTCAATCTACCTAGAAATCGAGACTAGTACGATTGAACATGTTGGATGACAATTCCATGTCTTATGTTTGATCAAAAGGATATCGTGTGACAAAAGGATGTTATGTACACGATTGATTAGGTTGTATCGATTTGATATTCTTACAACTTGGGTAGTCATAATGTCTTGCTAGAGGCCACTTATAACTTGTATACCAAAATGTGTTTTGGTATACTGCCAACGTTGTATGAGCCTATTGGGTCGCACACTGAGAATGGTTTTGCAAGATTTTAAGATGATTCAGAAAAACGAATTTTATATGATAAAATTCATGACAGAAACGTCCTTGTAGTGTATTACACTTATACTTCTTTAAGTAGGGGTATATGTGTAATTTACTTAACCGTCTATATACAAGGGTTGTATAAATAAACACTTTGAGTTAGAATACAAGTACAAGAAAGATTAAATAGGGTCAAAACTCTATTTTCATTTTTAAGAAACGACTTAGGGTTTTTGGTATGCTCTAGATCGTTTTGGAGAGAAACAAAAGGTTTGGTATTCTCTCAAAGCTAGCATTTCAAATCTCAGTCGCCGTTCGTGTGTGGACTGCTGATAGAGGGCGTTCGTCGTTGGCAGCGCCTTAGAGATCGATTAACCTTCAGAAAGGTACATTACGACTGAGGTATGATTAAGTTTTCATAATTTAAACATGTTTTAATGGAATCAGATTCGAATCCTGTTGGGGTTTTTCTCAAAATTGTTTTGTAATCTCCGCTGCGCATGAACCCCAAAACCCAACAGTGGTATCAGAGCCTTCGAGTTTGATTCCATTAAACTCATTGCATGTTTTCTTATGATATATGATTGAAAGCATGTTAATAGTTGATGTATATGTGATATACATAAGTTTTCTGTGAGATTTATTATCATGGTTTATGTATATGATACATATATTCGTGATTTAATTGAAATCAGTTTCGTACATGCAAGTAACCATGTTAAGTTAATTCGAATAATTTTAATGAATTGAATTTCATATTCTGTGATCCATGACTCCATTAGGTATAATCTTTATTTTCGTGTATTGATGTATGGATGAAATCTCTGTAATTCAGTATGCATATTTCGGTTACATTAGTTTAAGTTTCTTAAATTGTATAAGTCTGAATGTTAATTTGAAACTAATATGATTAGGTTCGATTGAGATAGTAGTTCATGATTCAACTACATATTTGTGATTATTTGGATGAAGATCGAAATTGCAAATAATTAATTTTTGAAATTATTTATTTATCTTGTTATATCTATGTTGTTATGAAGTTTTTATTTGATAAAGATAGATAACAATTAGATTAGGAGATATATGCAAAATCGACTTAATTATCCCTATTGGATATGAGATAAATATGGAGAAGTTTGTTATTTGTGATATGCTAGGATTCAAATATCTAAAGTCCTAATCGGATTAGGATAAGATGATTAGTTAGATGTGGGCCCGAGTTAATTAAAACGTTTTAATTGACTTAATTTTGGATAAACTAAGGGGTAAATTTGGCTGACCGGCCAGCGGGATCGCCGTCTAACTAATCCTAACGCACGGAAATTCTTCTATTAGTGAATAGCATAAAAATTTCCTAAATTGTTTAGTGATTCTACAAATCAATAAAATATATGATATTTCATTGTTTAATTAAAATCACTAAAACTGAATAAAATCCCTCTATTAAATCTTAAGTATTGTGCCATCCAATTTTAAACACTTGTCAAGGCCTCGATCGCACTAATATAGTTTCAGCCATAGTTGGGTGTATTGTTTTATCTTGGTGAGATAAGTTGGGTAAGAGTTACCTAAATATTTAAATTGGTCCACCTTAATAAAGCTATCAAAATAGTTTTGAACTTTAGGCATATGATGAGATAAAAACATGCTAAGACATAAGATGTCATGTATCTCATAAAAGTATCTAAAATTACATAAGATGTAATTGGTAACTGTTACCTACCTAAATAATTTAGTTCTGTGTTTCATGCCATATTTGTCATAGAATTAGTGAAATATAGATTTAGTCCCCTAAATAAACAGTATGTTTTAGGAGGGTTGTTAATTTAGTGGGAGTCTATTCCTCTATACTAAAATAAACTCTGCATAATCTTTATTGTAGATCAATCGCCTCTTCAAGTAACAATAATCCCCTGTCACTACGATCTATCCTTGAGAAGGATAAGCTATCTGGGACTAACTTTCTTGATTGGTTCAGAAACTTGAGAATCGTTCTCAAGTATGAACGCAAGTTGTATGTCCTGGATGCTCCGATCCCTGAGGACAGTCAATGCTACGAAAGCTGTGAAGGATGCGCATAATAAGCATGTCAACGATTCTACTGATGTTGCATGCATTATGTTGGCAACTATGGTTCCTGAACTTCAGAAGGACATGGAACTAATGGAAGCCTACGACATGGCTGTAACACTGAAGGAAATGTTCCAACAGCAAGCTAGGCAAGAAAGGTTCGAGACAGTCAAGAACCTGCATTCTTGTAAGATGACTGAGGGCGCGTCAGTTAGTCCTCATGTTTTGAAGATGAAGGGCTATATTGACCAACTTGATAGATTTGGATTTCCCATAAGCCAAGAGTTGGCTACGGATTTGATCTTAAATTCATTACCAGAGAGTTACTCGCAATTTGTGATGAACTACAATATGAATAATATGGAGAAATCAATTTCAGAGTTGCATTTGATGCTCAAAACTGCTGAACAAAATATCAAGAAACCCTCCAGTAATGTGCTAATGGTCCAAAAGGGAAAGGGAATGAAGAAGAAAGGCAAAGGCAAGGCTAAAGTTGCCAAGGCTGCTGCTGCACCTATTGCAAAGCCTGTGGAACAAGTCAAGCCCCAGCCTGTTCCTGCTTCAAAGCACCAAAAGGAAAAGGAAGGAAATTGTCATTTTTGCCATGCACCTAGACATTGGTTCAGAAATTGCAAACTCTATCTGGAAGATCTAAAGAAGAAAAAGGGTAGTGCGACTACCACCTCAGGTATTTATGTTATTGAAATTAATTTATCTACTAGTGATTCCTGGGTATTGGATCTTTGGATGTGGATCTCACATTTGTATAAATGTGCAGGGACTCACCAGAAGTAGAAAGTTGAAGAAAGGAGAAGTCATCCTCCGCGAAGGGAATGGAGCAAGAGTTGCTGCCCTGGCTGTTGGATCATATAACTTAGTTTTATCTAGTGGACTTATTTTAACTTTAAATAATTGTTATTATGTGCCTGCCTTGAGCAGAAACATCATTTCGGTTTCATGTTTGGATATGGATGGTTTTGATTTTATTATTGCGAATAATAGATGTTCAATTTCTCGTAAAGGCATTTTTTATGCAAATGCTGATTTGTGTGATGGTCTTTATATTCTAAGCATGAAAAAGTCCACAGATACTCCAGTCTTTAACATAAATGCAAAGAGATCCAAGTCAAATGATTTGAATCAAACCTATCTTTGACATTGTCGTCTTGGCCACATAAATGAGAAACACATAACGAAACTTCATAAAGATGGACTTCTAGATTCATTTGATTTGGAATCATATGAAACGTGCGTATCTTGTTTACTAGGCAAGATGACTAAAAGTCCCTTTACTGGACATAGTGAAAGGGCAAGTGATTTATTGGGTCTAATACATACTGATGTATGCGGTCCTATAAACACAATGGCTAGAGGAGGTTACCAGTACTTCATTACATTTACTGATGATTTCAGCAGATATGGTTATGTATATCTTATGAAACATAAAGCTGAATCATTTGAGATGTTTCGAACATTTCAAAATGAAGTGCAGAATCAACTTAGTAAAACTATTAAAGCACTTCGATCAGATCGAGGTGGTGAATATTTGAGTCAAGAATTTGATGATCATCTTAGAAATTGTGGGATTGTCTCACAATTAACTCCACCAGCAACTCCACAATGGAATGGAGTTTCTGAAAGGAGAAATCGAACCTTATTAGATATGGTTCGATCTATGATGAGTCATGCGGATCTTCCATTTTCCTTTTGGGGTTATGCATTACAAACTGCAGCTTTCACTCTAAATCGAGTTCCTTCTAAAGCGGTTGATAAAACACCATATGAGATATGGTACGGTAAGAGACCTAATTTGTCTTTTCTTAAGATTTGGGGTTGTGAGGCTTACGTAAAGCGACAAATCTTAGAAAAACTAGCACCTAAATCTGATAAGTGTTTATTTGTGGGGTATCCTAAGGAAACAAAAGGATATTACTTTTATAATCCCGCTGAGAACAAAGTGTTTGTTGCTAGGTATGGTGCCTTTATGGAAAAACAGTTTATTTCAAAAGATACTAGTGGGAGAGAAATAAATCTTGAAGAAGTTCAAGAATCACAAATAAACACTGAACCGCTACTGGAAGTTCAATAATGTTCTGAACCAGTTGAACCTCCGCAAGTGACACAAGGTCCACGTAAATCTGGTAGGGTAAGACATGAGCCAAAGAGATTCGGATTTCTCATTACTGATAGTCGTGATGTGTTGCTTAAAATGAGCCCACCACTTATAAGGAGGCTATGTTTGGACCAGACTCAGATAAATGGCTAAGTGCCATGAACTCTGAGATGCAATCCATGTATGATAACCAAGTTTGGAACTTGGTTGATTTACCTGAAGGTGGTAAGACCATTGGATGTAAATGGGTTTTTAAGAAGAAAACTGACATGGATGGCAAAGTGCATACTTTCAAAGCAAGACTTGTAGCAAAAGGTTTCAGGCAGACTCAAGGTGTTGATTATGATGAAACTTTTTCGCCAGTAGCCATGCTTAAATCCATAAGAATTTTAATTGCCATTGTTGCATATTATGACTATGAGATATGGCAAATGGATGTAAAAACAGCATTTCTTAATGGAAAGCTGCTTGAGGACATGTATATGACACAACCTGAAGGTTTTGTACATCCTGAGAATTCTAGGAAGGTATGCAAGCTTCAAAGATCCATTTATGGATTAAAGCAAGCTTCTCGGAGTTGGAATCTTTGTTTTGATGAAGCAATCAAGGATTTTGGTTTTATTAAGAACGAAGATGAGCCTTGTGTATACAAGAAGGTCAGTGGGAGTGTAGTTGTTTTTTAAGTGTATCGTATGTTGATGATATATTACTCATTGGAAATGACATCCCAACATTGCAGAGTGTCAAGTCTTGGTTAGGGAAATGTTTCTCAATGAAAGACTTAGGAGATGCAGCCTATATCCTAGGGATAAGGATCTATAGGGATAGATCTAATAGGCTAATTGGTCTAAGTCAGAGTGCTTACATAGACAAGGTACTGAATAGGTTCAGTTTGCAAGACTCTAAAAGAGGATTGTTGCCAATGTCTCATGGCATAAGTCTCAGCAGGAATCAATGTCCTAGAACAAATGATGAGCGAGACCGTATGAATAAGATTCCATATGCATTTGCTATTGGATCTATCATGTACGCCATGCTATGCACTCGGCCTGATGTATCATATGCTTTGAGCACTACAAGAAGATATCAGTCAGATCCAGGTGAGAGTCACTGGATAGCAGTAAAGAACATCCTTAAGTACTTAAGAAGGACTAAGGAAGTTTTCTTGGTCTATGGAGGTTTTGAAAATGATCTAGTTGTAAATGGTTACACAGATGCAAGTTTTCAAACTGATATAGATGATTTTAGATCGCAGTCTGGATATGTGTTTACTTTGAATGGGGGTGCAGTAAGCTGGAAAAGTTCGAAGCAAGAGACTGTGGCAGATTCTACAACAGAAGCTGAGTATATTGCAGCATTCGATGCAGCAAAGGAGGCAGTTTGGATCAAAAAGTTTATTTCTGAACTAGGTGTGGTTCCAAGTATTGCTAACCTTGTTTGTTTGTATTATGACAATAACGGGGCAATAGCACAGGCCAAGGAACCTAGATCACACTACAGATCCAAACATATACTCAGGCGTTTTCATCTCATCAGAGAAATTATTGAGAGGGGATACGTAAAGACTTGCAGAGTACCTACTGAAGACAACGTTGCGGATCCATTGACAAAGGCTCTTCCACAAGCGAAACATGATGGTCATGTTAGATCATTAGGCATTAGATGCATGAATGATTGGCACTAGAGTAAGTGGGAGATGTTGGGAAATGTGCCCTAGGTCAATCCATTAACAGTCTTTATGAACATATTTTAGTTAATAAAATAGAGGATTTCATTTGCTGTTTATTATAATTGATTTGCATGTTTACATTATAATAAGATCCATGGGTATTTATAGAAATATTCTAAATGTCCCTAGTCGATTATTATACTGGGAACTATAATGAATTAAGACTAGTGTGAGTCTTGATTGATGATCATACGATGATCATACGTATAGAAATACGAATCAAGATCATGAGTACTTGTTAGGGAACAAAGTACTGGACCGACCCGCTATGAGAACATCACATGGATTAAGTCATAATTGTTTCTCATGATAGGCATTTTTTATGCAAATGCTAATTTGTGTACTGGTCTTTATATTCTAAGCATGAAAGGTCCACTGATACTCCAGTCTTTAACATAAATACAAAGAGATTCAAGTCAAATGATTTGAATCAAACCTATCTTTGGCATTGTTGTCTTGGCCACATAAATGAGAAACGCATAACGAAGCTCCATAAAGAAGGACTTCTAGATTCATTTGATTTGGAATCATATGAAACGTGCGTATCTTGTTTACTAGGCAAGATGACTAAAAGTCCCTTTACTGGACATAGTGAAAGGGCAAGTGATTTATTAGGTCTAATACATACTGATGTATGCGGTTCTATAAACACAATGGCTAGAGGAGGTTATCAGTACTTCATTACATTTACTGATGATTTCAGCAGATATGGTTATGTATATCTTATGAAACATAAAGCTGAATCATTTGAGATGTTTCGAACATTTCAAAATGAAGTGCAGAATCAACTTGGTAAAACTATCAAAACACTTCGATCAGATCGAGATGGTGAGTATTTAAGCCAAGAATTTGATGATCATCTTAGAAATTATGGGATTGTCTCCCAATTGACTCCACCAGCAAGTCCACAATGGAATGGAGTTTCTGAAAGGAGAAATCGAACCTTATTAGATATGGTTCGATCTATGATGAGTCATGTGGATCTTCCATTATCCTTTTGCGGTTATGCATTACAAACTGCAGCTTTCACTCTAAATTGAGTTCCTTCTAAAGCGGTTGATAAAACACCATATGAGATATGGTACGGTAAGAGACCTAATTTGTCTTTTCTTAAGATTTGGGGTTGTGAGGCTTACGTAAAGCGACAAATCTTAGAAAAACTAGCACCTAAATCTGATAAGTGTTTATTTATGGGGTATCCTAAGGAAACAAAAGGATATTACTTTTATAATCCCGCTGAGAACAAAGTGTTTGTTGCTAGGTAAGGTGCCTTTATGGAAAAACAGTTTATTTCAAAAGATACTAGTGGGAGAGAAATAAATCTTGAAGAAGTTCAAGAATCACAAATAAACACTGAACCGCTACTGGAAGTTCAATAATGTTCTGAACCAGTTGAACCTCCGCAAGTGACACAAGGTCCACGTAAATACGGTAGGGTAAGACATGAGCCAAAGAGATTCGGATTTCTCATTACTGATAGTCGTGATGTGTTGCTTAAAATGAGCCCACCACTTATAAGGAGGCTATGTTTGGACCAGACTCAGATAAATGGCTAAGTGCCATAAACTCTGAGATGCAATCCATGTATGATAACCAAGTTTGGAACTTGGTTGATTTACCTGAAGGTGGAAAGACCATTGGATGTAAATGGGTTTTCAAGAAGAAAACTGACATGGATGGCAAAGTGCATACTTTCAAAGAAAGACTTGTAGCAAAAGGTTTCAGGCAGACTCAAGGTGTTGATTATGATGAAACTTTTTCGCCAGTAGCCATGCTTGAATCCATAAGAATTTTAATTGCCATTGCTGCATATTATGACTATGAGATATGGCAAATGGATGTAAAAACACCATTTCTTAATGGAAAGTTGCTTGAGGACGTGTATATGACACAACCTGAAGGTTTTGTACATCCTGAGAATTCTAGAAAGGTATGCAAGCTTCAAAGACCTATTTATGGATTAAAGCAAGCTTCTCAGAGTTGGAATCTTCGTTTTGATGAAGCAATCAAGAATTTTGGTTTTATTAAGAATGAAGATGAGCCTTGTGTATACAAGAAGGTCAGTGGGAGTGTAGTTGTTTTTAAGTGCTTGTATGTTGATGATATATTACTCATTGGAAATGACATCCCAACATTGCAGAGTGTCAAGTCTTGGTGGGGAAGTGTTTCTCAATGAAAGACTTAGGAGATGCGCCTATATCCTAGGGATAAGGATCTATAGGGATAGATCTAAGAGGCTAATCGGTCTAAGTCGAGTGCTTACATAGACAAGGTGCGAATAGGTTCGGCTTTGCAAGACTCTAAAAGAGGATTGTTGCCAATGTCTCATGGCATAAGTCTCAAGAAGAATCAATGTCCTAGGACAAATGATGAACGAGATCGTATGAATAAGATTCCATATGCATCAGCTATTGGATCTATCATGTATGCCATGCTATGCACTCGACCTGATGTATCATATGCCTTGAGCACTACAAGCAGATATCAGTCAGATCCTGGTGAGAGTCACTGGATAGCAGTAAAGAACATCCTTAAGTACTTAAGAAGGACTAAGGAAGTGTTCTTGGTCTATGGAGGTTTTGAAAATGATCTAGTTGTAAATGGTTACACAGATGCAAGTTTTCAAACTGATATAGATGATTTCAGATCGCAGTCTGGATATGTGTTTACTTTGAATGGGGGTACAGTAAGCTGGAAAAGTTCGAAGCAAGAGACTGTGGGAGATTCTACAATAGAAGCTGAGTATATTGCAGCGCCCGATGCAGAAAAAAAGGCAGTTTGGATCAAAAAGTTCATTTTTGAACTAGGTGTGGTTTCAAGTATTGCTAACCCTGTTTGTTTGTATTGTGACAATAACGGGGTAATAGCACAGGCCAATGAACCTAGATCATACCATAGATCCAAACATATACTCAGGCATTTTCATCTCATCAGAGAAATCATTGAGAGGGGAGACGTGAAGATTTGCCGAGTACCTACTGAAGACAATATTGCGGATCTATTGACAAAAGCTCTTCCACAAACGAAACATGATGGTCATGTTATATCATTAGGCATTAGATACATGAATGATTGGCCCTAGAGTAAGTGGGAGATGTTGGGAAATGTGCCCTAGGTCAATCCATTAATAGTCTTTATGAATACATTTTAGTTAATAAAATAGAGGATTTCATTTGTTGTTTATTATAATTGATTTGCATGTTTACATTATAATAAGATCCATGGGTATTTGTAAATATCCTAAATGTCCCTAATCGATTATTATACTGGGAACTATAATGAATTAAGACTATTGTGAGTCTTGATTGATGATCATACGATGATCATACATATAGGAATACGAATCAAGATCATGAGTACTTGTTAGGGAACAAGGTACTGGACCGACCCACTATGAGAATATCACATGGAATAAGTCATAGTTGTTTCTCATGATAGGTATATTTTTCAGTGCTCTGACTTGAGATTACCAGAGACTTCAACATTAGGAATACAATGATTTGACGCAATCAAATGTTGTCTTTAACCGGACGATTATAAAGGTTGTGATTGGTTACTGTGTGAATAATGTGGTGAAGTTGTGTAATCGAAATAGAATTTGTCCCTTTCATATAAAGAGAGATATCCAGTGGATCCCTCGATGTGTTAGACTGTTAAAAGGATTAGTCTAAGTGAATTGATATTGATCAATGTCACTTAGATGTTTTCAGTCTACCTAGAAATCGAGACTAGTATGATTGAACATGTTGGATGGCAATTCCATGCCTTATGTTTGATCAAAAGGATATCGTGTGACAAAAGGATGTTATGTACACTATTGATTAGGTTGTATCGATTTGATATTCTTACTACTTGGGTAGTCATAATGTCTTGCTAGAGGCCGCTTATTACTTATATACCAAAATGTGTTTTGGTACACTGCCAACGTTGTATGAGCCTATTGGGTCGCACACTAAGAATGGTTTTGCGAGATTTTAAAATGGTTCGGATGAATGAATTTTATATGATAAAATTTATGACAGAAACTTCCTTGTAGTGTATTACACTTATACCACTTTAAGTAGGGGTATATGTATAATTTATTTAACCATCTATATACAAGGGTTGTATAAATAGACGTTTTGAGTTGGAATACAAGTACGAAAGAAAGATTAAAAAGGGTTGAAACTCTATTTTCATTTTAAGAAACGACTTAGGGTTTTTTGTATGCTCTGGATCATTTTGGAGAGAAACAAAAGGTTTGGTATTCTTTCGAAGCTAGCATTTCAAATCTCGGCCGCCGTTCGTGTGTGGACTACTGATAGAGGGCGTTCGTCGTTGGCAGCGCATTAGAGATCAATTAACCTTCAGAAAGGTACATTGCGACAGAGGTATGATTAAGTTTTCATAATTTAAACGTGTTTTAATGGAATCAGATTCGGATCCTGTTGGGGTTTTTCTCAAAATTGTCTTGTAATCTCCGCTGCGCATGAACCCCAAAACCCAACAAGAACTCCTTTGAGTTATACCTCTTGAACTCCCTCATCTGCCTAGCCTCCACTGTGGCCCTAATGTATTTCTCTCCTGCTAGAGCAAGCACTATATCAGTCAGAACAAGAGGAAATGCAGGTACTACTGTAACTTGTATCGGTGGTAACACAGAAGTCTTCGGTATCGTTACAATCGTTGCAGAAGCAGTAGATGTAGCAACTATCGATGTATCCACTCTAACCTCTAATCCTGAGACGCAACTCTCTATGTCAATGCCTGAAAATTCTCAAAACTAATAACTCGAGGACCAACCCCACTGTCATCACTGGGATCCGTCTGATCCGTCATCGCAATCTAAAATAAAAAGCGAATCCCCGAATCAGTCAATAGCTACCGATATAGTATCGCACAATACAATAGATATAACATATAGGATTAAATTTTACTTTTTCCCCAACTCACCTCACTTCCCAACTAAGTTTCAATTCAGGATCATTGGGTTCCACTATAGGTTCCAACTATTTCCTAATTTTCGTTGGTTTGTATTTTATGTTGGTTGTAAGGTAACTCAAGAGTCAGGTAGTAAACCTTGTGCTCTGATACCAACTGTGACGGCCCCAGTTCCCCATAAAACTGGGTCCCGCCTGGCATAGACCAATGTGGAGCCCCGAGTCCTCAATCGCAAAGTCAACGCATACTAGTCAACCTCAAATTCATCATTTATTTATCAATTTAAGTGTGAAAATTATAGGATTATATAATTATTTGAAAATTTGCAGCGGATATCAACTATAATCAATTAGTAACTCAGTAAGTGAAAAATCAGGAAACACAACCTAAAATGTGGAGACCCTGAGAAACGAATAAATACATGCATATCTGGTGACCAGAGCTAAACAGTACGATAATACATGATATCCCTACTCACTCAATCCCAAAGTATATCTTAGTGTACTACAAAAACATAACGTACAATAATCATACAACAAAGACAACACCTACAGTGGAGTAAAGGAAAGAACTGCTCCAAGAATCCTCAGAGAAAGTCACCTAGCATCAACTCCTTTCCCTTGCTCATCTCTGCTGTATCTGCACCCACCGTCACAAACTAGACATTAAGTACGTTAAAAATTGAAAATATAGCCAAAAGAATATAAACAATAATTCATGAATAATCAAATAAGCAGTCCAAGAATCATGAGGTATTGAAAGGTAGAAAATAATACAAATTGCATGATAAACAGATTGACAAGTGATACAACGATATTTGAGTGTCTATCGAGTCAAAAGAGGCCTATAAGTGGTCAATTACCACATCATATCCAAATCCAAGTCTACATCCACATTAACAACCACAACCACAACCACATCCACAACAAATCCAAAAAAATTCAATACTCGGGGTGAAACTCAATATTAGGTGGGTGGACAACACTTCTGCAGAAGTGTTCACGTTATCCTAGCTAATATGAACCCAGGAGTACCTTCACGACAAACTTACACCAAGACACTCAGCTAAGGAATAATAGAATGGAATTCCAACAAATAGCTCAATTCAATAGAAATATCAATAATGGAAAATGAATTAATATGTACCTTCTTACCGGCTTACTAACGTACAAACGTACCTCAAATTACGTAAAACACACATTCTTGCGCAACTCTCTAACTTGTTTAATCGGAATTCTCAAATTTGGTTCCATTAGAGTCATTATGTGACCCTAGATACACCCTCAAATTTTCCTAAAATTTTTTAAAATTATTTGAAAAATAGTCAGTTTTTACTATTCCAAACGTCACAAGTAACGCTGCCAAGGGTAAATCATACGGCGTTACATAAAACGTGGGTTCCTGGAACCTCTCTGGATTGGACGCTGCAGATGACGCTGCCAGGGTTGTGGCCCACGGCGTCGTCTAAAGCATCGATTCTCCCAACCAGTCTGGTTTGCATGACGTGATTGCTGTCGTGGGAGAAAAGTCTTCACGGTGTCTCTCGCGGCTTAATACTCTGAACTCATTCCCAGGTATTTTCAAAACCCCGACATGCGTCGCCTCATTCTGAGCCTATCCCAAACTCTTAAGGACGTCCAAAACTACACCAAACTCATTTCACTTTATGTCAATACCCCGACAAATGCCCCGATTCAAAAATGAAACCCAAATTCACCAAAAATTCCCAAAAAATACCAACTTTTCAAAATCATAAACCCAACTAACAAATCACCATTTAATCATCTATTTGATCACAAAAATCATCACCCAAACTCATTTACAAAATTTCTCGAAAATCTCGTACTAATTCGTCGTAACGAAAACCCATAAAATTGGTTTCAAATCGTAGAAAAATACGAGAGGAGTCAGGATCTCACCTTATTTCAAGCAGTTGGTTGATCCCCGACGTCGTACCGAGCTCGGGAAGTTCTGAAACCCTCATGTTCTTTCGTTCTTGTTCGTTGAGTGAGAAAAATGAAATAAAGAAGAGAGAAAAAGTGATGGGGTGGATATTTATACCTCATCGTCATCTAAACCCATGCACGAATCTCGAGGCATCTTGTGTCTCTCCCTCAATTCAACCACTAACTCTAACTCAACAAGGTGACTTCGATAGGTGAATTGCCCTTATAACTTGACCGTTTCTCACTCACAAGTCATGTTCTTGGACTCGTACCACCTCACGACTCACACGTCACGCCATCCCAGACACAACAACGCTCTCGCATTTTAATTTATTATTTTCTAAAAATTTACTAATTACCATTTTCTGGTGTTTAACTACTCTTATTATACCCTAAAATTCTCATTTTTCTTAAGCTAATCTCTCACATAAATCTGTAGTGATAAACAAAACAAAATCACACACCAGGACATACAGAGTTCACATTCAGGTATAAATAATAATATATACATCACATAAAAATAAAATATAACTCGGTGTCGACTCTCGAGGTTTTAGTAATATGACAAGTCACGACTGTCAGGTCACGGTACTAAAATACGACACATGTCACCAATTAAATTTAAGGGTCGTTACAGGACATATGAAGAAGGATTGCATCAAATTCTAACAGTGGCTTCAAAAGAAAGGTATATCAATTTCATATGTTTGTTTTGAATCTAATATGGTTGATACCTTAAGTGACATTTGGTGGATTGACTCTGGTTATTTAATCTATGTTTCCAATACATTGCAGGATATGACAAATCTATGGAAACCAACAGAAAGTGATTTAAGCATTTATTGAGTAAATAAAGTGTGCTCACATGTGGAAGTTATTGGGACATGCATGTGAAAATTGTCTAGTGGCTTCATTTTGAATTTGGACAATGTTTTCTATGTATCTGATTTTTCCAGAAACTTGATTTATGTTTCACAGTGTATTTAGGATTTTGCTTCAACTTTTCTAGAACATATTTTGATTTAATATTTAAATCAAATATCGTTGGACATGGTACTTTATTGAATGGTTTATTTTGTTTGAATTTAGAAAATAATGCCACTGCAATGCAAGTTACTAGTTTGAAATGAAGTGTCATGAATGATGAGTCTTCTATGTTATGGCACCGGAATTGAGACACATATCCACGGATCGAATCAAAAAATTAGTAAATGGTGGAATACTAAGTGCTCTTGATTTTGTTGATTTTGAGATTCGTGTGAACTGCATAAAGGGAAAGCAGACTAAAATATCCAAGAAAGGTGCTCATAGAAGTTCCTCATTATTGGAAATCATTCATACCGACAAATGTTGTCCAGATATGAACATTAAGACTGGTCAAAAAAATTTATCTCCTTTATTGATGATTTCTCACGTTTCATGTATGTCTACTTGCTTCATCATAAAAATGAAGCATTGGATGCCTTTAAAGTTTTCAAGGTTGAAGTAGAGAAACAAAGTGGGAAACACATTAAGATTGTCAGATCTGATAGAGGAGGTGAGTATTATGGTAGTTACACTGACGATGAGCATTTGGTCCATTTGCTAAGTTTCTTCAAGAGCAAGGAATAGTTCCTCAATATACCAATCTAGGTTCTCCTAGTGAGAATGGTGTAGCAGAAAGAAAAAACCAGACCTTAATAGATATGGTTAGGAGTATGCATAGTAATGCAACTCTATCTATCTCTTTGTGGAGTGAAGCTCTTAAAATGGCAGTGTATATATTAAACAGGGTTCCAAGTAAGACTATTTCAAAGATGCCATTTGAGTTAATGAAAGGTTAGAAACCTAGTTTGCGACATATACGCATTTGGGGATGCCCGTGTGAAGTGAGAATCTACAATCTACATGAAAAGAAGTTGGATCCTAGGACCATTAGCTGTTATTTCATTGGATATGCCGAGAGGTATAAAGGATATCGTTTCTATAGTCCTTCTCATAATACTAGAATTGTGGAATCTAGAAACAAAAAATTTCTAGAGAATGACATGATTAGTGGGAGGGATCATTTTTAGGATAATGTTCATAAAAGGGTTCATTTTGATAATAATCATTCTACATCAAGTAGTCATATGTAGGTCATTCCAAGTTATGCTCAAGTTCCATTAAAAATTGAGGACAACGAGTTTAAACTCCACAAATTGTTGACAATACTCCAATACACTACAAGAACATGGTGGAATAGCATCAAAAAATAGTGACAGAAAGAGTATGTTGCTAAACAACAAGAAATCAACAACAGTTGTGCATCAGACAGTTTGTTTGACTCGGTTGACCCAAAACCAACAATTCAACTACATATTTGTGACAAAACATTGTGATACATTGTACTTTATCACAGATTTGTTGTTGATTTATCATGCCACATGTTCCCGCCCAATCTGACAAACATAGAGATATGAGTAAATGTGGTTGTGACAAATCTTCTACAGATCAACGATAGACATAGAATCTGTGGCTAACCTGTAGCAGAGTGAAATAAAAAACAAAACACATCGTCCTCCTCCCTTTTTACTATATATAAACCATCCCTAAACCCTCTTCACATCGGCCATCTTCATCTTTATCGCCAACATCATCGTCACCGCCATCACTATCGCCACTACCATCGCCGTTGTGACAAATCTGTTATAGTCCACAGCCTCTGTCTACCGCCTCTTTCCTTCCTCTTCATACACCATTACTTGCACACCGACTATTCGTCAAACCCTTCTCGCCATTATTGATATCCTTTGCGATCTTAAGCCCTTCCGGCGAAGTTCTCTCCTTTCTCGGCCTTCTCAGCGAAGGCTTTTGCCCTTGGTCTCTGCCCAAACAGACGATGTTGTCATCGCGGGACTCGGCCGTGGCGCATCGCATTCACCTTTTTGGGCTTGTTAGACTTCAATGCCATCGCTCCCGATGATTTATAAAGGGGGTTCACGTAGGACATCCCTCAGTCTCAAAGCCTCCCCGTCGGTCGCCCTCGGCACAGTGTGCCCCAGCTGCCCTGCGTCCTCGTCGTTACTACTCCAACAAGGTACTTCATCATCTACACGTCCTAGGTTTTTTTAGGGTTTTCTCACCCGTATTCATTTGGGTGGGGTTGCTTGATTTCTATTTGGTCGAATGATCTTCGAATCCTTAAGAAAGATTACCATTTGAAATCAAAGTGATTAACATCAATTTATTATGTCTTGTGTGATAACTTTTACGAACACGTGGATACCCCACTACTAATTTGGTATAACCCACTAAAAGCAAACTTCGGTACGCCCATGGTGCAATCATCAATTATCGATCGCCCCTTAAGGTTAGCACAACACTTCCTCACACGTGCACTCGTGGAAGGAAGTTGGAATAACAAACTTCAATTCCCAGATAAACTAGTCACAAAAGAGAAGTAGAAGAAAAGGAGGAAATACTTTACAAACCAAAGCCGTTCTCCTTATTTTAAAACTAAAAAATTCACAACTGCTTATGAGATCTTTTAGGAGAAAAATCAATTTGTTAAGATCATGTATAACAATCAGATACATTTTCTAGGTAGTTATTGAAAAGTTCAAACATGTGGATACCCCACTACTAACGTGGTATAACTCACTAGTAGTCATTCCCATCAATCCCCTACAATGACTAACTAGTAAAAAAAGTAAATATTTTTCTAGGTAAGGCAAGGAATTTTTACTTAAGCATCAATATCTTTCGATTGAATTAATGAGTAGCGAAATGAGGCAACAACTCAACTAATAAAAGTATAATAATTTTTGAACTTTCAAAAACTCAAGTTAAGATCCCCACAACACGTAATAAAACCTTAATGTTTGCTATTCCGCGATAAAAATTTAAGGCGCTATTAATGGCCATGCACACACCTTGAGTTCCTATGAGTGCTCTTGAAAGAAACCCTTTTACTCTTTCATAGAAGGTGGCCCACCTTCACACTCATACAAAGCTTCATCAAGCCTATATCATTATAGACCACTAAAAATTAGAGCTATGAAGACACCAAATTAGATACATAATCCATCAAGTCCTAATAAGAACCACCCAAATTATAGGGCTTTGGATTCAAGCACTACAACAAATATAGATGGAAAGTGCACTCAATGGTCTCATATGGCTTTATTTGACCAGCAATGGTATCCACCGTACTTCCTCAATCCAAAGGTTGAAGTCCCATCCCTCTTAAAGACTCAAAAATAATTCTTCTTGTTAATCCTTCAGTGAGAGGATCTGCCAAGTTTCTCTCTAATCTTACATATTCCAAGGAGATTATCTCATTTTTCAAAAGTTGTTTAACCGCACCATGTCTAGTGCGAATATGTCTTTTCTTGCCATTATACACATAGTTTTTGGTGATCCCAATAGCTGCTTATGAATCACAATGCAAGGAGACTGGAACAAATGACCCCCACAAAGGTATATCTCCTAATAAGTTTTTCAACCATTCGGCTTCTTGACCTGCTAACTCAAGAGCTATGAATTCAGATTCCATTGCAGAGCGAGCAATGCAACTCTGTTTAGCGGATTTCCATGATATAGCTCCTCCACCCAAAGTGAACACGTACCCACTTGTAGAGCTTATTTCATCATTATCTGTTACCCAATTTGCATCACAAAACCCTTCCAACACTGCAGGAAAGTTGTTAAAATGCAAACATAAATTCATAGCACCTTTAAGATATCTCAACACACGACTCAACGCATTCCAATGCTTGCTATTGGAATTATGAGTATAACGACTTAATCTACTAACAACATAGGCAATATCAGGCCTAGTGTAGTTCATGAGAAACATAACACTTCCTATGATTTTAGCATATTCAGCCTGTGATACACTTTCACCATTATTCTTTTTAAGACAAATGCTAAGATCATAAGGAGAAACCAGTTTCAGTTTTCCTTATTTTAACACCTAGAATCACATCAGCTTCACCGAGATCTTTCATGTCAAAGTAAGAAGACAAAAACCTCTTGAACTCATTAATTACTTCCAAGTTAGTACCAAAAATGAGCATGTCATCTACATATAAGCATATAATTACACAATTTGATTCATACAATTTATAGTAAACACATAAATCAGATGCATTCACATTATATCCATTGTATACTATCGTGCAATCAAAATTTTCATACCACTGTTTAGGAGCTTGCTTAAGACCATAAAGAGATTGTTTGAGCTTGCATACCTTGTTCTCGTGACCAGGAATTACAAACCCTTTAGGTTGTTCCATGTATATCTCTTCTTCCAAGTAACCATTGAGAAATGTTGTTTTGACATCCACCTAATGAATAATCAATCCATGTATAGCTGAAAGAGCAATCAAAGATCTAATAGTAACAATTTTAGTCACGGGAGAGTAAGTATCAAAATAGTCTATACCACTAGTTCAGCTTTGAATTTTTCTATAGACCCATTTGGTCTCATTTTCCTTTTAAAGATCCATTTGCTTTTAATAGGTTTTACTCCCTGTTGGTAATTCAACCAAATCCCAAGTATGATTCATCATAATAGAATCTAGTTCACTTTTAATAGTCCCCTTCTAAAAACTAGAGTCTATAGAAGTTAAGGTTTCTTCATATGATTTCGGAACTTCATTAACCAAAAATATGAAAACAAAATGTTCATTTATTTTGTCAGGATTCTCAGCTAGAAAGGCACTTATAAAATCTGGTCCAAAGGTACTTTCAATTCTTCTCGTTTTACTCCTCCTAGGTTTATTCATCATATTTACATTTGAAATAGATGAAGATGGCAAAGTTTTAGCAAACACATCATTTCCAAAAGGAGCAACATGAGCTCCAACTGTTTTGTTCAAAGGAAAGATAAGTTCAATGAATTCAACATCTCTAGCTTTAAAAATCGAGTTATCATTTAAACACATGAATCTATATGTAACATTGTTTTGAGCATCGCCTATAAATACACAATCATATGTCTTAGGTTCAATATTAGATTTTTTAAAATCTGGATAAGAAACCTTAGCTAAGCTCCCCCACACTTTTAAATAGTTCGAATTAGGTGCAAAACCTTTCCACAATTCATAAGGGGTTTTATCCAATTTTTTATGAGGAACCTTGTTAAGAATATGACAAGCAGATAATACAACTTCTCCCCACAAATTATCAGGCATTCCAGAACTCAATAACAAAGCATTCATCATTTCTTTTAATGTTTGATTTTTTCGTTCAGCTATGCCATTTTGTCGAGGTGAATATGGAGAACTAGTTTCATGAATAATGCCATTCTTTTCACAAAAATCTTTAAGAAAATTAGTTCCATATTCTCCACCTCTATCAGTCCTAAGCCTTTTAATCCTTTTATCCAATTGATTTTCAACTTCTGATTTATATTTTAAGAACATCTCAGTCGCCTCATCTTTTGTTCTTAACAAATAAATATTTGTAAATCTCAAAAAAATCATCAACAAAAGATATATAATATTTTTTACCACTTTTGCTCATTGTGTTTTTAAATTCAGCTAAATCTGAATGAATCAATTCTAGCAAATCAGTGCTTCTAGTGGTCATTTGTTTAAAAGGTTTTTTGACAAATTTTGCTTCGATACAATCAGAGCATTTAGAGCAATCTTTCATATCATCAGTATTTATAAGATGCATGTTTCTCAACCTCTTAATAAAAAACAAAATTCACATGTCCTAACCTACCGTGCCACACATTAACAGATTCAATAATGTAAGCAGAACTAGAAGTACTTCCATTAGAAACATAAACAGTGATCAAAACAAACAACCTATTTGACAAATACCCTTTCTGTGACGACCCATCCCTTAATCTAAGGCACCGCTCGACCTAATCCTGTAATTAAGCCTTAATCTTAGCCTTATAGGACTTAACTACATATTACTTGTTGGGGCATGTGTCCTAGGTCAATCTACAAATATTGTTTATCTTACAATTTTTTTAGTTAATAAAATAGAGGTTTATCATTTGTTGTTTTATTATAAGTGACTGCATATTTACCTTATAATAAGATCCTTAGGTATTTGTTGAAATATCCTAAATGTCCCTAGTCGGTCATTATACTGGGAACTATAATGAATTAAGACTAGCGTGAGTCATGATTGATGGTCATGTGATGATTATACATATAGGGATACGAATCGAGATCATGAGTACTTGTTAAGGAACAAGGTACAGGACCGACCCGCTATGAAAATACTACATGGATTAAGTTATAGGTGTTGCTCTTAATAGGTATATCATTTAGTCCTTCGACTTGAGATTACCATAGACTTCAATATTGGGAGCATGGTAATTTGACACAATCAAATGTTGTCTTTAACCGAACAATTATAAAGATTGTGATTGGTTATCATGTGTGCAATATATGAAGGTGTGTAATCAAGAAAGAATTTGTCGCTCTCGTAAAGGAAGAGATATAAGTGGATCCCTTGATGTGTTAGATTGTTAAATGGCCAAATCCAAGTGAATTGATATGATCAATATCGCTTGGATGTTTTTAATCTATCTAAAGATCGAGACTAGTATGATTGAATATTAAGGGTGACTTTCCATGCCTTATATTTAATCAAAGGATATCGCACGACAAAAGGATATTATATACGTTATTCATTAGGTTGTATCGATTTTGATATTCATGCTACTTAAGTAGTCCTAATGCCTTGCTAGAGACCATTTATGAATTTTGTACCAAAATAGTTTTAGTTCACTACCAACGTCGCATGAACTTATTGGGTCGCACACAAAGAATGACTTTGCACAATTTCAAATGGTTCAGAGTATTAAATTTATAAGATAAGATTCATAGTATATAACTCCTTATGATTTGTTATATGATAACTTATTAATAACGGTATATTTGTAATTTTCTTAAACAACGTAAATACAATAGTTATATTATGAATAAGATTTAAGTGAGAGCTTATCTACACATAAATAAAGGGTGATACCCAAAAACGTAAAGGATGCGGGCTTGAACGTTTTGAAGATCGAACAATCAGAGAAGGAAATCATGTATCAATGTATGGTTTACTTTTGTAGATCTAGTTTAATGGAACTTATATGCTATCCTCTTGGGGTTTTTCAAAAATTATTTTTAATTTTTCGCTGCGTATGAACCCCAAAGCCCAACAGTGGTATCAGAGCCATATGCTCAGTTCTATTAAACGTTTGCATACTTTCTCTGTTGTATATGTGATATATGTGTGTGAAAGCATGATTGTTATTAAGGTATATATGATATACATGTAGGTACAGTGATAGTTGTTATCAAGAATTGATTTTAAAGCATGTTAATTCATGTATTTGATGCATATGCATGATGTGGTTCATTGATTGAATTCATGTTTAGTATATTTTGATTAACATATGTTTTAAATTGAACAATTCGAATTTTGTATGTTCCATGATAAAAATCATGTTTAGGTTAATATGATTGATTTAATATGATTCTGTTGTTGAATACATTGTTCATTTTGTGAAGTAATCATGTATGTCTCCATGTTAGAAATCATGTTTAGGTTAATATGATTAATATAATATGATTCTGGTGTTGAATGCATGATTAATATTTCGTTTCTTAATTCAAGAATCGAAATTATCATTGATTATATGTCTTATTGTTGTTATCTGTTAGTATATTCCTATTAGATAGGAGATAAACTTATAATCGGATAAGAATAGTAGAAAAATCCTATATGATAGGTGAGATGTATAATGAATTGGAATTGGATCAGGATTCCAAGTATCTTAAATTCTAATTGGATTAGAATTAGATATTGAGTTAGAGGTGGGCTCGTGTTAATTAAAAATGTTTTAATTAATTTTCGAAAATAAAAATAAGGGGCAGTTTTGGTCAATTAAATTGACTAAAATAATGAGAAATTTTATGCGATTTTGATTTTCGGAATAGGAATTTGTTGTGTAAAAAAAAGGGCGGCGCCCCTACTTGATTCCTAGATTATTGCCCGCTCATTGACTGTCAGTCAATGGGATCATTGACAACTTTACGTAGCGTAAAGAAATTCGTATAGTACATAATATTAAAAATTTCCTAAGTTGTTTGGTGATTGTACATCCTATGTAATATATGATATTTATCTTTGTTTATGATATGATCACTAAAACAAGTAAAATCTCTCTTATAAATTTTAAGTCAAGTGCCACCCATTCAAACATTTGTCAAGGCTTCGATCACGTTGATATGGGTCTGCCCTAGCAGAGTATATTGTGTTATCTTGGTGAAGCAAGTTGAGTAACAGTTACTCTATTGTTTGAAATGGTTAGACTTTATAAAGCAATCAAAATGGTTTTGAGCTTTAGGCACAAGATGAGATAAAAATATGCTAAGACATAAGATGTCATAATCTCATAAAAACAACTAAAAGTTACATATGATGTAATTGGTAAAAGGTACCTACCTACATAACCTAATTTAAAGTGTCATGCCTTATCTGTCTTTGAATTTGGTGAAACACGGGTTTTAGTCCCTTAAGTTAACATAGTGTTTTAAGGAGAGTTGTTAATTTAGTGGGAGTCTATTCCTCTATACTAAAAATGAACTTTTGCATAATCTTTGTTGTAGAATAATGGCTTCATCAAATCACATTAATCCCTTGTCAATGCGATCCATCCTTGAAAAGGATAAACTATATGGGACAAACTTTCTTGACTGGTTGAGAAACTTGAGAATTGTTCTTAAGCATGAACGTAAGTTGTACGTCCTTGATGGTCCTATTCCCGAGGAACCATTAGCCAATACTACAAGAGCCATGAAGGATACACATTCCAAGCATGTCTACGATTCTACTGATGTTGCATGCATTATGTTGGCAACCATGGTTCCTGAACTTCAGAAGGACATAGAACACATGGAAGCTTACGACATGGCTACAATGTTGAAGGAAATATTCCAATAGCAAGAGAGGCAAGAAAGGTTTGAGACAGTCAAAAACCTCCATTCTTGCAAAATGGCTTAGGGTGCGTTAGTTAGCCATCATGTACTGAAAATGAAGGGTTATATTAACCATCTTGATAGACTTAAATTTCCTATAAGCCAAGAGTTGGCTACGAATTTGATCATTAATTCATTGCTTGATAGTTTTTCATAATTTGTAATGAACTACAACATGAATAATATGGAGAGGTCTAGCTCAGAGTTGCATTTGATGCTCAAAACTGCTGAACAGAATGTTAAGAAACCCACATCCAATGTGTTGATGGTTTAGAAAGGAAATGCTTTGAAGAAGAAGACCAAAGGCAAGATTAAAGCTGCCAAGGGTATTGTGCCAGTCACAAATCCTGTGGAACAAGTTAAGCCTAAGGTTACTTCTACTTCATAGTCCCAGAAAGAAAAAGAAAAAGAAAAAGAAAAATAAGGAAATTGTCATTTCTGTCATGCACCTGGGCATTGATTAAGAAATTGCAAGCTCTTTCCTGAAGATCTAAAGAAAAAGAAGAGTAGTGTGACTACTACTTTAGGTATTTACGTTATTGAAATTAACTTATCTACTAGTAATTCCTGGGTATTGGATATCGGATGTAGTTATCACATTTGCATTAATGTGCATGGTCTCACCAAGAGTAGAAAGATAAAGAAAGGAGAAGTTACCTACGAGTTGGAAATGGAATAAAGGTTGTTGCGTTGGTTGTAGGATGCTATGAGTTGTCTTTATTTAGTGGACTAGTTTTAGTTTTAAATAATAATTATTATGTCCATGCCTTGAGCAGAAACATCATTTCAATTTCATATTTGGATTCGGATGGTTTTAATTTCATTATTGCGAATAATAAATGCTCCATTTCTCGTAAAGACGTTTTTTATGCAAATGTCGATTTGTGCGACAATCTTTATATTCTAAACATGAAAAGGTCCATAAATACTCCTATATTTAACGTAAATACAAAGAGATTTAAGTCAAATGATTTAAATCAAACCTACCTTTGGCATTGTTGACTCGGCCACATAAATGAGAAACTCATTTCTAAACTCCATAAAGATGGACTTTTATATTCATTTGATTTTGAATCATATGAAACATGTGTATCTTGTTTATTAGGCAAAATGACAAATAGTCCTTTTACTGGACACAGTGAAATGGCAAGTGGCTTATTGAGTCTAATATATACTGATGTATGCGGTCCTATAAACACAATGGCTAGAGGTGGTTATCAGTACTTCATTACTTTTACTGATGATTTCAGCGGATATGGTTACGTGTATCTCATGAAACATAAAGGTGAATCTTTTGAGATGTTTCAAACATTTCAGAATGAAGTGCAAATTAACTTGGCAAAACTATTAAAACACTTCGATTGGATCGAGGTGGTGAATATTTGAGCCAAAATTTTGATGATCATCTTAGGAACTGTGGGATTGTCTCATAGTTAACTCCTCCATTAACTCCACAATGGAACGGTGTTTCTGAGAGGTGAAATTAAACTTTATTGGATATGGTTTGTTCTATGATGAGTCATGCAGATCTTCCTATTTCCTTTTGGGGCTATGCCTTAGAAATTTTTGTGTTTACACTGAATCGTGTTCCTTCTAAGACGGTTGATAAAACACCATATGAGATGTGATTTGTGAAAAGACCAAGCTTGTCTTTTCTTAAGATTTGGGGTTGTGATGTTTTCGTACGACAGATCTCAGAAAAATTATCAGCCAAATCTACCAAGTGTGTATTTGTTAGTTATCCTAAAGAAACTAAAGGATACTACTTTTTATAATCCCACTGAGAACAAAGTGTTTGTTGCTCGGAATGGTGTCTTCATGGAAAAAGAGTTTATTTCAAAACACAACAATGGGAATAAAGTTAGTCTTGAAGAAGTTCAAGAACCACAAATAAACACTCAAGCGCTAGTGGGAGATTAACAAAGTCTTGAACTAGTTGAGCCTCTACAGGTATCACAAGGCCCGCGTAGGTCTGATAGGATAAGACATCAGCCAGAGAGATTTGAATTTCTTATTACTGACAGTAGTGAGGTGTTGGTTATGGATCAAAATGAACCTACTATTTATTAGGGACCTGGTTAATTTACCTGAGTCAGATAAATGACTTAGTGCCATGATCTGAGATGCAATCCATGTATGATAACCAAGTTTGGAACCTGGTTAATTTACCTGAAGATGGTAAGACTATTGGATGTAAATGGGTTTTCAAGAAGAAACCGATATGGATGGCAATGCACATACTTATAAAGCACGGCTAGTAGAAAAAGGTTTTAGACAGACTCAAGGTGTTGATTATGATGAGACTTTTCTCCTGTAGCCATGCTTAAATCTATTAGAATTCTTATTGACATAGCCACATATTATGACTATGAGATATGGCAAATGGATGTCAAAACAGCTTTTATAAATGGAAAGCTACTTGAGGACGTGTATATGATACAGCCTGAAGGGTTTGTTCATCCTGAGAATTCTAGGAAGGTATGCAAGCTTCAAAGTTCTATTAATGGATTAGAGCAAGCTTCTCGGAGTTGGAATCTTCGTTTTGATGAAACAATTAAGGAATTTGGTTTCATTAAAATTGAAGATGAGCCTTGTGTATATAAGAAGGTCAATGGGAACGTGGTCGTTTTTCTGGTACTGTATGTTGATGACATATTACTCATTAGAAATGACATCCCAACCTTGTAGAGTGTCAAGTCTTGGTTGGGGAAGTGTTTCTCAATGAAGGGCTTAGGAGATGCAGCCTACATCCTTGGGATTAAGATCTATAGGGATAGATCTAAAAGGTTAATCGGCCTAAGTCAAAGTGCTTATATTGACAAGGTACTGAATAGGTTCAGTATGCAAGACTCTAAAAGAGGGTCGTTGTCAATGTCTCATGGAATAACTCTCAGCAAGACTCAATGTCCAAAGACTAATAATGAGCAAGAATGCATGAATATGATTTCATATGCATCAGCCATTAGATCTATCATGTATGACATGTTATGCACTCGATCTGATGTATCATATGCTTTAAGCGCAACAAGTAGATACCAGTCTGATCCCGATGAGACTGACTGGATAATAGTAAAGAACATTCTTAAGTGCTTGAGAAGGACTAAAGAAGTGTTATTAGTCTATGGAAGTTTAGAAGACGAGCTTGTTGTAAATGGTTACACTGATGCAAGTTTTCAAATTGATATCGATGACTTCATATCACAGTCTAGATATGTATTTACTTTGAATGGAGGTGCAGTGAGCTAGAAAAGTTCGAAGCAAGAGACTATGGCTGATTCTACAACTGAAGCTGAGTACATTGCAACATTCGATGCAACTAAGGAGGTTGTTTGGGTCAAAAAGTTCATATCTGAATTAGGTATGGTTCCAAGTATTGCTAACCCTGTTTGCTTGTACTGTGACAACAACGGGGCTATATCACAAGCTAAGGAACCAAGATCTCACCATAGATCCAAACATATACTCAGAAGTTTTCATCTCATTAGAGAAATCATCGAGAGGGGAGACGTAAAGATTTACAGAGTTTCTACAGAAGACAATGTTGCAGATCCTTTGACAAAGGCTCTTCCATAAGCGAAACATGATGGTCATGTTAGGTTATTAGGTATTAGATACATAAATGATTGGCCCTAATACAAGTGGGAGATATTGGGGCATGTACCCTAGGTCAATCTACAAACACTGTTTATCTTACAGTTTTTTTAGTTAATAAAATAGAGGTTTATCATTTGTTATTTTACTATAAGTGATTGCATATTTACCTTATAATAAGATCCATAGGCATTTGTTGAAATATCCTAAATGTCCCTAGTCGGTCATTATACTGGGAACTATAATGAATTAAGACTAGCGTGAGTCTTGATTGATGGTCATGTGATGATCATACATATAGGGATACGAATCGAAATCATGAGTACATGTTAAGGAACAAGGTACTGGACCGACCCACTATGAGAACACCACATGGATTAAGTCATATGTATTACTCTTAACAGGTATATCATTTAGTCCTTCGACTTGATATTACCATAGACTTCAATATTGGGAGCATGGTAATTTGACATAATTAAACATTGTCTTTAACCGGATAATTATAAAGATTGTGATTGGTTATCATGTGAGTAATATGTGAAGGTGTGTAATCAAGAAAGAATTTGTCACTCTCGTAAAGGGAGTAATATCAGTAGATCTCTCGATGTGTTAGATTGTTAAATAGCCAAGTCCAAGTGAATTGATATGATTAATGTTGCTTGGATGTTTTCAATCTATCTAAAGATCGAGACTAGTAAGATTGAATATTAAGGGTGACTTTCCATGCCTTATATTTAATCAAAGGATATCGCACAACAAAAGGATATGATATACGTTATTCATTAAGTTGTATCGATTTTGATATTCATGCTACTTGGGTAGCCATAATGCCTTGCTAGAGACCACTTATGACTTGTGTACCAAAATGGTTTTGGTTCACTACCAACATCGCATGAACCTATTGGGTCGTACACAAAGAATGGCTTCGCGCAATTTCAAATGGTAAAGAGTATTGAATTTTATAAGATAAAATTCATAGTATATAACCCATTATGATTCGTTACATGATAACTTATTAATAAGGGTATATATTGTATCTCGAATTTACTTAAACATCATAAATACAATAGTTGTATTACTAATAGGATTTAAGTTATAGCTTATCTATACATATAAATAAAGGGTGATACCTATTAACGTAAAAAAAATAAGAATTTCATTTTTTCAATTTTCGAACTGTAACGACCCGAAAATTTGACTATTTGTGAATGATGTTGTGTATTACATATATATACTCGTATTTGAGTGACCAACAATAAAGTCGGTGAACGAGTAGGAAAATTGAGTTACGGGTACACGGGGGATTTAAAACACTGTTAAAATACAATTAAATGAATTTTCTAATAATTTAATTAATTAGTTGGCGAGACAAGGCGAGACTATACGCGCTACGGGAGTCGGGGCGGGATAAGACGGACCGAAGAACGTCGTTTGAACGCGGGAGTTGGTTAACTACGCGACATACGGGCTATAGAGTGGAAATTGTTAAGGTGACACAACTCAAATGAGGAGAGCCATCAGATTTGCATTGAGATGTGTGTGTATGTTGAGATGTGGTAAAAGGGGTAAAAGACCCATAAGGGCAACTGGTTTAAAATGTACAAGTATTAACTTAAAGGGTAAAAGGGGTCATTTTACATTTACTCCATATATATATATAAACAAAAACCCTACTATTCATCATCTCCTACCACATACACCCTATCTAGTGTTCTCTCACCAACCCGTTTCTCTCACAGCCGAGCTCCTTGGTGACCGGAAGTCGACCCTCGTCGGCGGTCACCCTGCTCGTCGGAGCTCCGTCACAGCCTCTCCCTCTCTTGTACTCTCGAGTCATCTCTCTCTTTCCCTCTTTCTCAGTTTCTCTCTCTCTTGGCTTTCACTCTCCCTCTCGATCGACACTCCTCCTCTCTCCCCTCGGCCTTACCGGACCCAACCTCGTCGGAGACATCACCGGAGGTTAGTCATCTCTCTCCCTCCCTCGGTCTCTCTCTCACTCTCGTTGTTCTCTCTCGTTTTGATAGTTCTCTCAACTTTCTCTCTCGGCTTCTCGCCATGCTCACTACTGCCACCCCACGACTAGGCGACTAGGGAAGGAACTAACGTCGCTGGAGGTGTTAGCCGGTTGGAGGTGTTCTCTCTCTGTGTCCTCTCTCACTCCGTGTTCTCTCTCTCTCTCCCTCTTTTGCTCTCTCTCTCTCTCTCTCTCTCTCGACAGTTTGACCTCACTGTTGCACCCACAAATAGTGCTGATTCCAGCCACCGTGGAGCATCTCCGATGGGGAACTTGGGCGTAGACAAGTCATGTATGTCTCGACATTCCCGGAGGGCTTCACGACTCGCAGATGAGGTATTTTCCGACGTGTTGTGGAGTGGAGTTTTGCTCACTGTTTTTCATTTTTATGGGGGCTGTTGTTGGATATTTTGCTCGTACGGTGGGTGGTGGGTCTGTCCTCCATCGAGGCTAATCGGAGGTCATCCTCCAGTGACTCTTCTGATCGGAGGAGACCCCCCATGTGGGGCAGTTTTGTGTGTATATGTGACTATTTTTGTGTGAGTGTGTGTAACGATTTTTATGCGAATATGTGACTATTTTTTTAGTGTATGTGTAACGGTTTTGTGTGTGTGTAACAGTTGTTTGTGTGGTGTGTCTCACTGATGAGATGATAGGTTGTAGTGTGAGTATGGTGCATGTGTTATGTGTCACAGTTTGGGGTGTTATGGTCATTTCATGTGTGTTGTGATCCTCCTCACCAAAATTCGTTGCCGTGGGTGGAGCCACCGCTGTGCCACCATGACCAGGGTGTCGGGGACCAAGCTAAGTCCATGCTTGCGTCTCATAACTCTCGAAGTGGCCTAAAACAGCAGTATTATTGGCTATATTACATTGATATATGTTGTATGCTTGTTGTACCTTCCTCGCCAAAGACCACTCGTCGTGGTGGCACCGTCGTCGATGCGATGACTTGGGGGATTTCCGGAGACATTACCATGTCCATCATGGAGTCTCATAGCCCCCGGAGCGTCTCTATTAGTGGTGGTAAGTTTTGTGAGTGTCATTTCATATGATATCGTTGTTGCACGTCTCGTCGCAAACCATCGTGAATGGTCGGCATTGCCGTCGGACGCCATGACCAAGGGAGTGTCGGGGATCACAACAAAACTCTAGTGTGTGTCCCACAACTCCCAGAGTGTCCATATCGATAGTGATGAGTCGTTGTAATGGCGAATTCATGTATGAGTACTTTTATCACGTCAAGTGATTGTTGGCATGACTTAGCGAGCGCCTACGACTTTTCCATGTCGTGTTGGCACTCTACGGGCGTTGGACCACACCCGATGAGGTTCCCTACTCGCTGATGTATGGTCATGTTGAGTTTCGTGTGGAGTCGTGATTGTTGAGCAACCTCGAAGTTGTGTTTCATATTGGTTGAACGGTAGTGACGTCGTGGTCACACCACCGATCCTCGAGACTATGGTGTGACCCACATACGACTGAACCGAGCCTATAATTCATGAGTAGGCTTACATGCGTTATGATTCTGGATGTTGTGATATCGCAATCGTGATTATTGTTGTCGTTTTTCAAACCCGAGAGAGTATTCGTCTTTCTATCAAATCGTCGAGTTGTTTGAGTTCTTAAAACACTTGGAAAAACACTAGGGTATCAAACTAGGATTGGTAATGACTCAAACCATCAATTAGAGTTTTCGACCTTATCAGGTAGCGAGAAACTCAGGGATATGCGTTAGGGACGTAAGAGTGTTGTTACACGGGTTGCGAAAAGTCAGGTAAGTACACTTGCCTTAAAAAGCATTTGTACGTTTGTAAGCTAGTAAGAAAATGCCATGTGATTCATTGTCATTTATTCAGTCTTGTTATGCTCTATTATTGGTATTCCATTCCATTTCTTGTTGTGTGTTTTCCGGCGTAAGTGTTTCGTCTCAAAAGTACTAGGACCTGCACTAAAGGGATAAAACGCTGGCACTCGTGCGCACGAGTGTGTGACCACCCTTAGTGACCGTGTGACACCGAGTATTGGGTGGGTGGGTTCGAGTCCCTCCTGTCATAGCTGTGCCTTCGCTTGTGTCGATGCCCGGGAAGACCTCACGAGGTCTTCGCCGTTATGCTATGATTTAGACCACTTATGAGCCTCTTTTGATTTTTTGGAACACACTTGACTTTCGATTGAAATCTATTAGTCTGTTTATCATGCACCTTGTTTATTTAAATTCCTGTCTTTTTATTACCGCATGATATTTAGACTGCTTTACTTGTTATATCATGTATTACTTCTATCTTCTTCTGGCATTACATTCAATTTTCTCCAGTTGCTCACTGTCTAGTTTGTGACGGTGGGTGCAGATAGAACAGAGTGCAGTAGAGGCAAGGAGCCCTGCTTAGGCGACTTTTGTGAGGATTAGCGGCTAGACTTGGAGACTATTTTGTAGGTTTCCTTATGTTTTGCTTTTATGTATATCGTTTCATATATATGCTTTGGGATTATTGAACTTGACACATTTTGATGAGATTGGTATCATGTACCTTTGCATTTCGAATTGTACATGAATACCCGGGGTTTTCCACAATTATAGAATTCCTAATTTCCCTTTGATTGAGTTATTTCCCCTTGTTATTTATTGTTTAGTCTTCCGCTGTGTATTATTGCAATAACTCTTTCATAAACTACTAAATTGATTAAATTGAAGGTTGACTAGGCTCGTCAGGTTGCCAAGTAATGACTTGGGGCTTGCACGGTTCTAGGCCGGGCGTACCCAATTGCACGGGGAAATTAGGGTCGTCACACGAAAAACGTTTTCAATATCTCTTAGGGCTAGCACTCCAAATTATGGTCACCGTTCGTGTTGGATTTCTGATAGAGGATGTGCACTTGAACGTCTTAAAGATCGAACAATCAGAGAAGGAAAACACAAATCAAGGTATGGTTTACTTTTGTAGATCTAGTTTAATGGAACTTATTTGCGATCCTATTAGGGTATTTCAAAAATTGTTTTGAATTTTTTGCTGCGTATGAACCACAAAACCCAACATTAGTCAGCCTTACAACCCATTTACCTCTTTCTTTGTGTTCAAACCCATAGATGACAGTTAGTGTTAATTAAGTCTTTATTAACATGGTTTGTTATTTAGTGGAAGTCTTATAAAATTTGTGCGAAATTAAATTAGTATAGTATGTGGAAACCAATTGAAAAAAATAACGTGTGGAAAACGAGGAAATAGCATCATATATACCAGATAACCTCAAAATATAACAAAACAATCTAAGTATGGTCGGGGAACTAACGCTCAACCCAAAAGTATAACCCAAAGTAACAAAAAGATATAGTATCTAATACATATAAAATATCAAAATGGACCTACAACAAAAGTCGTGTCGTGCCGCTACTCAGGAAAAATCTCTTATCTTCCCTAATAAGAAATTTAATTTGCATTTCTAAATATTATCGACTGGTATTTAAAAGCATATAACTAGGCAAGCTGGAAATTAAACCATATGCAAATAAATACCAGAGTTAAACAAGTAAACTGACACTAGGCTAAGTAGTAATGAATTAGGTCTGGTCGGTAGTGAACCGCGTCACTCCAACTCAATAATCATAAAACATATGGGACTCTAACCCAAGTGTTGCTAGGGATTTTATCCCCGGTGTGTAACATAAGGGACTCTAATCCAATACGTTGCCAGGGACTCTAACCCCGATGTGTAGACCACCTTAGGGACTCTAACCCCGAGTGTCATATAATGTCAAGTAATATGTACCGACATCCCCATGGAATTTAACCCCGTGAGTCACACACACCTCGATCGAGTACGGGACCTAATTACCAAAAACTACTTTTTATTTCAAGAAAGACCAAGTATGGAATGTCAAAGCATGGCACACCTAAGCATCTAAGCAAAAAGGAATACAAGTCCACATTAATACTCATATGGTATTTACTAGCCTAATAGCATGCTATTTATCATTCAAATTCAAATTAAAACAACAAGAATAGACAAGGCATGAGATAGAGTCAATGAAATTAACAAGGAAACGGATATCATGCAAGCAAAGACTCGTCAACATGAGCATAGAACACAATCAACACATGATACCATAATACAATAGCAAATCAGTCCAAAGGGACTGTACAAGAACAACAAGTCAATAGGAATGAAATGCCAGTGCATTGTCATTGGGTATACTCACCTTTCATGTAGTATTCCTAGTCCAATAGGTCTCCTGTCACCCAAACTCTCGCACCTGGATTCAAGTATATCTCCCAAAGTTTTCTGGTGTCAATCTAGGTTATATTATATGTACTTAGTCTTTAAATTAAGCGCTAAGACTATCCGATACCTAAACAACCCAAAACATCTATACAATGACCATTATATAAACAAGTCTCTTCTTTTGACCCATTTTTGAAAAATCATATGATTAATGTTGAAAAAATAATGGTTCTAGGTTGTTCCTCTCTATCTTAGCTTTCTAACGGTATATGGAGCATCAAAATCTGAGTTAAAGTGAGAAAGTTATGGTGTAAGTAGAGTTGCAGGAATTTCAGCTGGATTGTAGAAATATTACTGTTCAGGTCCCCAGCGCGCTAGCTAAAATGTCTAGTGTGCTGGGTGCAGAAACTCAAAACTTTCTGAGTTTTTGTAACCCAAAAATGGCCAAATTAAGCCCTTTGTATCCCTGTTCTCCTCCTCTAATGATCAAATCACTTCCTACACAACACACATACACCAGACATCTCAATTTACATACATGCATTCATCAAAAGATCAAATAAACAAGGATTAAAGGCGTGATTTTCAAAGTTTTTTTTTATCAAGAACACTAAAAACATAACTCAAAACTGAAAATTAAATCCAACCAAAAGCCCACTGATTTTCGAAAGATTGGACAGTGCCTCGAGCGATTTTTTTACAAGGAATCCAAATATGAATTTAGATTTTGAAAACAACATCATTTAATAGCTCAAAAATCCTCAAAACTGAAATCAGAAGAAAACCTCATTTTTTTTGCCAAACAAGCAAAAATTCGAAAATGAACTTGAGAATGGAAATCAAAGGTTATAAATACTTCACAACAAACATTTAAGCACTTGCATGTGATTAAAACAAAAAACCCCTTGAATTAAAACCCAAAACCCTAAATTTTTCATTGCATGAAAATGAAGAACATCTTACCTAATTGGTGTGCGTTGATCTCCTAGTTGGGTTTTGTAACTTGAGTGATGAAATTCCTCCTTCAAACTCCAAATTTTTCAGCCAAGAGCGTTTCCAAAACTCTGATTTTCAGTTTATAAAACATGCATTATAATGCAATGTAGGAGAAAATGATATATATAATGGGGTTTTGATCTAAGGGTGTGTACCCATCTTAAGGATGAACCTAAGGCTCTTAATTGAATTGTCCAAGTTTTTAGTGACACCATATGTATGACACAAGTTTATGGGAGTGTGTGCTCACAGAAATCTCAAGGTAAGTCTAAGTGTTCTAGATTTTTAAACCAAACTTTAGGACTTGATTTGATTCTCAATTATACACATAACCATAGGCTTATAACTAATTCCATTATGCATATACATATTTTATAAATTCATATTATTATTAAACAAGACTCACCAAAAGTGTTAACTACCCAGTTCCCCAGCTCCTACGCAACTCGAGACGTGTCCCCGCTCTTGTCTCGATGCCTACACTGTACAAACTGACTTAATTAGTCTACACACATGAATAACACTTGGAATAAACCAATACAAAAATACTATATACCTCGGCCACGTGCCTCTATCGGTGTGCACACCATGATGTGGGTCCCACGTGACGAGTCGGTGATCCTGATTAAAGGAATCAAAACGAAGTTCGAGATTTGGGCCGTGACATTTTCTCCACAAAGTCATCATTTTGAGTAATGATCATTTTGTCAGCCTCGAAAATAATTTTTAGACCAGCCTTAGTAAGGAGACTACCTGTAACAACCCTCGAATTTTAACCCGACTTGTGTTGCACTTATCAGGAATGTGACCTGGCTATGTGATATTGGATAGTATTTTGGACTTCAGGAGTTGACACTGAGGTAATTTAATGATTCTATGTTGTTTGTATTAGTATTGTAGTCTAATACAAGTCTCGAGCCGTTTAGGCGATTGTTAGTCTAAGTGAGGCTTCGCCTAGGTAAACGGGGGAGTAAAACAAAGTAAAAATACTAATAAATAAATGTTTTGGATAATTTAAATAATTATTTAGCGAGACAAGGCCAGACTACGCACGTGACAAGAGGAATTTCAAAGCAAAGCGGATCGAGGAGAGTTGTTAGGACACGAGGAGTTGGATAACTACTTAGCACCTGAGAATTGTTAAATTGACACAACTTAACAAAAAGGACTGTCGAATTAGCCTCGAGATGCGTGTGTATGTGGTGATCAATAAAAAGTCTATAAATAGGACCCCACCACACCTACTTTACTAATTCACTGTTCATTATCTTCTCCAAATCAATTCTCTCTTTCTCTCCTCCCCCTCTCCACTCTCCTCCCTTAGTCAACAAACCATCAACCCTAGGTTATCCAGTGGTGGTCAGGCACTTGCCAAAGGCATCTCTGGTCGCCAGAGATTGGTGGGTTCTCTCTCTCTCTCTCTCTCTCTCTCTCTCTCTCTCAAGCGTACGCTCACTGTCTTACTATTTTCCATCACGTTTGTCCGAGCAACGGTGGGTGGCGATGATAGGGAAAGTGGTCGGGGATGACTCACCAGTGTCTCCACAATCTTGGAGCTCCCAATTTGTGACAGAGATGCAGTGGAGGTTTTGGTCTTGTTAAGTTGCACGAACTATGTATACTTCTCTTCAATTTTACATCTATTTTCACTACCATCATGTCTGGTCGTTACTTCGGTGGGTTTTGGTGATCGGAGATGGTCCCTGGTTGTCCACCTGAGTCCCTACGTCCTCGGAGAGCCCCTGGTTTGTGGCAACAGTTGCTTAGATTCATGTTGTTAATGTTGCGATGTGTGTGTGCATCTTATGAGTTCAGGACGGTGGTGGAGGCGCTACTGTGATCAGGGCTGATCAGGGACGACCCCCAGTGGTTCATCGGAGTCCCAATAGTCACGGAGCGCCCCTCCCTTCACGGCAAATGTCTAGATATGGTGTGGTGTGTCACTGTTTTATCAATTGTTCAATTGTTTCGCTATTTTGGGTCCTCGCCGAAAACCGCCACATCTGACAACGCTGCTGGCCGCACCACATCTCGTAGGGGGTTGTCTGTGGTTGGTGTCTCGCAACCTCTGAAGTGTCCAAAATAGCGGTGTGAATGTAAATTGTTGTGATTTCATGTGGTGTTAACGTCGGGTCCTTCTTTGTGTGTGTTGATGTAATTCTGAACTGGGGGAGGTTTTTCGGGCGTCCCCACACCATGATGACCTTTCCTCGAAGTCAGACAACACCAACGAGGTTCCACGCTCACTGGTATATGGTTGGTTCGGGTTCATGATGAGTTGTGGTTATGGTTTTGGTGTCTATGTTGTATTCGTGTTGTTAAATGGTTGTAAAGTCATAGTCACGCTACTGGTCCCATAAGCTACGGCGTGACCCACATACGACCGAGCCGTGCTTATGGTTTATTAATTGGCTTACATATATGTGTTTTCAAAATCTTAGTGTCGTTGTATTTTCCAATTGATTTATCGAGTTGTTTGAGTCTTAAAACGTTGGGAAAACACTAGGGATTTAACCTAGGGTTAGTTATGACTTGACCCATTAATTAGAGTTTTCAACCTTATTAGGTAGCGAGAAACTTGGGAATATGCACTAGTGGTTACGAGAGTGTTATTACAGGTTGCATTGTTAGGTAAGTGCACTCGCCTACGTGCTTGTGTATGTTAGTAAGCCAGTAAGGAAGTCTCATGTAATTCATTATCATTTATTGCTATGCTTGCTATTATCCATTGTTGACATTCAAATTCCATTATTTGCTTGGCATGTGTGTTCTTAGCGTAAGTGTGTCGTGATAGTATCATGTGGCCCGCACTAATGGGAAACTTGGGCATTTCATACCAGAATTACTGCTACCTCAGTGTTGTGTGAACCTGGGTACTGATTTGTGAAGGTAACCTGGGCATTAGATTGTTGTGGTTATTGTTGTGGATTTTGTACCTCTTATGGGCCTCTCTCGACTTTTAGAACACGCATGTTATCGTTGTTGCCTTCCAGTCTGTCTATCATGCACTTTAATCTATTTACATTTCCTACCTTTTAATTTCAGCATGATATTTAAACTGCTTTACTTGATTTTCATGAATTACTGTGAAATTCTTCTGGCATTACTTTCAATTTCTCTAAGTTACTCACCATCTAGTTTGTGACGGTGGGTGCAGATATCCTAGAGTGCTCTAAGGGCAAGGGGCCCTGGCAACTTCCTCTGAGGACCTCTCAGAGTGACATTACTTCAGGATTAGGCTAGGTTGGTTTTATTATTGTTTGTTGGTTGTATGAACGTTTGATCTATTATGCTTTGTTTGGGAAGATATGAGACTTTAGGATATCATGTAACTTGTTATGTCTTATCGATTATTCTTGTATGTGAATATATGTATTTCAGGGTTCCACATTAATAGATGTCTGATTTCCTTTAAATTGAGTTATTTCCCATATGTTTATACTTATAGTTTTTTCCCTGCGTAAATTGATAACTGTGATAACTCACTTCATAAACTTGTTAAATGGATAAATGGAGGTTGACTAGGTTCGCCAAGTTCCCCGAGATTGAACTCGGGGGCTTGCACAGGTCTAGGCCGAGCATACCCCATCTCGTTGGGACATTGGGGCAATTACAGTTGGTATTAGAGCGTAAGATTCCAAAGACCTGACTCTTGATTTAAATTTAATAAAACACAAGCCATATAAACCAACGGAAATTAGGTATGGTTGAACTTGGAGTTGAACCCTATGATCCTATTTAGAACTTGGAGTCGGTTAATTTTCAAACATGTTATGATTGTTGTTTGTACTATATGGTATGCGGTAGATAACCACTGATCCGAGAATTTCATTCTATTGTTCAGACGACGATGACGGATCAAGCAGGACTGAGTGTCGATAGTGACACGTCCGGCACACAATATACTAGTGCGGACGATGTGCGCATTCTGGTGCAGAGGGTCGCGACACAGGACCAGCTGTTGCAGGAGATATTGTGTTTATTGAGGACACTTGCACCGGTTACCACTACACTATCGACCCCAACTATACCTTTACCGTTAATTTCGAGTACTCAGAGGATAGAGACGCTAGTGGCTACAGCTTTCACAGCTCCGATCCCGATCACAACAGTTCCTGGTGCAGGAGTAGTTCAGAGTACACAGACACGGGTGGTTTTACCTTTGGTCCAGGCTGAGGAGACACCAACTACACTTGTAGCTATTGTAGAGACTACTCTAGTTACTACTCCGAAGAAGAGCCCGATAGCCACTACTGAGGCGAGGCAGTAGAGAGAGTTCAAGAGACACGATCCGTTGAAATTCTATAGTGGCACGGACGTCACAGCTGCAGAGTTGTTTCTGAAGAACCATGAGAAGATCCACACCATCATCGCTAAGGAGGATCACATGCGAGCGACGATATCTTCATCAATGTTACAGGGGGAGGCGGACGATTGGTGGATGACTATTATTTCTACTCGAGGTATCCCTAGAGATAAGGCCCAGTTTAACTAGAAGTACTTTTTGCCGACGGTACTGAGGGCGAAGCGAAACGAGTTTACCTCGTTGAGACAGAGTGATGATGAGTCCGTGATGAGTTACATGGGCAGGTTTGTTGCTTTGCTACTCTACGCTAGAGATTCTGCTGATTCCGAGACCGACCGATTATATAACTTCACGGAAGGACTATTACCCGATATAGGAGGTTTCATTATTTCCGCTGAGCCCGAGACTTTACAGAGGACGTATGAGAGGAGCTTGGTGAGGGAGAGTTGCTTGGTTACCCATCCCCCAGAGATCAAGGCAGCCAGATTAGAGGCAAGATCAGAGGAACATCATCAGGACAAGAAATGGAGGTAGGGTAGATTCCGTCATCTAGATTTCAGAGCACATAGCATGGGTTCAGTTACACCACCGACTGCTAGGCCAACACAGACGATCCCACCAGTGCCTACGTTCTTAAGTCACCCTCTCCAACCTATCAAGCCTGATCAACATTCGTAGGGACAGTCTATAGGCAGAGGTGGTAGACAGACACAGGGTCAGAGATCTCGGCAGACTTATACTACACAGACGAAGAACCATGGCCAGACGTAGGACACACAGGATACCCTTGCTTGTTTCAAGTGTGGACAGGTGGGCCATGTTCAGAGGAATTGTCCACAGCCAGCTAGAGCCCAACCACAACATCATCAGCACCTGAAAGAGCGAGTGCAGGCTGCGGTCGAGCTGGACCAGGGGGCGTCCTGAAACCTTGTTAAGGGCATGTTTTCTATCTATAGAATTTTTATGCATACTATGTTTGATTTAGGATCTACCGTTTCATTTATAGTTGGTCGCATAGTAGACAAGTTAGGATTGAAACCTATTAGTCTTAGTAGACCCTTGATCCTTAGTACGGCTATTGGGGACAAGATATACCCAACTCTTTTATGCGTTGATTATCCGGTAGAGATAGGGGGCTACGAGTTGCATGTTAATATGGGAGTGTTAGAGTTTCTTGAGTTCGATGCGTTGTTAGGCATGGACTGGTTGGAAACATACCATGCTTAGAGTGGTTGCTACGAGAAGACAGTCACGATCCTGTTAGCAGATGGTACGGAGATCAGCATCTAGGGTACAACAACATTACTACCGATCACTAGAGGCAGAGAGGCCACAAGTGGTGAGATCGAGACGGATGCGAGAGTCATGAGCACAGGAGTGAGACAGGAGATTGGTATTTCAGATGTACCTGTAGTGTGCGAGTTCACAAACGTATTCCCGGAGGATTTTTCAGGATTATCACAATTGAGGGAGATTAACTTCACCGTTAACTTAGTCCTGGGGACTAAGCCGATCTCGATTCCACCATACCGGATGGCACCTCGAGAGCTTGAGGAGTTGAGGAGTCAGCTAGATGAGTTATAAGAGCTGGGCTTCATCAGTTCGAGCATGTCGCCATGGGGAGTGCCAGTGTTGTTTGTGAAAAAAAAGGATGGTACTTTGAGACTACGTATAGATTATCGCCAGCTGAACTGGGTCACAGTGAAGAACAAGTACCTATTGCCGCGCATTGATGATTTGTTTGATCAGTTGACCGGAGCGTAAAGGTTCTCAAAGATAGATCTGAGGTCAGGCTATCATTAACTCAGGATCAGGGCTGAGGATCGAGAGAAGACATCATTTAGCACGAGATACGGTCACTTTCAATTTACAGTCATGTCGTTCGATTTGACTAATGCACCAGTGATGTTCATGGATCTCATGCATCATCTAATGAGGGAGTATTTTGATCGATTCGTGATTGTGTTCATCGACGACATCCTCATATATCCCAAGGCTCATGAAGAGCACGAAGGGCATCTTCAAGCAGTGTTGCAGACTCTGAGGGACCACCAACTATTTGGTAAGTTCATCAAGTGCAAGTTTTGTCTATCGGAGGTCAGATTTCTACGGTATGTGGTCGGAGCCAGCACTATTGTCATTGATCCCGAGAAGATAAGAGTCGTGATTGAGTAGCTTACTCCAACTACCTTGATGCAGATTTGTAGTTTCCCGGGGTTGGCAGGATATTACTGCCGATTTGTTGGAATTTGGGGTTCATGCGCAGAGGAGATTTCAAAACTATTTTGAGAAAAAACCCCAACAGGATCCGAATCTGATTCCATTAAAACACGTTTAAACTATGAAACCTTAATCATACTTCAGTCGCAATGTACCTTTCTAAAGGTTAATCAATCTCTAAGGTGTTGCCAACGACGAACGCCCTCTATCAGTAGTCCACACACGAATGGAGGCCTAGATTTGAAGTGCTAGCTTCGAGAGAATACCAAACCCTTTTTTGTTTCTCTCCAAAATAATCCAGAGCATACCAAAAACCCTAAGTCATTTCTTAAAACGAAAATAGAGTTTCGGCCTTTTTTAATCTATCGTTCTTGTATTCTAACTCAAAGCGTCTATTTATACAACCCTTGTATATAGACGGTTAAGTAAATTACACATATACCCCTACTTAAAGAAGTATAAGTGTAATACACTACAAGGAAGTTTCTGTCATGAATTTTATCATATAAACTTCATTTTTCTGAACCATCTTAAAATCTCGCAAAACCATTCTTAGTGCGCGACCCCATAGGCTCATACAACGTTGGCAGTGTACCAAAATACATTTTGGTATACAAGTCATAATCGGCCTCTAATAAGACATTATGACTACCCAAGTTGTACGAATATCAAATCGATACAACCTAATCAATAGTGTATATAACATCCTTTTGTCACACGATATCCTTTTGATCAAACATAAGGCATGGAATTGTCATCCAACATGTTCAATCGTACTAGTCTCGATCTCTGGGTAGACTGAAAACATCCAAGTGACATTGATCAATATCAATTCACTTAGACTAGGCCTTTTAACAGTCTAACATATCGAGGGATCCACTGGATATCTCTCTCTATATGAAAGGGACAAATTCTATCTCGATTACACAACTTCACCACATTATTCACACAGTAACCAATCACAACCTTTATAATCGTCTGGTTAAAGACAACGTTTGATTGCATCAAATCACTGTATTCCTAATGTTGAAGTCTTTGGTAATCTTAAGTCAGAGGACTGAATAATATACATATCATGAGAAACAACTATGACTTAATCCATGTGATGTTCTCATAGTGGGTCGGTCCAGTACTTTGTTCCCTAACAAGTACTCATGATCTTGATTCATATTCCTATACATATGATCATCAATCAAGACTCACACTAGTCTTAATTCATTATAGTTCCCAGTATAATAATCGACTAGGGACATTTAGGATATTTCTTTAAATACCCATGAATCTTATTATAATGTAAACATGCAAATCAATTATAATAAACAGCAAATGAAATCCTCTATTTTATTAACTAAAATATATTCATAAAGACTATTAATGGATTGACCTAGGGCACATTTCCCAACACAATTTGTGCAGGACTTCTCCAAAATCATTGCATCGATGACAAAACTGACTCAGAAGAATGTAAAGTTTGATTGGAATGAGGAGTGTGAACAGACGTTCAACACTCTAAAGGAGAAACTAACTACCGTGTCGGTCCTTGCATTGCCTGAGTCAGGGAAGGACTTAGTCGTGTACACCGATACGTCGAAGATTGGGTTGTGTGCTGATGTAAGAGGGCATAGTTATCGCTTATGTCTCCTGGTAGTTGAAGGTTCATGAGAGGAACTACCCGACGCACAACTTAAAGTTGACTGCGCTAACGTTTGTGTTGATGATATGGAGGCACCATTTGAATGCCGTACGTTTTGAATTGTTCACAGACCACAAAAGCTTGAAGTACCTATTCCCTCAGAGAGAACTGAACCTGAGACAGAGATGTTGGCTGGAGTTCTTGAAGGCCTATGACTTCTCGTTAGAGTATTATTCGGGAAAGGTTAACGTGGTTGTTGATCCCTTTAGACATAGAGGATTTGATGCAGAGGTAGTTGTATGCCAAATGACCTACGAGCATGGTCTACTTGAGGCAACCGAGTTGATGTGTTCAGCAAACGTGTCGACGACTTCCAGGACATAGATTTGTTGTCAGATGAAATTGTAGACCGTTTCACTTGACATTGTGTGCAACAGACAGTAAGGCGATGCGTCATACCAGTAGTATGGTGAGATGGTGGACAGTTTAGTTATCCATATTGGAGTCGGTCGACAAACATTTGCTTAAGGTATCATGGGCGACTGTGGATTCCATTGGTGGCTGATTTGTGCACCAAGATACTTCAGGAGGCTCACTGTTCTCATTTTTCTGTGCATTCGGGTCGAACCAAAATGTACGCAGATATGCGACATCTCTTTTTGTGGCTTGGGATGAAGTTCGATGTGTCAGAGTTCATTAGAGCGTGTGAGATATGCTAGTGCGTGAAGGTTGAGCATCGATGCCCTAGAGGATTACTACAACCCCTACCCATTCCTCGATGGAAGTGGGAGCATATTGCTATGTATTTCGTTAGTGGCTTGCCCCAATCTCCTCGTGGTCACGATAACATCTAGGTAATTATGGACAGATTGATAAAATTTGCTCATTTTATACCGTATCCACTATACACCGAGTTAACAGACTGAGCTTCCTCTACGAGTGCGAGATTTTCAGATTGCACGAAATTCTGTTGTTGATTGTGCCAGACCAAGGGATGCTGTTCACTTCAATATTGTGGCAGAGCATGCAGGCTCAGTTCGGCACCAGACTGGAGTTGAGTACAACATTCCACCTGCAGACAGACGGACAGTCTAAGAGGTTGGTCCAAGTATTGGAAGACATGCTTAGGATGTGTGTTTTGGAGTACGTCAAGTAATGGGAAACGTATCTTCATTTGTGCGAGTTTGTGTACAACAACAATTATCAGGCGAGTATCGGTATGGCACCGTTTGAGGCACTCTATGGTAGGCCTTGTAGATCACCTTCTTGCTGGGCTGAGCTAGAGGATGTTGAGACTGTTGGTCACGAGGTTGTTGTTGATCATACTGAGAAGGTACTTTAGATTCATCAGAGACTTAAGGGTTCCCAGGAGCGGCAGAAGAAATACTATGATATATATCACGATGAGCTTCAATACGACTTGGGAGACTATGCGTACCTGAAAGTCTCACCTCTGAAGGGTCACAAATGGTTCGGAATCAAAGGGAAACTCGCTCCGAGATTCTTCGGCCCCTTCAAGATTGTGAAGAGGATCGGTAAGGTGGTTTACCAACTGGAGTTACCGCCACAGCTCGCTGGTGTTCATCCAGTGTTCCACATTTCCATGCTTAAACTAGACAAGTCAAACGGAGAAAAAAAACTGGCAGTGGACTCGAGCCAGATCGAGTTGTAGGACGATGCCACGTACAAGGAACAATCGATCCAGATTGTTGACGGTAAGGTCAAGACGTAGAGGAACAAGAAGATTCCTTCGATTCTTGTGACATGACAATTTTACGGAGACGATGAACTAACCTAGGAGTTAGAGTCTTACATATGCTAGCATCTTCCGTACCTGTTTGATTTCGGTAAGTTTGTAGTTTAGTTTACTTATTAGTTTAATTTCGAGACGAAATTCTACTAAGTGGGGGAGACTGTAACAACCCTCAAATTTTAACCCGATTTGTGTTGCACTTGTCAGGACCATGACCCGGCTACGTGATACTGGATAGTATTTTAGACTTCGGTAGTTGACACCGAGGTAATTTTATGATTCTGTGTTGTTTGTATTAGTATTATAGTCTAATATGAGTCTCGAACTGTTAGGGCGACTGTTAGTCTGAGTGAGGCTTCGCTTAGGTAAACGGGGGAGCAAAACACAGTAAAAATACTAATAAATGAATTTTTTAAATAATTATTTGGCGAGACAAGGCAAGACTATGCCTGCGACAAGAGGAATTTCAAAGCAAAGCAGACCGAGGAGCGTTGTTAGGATACGGGGAGTTGGATAACTATGTAACACCCAAGCTACGTTATAGAATTATTAAAGTGACACAGCTTAACAAAAAGGACTGTCGGATCAGCCTCGTAATGCATGTGTGTGTGGTGATCAATAAAAAGTCTATAAATAGGACCCCCACCATACCCACTTTAGTAATTCACTATTCATTGTCTTCTCCAAATCGATTCTCTCTTTCTCTCCTCCCCTTCTCCACTCTCCTCCCTTGGTGAGCAAACCATCGACCCTAGGTGGTCCAATGGTGGTCGGGCACTTGCCAGAGGCATCTCTGGTCACTGGAGATTGGTGGGTTCTCTCTCTCTCTCTCACGCTCACTATCTTGCTGTTTTTCACCGCATGTTTCCGAGCAGTGGTGGGTGGCGATGATCGGGAAAGTGTTCGAGGACGACTCACTAATGTCTCCACAGTCCCAGAGCCCCCAATTTGCGGCGAGATGTAGTGGAGGTTCTGGTTTTGTTGGGTTGCACGAACTGTATATACTTCTCTTCAATTTCGTGTCTGTCTTCACTGTCGTCGTGTCCGGCCGCTACTCCGGTGGGTTTCAGTGATTGGGGATGGTCCTTGGTTCTCCACAAGAGTCCCCACGTCTCTAGAGAGCCCCTAGTTTGCAACAATAGTTGTATAAATTCATGTTGTTAGCATTGCAATGTGTGTGTGTGTCTTGTGAGTTCAGCCCAGTGGTGGAGGCCCTGTCGTGATCAGGACTAGTCCGGGATGACCCCCGGTGGTTCATCAGAGTCCCAACAGTCCCGGAGCACCCTTCCCATCGCGACAAATGTCTGGATATGGTGTGGTGTCTCGTCGTTTTATCAATTGTTCAATTGTCTCATTGTTTTGTGTCCTTGACGGAAACCGCCACATTTGGCGGTGCTGCTTGTAACGACCCTAAATTTTAACTGTTGTCACGTGTCAATTTAGGTCATGCATAGGCCCATTTGTTGTGATACAGTCGTTCGATTCTCGATCGTCGATGCCAAAGTAAGTTATTTGTGTTCAATGTTTTGTATTATATTGTATTACACGAATGTGTAATTCCAATGTCCCAAACGTGTGAGGAAGTTTAAGTGTGAGCGTTGGTACGGGAAATGGTTCAGCTCGAGGGTTTCATGAAATAATAGGTTTTCAGGCGAATGCTGGTCGGGTAATTAGTAGTCCGGGGGACTTAAATGACTTAGAAACACTGATAAAATACAAAATAAATAATAATTAAAAATTATAAAGTCCATTCGATAAGCTGGTACGTCCAAGGCGACGTGACAAATAAATTTGGTGTTCGAAACGAACTCGGAAATGCACGTTTTGTGCGACAAAAGGCTCAAACAAGAGAAACAAGTCACACAATGAAGTCACAATTTGGTGTTAGAGTTGGTGGCTGGAATGAATGGTAGTCACAATATTGGCATCAGGATCCATGTGTGAAAAGAGATGAAGGGAGGGTATAAATACACCCCATCACCTTTTCTCTCTCTTCTCGTCTCATTTTTCTTTCTGTTCATCGATTCAACGAAAAAGAATGATGGGTTTTCAGGGTTTTTGCCGCGATTCGACACCAAAGGAATGCTCAAATTTGAAATCTAAGGTGAGATTCTGATTCTCCATGTGTGTATATCCATGTTTTGGCGTCGCGATAATTTTGGACAATGAATTGGAGAATTTGATTTTTAAGGTTCTTTGGATGGATTTAGGGTGAATTGGATAATTAAAGGAGGAATTGTGAATTTTTTTTGGTGTTTGGGAATTTTGCTAAATTTTTGGGATCTGTAGGGAAATTTTATATGATTTTTGGAAATTGATAGTTTAGTCAGGTTTTGGCACGAGTTGAAGCTAGTTGGGTATTGTATTTGTTGGGTTTTGGGGTTCATGCGCAGTGGAGATTTCAAAACAATTTTGAGAAAAACCCCAACAGGATCAAAATCTGATTCCATTAAAACACATTTAAACTATAAAAACTTAATCATACCTCAGTCGCAATGTACCTTTCTTAAAGTTAATCGATCTCTAAGGCGCTGCCAACAACGAACACCCTCTATCAGCAGTCGACACACGAACGGCGGCCGAGATTTGAAGTGCTAGCTTCGAGAGAATACCAAACCTTTTTGTTTCTCTCCAAAACAATCCAGAGCATACCAAAAACCCTAAGTTGTTTCTTAGAACGAAAATAGATTTTCGGCCCTTTTAATCTTTCGTACTTGTATTCTAACTCAAAGCATCTATTTATACAACCCTTGTATATAGATGGTTAAGTAAATTACACATATACCCCTACTTAAAGAAGTATAAGTGTAATACACTACAAGGGCGTTTCTGTCATGAATTTTATCATATGAAATTCATTTTTCTGAACCATCTTAAAATCTCACAAAGCCATTCTCAGTGTGCGACCCAATAGGCTCATGCAACGTTGGCAGTGTACCAAAACAAATTTTGGTATACAAGTCATAAGCGGCCTCTAGCAAAACATTATGACTACCCAAGTTGTACGAATATCAAATCGATACAACCTAATCAATAGTGTATATAACATCCTTTTGTCACACGATATCCTTTTGATCAAATATAAGGCATGGAATTGTCATCCAACATGTTCAATCGTACTAGTCTCGATTTCTAGGTAGACTGAAAACATCTAAGTGACATTGATCAATATCAATTCACTTAGACTAGGCCTTTTAACAGTCTAACACATCGAGGGATCCACTGGATATCTCTCTTTATATGAGAGGGACAAATTTTATCTCGATTACACAACTTCACCACATTATTCACACAGTAACCAATCACAACCTTTATAATCGTCCGGTTAAAGACAACGTTTGATTGCGTCAAATCACTGTATTCCTAATGTTGAAGTCTCTGGTAATCTCAAGTCAGAGGACTGAAAAATATACCTATCATGGAAAACAACTATGACTTAATCCATGTGATGTTCTCATAGCGGGTTGGTCCAGTACTTTGTTCCCTAACAAGTACTCATGATCTTGATTCATATTCCTATACGTATGATCATCGTATGATCATCAATCAAGACTCACACTAGTCTTAATTCATTATAGTTCCCAGTATAATAATTGACTAGGGACATTTAGGCTGTAAATGCCCATGGATCTTATTATAATGTAAACATGTAAATCAATTATAATAAACAGCAAATGAAATCCTCTATTTTATTAACTAAAATGTATTTATAAAGACTATTAATGGATTGACCTAGGGCACATTTCCCAATAGTATCGAAGGTTTAGTCAAAGTTGGAATAGGCTCGAAGCTAGGCGACACGAGTCGGGACCACTAAGGTCACAACGTCACCCATGGCGTGTAGGGAAGAGAGCCTCAGTTTTGACGCAGTGGAGACGCTGCCCAAGCTAAGGGACGCCACGGCGTCCCGGCGGCGTGACACTGTTCACAGGGGTAAAATTTTATAAATTTTTTGAAAAATTTTGGGGATCTCTCGGGTATCCCAATGGGTTCGAATACAACCTAATACCTGGGTAATCTACCAAAATTGTGTGAATGAATAAATTATGGAAATTGGATAGAATTAGGGTAATTAACAAGAATTTCAAACTAAATGTATATTAGGGATTTTGAACGTCTACGGGACACACGGGAGGTCTTAGGAGACATGTTGGGGGTCCATTAAGGGGATATTAGTTGGATTACAGGTACGTAAACCAGTGAGAACTTTTACAGTAATTTCTTGAGCTTTAATTTGTTGTTATTGCTTTGTTTATCACCATATATTTTGGAATCTCTGTTGTTTGAGTGGTCCATTGGCAAGGGAGTTATGGCTACTATTTATTTGTGATATGAGCTCTTATCTAGACGATGTTGATATCTCCCAGTTGAGTGTACGCTGAGGGCTCTCATCCGGGTCTATGGATATCTCATAGTCGCAAGGGTTAGGGCTGGTAGGCTATGTTCTCGTCCTGAACCGGAGTCTTGTATATTTTACCTCGACTCAACGACTGTTGTCGGGACTCCTTGCTATTCTATTTCGTAATTTAGACACTCACTTTTCGATTGATCTATTTATAGTCTTATATATTCATGTATTCCTTATTCCTTTCTTTCTATCAGCATGAATGTGGACTGATGTTTATTTATTTTGAAATAATGTATTATTGTTTTGCTTGGCATTACTTAACTGGGCTCGTCATTCTTGTGTTTGACGGAGTGCAGATCCACAGTACAGCAAGGGAAAGGATCCAGAGCTTAGAAATTTGCTTTGAGGATACTAGAGCACGTCTTTCCTTTTGACTGAGTAGGTGATTTATTTTTGTTGTACATATATATATATATGTGATGTTTTTAAACATGGGTTTGGGGTTAAGTGAGAGATTCAGGGCATGTGTATCGATATGTTATTCTCCTTTCACTGATCATTTATGATGATATACATATATGGGGTTTCCACACTCTAGGATGTCTTATTTTAATATGGTTGTGATTATTTGATTAGTTTGAGCTTTTGCTTCTGTTATATTGATAATAACTCACTAATCAATGTTATAAGCTGGTAAATGAATATTAGTTGGTAAGGAAAGGCTTACTTGTTTTGCGTGATTCATCGAGACGGACTTGGAGTTTCACATGAGACTAGGTCGGGCGAGGCCCAGTTTAAGGTTTGAAAACTGGGGCCGTCATAGTTGGTATAAGAGTCGAAGTTTTAAATACTCAACTCTTGATTTAAATCACGAGCCATTAAAACATTAATCAACAGAAGTTAGGAATGGTTGACTTAGAGTGGAACCCTATGATCCGAACTTAAGTCTTAGTTGGGAAGTGGGGAGAGTTAGGGAAATTAAAACTAGACTATGAGCTATTTGATTGTTGTATATTTTATTATCGATAGCTATGTCCTAATCGTGCGAATCACTTTCTTTTCAGATAATGATGGCCGATCAGCCTAGTACAGGCGAGACTGGTACAGGTGACGTACAGGGCCAGTTGGATGGCATATTGCAGAGGATTTCATCTCATGACCAACAATTACAAGAGATTCTCAAACTGCTGAGAGCACAGGCGACATGATCACCTAGTACATCAATAGCACTAGTTGCTTAAGTTGGGAGTGCTCTGACAGTTCAGGATACGCCAGCACCACCCACAGTTACTATAGGACCCCGTAGTGACTGAGAAGGCACCTGCACAGACAGAGATAGTACCTCATACATTAGAGACACCGGGTGAGGATACCCCGAGCACACCGACTAACACTGGCGTTAGAGCGACGCTTGAGGTAAAGCAGGCTCAAGAGTTCATGAGACACAAGCTAGTGAAATTCCACGGGGGAACTAATCTGGAGGCAATGGAGAAGTTTATGAGGTGCCACAAGAAGATCCACAAGGTATTGGCTACACCAGCACATATGCCGCCGAGTATTTCCTCAGCATGTCTATTTGGCGAGGCAGATGTTTGGTGGCGCACGACAGTGGCGTCTAAGGGTAAGCCCAAGGATTGGGCTGAGTTCAGAGAGAGATTTCACAAGAAGTATATTCCCCCTACGATCTGTAAACGGAAGAGGGCCAAGTTTCAGATGATCAGACAGCAGACAAGAGAGTTTGTTATGTAGTATATGGATCGGTACTTGAGTCTGATAGGATACGCCGATGGCGCAGCCAATACTGATGCCGACAAGGATTACGATTTCGTACATGGTCTGCGGGATTTGATCGGTTCTGTGGTAGTGACGACGGCTCCGAACACGTTACATAATGCCTATGAGAGGTCTATGGCTAGTGAGAGCTTTAGGAGCATATGCACTGGAGCACCAAAAACATCGTCAACACTTTCACAGTCAGTTGGAGGGTCTAGAGGTGATAGGAGGAGGAAGAAAGCTAGATAGTGGAGGTAGGGTGATCGAGCGCAGATCAAAGCATTTGTTGCATCTTCACCTATTACAGAGATAGTACCAGCTACTCCAGCGAGGAGTTACGCTAGTTCACCTCAGCAGCCAGCACAGTCAAGTCCTCAGGAGCATTTTTATCAAAGGACTGATGGTAAAGGTAGTGGCTAGAGATAGGGTCAAAGTTCCATTTAGGTGCAGGGACAGGGACAGAGGTCTAGTTAAGTATAGGGATAGGGACAATAGACACAGCATAGGTCAGGATTTCAGAGAGGCTGTTGGGAGTGTGGATAGTTAGGTCATTTTATCAGTGTGTGTCCACAATTAGGCCGAGGACAAGCAGCAGAGCCGGAGCAGGTTCATGCAGTTGCTACACCAGACCCAGCTACCAACCATAGTCTTATTAAGGGTACGATTTTCATTTATAGTCATTTCATGCATGTTATGTTTGATTCCGACTCTATCGTATCTTTTATTTCGGGTCGTATGGTTGATGATTTGGGCTTGAAACCTATTAGATTAGAGAGACCCTTGATCCTTAGCACAGCCGTTGGGGATAAGATTTACCCGAACTTGTAGTGTGTTGATTGTTCGGTAGAGATAGAGGTTCATGTCATGCAAGCGGACTTGAGAGTGTTGGAGTTCCTTGAGTTTGATGCATTACTGGGCATGGATTGGTTGAGTGCGTATCTGCATAGATCAATTGTTTTAGTAAGAGGGTCATATTTTAGATACCAGAGCATCCAGAGTTTAGTTTTCAGGAGACTTCGACCATTTTGCCTATCACTAGAGGTAGAGTCGCCACTAGCGTAGATATTGAGACGTTTGTTAGTGTATTGATTACAACGGAGAGAGTTGTAACTAGGTTGGAGGAGGTAATAATGGTATACGAGTCTCCTGATTTTTTCCAGCAGAGTTACCAGGGTTACCACCGCCTAAGGAGATTGACTTTATTATCGACTTGTTCCCGAGGACCAAACCTATTTCGATCCCGGCCGGATGGCTCCGAGAGTGCTAGAGGAGTTGAGGAGTCAGCAAGATGAGTTATTAGAGTTTGGTTTTGTCTACTTAAGTATGTTACCTTGGGGAGCGCTAGTTTTGTTTGTCAAGAATAAGGACGGTAGCCTACAATTATGTATCGACTATCGGCAATTGAACATGGTGACAGTGAAGAACAAGTATCCACTTTCGTGCATCAACGACTTGTTCGATCAGCTGACAGGAGCACAGTGGTTCTCGAAGATAGACTTGAGATCTAGGTACCATCAACTGAGGATTAGAGTGGAGGATAGGGAGAAGACAACATTTTGCACTCGATCTGGGCATTATAAATTCACAGTCATGCCTTTTGGGCTAACTAATGCACATGCGATGTTTATGGATCTGATGCATCGAGTCTTGAGATAGTATTTGCATCGTTTTGTCATTGTATTCATCGACGATATTTTGATCTACTCCAGGACTCATGAGGATCACGAGGAGCATCTCAGATTGGTGTTGCAGATTCTGAGAGAGCACAGGTTATTCACCAAGTTCAGTAAGTGCGAGTTTTGGCTTATGAAGATAAGATTTCCAAGTCATATCGTCAGAGCAGGCGGAGTGTCTGTGGACCCCGCTAAAGTCAGAGCAGTGATTGATTGGCTACACCAAGATCAATGTCAGATATTTGCAGTTTTCTTGGCTTTGTAGGATATTACAGTCGATTTGTATATGACTTCTTGAAGATTGTGGAGCCTATAACGCAGTTGACGAAGAAAGATGTCAGATTTTAGTGGACTGACAGTTGTGAGTAAGCATTTCAAACTTTGAAGGAACGTTTGACTACCGCACCAGTGCTAATATTGCCTGAGTCAAGGAAGGGTTTTGAGGTGAACACCGATGCTTTAAAGGTCAGCTTAGGCTATGTTTTGATGCAGGTCGGTAGAGTGATTGCCTACGCATCGTGACAGCTAAAGGTCACGAGAAAAACTACCCTACGCATGACTTGGAGTTAGCGCAGTGGTGTTTTCACTGAAGATTTGGCGCCATTATGTGTTGTTTACTGACCATAAGAGTTTGAAGTACCTGTTTACTAAGAAGGACCTGAATATGAGACAGAGATGTTGGCTTGAGTTCCTCAAGGATTATGATTTCTCATTAGAGTACTACCCGGGGAAGGCCAATGTGGTTGCAAACGCGTTGAGCCATAGAGGGAAAAAAACTCAAAGGTTGTTACTTGCTACATGACACACGAGTATGGTTTGCTCGAGGCGGTCGAGAGATTATTTTCAGTTGATATTTTGACTAGCACTAGAGTATTAATTTGTGGCCAGTTAAGGATTTAGACTATCTCTATTCAAAGTGTATTAGATGTTCAACGGGTTGACAAGCAGTATGGCAGATTTTTGGAGTTTACTCAGAGTTCATATCATCCAGATTGGAGTAAGTCGATAGACTCATGCTTGAGATTTAGAGGGCGACTGTAGATTCCATCAGTGGATAAGCTACGTGATGAGTTACTTCATGAGGCACACTGCTCGTGTTTTACAGTTCATCCAGGTAGGACCAAGATGTATGCCGATATGCATCATTTATTTTGGTGGTTGGGGATGAAGACTATTGTTTCTGATTACGTTGGAGGGTGTGAGATTTAGCAGCGAGTTAAGGCTAAGCATCGCAGACCTAACAGGTTACTACAGTCACTTCCCATTCCTCTATGGAAGTGGAGCATATAGCTTTGGATTTCGTCAGTGGTTTACCTCGATCTTAATGCGCTCATAATAACATCTGGTGATTGTGGACAGGTTGACGAAGTCTACGCACTTTTTACCAATTTTAACCATATATCGGGTGGATAGGTTGGCTTTGTTGTACAAGCATGAGATAGTTCGACTGCACAGTGTACCTTTATCGATTGTGCTTGATAGAGGGTCATAGTTCACGTCATAGATTTGGCAGATTATGCAAGCACAGTTCAGCACGGGGTTGGATCTCAGCACTGCCTATCATCCACAGACTGATGGACAGTCAGAGCGTCTGATACAAATACTCGAGGATATGGTGAGGATTTGTGTGTTAAAGTATGGTCATTGGAGGAGTATCTTCATTTGTATGAGTTTGCCTACAACAACAGTTATCAGGCTAGTATTGGTATGGCATCGTTCAAGGCATTATACGGGAGGTCGTGCAGATCTCCATCTTGTTGGGCAGAGCCAAAGGATGTAGCAGCTATTGGGTCAGAGATTGTTGTGGATCACACAGAGAAGATACACCTGATCAGACTGAGGTTGAAAGGTGCGCTAGAGAGACAGAATAAATATAATGACTTGTATCACGGGGAGTTGGAGTACAAGGTCGGGGACTACGTTTACCTGAAGATGTCTCCGATGAAAAGTCACAAGAGGTTTGGGATCAGAAGGAAGCTTGCGTCGTGTTTTATTGGTCCACTCAGAATTGGGAAGCGGATAGGCAGAGTAACGTATAAGTTGAAGTTACCACCTCATTTATCTGGAGTTCACCTTATGTTTCACATCTCTATGCCCAGACTTGATAGGTTGAGAGAGGGTAGGCAACCGATGGTGGACCTAAGCCAGATAAACTTGAGGAAGGACATCACCTATGACGAAAAGCTTATTCAGATACTAGACAGGAAGGTAAAGATTATGAGGAATAAGGAGATCTCGTTAGTCCTAGTCAAGTAGCAACATCACAGGGACGAGGAGCCGACACAGGAGCTTTAGTCCTACATGCGCGAGTACTTTCCCTACCTCTTTTGATTCGGTAAGTCTTTCCGTTAGTTCGTTTTAATTTCGAGGACAAAATTTCAATTAGTTGGGAAGACTGTAACGACATTAAATTCTAAATTGTGCCACTTGTCAATTTAGGTCGTACGTGGGCCCATTTTCTGTGATACAGTCGTCCGAACTCGATTGTCGATGCCAATGTATGTTATTTGTGTTTGATGTTTTGTATTATATTGTATTACCTGAATGTGTAATTCCAATGTCCTAAACATGTGGGGACGTTTGAGTGTGTGCGTTGGTACGGAGAACGGTTCAGGTCGAGGGTTTCATGAAATAACGGGTTTTCGGGTGAACGCTGGTCGGGTAATTAGTAGTCCAGGGGACTTAAATGAATTAAAAACACTGATAAAATATAAAATAAATAATAATTAAAAATTATAAAGTCCATTCGATACGCTGGTATGTCCGGGGCGACGTAACGAACAAATTTAGTGTAAACGAACTCGGAAACACAAGTATTGTGCGAGAAAAGGCACAAACAAGAGAAAAAAGTCACTCGTTGAAGTTACAATTTGGTGCTAGAGTTGGTGACTGGAATGATAGGTAGTCATAAGATTAGCCTCGGGATCCGTGCGTGAAAAAAGATGAAGGGAGGGGGTATAAATACACCCCATCACCTTTTCTCTCTTCTTATCTCATTTTTTCTTTCTCTTCATCGATTCAACAAAAAAGAACGGTGGGTTTTCAAGGTTTTTGCCACGATTCGACGCCAAAGGAACGCTCAAATTTGAAATCTAAGGTGAGATTCTGATTTTTCACGTGTATATCCACGTTTTGGCGGTGTTTTGTGTAGTTTCGTCGTGATAATTTCGGACAACGAATTGGGGAATTTGATTTTTAAGGTTCTTTGGATGGATTTAGAGTGAATTGGATGATTAAAGGAGGAATTGTGAAGTGGTTTGGTGTTTGGGAATTTTGTTGAATTTTTTAGATTTTTGGGGAAATTTTGTTTGATTTTCGGGAATCGATAGTTTGGTCAGGTTTTGGCACGAGTCAAGGTGGTTGGGTGTTGTATCAAAGGTTTAGTCAAAGTTGGAATAGGCTTGAGCACGGCGACGCGAGCCGAGGAGCCAAAAACCCCGTCATAGAGGCGTTCCGGGCAGGACACCATGAGCATTCCAGCTCATGGCGCCACTCACGGCGTCTTGGGCAGAGGCCTCAAGGGCCCACGCCGCGAGGACGCCGCCACGACCAGTAAGGTCACGACGTCACCCAGGGCGTGTAGGGTAGAGAGCCTCGATTTTGGCGCTGTGAAGACGTTGCCCAACACAAAGGACGTCACGGTGTCTCGTCGATGTGACACTGTTCACAGGGGCAAAATTTTATAAAATTTCTGAAAACTTTCAGGGATCTCTCGGGTATCCTAATGGGTCCGAATACGACCTAATACCCGGGTAATCAAATCAAATTGTGTGAACGAATAAATTATGGAAATTGGATAGAATGAGGGTAATTAACAAAAATTTCAAACTAAATGTATATTAGGGATTTTGAACATCAACAGGACACACGGGAGGTCTTAAGAGATATGTCGGGGTCCGTTGAGTGCGTATTATTTGGATTATAGGTAAGTAAACCAATGAGAAATTTTACAGTTATTTTTTGAGCTTTAATTTGTTGTTATTGCTCTGTTTATCACCATATCTTTTGGAATCTTTGTTGTTTGAGTGGTCCATTGGCAAGGGAGTTATGGTTACTATTTATTTGTAATATGAGCTCTTATCTAAACGTTATTGATATCTCCCAGTTGAGTGTACGCTGGGGGCTCTTGACTGGGTCTATGGATATCTCATAGTCGTAAGGGTTAGGGTTGGTAGGTTGTGCTCTCGACCTGAACCCAAGTCTTATAGGTTTTACCTCAACTTAACGACTATTGTCGGAACTCCTTGTTATTCTATTTCGTAATTCGGACACTCACTTTTTGATTTGTCTATTTACAATCTTATACATTCATGTGTTCCTTATTCCTTTCTTTCTATCAGCATGAATGTGGACTGATGTTTATTTATTTCAAAATGTTGTATTATTGTTCTGTTTGGCGTTACTTAGGCTCGTCATTCTTGTGTTTGACGGAGTTAAGATCCACTGTCTAGCAAGGGAAAGGCTCCAGAGCTTAGAGATTTGCATTAAGGATACTAGAACACGTCTTTCCTTTTGACTGAGTAGGTGATTTATTTTTGTATTATTGTGTGTATACATATATATAATGTTTTGAAACATGGGTTTGGGGTTATATGAGAGATTTTGGGCATGGTTGTGATTATTTGATTAGTTTAAGCTTTTTCTTCCGATATATTGATAATAACTCACTAATCAATGTTATAAATTGGTAAATGGATATTAATTGGTAAGGAAAGGTTGACTAGTCTTGCGTGATTCGTTGAGACGGGCTCGGAGTTTCACATAAGACTAGGCTGGGCGGGACCCAGTTTAAGGTTTGAAAACTGGGGTCGTCATATTGCTGGCCGGACCACCTCTCGTGGGGGGTTGTCAGGGACCATACCGAGCTGTGGTTGGTGTATTGCAACCTCTGAAGTGTCCAAAATAATGGTGTGAATGTAAATTGTTGAGATTTTATGTGGTGTTGACGTCGGGTCCTTATTCGCGTGTGTTGACGTAATTCCGAACTTGTGGAGGGTTTTTTCGGCGTCGCCATGTCGTGATGACCTTTCCTTGACGTCGGACAACACCTTCAAGGTTCCATGCTCACTGGTACATGGTTGGTTCGGGTTCAAGATTAGTTGTGGTTATGGTTTTGGTGTCTATGTTGTGTTCGTGTCTTTAAATGGTTGATAAGTTGTAGTCACGCCGCCGGTCCCAAAGGCTATGGCGTGACCCACATACGACTGAGCCGAGCCTATGATTTATGAATTGGCTTACATATGCATGTTTTCAAAATCTAAGAGTCATTGTGTTTTCCAATTGATTTATAGAGTTGTTCGAGTCTTAAAACATTGGGAAAACACTAGGGATTTAACCTATAGTTAGTTATGACTTGACCTAATAATTAGACTTTTCGACCTTGTCAGGTAGCGGGAAACTCGGGGATATGTGCTAGTGATTGCGAGAGTGTTATTACAAGTTACGTTGTTAGGTAGGTACACTCGCCTACGTACCTATGTATGTTAGTAAGCTAGTAAGAAAGTCTCATATAATTCATTATTATTTATTGCTATGCTTGCTATTATCCGTTGTTCGCATTCAAATTCCATTATTTGTTTGGTATGTGTGTTCTTGGCGTAAGTGTGTCGTGATAATATCACGTGGCCCGCAACGATGGGTAAACTTGGGTATTTCCTACGAAAATTACTGCTACATACAGTGTTGTGTGAACCTACGTATTGATTTGTGAAGGTGTCATGTGGCCTGCACCAGATGGGGAAACGTGAGCTACTTCCTACAGGAATGCCTGACCACCCCTTGTGTTGTGTGAACCTGGGCACTAGATTGTTGTGGTTATTGTTATGGATTTTAAACTGCTTATGGCCTCTCTTGACCCTTAAAACGTGCATGTTATCGTTGTTGTCTACCAGTCTGTCTATCATGCACTTTGATCTATTTACTTTCCTGCATTTCAATTTTAGCATGATATTTATATTGCTTTTATGTTCATGAATTACTGTGAAATTCTTCTGGCATTACTTTCGATTTCTCTCAGTTACTCACCGTCTAGTTTGTGATGGTGGATGCAGATATCCCAGAGCACTCAAGGGCAAGGAGCCCTGCTTAGGCGACATCCTCTGAGGACCTCTCAGAGTGACATTGCTTCAGGATTAGGCTAAGTTGGTTTTATTATTGTTTGTTGGTTGTATGAACATTTGATCTATTATGCTTTGTTTGAGAAGATATGAGACTTTTGGATATCATGTAACTTGTTATGTCTTATCGATCATTCTTATACGTGAATATCTATATTTCAGGGTTCCATATTAATAGATGCTTGATTTCCTTTGAATTGAGTTATTTCCTATATGTTTATACTTATAGTTTTTCTGCTGCGTAAATTGATAACTGCGATAACTCACTTCATAAACTTCTTAAACGGATAAACGGAGGTTGACTAGGCTCGCCAAGTTCCCCGAGATTGGACTCGGGGGCTTGCATGGGTCTAGGCCGGGCGTACCCAATCACATTGGGAAATTAGGGTTGTCACACTACCTGAAACTAAGTTCCTACGCAGGGATGGTACATACAAAACATCACTTAAGGCTAAAGTTTTTCCTAAAGTAAGTTTTAGAAAGATTTTTCCTTTACCAAGTACTCCAGCAGTTGCAGAATTACCCATAAAGACACACTCTAAAGCAGAGATGTTTTGAAGCCCCTCCTTTAAGTTCGGTCATTTTTTTTTCTGTTGATAGCCTTTCTGAAATTTCTTCCCTTTATTTTTGATGAAGAAAAATTATTATGTAATGACTAAAAATTAATTTATGGTAGCTCTTAATTGCTATTTCGTAAATTTCTTCTTTAAGCAAAATATCTTCGAATTATAGAGTCTAGACTGATATACTTTTGATTTTATGGGGAATATCATGCAGCAATTAAGTTTACCTTGACCAAATGTTTACTTGAGAAAACCTTTAATGTAAAGGATACCGTACAAGTTTAATCCCATTGCTTCACAGTTTGATGAGTCTTTTTGTTTTTTCTCCTTATAAATTAAAAAATATGTACATTGATTAACTTATTGTTGGTTGTGCATTTCAACGAAAAATGATATCTAATTGAGTTGTAACTAATTCTTATATTGTTTACTAATTGTGATTGTCATTTAGTTGGTACGTAGCTATATTTGAAATGTCAAGACTATATATTTTAGTAATTAATGAATATTTGGATTAATTTTAAAAATAAAGAAAACTATATTAATTTATATACATCATTAGTAAGAATTGATAAGATTTATCAATTGTTTGCCTAGAAAACTTAGGATTGAGATGTCTACTAACCAAGAATGGATGTATAGTCGTATAAAAAATGGGTATGAACGAGTTCATAGCATACGCTAAGACGCACTGTAGGACATTCGCCACTGAGGGCAAGATCCGGTATCCTTGCAACCATACGAAGTGTCGTAATCATTCATACTATGATGTTGACACCGTAGAATTTCATATAGTTCGTCGGGGATTCATTCCAGGATATCACTGTTGGTCGGAACACGGGGAAGAAGAATATATGTACACTCAAAATGTACATGATGAACCTAGCAATACCATGAGATGTGATGACCACGAAGGGACACATGCATCCAATTATTATACATCCTATCATGAGATGGTGCATGACTTAGCAGTTTCGAGTTTCAATTGGTGTCATGTAGAACAACCTCCAAATCCTTATTCGCAAAACTTGTATGATATGTTAGATTTAACAAGTCTGCCGCTATGGTCAGGGTGCGAGAACATGACCAAATTGTCGGCAGTCACGAGACTCCTAAAAATCAAATCAAAACATCATATCTCTTAAAAGGCGTACGATGAAATTCTTCAATTATGTAAAGATGCATTGCCGAGTAACAATTGTTTAGTCGATAGCTTTTACAACACGAAACGACTAACACAAGGGATGGGGCTACCAGCCCAACAAATTGATTGTTGCGAATCTATGTGCATGATTTATTGGGGCGAGGACTAAGAGTTGACAACATGTAAGTTTTGCGATAAATCAAGGTATGAACAAATCAAATGTGAAGGACGGAGTGGTGTGCCGCGGGCTCGGAAAAAATGTATTGCTTCCACCTAGCACCTCGGTTACAATGTTTATTCATGTCTAAACTATTGCAAAGCACATGCGATGGCATGGGGAACACGTTTCAGACGGCATCTTCATGCAACATTGTTCCGATTCTATTGTATGGAAGCATTTCAATGATGTGAACACCGAATTCAACGTCAAAATATGTAATGTTCGTTTGGGGTTATGTACATATAGTTTCCAACCATTCAGCCAATCTGGAAAACAATACTCATCGTAGCCTGTAATTCTAACTCCTTACAACCTACCCCCCCTCAATGTGCATGAAGAAGGAGTTCATGTTCTTAACGGTCACCGTGTCGGGCCCGACTAATCCTACAAATCAAATTGTTGTCTTCCTACAACCTTTTATATAAGAGTTGCAAGATTTGTGGCATGAAGGAGTACTTACCTATGATATTTCCACCAAATCGAACTTAGAACTCCAAGCTGCACTTATGTGGACAGTTAGCAACTTCCCTGCTTATGGTATGTTGTTTGGCTGGAGCACACATGGAAAAAAAGCTTGTCCTTATTGTATGGATGACACAGATGCATTCCAATTAAAGCATGGTGGAAAAATTTCTAGGTTCGATTGCCATTGTCGCTTCCTACTGCGTGGCTCCACTTTAAGAAGTGACAAGATCGTCTTTAGGCGAGATACAACTTGTCGAAAAGGATCGTTGGCAATTAAATCTTGGGAACAAATTTTGACTAAAATTAAAGCTATGGGACTGATGAAAGTAACTGAACTTAAATCCGTTCAGGTGAACAATAAGATTTCCAAGTATTTAGGGTGGAGGAAACGAATCATATTATGGGACTTACCTTATTAGAAGACGAATCTCATTAAACACCACTTGGATGTCATGCACATTGAAAAAAATGTCTTTGACAACATTTTTAATACAATTATAACTGTTCCTGGGAAGTGTAAGGACAATGCCAAGTCGAGACTAGATTTAAAAGATATTTGCAATCGACCTTCCCTTGAATATGACCACGTGTCCAAGTCACATCGTAGAGCGTCTTATGCACTCGATAAGCAAAAGAAAAAAGTCTTGTGTGATTGAATACGACAGTTACGCTTTCCTGATGGATATGCTTCAAATATTGGTCGATGTGTGGATGCTAACAAATTGAGGATGTTTGGGCTAAAAAGTCATGACTGTCTTGAGTTCATGTAGAGATTAATTCCTATTGCCTTTCGTGAACTACTAGAGGATAAAGTGTGGATTGCAACTAGCGAGTTAAGTTTTTTTTTAGACTTGACTACTAGGAACCTTAATATGGCGCAAATCGAGTTGTTGCACTCCAACATTCCCAAAATATTGTGTAAGTTGGAGCAAATCTTCCCACCTAGTTTTTTTTACTCAATGGAGCATCTTCCCATACACTTAGCATACGAGGCTCATATCGCTGAACCCATACAGTTCAAGTGGATGTATGCATTCGAAAGGTAATTTTTGTAATCAATAAACATTTGTTGTAATGAATAACTAATATCTTAGGTAATATTGGTCATAACTACCTAATTTAATGGACATACCGTCCAAATATTTTATCTCATCATATAGGTATGTCAAGCATTTGAAGAACAATGTTAGAAACAAGGCGAAAGTTGAAGGGTCGATATGTAATGCTTACGTAGTTGAGGAATCCACCTTTTTTCCTTCCTTCTACTTCGAGGATCATATCAGTACTCCACACGAACGGATCCAATTAAATGATTCGGGTTAAGTAGGTGTGAGTGTTGCTAATAATGGTGCATTCTCAATTTTCATTTACCCAGGACGACCATTGGGCAAAGCGAGGAAACGGTACCTCACGTCAGAGGAGTATGTTGCAGCTCATCAATATGTGTTACTAAATTGCCCAGAAGTAGTTCCATTTATAAGGAATTACAATTTAGGGTGATTTTTCCTCTGACATCTTCTCAGTGCATTGTGTAATCTTGTATCATTTTTTCGTAGCATATTCAAGTCTATCGTTCGTTTGCGAGAACCAAACATTACCAATCAAGCTATTAAGATAAAACTTGAGCAACAATTTGCAGCGTGGTTCTTGCAATATGTACATAATTAATAGTCTATATACACCTAATTCAAATCAATTTAGATTTAAACATCTCATGATGTCACATGCAATGTTTCAATATTGTAATATTACATATCAGGCTGAACAAAACAATGTGCCAGATGTGATTCGTCAAATTTCACAAGGATGTGTTCGTGTATGAGTTATCCTACATACCTCGTTAATGGATATAAGTTTGAGACGTTGTCATATGGTACAAACAAGACAACACAAAACAGTGGTGTATGCGTCAAAGGCGGGAACAATACTGACTATTACAGTGTACTTCGAGACGTAATTCAAATTGATTACCATGATGGACCACTTCGAATAATTTTGTTCAAATGTGATTGGTTTGATCCTACTTAGAATGGTACACAACTTCATCATAAATTGAGTTTGGTAGAAGTTCATAAAAATCGTTGGTTCAATAGGTACGAGCCCTTCAATTGGTGATGCAAGCACATCAAGTATATTATCTTCCTTACCCTTCTATCGGGAGAAGGGAACGAAGTGATTGGTTAGCTATATACAAGCTTCAACCAAAGTTCGTAGATGAAACCAATGTCATTAGTTCAGAAATCGCCATCTCGGATAATGCATTTCAAGCCGATCAAAATGATGATACCAACATCGTGGAAGTAGATGTAGATCCATTAACGTCGATGGTTGTTGATCCAATAGGTGAAATTGTGTCTGACAACGATGAATTTGAGACGAATGTGAATGATGAAGAAGATGAGTTCACACCGTTGTCAAAAAGTGGTAGCGATAATGAGTTAGAGTGATCGATGTGAGTTTTTGTAGTGCATTTTATCAATTTGCTTGGAATATGATGTCTATGTTGAACTTCATATATCTCTATGAATGTTATATGTATCAATCAACTGAATTATTTGTTTGTGTGATTGATATAGATAACATTATATATGGCGGGAGGTACGGGGCGTGGTAATATGGAGGATGAGGACATGGAAGACTTCAATAGACCCACCGAGGAGACTTGCACCATTGGACAGGGATTGTTGTCACACCATGCTACACATTCCCATTCAGATAGTCATTACTCATCACATCCGACTCATTCGTACTCACCACATGACACCACTCCATCACGTTTAAGTTATGCCTACTTACATCACAACACCGAACCGTTGTCACATCACACCAGTCTGTCACATGTAGTTCGTCCATACCCAATTTATACCTTTAGACCGTCATCATCACATTATACCTCCTCATTGCCTCCCAGTCATCCATATCCACATCAACATGCCACACTATCACCGGTAAGAACTGTATACACAACTCAACATGGTGCTAATCCTTCGTCATCACGTCACAACACACCATCTCCCCTAGTTCATGTACTCCCAACTCAACATGGTACCATTCCCTCTTCATCAAACCACTCCACGCCTTCACCTCCTCCAGGATATGTATACCCATATGAGCATGGTATCAGGCCCTCTTCGTCACATCATGCCACACCATCACCTTCAGTTCATCCCACTCATTCTCCTAGCGTAGGCGACGAGCACACTTCTACATCTCGTAGACCCCCAGCACGACTTAGGACTTCATCCTCGAGGTCATCCACTAACAAGTTGTGCTTATCAATACCACCTGCGACTGAGGAGATCCAAGACTTTTTCAGATCGTTGACTACCTCTACAAAAGGCGAAAACCCTCTTATTCATCTCATTGCTAAGGATGGCTTGTATGCTAATCTCCGTAATATATACTTAATCCATAAAAATACTGCTTCCCTAGACTAACTTAAATATTGAAATGGTAGGTTACACCCTTCTTCAGTAGCAGCAAGGAAGATGACTTTAGTCTTCAAAAGTGGATATTTGCCAGAAGGATGGAAATGGGACCATGTTCCACAATCCTAATGAGATATATATTGGCTTAGGTGGAAGGTCAGTAACTTCACATCATCCATTGAGGTGAATTTATTTAAACTAGTTACTGATTATAGAAATGAGAATGTGTCCATTACATGTTCATTTGTAGGTGTTCTTCACTTGGGAGTTGCAAATGTCATTTACGATATATGAAGCGTGGTGTCGGAAGGCAGCCATCTGGTACACTAGCAATATATATTTAATCGCGAAGAAGAGAATAACACCTATTTACTTGATAGATGAGGTGTTTGAGCATTACAAAAGAAAATGAGCAACAGATGAAGCATTCAAGAAGAATTCTGAGCAAATGAGCGCGAATAGAAAGTCCGAGGTGGGAGGGCCGGGCACTGGTATTTCGTTGCATAGCGGCAGAACTATATCCGCGAGACAACATGGTGATAAGTTGGTACGTATATATACATAAATATTTTCGTATGTAGATGAGTGCAAATAGAAACTACTAATCCTAGAACTCGCTTGTAGGAGAAGAAGCTTAAATGTCGTCCACACGTAAGGAGCTGTTTCAACACCTCCACACACATGGCCATGATGGCCAAACTTTTGTCGATCAAAGATCCGCGAAGATTGATGTAAGTAATACGAATTGCATATAAATATTTTTTGAGACAACACATGTAGTACATCAATTAAAAGAAAATAGTAGAATTAAGGCTGAACTCACTCGAAGATTGGAGGAGATGTCCACCCAGTCCCCTGACACATCGATTGACGAGGATGCGGTTTATCTTGAGGTGGTGCCAGAAGTTAAAGGATGTGTCTACAGATTAGGGTCACAAGGTTATCATCGCATCATATCTTCAAGGAAAGCAAGCTCGTCTCGAGGACCAGTGTATGAACCTTATGAGTTGGAAGAGCTCTAGCGGGACCACCAGAGGTTGCAAGAAACATTGTTGAATGAGCGAATGGAATGACAAGACCAAATGCAAATGGATAAGCTGGAACGCCAATAAGAAAATCGAGAGATGCAGGACCGCTTAGCATGTACGAAGGCATTGTTGATGCAACACCTTGGTATTAGGCTCCATATGCCTCCGACATCGCGACCTCCACTATCACCACCTACAGAGCGTTATTGTCCTTAAAGTGCGACCAGCTTGGACATTTGACGACTGACAGATCACCTCTGATTCCACCGACACCTTCTCAGCCTGCGCACCTGGATGACCACCAACCTAGACATTGGATCAATCCACGTAGAGAGCTGCATGAGGATAGACATCATATTTTGGATGATCATGATGAGTTTGTCGCCTCCACGACCACCGCCACGACAAGAGTGATTTGATGGTATATCTTTTTTATGGTGATTTTTTAATTACGAGTCAATGTATATATTCACATTTTTTTTCCTTCTAATGTAGTCAATGTGATTCTTCATTTGTAGGTATGTTCAGCGGTGGCATTTAGTATTGATGTTGCTTACAAGAAAGGAGTTGGCAAGGCTTCTTTGTTTTTGCTGGGTAAGATATAATTACTTTACAACTCCCATGTTGAATTTAATGTTTATTTTTCAGCATCAAGAAACCTTAATCAGTTCATATCAACTTTTTGTTATCAAGCTTGAACTCGAGACTTTAGATTAAAGAGTATTCGCATTCAAACGACATGTTTGTTCTTTGTTACATGATACATCGTTAAGGTAGGGTTGGGGATTAGCCTAACTTCTTAGTTTTTTAGCTTATCATAAGTATACATGTGTATGGATGAATAAATCAATGAATCTTGTTGTAGTTGGCTTGCCATTTATGGGAAAGAAATAGACAACCTTAAGTAGTGATTTGAGGATGCATGATGAGTGAGTGCAGACATATTTATGTTAAATAATGCATATTATTGGAAATGGAGTTCATAAATACATGCATAAGGACTACAACATCCATAAGGTCATTGTTTTAGGGGTTCTTGTTTTCAAGTAGTTAACATAATCATAACATACATGTATTCCAACTATCTCAGGTTAGTGATACTCTTTCTAATATTTATATTTGCAAGAGCCACAACATCTTCTAGGTTGACGTTACCCATATGAGGTAGTAAGCAAAGTGATGCAGCTAAATCAAATAATGCTTGAAGTTGACCAGACATTATTTACTCCTTTTTGGAAGTTGAAATGCCAACTTGGTTTAAGTAAAAGACTTTGAAGAAACTAATTGTGATCAAAAGTCTTGAATTGTTTATGGAAATTTCCAAAGATGTCGAGGTACATCAGAGGGATAGAGAAATTTTTGAAATTTTAATTATTAATTATTTTCAAGTATTTAGAATGCATAAACATATTTATTTTCTCCTTATGATAAATAGGAGATAAACTCTTGCTATTGATAAACGCATTTAAGCATACATCATCTTCTTTGAACTATAGTAAGAATTTATATTTCTTTTTCTGGTGAATTTCATAAACTTTGCCACAGTTAAATATTGTTCTACCATTATTCTTTTGCATCACCTTGTTAATTTGAGCACTTCTTTCGCACACAGTTAGGTTAACAAATGAAATGAAACTAATTGCTTCATATGAATATGGTATTTTTTTTAAAAAAAAAAACATGAATATGGTATATTATTTGCAAATTAAATACTAATTATGTAGTATTTGCTTTATATTCATCCAATTCAATTTCGCATTGAATTTTAATGATTTTGAGCTCTCTAAGGTACATACTTTAGGCGCACCATCGTCGCCAAGGGATTAATTGCAATTTTGGCTGGCGTGGCAATAATGTTGTGGATCTCCACTTGTCGAAGTCAGAGAGTACGACATCAACCTGTCCCAGTTGACGCCACACACTAACTAAACTTCCCTCTCGAATCTCCCATTGTGACAGAAATCATTACGTTGTTTTGTGATGTGTGGCGAGACAAATAAAGGAAAAGGAATGGCATGTCATTTTGAACTTTTGTTTCTTTTGCTTTCTTTTCTCTCTAGCTCTTTTTTCCTTTTTAATTTTTATATTTTTGTCTTTTAATCTTAAAACAAAATAGTTTTATTTTGTCAAGAAAGAAAAGTGGAGACCTTTCTTGAAAATAGTACTGTTAGGATGTGTTGGACCAAAATATTGTAACTTGTGTCGCATTGTTTAAGTAAGACTTCTTAACGAAAAGTGGAGATCTTTCTTGAAATAGTACTACTTTGTGAATAAGTGGTGTTGGAATTAAACTTAACCTATGAAATATTATGGTTCAATTCATGATATTGAATTGCTTTATTGAATTATCAATATGCATCTAGATTCATACTTCAATTTTGGTGTTATTTGCCTCATTTTCTTTTCTTTTTTTCCTTTTAAATTCATTGTTGATTGTTTTGCCAATATCGTTCTTGAAGTCTCATTCAAATGCATCGGCTCACGCTTTAAACCAGTGTTTACTTTCATATCCAGACTTATTCAAAAGAAGAGAAAAGAAAATAAATTTTCACTGACTACCTATTCTTGTAAACGTCAGGTATATGAAGAATAAGAATCTTTTTGAAGCCAAGATATATAAGAGAGTGAAAAATCCAAAAGCTTGCTAGGTATGTATTTCTAACTCTCCACAGTTATTTATGGAAGCATGTTTAAGTTAGAGTCTTTACAAGTAAGTTATTTGATTATTTTGCTAGACCTGGTGATTATCAACAATTGTCTCCATGCTTATGCCTATTCTTATATGCTTAGTACACCACCAATCTTACCTCTAATTTTTTATATGATTTTGAGAAGGCTATTATCTACAATCCCAAATTAGTTGAGCTCGGCTACATGGACCAAACTCTTCCTATTAATTACAATGTTTTTCCACTAACTCATTTCATCCATCTTATCTTTCCAAAAATTCAAGTTACTAGTAGTACTAGTAGTGAATCAAGTTGTTCCATACTATTACCTATATATTCAACTTTTGCTTTTCAAAATTACATCTTACACCACACACACCTTACAAGTGAGTTTCTATAAATTCACCTTACACAACCCATTCATTTCTCTTTATTAATTGATTTCTCTCAATGCCCCCTCCTAGACTATGTTAACATTATGTATGAGTTTTTTTTATCATTGCTCTAAAATACTCTTTACCAATTAGTTCAACAAGGTATTTATGTTGACATTCAACTCTAGTTTTTAAATAAGTAGCCTACATTTCAAGTTGCTTAAGAAGAGTATTTATAGTCTTCAATTTCACTAAAATAGGATGTGATGTTATTTTAATTTGTGTTGGAATATTTTGGTTGCATGTCGAATAATGTTGATGTTTCTTTTAATTTTCAAGATTTGGATGGGATACACTCTGCTAGCTAAAGAAGTTGTTTAGTTCCTATCTATGTATTAGTGAAAGAATGCTATCGGATTGTTTTGTACTATTGTATGTCTATAAATTTGTGTAGCCAACATGTTTGTAAAATTTTTGTAATATACATACATCTTTCCAATTGTTGTAATATTGGTAGCTTTTAAATTGATTTGACAGATTTTACTGCAAGTTTTTTTGGTAGGAACTGCAGGTTTTTTTTACTATTTACTATTTAGAATTTTTTTTCCAAAAAAACACTATTCAAAAAATTAGCGACAGCTTAGCGATGTCGCTAATCCATCATAAAACGTTTTTGCTTGACTGGGCGCAGTCAGTAACAGACATTGTTTGGCGAATTAGCGACAGACACGTCTGTGCTGATTAGACTTCAATCAGCAATAGACATGTTTCTGTTGCTGTTCAGTGACAGATGTTTGTCACAAATCTGTCGCTAAACAACAATAGATTAACTCTTCTATCGCTGAGGTGCACCAGCAACAAAGAATTTAACAACCATTATTTGTCGTTGATTTGTTGTAGAGTGCTTTAGTAACAAAATCGTACCAATTCAGCATCAGATTAGTTTGTTGCTAAATTGCTTCTTTCTTGTAGTGATAGAACAACCACTTGTTCATGAAGAATTTGAAATGGTAGAACAACCAATTGTTCATGAAGTACTTCAAGTAAATGAACAAGTTGATCAATATGATCTTCAAGAAAACATTGATGCAACATTAAGAAGATCTACTAGAGTTAAAAGGTCAGCAATTCCTAGTGATTTCATTGTGTATCTGCAAGAATTGGACTATAATGTCGGAGCCGAGAGTGATCCCGAATCTTTTTCACAAGCCATGAATTTTGTTGAACCTAAATTATGGCATGATGCTATGATTGATGAAATGAATTATATGCAATCTAATGATGTTTGGGACTTTGTTGAGTTGCCTAAAGGAGCCAAGGCTATTTGGTTGTAAATGGGTCTTTCAGACTAAGAAGGAATCATTAGGCAAAATTGAGAGATATAAGGCTAGATTTGTTGCAAAAGAATTCACATAGAAGGAAGGAATTGATTACAAGGAAACTTTTTCTCTTGTATCTAAGAAAGATTCTCTTCGCATAATTTTGGCTTTAGTTACACATTTTGATTTTTAGTTGCAATAAATAGATGTAAAAACTGCATTTCTTAATGGTTCACTAGAGGAAGAGGTTTACATAAAACAACCAGAAGGATGTTCCTATATTAACAATGTAACGACCCGAATTTTATCAAGGCCGTTATTTACGTATTTTTGAATGTGGATGTCTACGCAGGTCCATGGAGATGCCACGGACAGGCTACGGTACACCTGGATTGGGCGAAAATATTATTTTTGACTGATTGGTTGTGTAAATGCAATGATAATGGCTAATTCATGACTTATTACATTGCATGTGTGAGTTTATTTGTCTACATCATGTAAAATAGTGTGATGGGTATTTGTCTCGAAAAACGTGTCAATACGAATATTGGGCACTTGAAATATGAGTACACTAAGTTTAGGAAAATAATTTGTATAAATAATCAAGGAAATGTGATAAAATAATAAATTAGTAGGCAGCTAAGGACAAGCGGGGTCATGGGCGACATGCGTGGGTCATACGGTAGTTTGTGCGCCCGAGTGCATTAGTTGGCGCATACAACGAAATTGTAGGCACAATAGTATAGGCGAATATATATATTTATATATATGTAATTTAAAAAATATATATAAATATATATATTAAAATTGGAAATTAAGAAAATGAGAAATGACCAAAAAGGGCATTTGGTTGAGAATGTAGAATGGATAAGGATAAGGGCATTTTGGTCATTTGACCCCAAAATATCAAAAACACCACCACACCATCGACATACTGACACACACACACACACACACACCAATTGCTCAAAACCAAAAGAGGAAAAAAAGAGATCGAGGGAGAGAGAAAGAGATTAAGAGATCAAGTTCAAAGGAGACGTGACGACGGTAAGTTTAGGGTGTTTGTTTAGTTGTTGTTATTTGTGTTGTGTTATGGTTGGATCCATTGGGGGAGGAGGAGAATCGGATGAACTGCCATGACAATTCGTCCAAGGAAGGTGATGACAGGGGAGTCGTCTCCCCTGCCCAGACGTGAGGAAAGTGAAGGTAGGGGAGTCGTCTCCCCTTCCCAAACGTGAGTTGGGGTTGGGTCAAACCCAACCCCAATCAAATAAATAAATAAATAAAATGGGCATCGAAAATCAAAACAGAGACACCTCTCTATTTTGATTTGGTTGAGGAAGATGGGGGGTTGGGCCCCTGAACCGGCTCGGTTCAGGCCCAAACCACCATATTCAATTTATAAAAAAATTGAAAAATGCGGGAAAATGTTGGAAAATTCTAGAAAAAATTTGAAAATCTAAAAAATTATATTTTGAAAAAATAAATAGAAATTAATGAATTTCTATGAAAATTTAAGTATTCGGGATTTCAGCGAGACGTTATGTTTGGGTTTTTACCTTGTAAAGCGTGAAATTGGCGAAAATTATCAAAAATTATAGAAAGTTTAGAAAATCCTGAGAAAAATATGAGAAAGTTGAAAAAGAGTAGTAAACTAGATTGCGAGACTTTACGTGTATTAGGCACTCCGGTGTAACCCGAAAAGTGTGTCACAGCCAAAAATTGGAATAAAATCCTAATTTTTGTTGTTGCGATATAAAATCAATTAATTTGATACTAATATGACTTATTCAGACACCAGGGACTTAGGAAGCTATAGTCGGGTGTCGGACGAGCATCCCGAGATGAGAACAGAGACAGATCGAGGTCTTTTTGGGACATTGGAGCGCTGTTTGAGGTGTGTAAACCCCAATAGAAACACATATGGAGCATTTGATGGTTTCAATTCTTGCATTTATTATTGTCGTTGAATATTATCATATTATATCATTTATGGGTCTGTTTAAATGATTGATTGGTCGGTATTGATTGATTTTCATTTATCGGCCATTATTCAAGACGGTTGTGGTATGGGACTGAGCAGGTTAGATTGTAGCACGTGTGCTTGCGCCGTCAGTGGATTGCGTCCCAAGCTGCAAGGTGCACGTGTCCAATGGGGTGTGATTCATTCCGATCACCTTTAGCGGTCTGAGTGTGACCCAGTCTCGTTATGGGTAGATGGGCCATCCGGATTGGCGAAGTATGATCTAGTTTGTTAGGTCATGTCACACATTTGTCTGGATTTATCAAAATCATTGTTGAGCATGTTGTTAGAATCATGATTATTCATTGGTCATCTTGCATGGTTTTTAACTACACACGTAGGGTTTATGACTTCCCGTACTCACTGCGTGGTTAGTTAACCTTATTTATTGGTTTCTATTATTTTCTGCTCGATGGTTTTCTTTGGGAGTTTACTCACTAGACTCATCACTATATTTGTTGGGTGACAGAGTGTAGATCCAGGTACAAGTAGAGCCGCAGAGACACTGGGCGACTACCTTTAACGATTTACAGTCCAAGACTTGCTCGTACGTGTACATTCGATAATTTGTTTTATGTTGGGTTATTAGGGACTTTACAGACAGTACATGTATATATTTACTGTTATCGCCTTATATACAGTGTACTATTTCGAGTTTTCCGCATAGGAATGATGCTCTTAACTTTTGATGAAATATATAACAAATTACATACTTTTAAGGCTTCCACTGAATTAGAATGCATTTTAAATGATTAAATCTGATTACTGAGGATTGAGTGGTGTATGGTGTGTGTGGGACTCAGCCGAGCGGATGGCATAGCAAAGTTGTGGGTCTGTAGCGCATGACTTGGTAGCCCCGGGTTTTGGGGCCGCCACATTTGGTATCAGAGCGAGGTCGATGAACCTCAGGAAGGAATTAATGAAAGAGCATAAAACTTAATAAATAAAGCCTAGTTGTGAAAACCCAATGTGCTTGCCCTAGAACCCTAGTTGGGAAGTGACAGTGAGGCTTGTAAAGTTAGTGTTATATACGCGTTATGTGTTTGATCGTATACCATATATGATACGTGTATATACTGAGGCTAGTCCAACGCACGCTTTTGATTAGGATCATGATAGATGGACAACCTACTACACTGTAACGAACCTAAACTCTAACTCGTGCCACGTGTTATCTTAGGTTGTACGTGGACCTCTTGTAGTGATACATATGAACAATTCTCGGTAGTCGACACCGAGGTACGTTATTTTTGTTCGGTGTTTGTATTATTATTTTATTTACCCGAATTTATATTTCAATGTCCCAAACGTGTGAGAGCATTGACTCGGAGAAATAGGTTTTGTTCAGATAAACATGTTGTATGGGTGCTAGTGTGAATGTTTTGTTGGGTAATTAGTTGTCCGAGGGACAAATTGAATAGAAACATTGACAAAATATAATAATTGAAACGTGGTACGACAAGTTTGGTTAAATATGATAAGAAAATTGATCTATGAGAGTTTGGTATGTCATGGAAAAAGTTAAGACATGAGGTTTGGTATGAGAAAGACTAGTGTTATGGGCATTTTATGAAGATAGACTATTTTGCTGAGAGTTTGGCTCAATATGGTGAAAAATCGAATTTAAAATGGGCACCGAAAGTCAAAACATGTCAAAATAGGGATTTATAAGAATTAATAAATAAAAAGAAATTAAGCTGCTGACAAGTAGCTAAGGGTTTATATATATAAAAGTTGATCGATTCACTGTTTTCAACAAAAGCAAATATGCTTCGATGTTTCTAAAACCCTCGACTCAGTTTCTCGCACGTGGAGCTCTGTACGTCCGATTTTCATCCGATTTCTCTCCGCAAAATAGTAGTGCATCGCAAAACAGTCAGTTTGAACCAATTTGTCGCGATGGAAACGAGGGATTCGGACCGAAATATGGTAAAATCACAATTCAGGGTGTTTTCCTCAATTCAATTAGAAATCTCGTGATTTTTTGATTTTTTCATGAGGTTTTTATAGGAATCGATATCAATTGTTGTGAATTGATATATTGGATTGATTTGCATCAATTTGGGATAAATTTCACTGATGTGAGATAGGGTTTTTGTGATTTGAAGTGATACAACTTAGTTGATAACAATTTTGAAGATGTTTTTGCAATTGATATTGATTTATATTAGGATTTTGGATAAATTAAATATTGGTTTTGATTTTTATTGACCCCACGGGCAGTAAAAATAGTTAAAAGTTGGTATCGAATAGTTTTGTGGTGTTTATTGGCGTGATTTGAGGATTTCACTGCGAAAATATTGATTTGGAGAAGAGTTGATAGTTTAAAACAAATAAAGTTTGCATTGTCAATAGGTCATATAAGAAAAATCATAACTCCTTTATTTTTTATCTGATTTGAGTGTTCTTGGAGTCTATGGAAAGTACGAAATGTGTACTACAAGTTTTTTTTTTGTCAGTATGAAAATATTGAGGTTTTTAAGGTGAAAAAGTTACCCCAAGTTAGCTAGTTGAAATTATAAATAACTATTTTGGAACTAGCTCTCAAGCGTATTTTGGTTGCAGTTTTCATGATGTTTTGTGATTCGATTTCACTTGAAGCTTAACTATAAAATAATTGGGTATGCAGAGTAGTTATTAGAATCGTATGAGTGCGTAGTAACGTTGGACACAAGTAAGTAAACTAGTGGAGAAATTTAAAGCTATTTCTTTAAGCTTTAATTTCTTATTGTTATTGCTGTATCCTGTTTTGCAATTATATTCTATTGAGTAGTCCAAGGGCAAGTGAGTCAACGTGATCCTTTAAAGTGATGGGTTAAGCTGGTGCATAAACCAGAGGCCAGTAACTTGGGATGCACGCTACTATTATTTTGAGAGCTCAATATACACGAGCTGATCTTTTGGTTCCTATATACGAAGTGAGAATTACTTTACTAGATTATTAAGGAATTCTACATTCGCGTGGATTTAGGATTACTTGATAGATCACGTCTTAAACTCTGAGTTATATGGGGTATTTTATTTCTTAGCTCAAACGACCTTTGGTTGGGACTACTTGCGTATTTCTTTTGTATTCCTTGACACTCATTTTCGAGTGATTCAGATTTATTTCCAGTCTTTATTTATTCATGCATTCCATGTACTTTTATTTCTATCGGCATGAATATAGACTGTTTATTTACTTTCGAAATAATGTAAACATCTTGATTGGCATTACTTACCTAGGACTCGTCATTCTTGTATTTGACTGAGTGCAGATCCACAGTCCAGCAAAGGGAAAGCTCCTCAGCTTGGTGAATTGCTTTGAGGATAGTGAAGTTATTCTATTTTTAGACTCGACATAGGTTTGATTTTGTATTACTATAATTATATGTTTTGAAACTGGGTTTTGGGAAATGAGAGATCCTGGGCATGTATATGATGATATTCTCTCATGCGATATGACTTTTAGTAATGATGTATATATTTGCTAGGTTTCCACATTTCTAGGTTATCCTAACTTATCTTTAGAGGTTGTTATATTAGTTGGAGATGTTAAATGCTTGTGCTTATCTCTGAATAACTCACTAATATTAATAACTCTCACTTAAATTATTTAGTAAATGGGAAAAGGTAAGGTAAGGCTGACTAGATTTGCATTGACTACACGAGAGGGACTCGGGGTCTACGTAAATCTAGGTCGGGCGGGGTCTAGTTTTAGGTTTGTGGAATTGGGGTCATCATAGTTGGTATCAGAGCCTAAGTTTGTAAAACTTGACTCTTGATTAAATCACAATCCATTTAGACATAATCAACGAAAGTTAGGACAATGGTTGAACTTATAGTGGAACCCTATGATCCTGTCTTAAGTCTTAGTTGGGAAGTGGGGAGAGTTGGGAAATTAAAAATCTGACTATGAGCTATTTGATGTATTGTATATACTATTATCGATAGCTATGTCCTGTTCGTGAAATCGTTTTCCTTGTGGATTGCAAATTGTCGATTAGTCCGAGACTCACGTGGAGGTTCGGGACATGTTCAAGTGAGGCAGATGCTTAGTGGCGTAACATGGTGGTTATCAAGGGTAAACCCAAGGACTGGGTTAAGTTTAAGAAAATGTTCAATCAGAAGTAATTCTCGCCTATAGTTATGAACATGAAGAGGTCCAGACAGTGGGTGAGGAGAGACCGAGCACAGAGTGTAAGATTTGTTGCATCTCCATCTTCTACTACTGTTGTGTCACCTGCTCCAGTACGTAGTTATGTTAGTACACTACAACAGACAACAACATTAGGTCCTCCAAGACAGCAGTATCAGAGGACTAATAGTAGAGGTGATGGTCAGGGCAGATGTAGACCGAGTGGTAGATATGACTAGGTTCAGAGTTCTGGTCAGTTTCAGAGACAGGACTAGAACATTCCTTCTAGGTCAGGCTCTCCAAAAGCTTGTTATGAGTGTGGTCAGATGGGTCATTTCGTTAATACTTGTCCACGATTGGGTTGAGAACAGCCGCAGCAGAGCCGGGAGAAGGTTCATATTATTGCAGCGCCAGAGCAGACTGCTACACGTAACCTTGTTGATGGTACGATTTACATTTGTGGTCGTTTTATGCATACCATGTTTGATTATGGTTCTACGGTGTCATTTATTTCGGGTCGCAAGGTTGATATATTGGGTTTGAAACCTATGAGACTAGAAAGACCCTTGATCCTTAGCATTACTGCTGGGGACAAAATTTATCCAAACTTAGTATGTGTGGGTTTTTTGGTAGAGATAGGGGGTCATGTCTTACCTACAAACCTGAGAGTGTTAGAGTTCCTGGAGTTTGATGCGTTGTTGGGAATGGATTGGTTTGGTACATATCATGCACAGATCCATTGCTTCAGCAAGAGAGTTTTCTTCCAGATTCTCGAGTATCCAGATTTTAATTTATAGGGAACTTCGACTAGGTTGTCACTTACCAGAGGCAGGATAGCTTCTAGCAATAAGTTGGAGACCTTTGCTAGTATTTTGGTTACGACAGGGAAATTTGAGACTAGGTTGGAGGATTTACCTGTAGTATGTGAGTTTTTCGACGTATTTCCAGCGGAGCTACCAGTTTTACCACAGCCTAGAGAGATTGATTTCATTATCGATTTGGTTCCAAGTACCAAACCGATATCCATTTTACCTACCGTATGGCTCTAAAAGAGTTAGAGGAGCTAAGATCACAACTGGATGAGCTACTAGAGTTGGGATTTATTTATCCTAGCATGTCACCATGGGGAGCACCGGTCTTATTTGTGAAAAAGAAATACAGTAGTCTTTAATGATGTATTGATTATAGACAGTTAAACTGGGTGACAGTGAAGAACAAGTATCCACTTCTTCTTATTGATACTTGTTCGATCAACTGATAGGAGCACAGTGGTTCTCAAAGATAGATTTGAGATATGTTTATCATCAGTTGAGGATTAGAGTGGAATATAAGGAAACGACTATTTTTCATACTCGATAAGGGCATGTCTATATATCATTTGGACTGACTAATGCGCCACCAATGTTTATGAACTTGATGCATCGAGTGTTGAGACTGAATTTGGACAGATTCATCATTGTATTTATTGACGACATCCTGATCTATTTTAAGACTCATGAGGATCACAAGGAGCACCTCAGGATGATTTTACAGCAACTGAGGGAGCATAAACTGTACGCCAAGTTTAGTAAGTGTGAATTTTGGCTTGCAGAGGTCGCATTCTTAAGACATATTGCCGCGGCTAGCGAAGTATCAGTGGACCCTTCTAAGGTCAGAGTGGTTATTGATTGGCTTACACCGAGATCAATGTCAGATATCCACCGTTTTCTTAGATTGGCAGGATGTTATTGGCATTTTCTGAAAGATTTCTCAAAGATTGCAACTCCAATGACGTAATTGACGAAGAATTACATGTATTTTCAGTGAAATGACGATTGTGAGCAGGCATTCTTGACATTGAAGGAACATTTGACTATTACACTAGTATTAGTGTTACCTGAGTCAGGGAAGGGTTTTGAGGTGAACACCGATGCTTTAAGGTCGGTTTAGGATGTGTATTAATGCAGGACAGTAGAGTGATTGCCTATGCATCTAGACAGCTAAAAGTTCACAAAAAGAATTACCCTACGCATGATTTGGAGTTCGCTGCAGTAGTGTTTGCATTGAAGATTTAGCACCATTATCTCTATGGGGAGAGATTTGTGTTGTTTACTGACCATAAGAGTTTGAAATATCTATTTACTCAGAAGGACCTGAATATGAGACAGAAACGTTGGCTTGAGTTCCTCAAGGATTATGATTTTTCTTTGAAGTATCACTTGGGGAAGGTTAATGTTGTTGTTGATGCATTGAACCGTAGAGGGGTGGACTCAGAGACTGTTACTTCCATATGAAAGACGAGTATGTGTTACTCGAGGTGGTCAAGATGATGTATTCTGTTGATATTTCGACTGATATCAAGGTGTTGATTTATGAGCAGATGAGGACTCAAACAGTTTCTATTCAACATGTACTTGATGGTCAACAAAGTGATGAGTAGTATAGAAGATTTTTGGACTTTGCTGAGAGTCCAGATCATCCAGATTTAAGTCAGTCGACAGACTCATGCCTAAGATTTAGAGGGCGGCTGTGCATTCCATCAGTGGCTAATCTACGCAATAAGATACTTTATGAGGCACACCGCTCACGTTTTACAATTCATCCGGGCATAACTAAGATGTATGCAGATGTGTGTCGTCTCTTTTGGTAGCCTGGGATGAAGACCGATGTTTCTGATTATGTTAGAGGTTATGACACTTGTTAGCGAGTTAAGGCTGAGCATCGCAAACCCAGTTGGTTACTACAGCCACTTCCCATTCCTAGGTGAAAATGGGAGCACATTGTTATGGATTTCGTCAGTGGTTTACCTCGACCTCAGTGTGGACATGATAGCATTTGGGTGATTGTGGATAGGTTGACGAACTCTGCGCACTTTATACCTATTTCAACCATACATCAAGTGGATAGGCTGGCGATTTTGTATGAGAAAGAGATTGTACTACTGCATGGTGTTCCATTATCGATTGTGTCTGATAGAGGGTCACAATTCACATCTCATATCAGGCAGAGCATGCTGGCACCATTCGGTACGCAGTTGGATCTCAGTACCGCTTATCATCCATAGACTGATGGATAGTCAAAGAAATTGATCCAAATTCTTGAGGATATGTTAAGGATGTGTGTGTTGGAGTATGGTGGATTATGGGAGGAGTATATTCATTTGTGTGAGTTTGTTTACAATAATAGTTACCAGGCCAAATTGGTATGGAACCATTTGAGGCATTGTACGGGAGGCCATGCATATGTCCATCTTGTTGGGCAGAACCAAAGGATGTGGCAATGATTGGGCCTGAGATTGTAGTGGATCACACAGAGAAGATACGCCTGATCAGATTGAGACTAAATGGTGCATAGGACAGGCAAAAGAAGTATTATGATATGTATCACAGGGAGTTAGAATATTGGGTCAGAGATTATGTATATCTAAAGGTATCTCTGATGAAGGGCCATGAGAGGTTTGAGATGAGAGGGAAACTTGCGCTTAGATTTATTGGTCCATTTCGAGTTAGGAAGCAGATAGGTAGAGTTACTTATGAATTGGAGTTGTCACCTCAGTTATCAGGGATCCACTCAGTATTTCATGTGTTGATGCTTTGACTAGATAAGTCGAAGGGGGCAGACGACCGATGGTGGACTTTAGTCAGATAGATTTGAGAGAAGACATCACTTATGACGAGCAACCTATTCAGATCTTGGATCGAAAAGTGCAGGTATTAAGAAATAAAGAAGTTTCATCAGTTCTTGTCAAATGGCAACACCACAGAGATGAGGAACTAATGTGCAAACTCGAGTCAAATATGTGCAAATACTTTCCCTACTTCTTTTAAGTTTAGTAATTATTTCCTTTAATTTCATTTTAATTTTGAGGACGAAATTATTGTAAGTTGGGAAGACTGTAACGACCCTAAAATCTAACTCGTGCCACGTGTCATTTTAGGTCGTACGTATACCTCTTATCGTGATACATGTGAACAATTCTCGATAGTCGACACCGAGGTATGTTTTTTGTTCGATGTTTGTATTATTATTTTATTTACCCGAATTTAGATTTCAATGTCCCAAACGTGTGAGGACGTTTGTGTGAGAGCATTGACGAGGAGAAATGGATTCGGTTTGGAGAAACGCGTTGTATAGGTGCCAGGGCGAACCTTTTGTCGGGTAATTAGTTGTCTGAGAGACAAATTGAATAGAAACACTGACAAAATATAATAATTGAAATGTGGTACAACAAGTTTGGTTAAGTATGGTAAGAAAATTGGTCCATGAGAATTTGATATGTCATGGACAAAGTTAAGACATGAGGTTTTGGTGTGACAAAGACCAGTCTTATGGGCGTTTTATGAAGATGGATTGTTTTGCTGAGAGTTTTGCTCAATTTGGTGAAAAATCATATTCAAAACGGGCATCAGAAATCAAAACACATCAAAATAGAGATTTATGAGAATTAATAAATGAAAAAAAATTAAGCAGCTGAAGGTATATATATATATAAGTTGAGTGATTCGTTGTTTTCAATAGAAGCAAATATGCTTAGATGTTTCTAAAACCCTCGACTCGGTTTCTCGCACGTGGTGCTCCGTACGTCTGATTTTCATCATATTTCTCTCCTCAAAATAGTGGAGCATCGCGAGACGGTTAGTTTGAGTTAAGTTGTCACAGTGGAAACGAGGGATTTGGCTCGAAATTCTTTAGGTTCGCTATTACTCTACGTAATTTCCGACTTGGATGCCTAAGATCGAGTTGGAAATTACGTAGAGTAGGGGATGATAGAAGGAAAGAAAAGCCCTCCAGGGACGGAGCCTATTAACCGCTAAAATGATAGAAAGTTCAAGTTGAGAAAAAAGAAGAGAATTCCCTTCTTTATACAGTTGTCCAAGTAAAGAAAGACGGGGAAGAGAGAGAAAGGGGAAAAAAATAGTCATAAGCACTCAGCCGAATCTCTGTCCTGAGTCTAAACCTTCCTTCACTCGCCTCTAATGGCAGTTCTATTAAACAAATAAGATTAGCGAATCAATGTACTTTTATTAGAGTAATTGATTATATGTGTTGGCCATGTATTGAATCATTAATGATTAATGAAATTTCTATTTTCCTTTAAAAAATCTTTTAGTTTGTTCATTGACAAAAAAAGTATGAAAAATACTACAATGACGCCCCAAAGTCACTCCTGGGATGTGACGTGCAGCCCCGCATGAAAATATGTATAACTTAGGGGCGTGGGTATATAGTTTTCAGTGCATAACACGCGAAGTGGTATCTTGAGGCGTGCACGGACTGCTCAGACGTGAGGCCGCATGCCATATCACTCGTTGTGACTTTTGGATGTGACTTTAGGATGTCATTGTACCACTTTCCTATAAATTAACTAACTTCTAGTCCTCCAATACCATATGAACTAATGAAGCTTATAAGTACATTATCATTCAAGTAAATATATAAAATATTTTTAAATATTAATTAATCAAGCTTCACAAAAACAAAAATTTATTGCAAGCTCAAAATCAAGTACAATGGATTCAATAGTTGTGATAATTGTTACAAATGTCTTTAGGCAAAACTACTTAATTAATTTCCTTTCAAGAGGGAATGTTGATGATTAATAATCTAATTAATAAGATGAACAAATACACTGTGAACCATGCTGTCAAACCATCACCAGCACTCAACAATCTTATGGCTCTTGAATAGATTGTTGTTCAAAACCATTATGTTGTTTCTGCAAGTCATTAAATTAGAAACATTAATGTTGATCCTATGACAATCCTCGTTCAGCTGTATCTCTTTAGAGAAAAGAATAAATGAGTTAATTACTATACATACTTACTTGTAAGCGAGTGCAGATCTCGATGATTTCTGCATGTGGTGCCCAGTCACCAAAATTCCTCTCAATGAATTGATAAGCAATGCCAGTCTTTCCACTTCCTACTATGAACAACCCACCCTTAATTTCACCTTCCCCTTTGAAGTTCTGCTCAAGTCCTATTGCTTTGGCACGCTTATAATTCGCAATGGCTCGCGGATTGAGCAAAAATCCAGTAATGAACGTGTCCTTGTTAAGTTTTCCTCCTCCTAGAGCTTTGAAGAAATTCATGCTCCTATCATGGATTACCACTCCGCCCCAATATCGAGGCCAGAAGTCTGTAACCTACAAAAATCATGAATGTGCAAATTACAAGTAATTAGCTACAGAATTTTGCACATATAGAGGGAGCATATATATTAGTTTTTTGGAAGCTACAGGTGTTTGTAAAATACCTCAGAGTCTATTTGTTCGTGAAGAACTGCAATCAACTGAAATCCTAAAGCGTCGAAAATTGGTTTTCTTGAGTAAAGTTGGTGAGCTTCCGCTCTACACATGATGCACCTATAAAGGTAATTTATATCTACATGAGAAATATTGCTAAGTAAATAATAAATAAATAAAAATTGTGTTATCATCATCCAACTCCAAGTATGTTGAATGAATAGCACTATCAGGTATTGAAAAAACTCAACCCCCCAACAAGAGCCGCGTCTTCTTCTCTCCAAAACCTAAAATTCTTTGTTTGATTTACTTTTATGATTTTTGTTTTTGAAGGCGGATCTAATCAAATCTCTTTTGCCCTTTGTTCATTCAATAAGCAGCAGATCTAACTAGATTTGTGGATATTGGTTCATCCTTGTTGCAGTGCATCTTCATTAATGTTGTGTGGATTTGTGCGGCGGCGCTGGATTGATTTGTCTTTAGTTTTACTTTATAGTTAGTTTTATTTCCTAGTTAAAAGTCTTTGATTCGTCTTCTCTTTGTTGAGAAGTTTTACGTTTACTTCTCCTTGTTGAGAAGTTTTGTTATTCGTTTTGTGGTTTTAGTATTTTTGTGTATTGTCATGAGCTTCAAAGTTGTAGAGTGTAGTTTTTGATTGTCAAACTGTTTCAATTTCGAAAAAAAACTGAATTAATGGCAGTTTGTTTGTACAAATAGGATTAGCGAATCAATATACTTGATTCTATGTTTGGTCTTGCATTGAGCCATGAATGATTAATGAAATTTCGATTTCTCTTCAAAAAAAAATCTAAGCATTTTGATTTCCCCATGTAATCAGGTTGGGATGCGAAATGACTCTCGTGATAGTAGGAATAGTTGAACCTAAGCAAAAACTATGTTTGCTAGGGTAGGAGACTAAATGTTGCTTATATAACAAGAAGTCTTAATTAGAAGGTACAAAAAGATCACTTGAAATTACAAAAGAGACTTTTATTTTTTGAAAATGAGTATTTTTCCACTGTTCTTCTCTGACTTTACTTTTCACTTTCTATACCCCTCTCCAAATTAAAAACTAAACTCATCCTCTTCTCTTCCAACTCGCTACCCTTTCCCAAATTAAATCTTTCTCTTCTACTTTTCATTCTATATACCCCACCTCAAGCTAATCTTTAAATCGATCTCATTTTTCACTATACTTTCTACTCTTTACACCATTTTCCATCTCTTTGTTCCTACTACACTTAACAATTCATTACAAAATAGTATATAAAAATAGTATATATTTGATTCGAACTCTTCAACCATTAAGAGTTAAAGGACATTTATTTGCGTTGGGTTTTAGGTTGATCCAAGTTTTATGGATTAATAAATTAATCTTGAAATGCAACATACTAATTGAGGTAAAGGAGATAAGAAAACATGTGCGACAACTGGCAAAGGTTGAGGGCATTGGCAGAAATAGCGTGGCAACCCCCTCACCCTTTCACCCTACAGGCAGTACCCCACCCAATATACTCCCCGCCTGTCAAATCCTTCCCTGGCCCCTTCACACTCTCCCACCCCTCAAATCCTTTTGTCACCGTACCTCACACGCTTATGCCCCCTCCTTACATTTTGACTCTCTTCTGGTAGAATAATTGATAATTTAATTATATATGCATAGTGGAAATCCAAAAAATAAATTTCCTTATGTATTTAAGAACATTGTTAAATAAAACTTTTAAAAATTAGTTTTTACCAAGTCTAAATGAATCATGTATATAAGCACGTGTTGTACAGATATTGAAGCAGTTTCACCAAAATTTTATAGAACTCATTTCCGAATTGCGGTTAGAAAGTTATAGACAAAATATACACTGAATTTAGGATGATAAAACTTATATTTGAATGTGAAATGTCTCCATAAAGTTGAAGTTTAAAAAGTTCACAAACTTTATTTTTTATTGTTTCAAATCATCAAATAATTAAGTGAAAGCTTAGGAGGACGAAAAATAATTGAGAAATAATCTAAGATATTTTTTTTTATTTAACAAAAATTTACAAAATTAACTCTCCTCATTGAATTTTGGTTGTATGTTATTAATTTATATTGCAAATCATTATGATTATTAGTTTATTATATGATTTTGAATTTTTAGTGGCATAGTTTTTTGATTTGACACAAAAAATTTATTCTATATGACCTAAGTTTAATATGGATTGAGCTAAGGTGGGTCTAGGCAAACCAACTCAACCTAGTGTTTGATAATTTCATTTGAAAAGCCAATTAATTCATTTTAAGTAAATACCAAAATATTTTATAAGTTGTACGAGGTGCAACTTGAGCTGATGAATAGAACTTTAAACTCGTCCATCAAATTATAGGGCTTTTTTCCTCAACATATTATAGGGCTTTTAACACTTTTAGCTAAGGTTAGATCTATATTAGCCTTACAACTCATACCTCGTTTAGTTCAACTTTAAACTTGCATAGAAGTTTAAGAATTTTAAACAATAAAAAATATGAATTGACATAAATAACTTCAAACAAAAGAGATGTGTAATAAAAAGATCATTAATGAACGGTAATTATGTCCACATCTCTCACGAGATAACTCCTAGAGGGGTGGGAGAGATATCTCGCACTGAAGGGTATAAGTTAGGAAATAATTTCTAAGGAAGTTGGACAACTAAAAAAGATTAGCTTCGAACTCTTAAGCAAACAATGCAGAGAGAGAGAGAGAGAGAGAGAGAGATGTGATACCCGGGGCGTCGAATGCAGAGAAGTACGGCTGGTTTGTCCAGCCACAGCTGGGAAGCCTTCATAGGAGGCGTCTTGGTCTTCACCAGCCTCTCCATCCCAAGCTTATACTCCGGAGTCAGCTTCTGAACCGAAATGCTCTCTATAGCCGAGTAGGGAGCGACGCTGTCCACAATTGGTGGAGGCTGCACGCATCCGCACACTCTACCCTCCGCAGGCTGAGCCGCAACGATGCCCTTGAACACCGCATATCGACTTTCCACTTCCAGAGACCCATCACCATCGCCATCGCCATCTGAGACAATGTTCCTCCTACTGTTTCGCGATCTGGATGATACCCACTCCTTCTTTGATCGGAGAGTGTGTGATGGCGGCATTTCGATGCAAGCCGGCGTTCGGTCTGTGAAGCGCGCGATGTGCCCTCTTCTCATGCCGAATTCAGAGCCCAGAACTGCGCTGCTTAGGGCCAGAATCTCAGGGAGTGATTTCTCCGAGGACTCTACCTTGTCTCCGTATTGCGTCAGTGCTCTGTCGTGCAGGTATGCCCTTATTTCCAGTGCTTCCTATATACTCATATTATTCAAAAACCATAGACTTAGAGAGAGTGAAGTGAAATAGCCTTTTAAGTGATTAGTATTTTCTTAAATTAGTTCTACTTATTCAGACCATTATTATGTGCATCTCCTCTTGTAGTAGATTGAAACTATACCTTTTGTTGCTTTGTCATGTTCAATGCTTCCATGTCCTCTGCCTTCATCATCTTCAAAGTTGGTACATCGTCCCAACCTTCTTCCAATAGTTTCGGAACCATTTCTTTCAGGGCCCCGTTCCCAACGAACTCCTCCATCAAAAAGGAACCCATCTTCAACCTAACTGAGCAGGCTGATTCAGTTTTCAAGCTCTTAGCTTCAAATGATAGAAACCTTTAAATAAATATATGTTTTTAGCAGATTGCGATGAGGATAAACAAATAAGCCGGATGTTTTGGACTACCTAAAAATGGGGACCCAATTACGAAAAATATTGCAATGGGACAGCAGTTTTTATATTATTTCGACATTGTCAATGGTGTGTTTGTTGTTGCAGTCCCACCTCATATATCTTGAATGGTTCAAGCCTTGTTCCTCTTGTTGCAATATAAGTAATAATTACATTCATCATTGATTCCTGTATTCGACGTAATTAAATATAAATATTAGTTGCATAATTTATATTAGCACTTTTAAAGTCAGAAACTTGTCTCAGATACTCACTGCATTAAAGAAATGGAACCATAGAAAGGGGACAATAAAATAGAACATTGATTAGACTGAAAGAAAGAGAGAGCAAGGACATCAAAAGAAACAACCGGAAGCTAGAGAAGACAAAGTCTGCTTAATGATACATAAAGGGTTGATTTAAAGAGTTGTTATAACATATATTTTTTTTTCGACATATCGGCCGGCATTGTTAGAATTGTTGGATAAACAACAATGTCGCCGCCCAAAACTGTTAAGAAGTGTTATCTACAAAGCTTGTGTATTTACTACAATGTTGCCGCCCAAAACTTTTAAGAAGTATTATCTACAAAGCTTGTGTATTTATTAGTAGTAAACTAGCCAGTAGCATCAGGAACTTTAGTTACTTTCCTCTTGTATTTATTAATAAACTTGCCAGTAGCATTAGGAACTTTAGTTACTTTCCTCTTAAAAAGAGAAACTTCCAGTCACTTAGACATTAATATTCGTATCCCTAATCCACTACTATTGTTCATTGATTTTTTGTCTTTCAGCATCATATTTGTTCAAGACGATCACCACGTCCCATTCTAAAATTAAGTGGGATCGGCTACATGGATCAAACGCTTGCGCTCTGCTCGATTAAATACGCAAATAAATATGATATCTGTTCAAGAAACACTGTTTTGTTGGGGGTGTGTCTTGGGTCCACTGTTAGGGATCTTATTTACTTTCATTCTTTAAAAATAGATTTCAAATTTTTTCTTATGTAATTGTAATCCTGTAAACTACCATGTTTCCATGATGCTAATTGTAACGCAATTGACACTCGACTGAAAGTAAGTTCTCAAAAACTTGACGTATGTCACTGTGGAATACATGTTCTTAACTATATTGAATTGCTACTTGAAATTTGGATTGCAAAGAAGGCTACATAAGTGGTAGATAGTAGTATTGGAGAAGTGTGGACAGTGGACCGAAAATAAGTAGTCCCACATTGATTAGGTGAAACTTCATAATGAAGTATATAAGTGATTGTCTCCCCTTTAATAGAACTGAGACCTTTTGAGATAAAACCCACACCTAAAATAGAAGGTGGTTTAGTTGGGGACAATATCAGGACTGGCGGAGATCCACGGACTAATATGAAATTTAACATGGTATCAGAGCCCATGGTTCAAATGGGACTTGGGGGAAAAAAAGCTCCTTGGATCATGACTTTTGGTCCAAGGTGGAGTGTTGAAGATGTGTGGACCGAAAGTTAGTCCCACATCGATTAAATGAAACTTCAAAATGAAGTATATAAATGACAATTTCCCCTCAACTAGTACCGATTTCTTTTCAGTTGAAACCCCACACCTAAAAGTTGAAGATAGTTAAGTTGGGGACATTATTGATACTGGCAGAGATCCATGGGGCTCGAACCCGCGTGTGCAGATAAGTTCAGTATGATAAATTTAACAGAGAGTGGCTGCCCCTTGCCAGCTCCAAAAGCTTTTCAGGAAAGAAAATTCCTTCCGTATGTGGATATTTGTATTTTTTCCCCAAGTGCCTACTAAGTGCTTGCACTTTCAGTGCAAGTAAATTATGAGTATTCTTAACTTGTGAACGTGACATACACTATTTTGCTAAATGTGGTCCTAGAATTTTGGGAAGCAAGAATGAATTGAGATAATATAGAAAAGAAGGCGTACTGTATACTCACAAGTTTTTCAGAACTGTAATATAGATTGCTGTATGTTTTTTGAGAGCAAGTATCCTGGCCTTTTCCTTGTCTCCAATCCTTTTTTTTTTTTTTCATGCTTTTTAACTGTTACTGTTCTATTAGATGTATATTTTTCTATGAATGTAATTAAAATGCGCTGTTCTTCAAAGGGACTGCAAAAACAATTCTGTCATCATGTCTTTTACATATTCTACTCATGTGAGCATAATCAACTCTCTAAAAAACACATTTAATTTTATTTTACTGATACAAAAATCATTATTTCCTATACATTCAACAGCTCTTTTCTGGGTCCACCCCACAGGACAGGAGGGTCCACGACACAGCCCTTTTCGTTACAACAATAGAGATAAAATCGAACACCTACAAATTCTCTTGCCCACTTAATGGTCTCTGTCATAAACGCTTAGGGAGACCACTAGATTGATAAATTGGTGGAGAAGTTGGGCATTCTATTAAGATGCGCCAAGATCTTCTCAGCCATCTGCCTTGTGTTCCCTTCTCCTTGATGAAAAGCAGACACCAACACTGAAGGCAATAACCTGTCCTGGGATATATCAGAAGTAGAACTATCATTACCTTTGCTCAAAAACTTCTCAATCACCCAGAAAGATTTCTGCAACACTGATTCTTCTCTATGTTCTTTCAGCATATGCAGAATATTTTGCATGGTCTTTGCTTCGCTTAAAATGTTGATGCTTTTTTCCACATCAACCTTGTCGTCTAATAATGTACAAAGGGCTGATAATGCAGCCTCAACAACTTCAGGGTTGCCACTCTCTAAACAAGCCAAAAGCCTCTCTACAGCCCTTGCATCCAGTAAACAAAATGTTAATTGGGCTGAACAAGTTCCTTTATGAATTGGGCAAACCTGTGTTTTCTTCGTCTTGGATGATCCAAAAGATAGGGACCTTGGTAGATGGAACAACTTCAGAAGCTTGCTTCTCTTAATTGTTGGTGGCTTAGACAAATTTATTGATTCTGCTGACAGATTTTGCAATCCAATTGCAGATAATCTTTGTATTTCGTCACTTGTTGTTCTCATGAGCAGTTCTGTAAATACAGCTGTCAGATTTTGGTGTATTGCTGAGAATAGTATTTCAGGTTCATGAAGTGTAGCTGTAAATCTGACAAGAATGCCCACTAAGCCTTCTAGATAAGAATTTGCGAATCTGCTTGCTCTTGTCCCGCTTCTTTGGATTTCATTCACTGTTTGTATGATTGTTGGAAGAGTTCCCTTGTGTAAAAGAGCAAGATTAATCGCTACACTCTGCCGGGGAAGTTTTGCTAAGAAATTTGCTGCAATGGCATGCCTTTCTGTGATCCGATAAACCTCAGTTGGTCTGTTAATTAGGTTCTCTGGTTGGTCTCTTGTCTTGCATAGTCTGTCTGATATCATGTGGCCTATGTAAGGTATGAGGATAATTAGTAGTTTTAACGCTGCAGTTCCAAGTTCTTCATTTGTGGAATTGATGAGTTCAATCAGTTTGTAGGTAGCTTCCGTCTCTTTGACAACTGCAACAATTGTGCCTCGTGATTTGTGAGATTTTGTAAGGCACAATATGACCTTTATAAAGTGGATGTTGGTTTCATCTGAGGTTGAGTTCTTTAGCATATGGATAAGGTTATAGACAACATAGTCTGATGCCATTGTGTGACCTTGAGAGCTCACTTTGAGGTTATCAAACTCAATCCCTGAATCAAGTATGTTTGCTAGGATAGCAGCGGATGATTCCTTGGAGTCCTTTGGTTCATTGTGATTTCTCTGCGTGAACATCTCTTCGATCAATATTGGTAGGATGCCAGCTTCTGTAAGAATATTGCTGTTTAAATGGTAAGATGATATTTGCAGAAGTGCTTTCAATGATGCCTTTCTTTTTAAAGTGTTTCCACTTAGCACCATATTGAGCAGAGTGGTTGAAGCTTTTTCAGCTACAAAAGTTCTAGTTTCATGCCCTAGAACAATTTCCCCTAGATAACCTGCCATCTCAACTTGCCTCTGCTCAGAACCTGTTTCAAGTGATGTTAGATTTTAAGCAGGAAAACATATGGTGGTGTGAATTTTGATATTAATCAAAATTAAAGTGGCGTGGAATCAAGATTCTACATTAAAAAAAAAGTACGATGTGTTCTTTATTGTGCCAAAAAAAAAAAGTTGCTCTTCAAGGTCTAGTGTAATATTGCAAACAAAATTATATTAGGAATCTATAAAAGTAAGTAGGCACTAGATTAATACTAGAATTTAATCTCCTTAGATCCCCGCTAATTTTTATTTTATTTTATATTTTTTGAAATGTTCTGCATAGAGAAGAATTTTGCTTGTCTGACAACATTTTTTTTTTTTTTTTTGAAAACTACTACATTATTAGTTATAGGTTTCTTCTTAAGAAATGTTTTGCCGAAATGCTGTAAGAAGTTGTTGGTGATAGATCATAGCTTCCTAACAGGTTTAGTTAATAGGTTGAGGGCCAACTATGAATATCAAGTATTTCAAATCCAATATCCTCCCACACATTCAAGCTCATCCTACATGTGGACTGTGGAGAGTCGAGAAACAATTCAATCTTCTAGATGAGAAAGAAACAAACGTAAATGCTGATAAAGAGACTTGAACACAAGGCTTCTCATAAACCAGAACCGACACCATGGAAGATATCCTCACCTACGCTAAATGGTAAAGCTAATAAGTAGAGGTTCATCAATGAACATCAAAATATTCCTAGTAAACTGATGCTTACATGTGGTCATTTACTGAGATATTTCATGTCGATCAGTACCAGAAATTTGTCAGCATAGCTTACATTAAAAGTTAATGTTTAGGATATACGTAAAATTGTGGTTCTACTTAAGTAGTAGTCTGGAAAGCAAAATGATTCTGTAGTCTAATGAATTTATTACGTACCTTCATTAAGATGGTTCAGGAGAGGCTCTAAGAGGCCATTTTCGGCCATAGACTTGATATTCTTTGATGATCTCTCCAAGTTTTTAAGAATTTCACTCGCCTTTTCTGCTGAAAAATAATCCAAGGATCTGTTGTACTTCATCATGATGAGCATCAGAATTAATCCTGTGGCTGATCCAATCTTCTCACACAACGGCTCAGATGTCGACAACTCCAGTAAGAATGTCAAGGATGCATGCTTCTCTGCTAGATGATTGCTTGACAACATCTTGATTGTTGACGTAACAGCTTTTGTCTTAGCAACCATCTCCTGGTGTGGATTCAAAAAATACATGATCATTAGTTAATCAATTTTCCCATCTAGAAGATGTCATAAGCATAAACATCTCTACTCTACAATTCAGAAATGGTATTCCAACTTCTAAGCATGTATTCTACTATGAAAAAAAGTTGAAGAACTAGAATTCAGAAGTTTAGAGTCACCTTTCCATCATCATCGTCCATCACTATTGACTGCAGCGCTTTGAATGTTGCACACCTCACCTCTAGATCCTTGTGCTCAAGGAATTGAGCTAATAATGGCATCACTCCGCTACTACGAACCTGTACCTTATTGTATTTTTTCCTGTGAGATATATTTTGCAAGTCTTTAAGTGCTTCAAGCACCATTGTGTCTGAGCTTGCCAATGACAACGCGGCCCGGGCAACCTTGATTCTTGTTGCTTCATTCCTTTCCTTCCACATCTCTATTGTCGACTTTAAAGCCAAATTGGCACTGAAACCTCTATTTACAAGTTTATGGCCTGTGACAGGACAGAAAGCTTCCTCTTGGTTGTTTTCAAGCTTTTTTAACCACCGTGATATTGCCCTCCTCTCATAGGTCACACCACTTTCTATAGCGACTGGATCATCCATAATTGTCTTAGTTAAAGGACAAAAGAATGTCTTATACAATGGCTCCATGTACTCGGCCACTTGTGGTAATGACTTTACTGAAATGCTGTCACTACTCAATTGATCTTTCTGTCCAATGTACTTTATTCCTTCAGGTAAACTGACATGTTGTGGCATATCTAGGAACTGGAATTTTTCAAGTGAAACATCTATATCAATCGAGTAAAGATCAGTTTCTGCTGGTCCTTTTCCTGTTTTCTCATCGAATTTTTGCACTGCAGGTTGGCCAATCTCCAAGCGAGCTTGTTGCATCTCCTTTGAAAGAGAACGTACTGCTACTTCCGCATACTCTTGGTCACCGAAAGTTGATGGTGGTATAGAGCTCAGGCATTCCCCCATATCTCTGACGACACACACCAGTTGCTCAATGACGTTTCTCACTTCATCATCTGAAATTAAATTTGCACGAGAAGAGCATTTCCGCACAAGATAATTGGCAAAATTTATGCTCTTATATAGAGATTGCAGAATTTCTGTTGCATGGTGGGGAGTATTTTCGGACGATATCAACTCCATTATTGCAGGTGAGGTGCGTTGAAAGTAGCATCCAATTTCTATGAAATTGTCTTGTTCGATCTCTATGGATTCAACTGACTTTGTGATCTCGGTGATTGATGCCAATAAAGGCTCTGCAAGAGAGATTATATTACCTTTGTCTTCTCCCAGCTGAGGAAGATAAAGAATCAAATATCTCAGTAATGGAACAAGGAGGTAATCTTTGTCATGCGTTTATTTTTTTATTTTTTTTATTTTTATTGCTTCATAATGAGTGTCAGAGTTGATTGGCATAAACTTTCTCATAGGTACCTGTCCAGTTGCTTGGCCTGGTTGCTTTGGAGATCCAGCCATCTATACAAGTATGAATGAAACAAAAGAAATGAAGGGTGAGATGAAGTTCCTTTACAAATGTCTAATTTATTTATTTGTGTTCTAGTTAGGTTAGGAGTCCTAGCAACTCCTTGTTTTCATGTTCTAGTGTCTTGAAAGTTTGATCTAGGTCGAACAAATGGAATGATAAACCCTTGCGCATGTCTGCTTTTGGCATTGAATTTATGCAAATTCTATTAGCTAATTAGATTCATATATTTCAGAACTGCCAAGTTTTAGGATCATCTCTAAGGAAGTCTTGAGTAATTCTTATTCTAAATTCATCAACTTCTACTTTATCTGGGAGACTTGATTCAATCACCATGATCAAAGAAAACAGAAGAGAGAGAATCCTTACCGACATCCGATTAGTGCTCGTTGCCTGACCTAGTAGCATTGGGTTTAGGAAAACCTGAGGTTTCTTTCCTCAGCTTGAAAACAAATATATTGAGTGGATATACACCAAAGAAGATGCCATGACTTGAATCAGTCAACTAGCTAGATCATACTGTTTTATGCATTTATTGTATTCCAACTGACACCTAAGTGTTGCTCTCCATCAACAGTTTCAAGTCAGCCTCTTCATTTCTTCAATATAAACCCACACGTATCTTCAAGCGAAGCAAGCAGACAAGGCTTACATGGGTCTGATATCTTCACAAAATGCAAGCCTTGGTATTGACGACATGATCATGACTGAAATACTATATATACTAGTATCAAAAAAGGCAACTAAGATTTGAACTATGATCTGTCTAATTTGCTGAACTTTCTGGTAGGTTTACCTGCAGCAATCTTTGTTTTGAATTTTGTTGATAGACATTTCTTTTTTACAATGACACTGGTTGGATTTCGTGATATCATTATGTTCCCTTTTGGAAACCATAGCACTGCGTATGGTTTAGAGTCTAAAAAGATTGAAAATGGTTTTCCTTGAAATTTCTGTTCTAATTTTGTTATAGGGTTTATCTTAATTTGAAAATTTTTTCTTCGAGTTTTTGGATATCAAATTAGTCTGAAAACTATTCTTGAATATCAAATCAAACACAATTAATTAAATATTTGCAAATATTTTCAATTAAGTTTTTGTTTTGTTAATGTCCGGAATAAGAAAATAAAACATAGTTTGAACTAGAAAATGGTTGACGAAATTATTGCACATACATTTTTCTCAAAAAAAAAAGGTAGTCAGTGTTAGTTGGATTTAACGTTAAGATGCGTACGTGCAGATCTTGATGTTTGTTGGAAGGACTCTTGTTGGAAGGACGTTAGCAAACCTGATACATGACCCATTTGCTATCAATAATTTATTTATTTATTTATTTTTCAAAGGATTTGCTATGAATAAGTTGTCAGTGTTATTTGGTAGATGTTTTGACTTTTGATACATAATCTGATAAAGAAAACAAACGAAAGAGCCTGGCTGCCTGCTGCCAGCTGCCCCATTAGTTTTTAAGACGTCCTGATCTCGCCTATTTGGTTTTTTATAAGGAAAATGAACACACTCTGAATGTATTCTTTGGGTGTACATTTTTATTTTTTTTAACATTTATAGCTTTTTTCATCTTTTCAGGTGTGGATTTCACATTTGACAGAATATCATAAATAACTAAAAAATGAGGGTGTACATTTAAATTGTGTGTCAAAAGTGTGTTAGATTATCATTTTCTGTGTTAGATTATTATTTTTCTTTTCATAAAGGGTTGAATTTTTTTGTCCAATGTAATCGTGGGCTTTATTGGAAACCAACTAGAACTTGTTCTAAAATAACTAGACTTCACAATTAAGTAGCTAGAAACTTGCTACAACTTGAGCAAGGAAAGCAAAGAAAGAATTAGAGCTAATGGAGGGCAAGTAGATCTAGAGAACCACAAAAGACGAGAAAGAGAAATGAAAGATAGTTCGGAATGAAAAGTGTTTCATTAACTTAGTGTGTTCTTTAAGAGTGAAGACACCCCTTTATGAAAATACTTTTGTAACTCACTTCACACACCTACTTTGGACATCAAGTGAGTTCAAGTGAGTGTCCCTCCATGTGATACACCTCGATGAGTGTGTGCACACATCTCGAGGTGTATCGTACGAATAAACATCTATTTGGGTCCACCAGGTGTTGGAAGTAGGTTACTTTAGCATCCCTTCCCTTTATATATACCCTTGTTAATGATGAGAATAAGTACTTGTAGGCCAAACTTATAGGTGATACAAGATTACAAGTTATATTTTTCTTTTTCTTATTTGGAACTTTTTTCAGCCCTTCATTGCTTTTCGAGTAATCCGACGTTTACATTTTTTTGGACAAAACATATTAGGTGGATCGGGATCCACCCCAGCTAATTTTCCAATCCTAGTGAGATTCCCACATAAGTCATAACATTAAAATGCAAATGAACATAAAAATGGGTATCGCAATGTAAATAACTTAATCCGACGTTTCTTTTAACTTGCAATATCCAACAAGCCAAACTGGAACTTATATATTTGAACTAACTTAATTTTATAAATACATATTATACATTTCAATAGTAAATAATTATGACGCCACTTTATTTTACCTTATATTATAGTTAACTAATGTATACACCTACATATAATTGGTACAACTTACAATCATAACAATATATCTACCATTAATTAGAAGCCTAATACAATAATTTAAACTTTACGAGATATAGCCCTAGACTGTGAATAAATATAATATGTCAGTTTTATAATCTAAATCAAATATAGTATATTTTTAATAATATTATAACTTATAGCTAAATTAATATAAACATACAATAATGTTGGATTTGTTATGATTTAGAAATTTAATGCAATATATTATTTAGATCTATATTATATGATATATCTCTATTCTGTAATTACTGTAACTAAGTGTATCAAGAAAAAACTAATATAACATGAAATTCATATATATTAATTTTTTTTGAAACCAAAATTCATATATATTAATGTGGTATATTATTTAATATACTTGTTTAGATTCAACAATGGAACTATGCTTTTGATTAAAAATAAATTAAACAATAAAACTATCCTGATATATTGCAAATAGAATAAATAAATAATAAGTGATGGACTAATAGTAATTTAGTAATCAAATATAATATTTAATATGGTATATACCAAAGATTTTTTTTAGTTAAGGTACACGAGAGACATGCAAATGAAAGATTTTTTTTTTTTTTTTCTTGAAGAGGATTATTTAATATGATATAACCCCTAAATAAGATAACACTATACATTTAAAAAAACCAAATAAAGTTATAATCAATCTAGTATGGTATTTATAGACACAATATAGTTATTCCTTATGATTAAATCAATTTCACTAGATAATATTTGATCAACAAACAATGATGACTCATTTTCATTATGATTAAATCAACTAACAATGAAAAAAATTGTTTAATCATATTCTTTACGTTTAAAACTTATCGGGTTATAGACGTAGACTTAAATTTATCTTTACAATACTTATTATGATACATAAGGCAGTAAGCTATTAAATTCAGATAGAATTGTAAAAAAAATCATAATAAAAATGAAGTATATTTTTAGATGTATGACAAAATAAATTATTAGATTAATTAAATTCTTGCAAGCCTAACAAGTGGATTCAACCTTTCAAGTGAGTACGATCGGGAAACTATCATAAATGTAACCCTAGTTATGTAAATATTATTTCAATGATAATGTAATTATAATTCCAACATATTGCTTTAAGATTTATAGGTTTAATGTAATAAAAAATCGTAGGCTTTTCCTCAAAAGAAAATAAAAATCATAGACTTAATACCATATATCGTATTTGATATTTTCCAAGCTAATATAATTACATATCTAATATAATGTGGAGTAATATAGATGTACACATTCTAAATGTATCTAAGTTAGTATAGATGTATTATTTAATAATGTTTGACTTTTTAGTTGTAGCATCCCTTAACCTGATTAAGGCAATGCCCGGCTTGAAACCCTAATTAAGCCCCGGTTCATTAGCCAGACTTAATTAGAGTCAACAACCTCTTCACAATACCTAATAATCACAACCTGTATATCTTGATAATCGATTAATATTTAAACCAAAACGCAATGAAAATTAAAACTTTTTCGATAAAACCTAAGATATAAATAAAAAACTAGGTTAAACCCATATCTCAACCCTATTTATTACAAAACAATAATTCAGTACAATAAATAAACATCAAGTAAATCAATTCACCGTACCCTACTCTTCTCTGTTTTCGAGTAGAAGCGCACGTCGATAACCTAAAAAGTTAATTGGGGAATGAGCGTTCCAACTTGCTCAGTAAGTGATGCTTGTAAACATATCAATTATCAACTATTATCAATGTATCAATGAATAGCAATATGAATCCAAAACATATCTATTCAGGCATTGAAATTGATATAAACTAATAACTGAATGCAGGTAATCAATGAATAACAATATGAATCCAAAATATATCCAAAATAGAGTTGTACACTCCCGTTACCCAGGAATACGATCCACAAAATTCACACGTTGGCCGACGTGTGATTATGTTGGTGTATTCAAGTATAGCGTAGCTACCAACTCTAACTGGAAAGTAGCAATTGCGTAGCTCCAGGTTACTGAAGGAAAAGTGATGGTAATGATCCAACCACTTCCATCGTCACTCCAGTTAGATCACTCATCGCACCCCTTTTCGGGTAGTTTCACATAAAATACAGTCAAGTCATTGTACAATGCCCCACTTCTAGTCCACAATACTATATGAAATAAATATATTAATTTACGTTGCATAATTGATAAGAATACGAGTCTCACTTACCTCGGTCATAGTTTCCTAATTCTTTACTGACCTTTCGAGCATACTAGCAAACTCCCAGCAAATATACATAAACATAAGATAAGATAGGTCAATTTAAGTCTTAGACTAGTCCCAATACCATTCTAGATACTAGCCTAAGTCTTGTCCAAGTCCCATGGCTCGGATTTCCTTTATCTACTATTTTTTTCTAAGTATAAGAAGCTTGTACAAACTGCTTTTCATCTTAACTATTGCAGACCATTTTGGGCCTCAAAATATTGGAATTCAGAAAATGCACCCATGTGGAAAAGTTGAAGCTCTATGTCTTAGCTTTTTGAAAAAGGCAAGGTTGGATCAATTCCGATGAAAAAAGAAGGATGTATACACAAAACACTGAACCGTCCTCAATTGATGGCTAACGTAGGACAACAACGTTAGAAAAATTATAACTCCCAAAATAAACTTCCAACAATCATAATTTTAGTGGGAAGCTACATAACATATTGATCAACAACATATCCGAAAATCAGCCCATTTGGATTTATATATAAAAAGTTATGCGACAGCTTCAATTTGTGAACTTTAAGAAACAAGAACACCAACTTAACTTAGGATAGTAGATTGGACAACATAGTAGCTGGACCTTTCTGGCCATCTTAACTGAGTCCAAATTTTTACTTTTGTGGTGAATTTTCATAAGTTGTCTTAAAATGAGTTAATGATCCAATGTGCTTCACTTGCTAATTTGGAGAACCACAATATGTTAAGATGTGTTGTTATAACACGAAGATTATATCAGTTATAATAGAGCCCAGAATATGGTAGTTGCGATTTGTTACGATCCATTCTTATTCACAACTGAATGAGAAATTGTTGGAGTTCAGTGCAGATTATGAAGGCGATATTGCCCACATTTCATTAGAAGAATGTGAAAGTTTCTGATGATCAAGAATCTCAGATTCTAATAGTTATTAGGATTTGAAAGTCTTGTAAATCATCTATATATATAGATATCAAATTAGTGCTTATGTTTTCATCTCTTATAACTTTGTTTTGTGTAGTGAACGTATATGTTCACTCATTTGCTTATCGAGTTGTAAAGCTCCGAAGGGACTTGGGTGCTATGAGGAGGAGCCTCATTCCTACAAGTGGGAGAATTGTGTGTAAAATCCAGAGAAGCATAAGGAGATGCTAGAAGGAGGTCAGTGACGGAGTCATTAAAGGAGTCCTGTAGATCGTACGTGTTCATAGTGGATTTTGCATCTGGGCGTGGCCACACAGACGTAGGTCGTAGACCGAACTGCGTGAACAATCTTCTAGTCTTGTGGTTTGCTTTACTGCTTTTATTTACATTCCAGTACTGTTTCATTTCCTGTTACAACATACTACGTTTCTTGTTCTAACATGCATTGGTTCAATAACTTCATTTGGTATCAGAACGGGCACTACTTAACCTCTGTTTTCTTACAGACTGTAGTGAAACGACCAATCCACGACTAGGTTTGGATTGTTCGGCCTAGACTGCCATTTAAGCTCAATACCTGAACTGGGCCCAAATAACGGTCTGTCATGCCTAAACAACTTGCGGAATGACATATAGACAATATAGTAGCAGTATGCGAAATTCAAATTTTATTAAATACCATATGTCACAATAAACCAAAATATTTAATAATTCAAATTCACCTAATCAAATGAAAAGAATATGAAGTCTCCAAAACCTTCAAATGATCATAAATGTACCAAACTAACTAAAGGAAAGGTTTATCTACCCAAAGTTCCTACTTAGGTTACAACCCTTATTAATAATTTTCAAATCAAAATAGTGAATAATATTTAAGCAAGGCTCACACAAGAAGGAATCTTCAGACGAGGACTTTCCCCTTGCCACGGTCTACCGCACTTGTTGATGAACCTAAATTGTAAGTGGGGTAAGCTAAAAGAACCAACAGAGCTCAATAAGAGAAAAACCACACTGAAATATCAAATATGCTATGTGTATGTGACTAATGCAAGACCTATCATGCTTAACTCCTATATATCAATCTATCGTTTTAGCACATTCATATTTCAAAGTGAATCTAATTCACTCTATGAATCATGGACTTTGATACCCATATACCTTTGTGTTCCCTAACATGTGTATCACATCATTCTTTTCTACCCATGCAAGTTTACCTCTATTGGTTTTATTTAGGACACATTTGCCAACATTATGAGATCTATTGCATTTTAAGCATCTCTTAGACTCGGCCAAAAGCTTTCCATAGCTCAATAGGCTTGCACCATAGCCTATGCCTCTCTTGTTGAGTGCACGTCGTTGTGCGCCCAACATCATGTCAAATATTTTGGTACCACTTGTGAACTTGGTCACCATGGTGGTCAAGTCCTCTATTTCTTTTGCTAAACCATTTTTCTCATTTATGACCAATTCTAAATCATGTTGGAGATCATCAATTATCTCATTTTGAGATTCAATCTCACTAATGGCTTTAATCAAACTCTTTTTGAGTTACTTGGTCTTTTTAACCTCCTTTTCTAATTCATTTCTAAGGTCATGAATAATAGACATATCATTCAATGCATTTACATCATTATGATTAAAAGATATAGAGTCACTTATCTCACTCCTCGTCATAAGACAAAGGATGACCTTCTCCTTTTTCGACTCGGAGTCGGAGCTAGATGATGATGATGATGATGATTCATGTCTCTTGCTTCTTCTCAAGTACTTGCATTCCGATGCTTTATGTCCCGGTTTGCCGCACTCATAGCAAATCATCTCGCGTGATTTGCGTGCGTTGTTTGCACCTTTGTACTTCTTGTACTTGTCTCTTTTGTATGTTGCCTTCTTGAGCTTTCTTGATAGCATGACCACTTCTTGTTCAATGGAGTCACTTTCACTTGAGCTCACATCATCTTCGGCCGATAGGCAAGTAGCTTTCAAGGCATGCTCCTTCTTTTGACTCTTTCTTGGTCGAACCACCAAGTGCTTCCAATCTAGCACGGTCTCTTAGCTCAAATTCATGAACCGTCAATTCTTCGCATAATGTATCAAAAGTATAATTTCCAAGGTTTTGAGCCAATTGAGCATATTTCTTTGCATCCCATTCCTTAGGCAAGCCTCTAAGGAACTTGTACACCGAGTTCTCTTGATCATAATGTTTGCCAAGGTTTTTGATTTCATTCAAGAGCTTCGTGAACCTTGTAATGGCCGTGGCTATGTCTTCATGGGGCTCCACTCGAAAAGTCTCATAATGTTATTCAAGAATCCTCAACTTAGTGTTCTTGACTTGTTGTGTACATTTATAATGCACTTCAAGTTTTTCCCACACTTCTTTGGCCGTTTGACAAGCGCTAACTCGGTTGAATTCATTCTCACTTAATGCACAAAACAAATGATTCACGGCTTGATCATTTAGGAGCTCAATCTTGATCTCGTCGGTGATGTATTCTTTCAAGGGCTTGTTCGGTGGACTGTAGCCATTTTCAATTGCATCCCACAAATGTCTACCTTGTGCTCTAATGTAAAACTTCATTCGAACTTTCCAATGAGCATAATTTGTTCCATCAAAGTAGGGAGGACGAACGGATGAGTTGCCTTCCCTAAGATGAGAGAAATCTAGAGTTTGCATCCTTGCACAAAAAACACTCAAAGATACGTTAGTAACACTTTGAGCAATAACCTGCTCTGATACCAATTGAAGGTCACCCAAGAGGGGGGTGAATTGGGTTACCGAGTAGTTATCGCCTTTTTAAAACTTTCTACACAAATAATAATGATAATGCATATACCAATGATAAATATCAATGCTATGCAATCAAGAAGGGGGTAGAAGAGATGGAAACAAGACACGTAATTTATAGTGGTTCGATCCAACCGATCTACATCCACTACCTAATCTCCCCGGTTAAGATTTTCAAACCCCACTTATATTATCAATAAGTGTTACAACCTAAGCCAACTAGCCTAGTGAATGCCTAGCCTCAACTAGGTCTTTTACACGATGCCTTATCGCAATAAGGTCTTATACATCCACCTAGCCGCAACTAGGATTTTCTCACCTAGACCCACCTAGGTCTTTTCCCACCTAGCCGCAACTAGGATATATGTCTAGCCTCAACTAGGTCTTCCCTTTCGACTTAGATCCCACTAAGTTTTACAATCAAGATTTGATTAAATACAATTGAAATACACTTTACAACGTAAAGTAGTATCAAGTTCAAATACAAGCAAGCCTCCTAGAGCCTAATCACTCTTATGCATGCAAGTATGAAAACAATTGAGAAATGCAAGTATAAAACTGATTTTATGCAAAACTCAAATATGAAACAGTTTTAAATAGATTGATGAGAACAAAACCGGTTTCAAATCCAAAAAACAAGAAGTTTGATAAAAATCAAGTTTAAGCACAAACTCTTGTTCAAATCAGCGCAAGGGTATAATAAATCAAGTTTAAGCGCAAAACCCAATACAAGTGTGTTTAACAACACAACAAGTAATTTCTCAAGTCAATCAAATAGGAATATATAATTTAAGCACTGGAAAAGCTAGGAAATGGACTTTCTTACAACCCCAAGAAGATGACTTGAAAATCAGTTCTGGAGAGGTTGTTGTACTCCTTAGAGTGCCTCAAGAGTGCTGGTTTTGATGTTGAATGAACAGTTTCAAAGTATGACTTGAAAACTCCAAGCTCCTCTTGAAAAATTTAAGCACAAGTGTTTTTTTTTGATTTCAAAACCTAATTTTTGTACCTTTTGTGTTTGAGAATGTTGTATATATTTATAGACCAGTATATGACCGTTGTATGCATCCAAGGGTCGAGATTTGATCAAAAATTCGAATTAAAGTGAATTTTTCAGCTTATAAAAAAGCTATCAGGACTGCAATTAGCGCGCTAATATTAAGACCTAGCACACTAACTTTGCGCATAACGCGCTAATAACAGTATTAACGCGCTAACTGCAGGGACCTCAAAATAATTAATTATGTCCCTTATGTTAGTGACCCTTTAACGCGTCCTAGACCCAACCAACCTTCATATAACATATAATACATGTTTGTTATGGGTCATGTGGCCTATTTGGATGGTTCAGATATTTTTACAAATCCCGAAAATGGAAAATCTCAGTTTCATAACATCTGAGGGGCTTTTCTACAAATATGTAGTTTTCTTTTCAAAGACGTTTCAAAAAAAAAAGCTTTCACAATAATTTTCAAAGTACGATATTAACATACACATATAGTTTAACATTGTTTAGACTTATAGGACCAAAATCTTCTAGTAATCACTTGACATTTGAAAATCCATTTTTAAAAACACGATATGCATGAACTAATGCAATAGGCTTGCTTAAGTGAACTTGAATACCTTACATCAATTTTACAACTCGTGGTCTTGATCTTTCGCCTTCATTCCTTTATGTGTGCCAAGTCTTGAACTTGAATTGCTTGAATGCTCTAATGCCTGTGATGTGATGTTTCGCAACCTTTGATGAAACTGAAATACACTTGATAAACTTATTAGTATATTTTCATCTTATTTGTTTCTATCAAAATCCTGGTCGGAGTTAGAATGACTAACCACTTAGTCCAACACCCTTTGTTACCAATAATAAAAAATATAATAAATATGTGTAGGTGACTTGATTCCACCATGTGTCCACGACTCCTCAAGAGGCCCGAGTGACTTGGTTCCATCATGCATCCACAACTCCCCAAGAGGCCCTTGCAATGGGTGATTTGGTTCCATCGTTAGCTACGGCTCCCCAAGAGGCC